>CM074102.1:20483058-21683058 GCA_037178635.1 Bombus dahlbomii
CGGTCGACGCGAGCAACGAGGATATCCGGATCAATCATACGGATGAAAGAACGCAAACGTTTCGCAATCATCGAATTGATATAGTTGAGCCGACGACACAGCACGAGTTAACTTGCCAACGATCGATCGGCGTATACGTACGATATGATAGCACAGAGCCGGCGGTTCTCCTGTTCGGTGCACCTCGGTGTACCTCGATTCGATAAATCTGCTTGCGAAGATTTATCGCTCCTTATAAGCTTCCGCTTGTTTTAAAGTCGATGAGATAACGCGAGGATCGCCAAAGTAGCGTTGAAACTCGAAAACATCGGCGTTGACTCGCGGCCGATCTGCTGGTACAGCGAGCGCTGTTGCGAATTCGCTGGCTTTTTACATTTATTCGTCGGTTAAAAAATGTCTTGTCGACAGCGCTAACAATGTTCTTCGATTATTGCTACTGTTTGACAAGGTTCGACGAGCTCGTTCAACAACCTCCGTTCGTTTTTCTCGCGTCCACCCACGTGTTTCCTCCGATCGTTCGTTCAACGATCGAACCTTTGGAATCTTCGATCGGAGAAACTCGGCGACCAGCTGAGATTCGCGCTGTCATCGATCGTACAGATTCGATTAAAAAAAAAAAGAGATGGTCGACGAGTTGCCGAACGTAGCACGCATACGGGTATCGCCTTGTTGTCGTCGCATGCGCGAATCCACGTTCTACGATCTACCGGTTTTCATTATAAATGTAAACCGTTGTTCTTGTGCATTGCACGTAGAACCGGTACGATGCATTGCGTGTAATTTCCAAGGAACAAGAGTAAACGCTAATTCTATCTAAAATCGTTTAAACTTTCTTTCTCGCTACGGATAGTAAAGTAGATGAGAAGGCTACCTTCTAACAAGAACAACTTTGGTAATACGAACGACAAACGGGACGGTTCTTCACGCTTTGATTTCCCTGTTTTCAACGTTCTCGTAGCCTGGAAGTTGCTCCACGACAACTAGAAAAGAACCTGTCAAATGTCACGGCTATTGAACTTTTTGGCAAATATCAGCTACGTACGTTGTACACGTTGCATCACGCGCATCTTTGAAACGCGACAGACGTTCGCAAAATATTTCCCATCTCGCACGCTCGCCGCTCTTCCCATCGAAAGACGCAGCTCTTAGGTTTGCAAGAGAAGGAAGCGATCTACGGATGAATTTCGAATTTTTGGCGCAAGCGAGAAGAAGCAGGAAGAGGAGAAAACACGATCCTCCGCAACTGCGCGTTTCCCCGCTGTCACCGCTATCCTTCTGCTATTCGTTCGCCTCCAGTTTTTATATCGCTCGTCTCCAACTGCGCAAATTGGAAAGGTTTTTAAGCCGAGTAGCGAACGTAACGACGGGAGAAAAGAGCATCGAATCGGTGAATGTGTCGACGTACAATTTGGCAGAGACTTCTCATTGACCCCCGAACGAAGGAGGCAATGAGAGTTTCATTGCGAAATATTTGTTACACTCGAACGACTTCGACGAGTGCTTCGCATAGAAATATAACACGATCGACGTAGGTAAGAAAGAACGAACCGTGCGTCATGGATATCGCGCGCCGACGTCTTTTAAAACGTATGCGACGCGCGTTAACACTTTACTGACCGCTAGCGGTTCAACAGCATAGGCACGTCCAACCGGCAGCTTAGGCGTTGAATCTGTTTCGGTTTAGACTCTCCAACGCCATTCTTTTCGTTCATCGCGAACGGTAATTTACGAAGCAACGCAACTGACGCAAGGTACTTTAGTACTAAATAACAAATTACTGCTCAAATAACGAGAAAGATAGTCGGCGACGAAAAGCCGATTAATAGACTATCGATCGGTAAGCGTCGGATACGATAGCCGATTAATCGGCTATCGGTCGTTAAAGTGTTAATCTGTTAGCGTCGTAGCATCGAAATCTATCGCACGACCAAACTACGATGTACAGCGAAATAGCAAATCGTCAAACATAATATAATAATGTGATTACAATGATGACTGTGACAATAATGTAACATAATAGCCAATAGGAAAAAGAAGAAATTAGGGCAAGTTAATCCGACCAAAGTAGATCAATGGAATCGTCGAACGAGAAAAACACGCGTAACTTAAGTAGACGAGCGAATTAAGCGTGAGAGGAACTCGCTTGGATTTATTTTCGGAGTTGTTTGTCTCCGAACTTCCTCGACGACCTTAATCCTGGGGGCGCGTACAGAGGCGTGGTCGTTTAGCCGGTCGTATAATTTTTGCTGCTGCTATATGTGTACGTATATGTAGATATGTGTGTG
Source organism: Bombus dahlbomii (assembly GCA_037178635.1). Classification (NCBI taxonomy): domain Eukaryota; kingdom Metazoa; phylum Arthropoda; class Insecta; order Hymenoptera; family Apidae; genus Bombus; species Bombus dahlbomii. The sequence continues at coordinate 20,485,344 of CM074102.1, forward strand.
GGTATAAGCGCCGGGATGGCGACGATAGCGTCGATATAATTTATGTAACAGCACGAAACGAAGGATGTAAGATCGTGGCGTCGCGACGCCACTCGTCGGATGTTAGGCATAGTGGAACGAGTATTTTCATTCTCGAGAAAGTTTGTTTTGCGTGTTTTGCGTTCACGTTTATCACCGACGCACCGATCTGTAACCCATGAACGATCGATCGTACAACGTTGAGAAAAACGTAGGGAGATCTGGCGATTTGTAGGCGCGTTTATGCCGAAACGATAGTCGTAAGACGTTTGGAAGAAAGTGAAACGAAATACGTAACTTCGGGCGAAGCTTATTAAAATTCGTCGCTGCAGAGTTTCAAGAAACGAGAAAGGTCAGGGCTACCGGTTTATGTAAATTTATGTTAAAAATAAATATGATTCATCGAGTGAATTCGCATACGGCGTTGTTGCGTAAAATCGCTTGTGTTAACCCTTTGCACTCCGAATTTTATTTCAATTTCGTTACCAGCAGCTCCCAACGTTTTTAACTGTTTCATTTGAAATTTACTTTAATCAAAAGATTAAAGACAATTTAAATAAATAAAGGAAGAAAGAAATTCGCTTAAATACCAGTTTTATTCGCACCATTGTTGTATTTTGTAATTTTTAAGTGTAGATATATCTTGGAACAATTTCCAGGATGCAAAAAAAAAAGAAGGTGAGACTCGACAAAGAAGCTCCTGAGATGAAAACTCATGTCGAGTCGCACTCGACATAGAAGTGCAAAGGGTTAACAGAGAAGAAAAGGTAAGCAGCGGATCGCGAACCAGCTATCCGCGATCAACGTCGTCAATTTCAGTCAAAAAACCGCGAAGAAAATTGATTCCAATGATCATCGCTCATCGTCGATCGTGTCCAGTTCGTTCATCCAAGTCGAAACACGAAGGCGAACGTTTAACGTGGAAACGACGTTGAAACGGGTCAGGTGTTTAGCGAGGCTCCAGGGTAAAGAGTAACGAACCTCGACGGCGAGGGTCGACGCGTGCTAACGAGCTGCGTGCTTCAGATTTCGTTTCACGCTTCGTCGTGTCGCGTGTGTTGCATGTCACTGCTTCGACTTTTTCAGAAACGTATCGACCCGATATTCACGAATTCTTCGTTTCAATTAGATCGCAGCTGGTTTCTCGAAACGACGCGACAACCTATCTCGGCCTACATTCTGCTCTCCTTCTTAATTAATGCTTTTTATTTATCTTACGTTTTCGTTTGTCTGTCTGGGTGGAATTCCTGCAAGCGAAATTTTCTACCAAGCAATTTCAACGATCCGAAATTGTCGGACGAGCGAAAGGCATCGAAGGTTCGTTAGAATCGGAGAACCCGGGCGAACTGTTCCGCGGTGTCGTTCTACCGACCGCGTTTGAAAATTGAAACGAGAAATCGCTTTGACGAGGAAATGCGGCCAGTCGATAAAACGCTCGTCCTTTCCGCTTTCCTCTTATTTTAATCATTTCCTGCCTGCTCTCTTTCACCTTTCCTTCCTTTTTCTCCGGTTGTTTTCCACTCGGCGCTCGTTTGGCGCCGTATCGAACCGACGATTCCAAAGTATCGCAAAATTTCCCACACCCCGCGTTTGCGAATCCATCGAATTCTCGTTTCGTTCGTGTCACGTAAACTGCGCGTTCGCGAATATCGAAACCTTCGACAAATATCGTCGCCTTCGTTCTACGCGTATTCTTTGCTCCATTGATCATTCGCTCGTTCTCCATACGCTTGGCAGCGTGTGACCACAACGTTTCTACTGCCGTGGTAGGTTCTACAGCGAGAACGCGGACAGCGTCTACGGGAAAATTAGTTTCCTCCGATCGAAGGATCTCGGTAATGTCGGATCTCCGCCTTTTAACACGTTGACTGTCACGTCACCCATATTCGGGTGACATCGAAGTTCCCAACAGAGTCGCGACATTCGTATTCGGATAGCAACGAACCCCCGACAGCGGCGTCACCCATATTCGGGTGACATCGAAGTTCCCAACAGAGCCGCGGCATTCGTATTCGGATAGCAACAAACCCCCCGACAGAGGCGTCACCCATATTCGGGTGACCCCAAAGTTTCCGGCTGAGCTGTGACACCCGTATTCGGATAACGCCAAAGTTTCTAATGGAGCCGTGTCACCCGTATTCGGGTGACGCTTATTTAACTACTTGCGAAGGATCGTCGTAGGTATTTGAAAAGATGTTCCACGGGAAGTAATAAAACTATTGAATTGTTATAAAAGTAATACGGAAATGGTTTATTAAGGAAACTATTTAGAATGTAAAACTTTCTATGCAAAGCTGAGGTTTGTCGGGACAATTTGGATAATAGGTTATTGTTTTCTTTAAATTCTCTCGTGTCTTTGATCGATCCGTTCGACGTCTTTTTATCTGCATAACATAATTTGCATGCGCGTCTAATGATTCTTCCGAACGGCGATGTTATGCTTATTATGTAATAACTTTGCGATATCATGTTTATTATGTAATAATTTTGCAGCTAATAAATTCTCCAAATCTTCTAATATGTACGTTTTTCCTTATTGCAATTTTGTAAACCGTCAAAGTGTTTTCAACAGAAATTGCCAGAAGGAGTCGAACCATTTGATTCCTTTCCGAATTTGCGATGTCATAAAAAAACTATTTGATCAAAGTAATCTATACCACACTCGTGGCCTGAGGGAGATTCATTGAAAACATGCACGGCAGTCAACGTGTTAAAGTCAATTTCCCGAGGACTTGATTTGTCCTGATTCTATCATCCGTCCCTGTTGTCGTTCGCACAAACAAAGTGCAGAGAGGAAGGGAGAGAGAGGATCGCGTCATGTCGATTCGCATTATGTGCTACCTACGTATGCGTGTACGTCGGACTGCGTGCTTATGGTTATCGAGTCGCCCGTTTTCCTTATCTGTTCGAGCGATCGATTTCTCTCTCTATCCGTTTCGACGACCGGACCGAAATGACGAGACGATCGTCCGGCTTGAAACGATCGACGACGCACGGTACGGTCTCGACGGAGCTCGAGGTTACTCGCCGCCTAACGACAACGCTTGTACGATTCTGGGATCGGCTTTGCTACCCTCCCGGAACTCTTCCAGGGTTAATTTGTCGTCGTGGTTTTTGTCCATTTGATCGAAGATCTTGTCCACCCTCTTTTGTGGCGTGTTCTCGTCTTCCGCCTGCGGCTGTTGTCCCTGAAACACGAGGCGACCGATCTGTTAGGAACAAGCTCGATATTTCTACCGCGCTTCGCCTCCTTCGAATCTGCGAGCTTTCGCCGTGAAACTTTCCGCAGAATCGTTAGAATGTTCAGGTCGCGCGAGCTCTGAAAGCAACGCGTTTCCTATCGCGCGTATACGCAGCGTAGGATTACGAAGAAAGGAACCGGCGTACGATTAATCCGCGTCGTATGACGTTACCAAGTCGTAAGAGTATTGTGCACGCGCGTTTATCTCGGAAATGGAGAAAAGATAAAGTCACGAAAGGCCCCTTAATTCGAATTTCTCGTGTCGGCAAGTTTTCAGATAAAGCGCTTGAAAAGAGCGGTGAATTTAACGCAGATCGAGTCGGTCGATTTTTTCCCTCTTCCGCTGTTTCCACCGAGTTTCTATAGCGTCGCATCCCTTTTTCATTTTAATATTTTCTACGATATGTACGAACTCGGTGTACTTTCATATCGCACGTGCATGATCTGCAACAGTTTGAGTCGCAGAGGTGTTCGAAGAAACCCCAACAGAGCGAAGAGAAACAAACGGCGCAGCAGCGCTCGTCGTATTTTTTATTTTTATGAAATACATCTATATTATTATATATGCGCACTATTAGTTTATGAATATTTCGAGTTTTGTTCGATAAACATTATTGAAAAGATAATAATGAAATATTTTGTCATTACCACCTAATGACAAAATCCGCAATCACTTAGTTGCCAACCCAATACAAAATACGATAATCGTGAGCCGACTCAAACGGATAACGAAGAAAGAAAGGGGCAAAGCGACCCGTACGATGTTAGCGAGCGGTAAGAGGAAAAAGCAAGAACGACGAGAAGCTTGTAAAGCGATACTTGTCGATGACGGAATTTTTTGAATCGCGTAGCCTGTAACATCGACGATTGTGTAAATTTTTCCGCTAAATTTTTCATGCGCCGATCGCGATAGCGGTAAACGTTTGCACAACAATGCACGCATTACGTATTCTGCGAGCAAACCTATCTCGGATCTCGCGTTACGTTACGACGAAGAAAAATACGTGCTTGCAACGAACCGTGTACCGTTTACGTTAACCGTAGCAGTTTAACGTAGCAGCCATTTAACGTACTTTACGAGAAAACGCAACGTATCGCGCTGAACGTTTATTTCTGGCGTATAGTATACGTCGTTGTTGCGCGTCGGCTAAGAGAAATCATCGGATTAAAATGTTTCTTTGTTGTCGGTGTCCCAGTTTCTTCGCGGAGCTCGAGCTCGCGGGCGTCCGCCTTGCGGAGGATTCGAGGTTCGCCGTTTCGTTTAACGCGAATGAAAATTACGTCGATCGCAGTGCACGTTCTTTCGTCGACGTGCGTAACTCGCTTATCGAACGCTCAACTTCGTTTGTTTCCGTCGTTTCCTAGATATAATCGCGTTTTAATAAATCGCTCCACGCATTCCGCGTCACGTAAACCAGAGACTTTTCGTCTTTCGCAAAATCAACTCGCAACGAATCGAGTTAGTTGGACGGAAAAGTTGGCGAAATAGTTGGCGCGCTAAACACAAGCGCAAGCTAAGATTCGACGCTATAAAAATTCCAGAAGTTTCGGTTAATCACCGATAAGGGATGCTTTCACGCGTGGCACAGCTGTCGTTCCGGTTGCATACGCTCCAGGCGACTAGTTATCAATCTTTATTAATATTAGTTATTAATAGTAATTAATGCGTGAAATATTTCTGCTGGTGAATTTTCGGTGGTTTAACGATAAAATTCGGCCGTTAAACATAGGGTCATTAACGTAGACTGGCGACAAAAATGCTCGAATAGGGTCGAAAGCACGGAGTTGGGCGCCTGGCAAATGCCAGACGCGATTTCGTCCAAAATGACCAGGTTGCCGTACGCGGGCGTTTTTACTCGCTACGCGCTCTTAGCATACGGATACAGCGCGCATAATTTAAAGCTGAAAGTTGAAATAAAACGTGAATAATGGCCAGCTGTGTGCTCGATAACTCTGATAAGAAAAATAACAGCGGTCAGTGGACATAGTACGTTTTTCGTTTCTTTTTATTTTATTTTATTGTCGGGTAACGATTGCCTGTATCGACCTCGCCTTTTGTATCTCGCCCGTGCGAAAATTTAGCTCAAATGATCGTTGAAAATTCTCGATCGGTTCTCGAAGAAGAATCGACTGATCGAAATATTAATCGATTCGTAAACGACGAGTGTTCATCGACGATTGTCTCGCAGGCTAATTGCAGAATTCTTGTAGATAATACTTGAAATGAAAAAATTAAAAAATGTACTTTTTTATCGTATGGTGTCCTACGTAGCAATGGTATTGAATTATAATTAAATAATATATAGTACAATATGATAGAATAAAAGTTACAATGGAATAAAACAGTATAAAATTTAAGAATAATTTTCGTTCGTAAAAAATTACTACTAGCATTAAATGATGATAGTACTGATACGTCCAACGTTTATATATATAATTATATAATATCCAAGCGAATGTATGGATATTAAATGTCATCGATTATAAAACAATTCTTACTCTGAGCATTGTAAAATATACTTTTGAAAAAAGTAAGTAAGTAAAAGTGAAAAGAACATCTTGGAAAAATATAAGTTTTGTTTTTATACGATTTACTTAGAGTTACTCGCAGTGCTTTCAAGTTTAACCGAATGGCGCATTTAGCTTTCTCTACAATTAAGAGGTGACACATAAAAGATTTTCTAAAAGTATAATACATTTCTCGATGAATACTAACTATATTAGGGCAGAAAATAGAAAATATTATGACGCATTTAAATCACTGTACACTTAGCCTCCTATAATAACGAAAAGGAAATTTTAAAAATAATTTTGAGGCGGAGAAGCTTTTTATTGTTCATAGGCTTGTAGCGGCATTGGACAGTGAACAGTTTCTAACAGTTTCTGTCGCGTGGCTCGCTACACAAAAAAGACCCTATTCTTCGGACAAAATGATTGCCAGGTGTCGATAATCCTCACAGAATATTTTCAATTAGCCTAAGCTTCCGCTATAAATCTTAGGACTTGTTTACCTAAGATTCTCCAAAGGAACAAATAGTCTTTGTCTTAACAGTCCCTAAATCTATTACCTACTGCGAGAAGATACGGGAAACCTGCTTTTCTCACGTACAATGCTTCTCGCTAACTAATTTCTCTGAAGGGCGGTTAGCATTCTTCTCCAACCACCAACACAGAAATTAACCAAATAGTAGCAACGTCCATTTCCCTCATTTTCCGAACCAAAACTTTCCTCAATGAATCCGATGATCTCGTATCCTTAGCCTCACCCTATCGTAGCTTTCCTCTGTAACATCATCGTGACGGAAAATCAATCGTTAGACGCCTGTCCGAATTGATAGTTGGTAGTTGGCAGTAATAATTGATCCGAGTTTCTCGACATCTTAAGCTTCATCATCATCCGCACTTGTATCGTACATCATAACGCATCGACCAGAAGTCGAACTTGTAATCGCGAGTCCTACGCATAGTGTACACACGGAGTATCTGTTAATAAATATATATTGTTAAATATATTCAAGTGTTTCTTCGCACCTATTACCCCCTCAGGCTTTTCGCTGTCGGATGAACGAGTACCTAATGAAGCATGAAACAAAGTATAAAAGAGCGATCGCTAACTTTAAGACACGATTCGTGCAATTTCTCTCATCTGACTGAAAGTAGATGTTTCAAAGGAGGAGCATTTTTGACTTTATTTGAACGAAAAAATCTAATCGTTCGTCTATGCAAATACAAAAATACAAAAAGTCTAATAAATTAAATTTTTAAAGGGTTACTTCGATCTATCAGAAACACAATCAAATTATTGTCAGAAGAAATATCTGGGACTCGTGAAAAAGATCGGTGATTTTGCGCTAACGTCGCTCGGAGTTGAGCAGAGTCTATCGATACGATCGAAATTTTATAATTTCAAAAGTTCAGCAATTTCTAGATAATCAACGAACTGATCGAGGATCTTAAAAACAATGTCAGGTCCGATGGTTATGGTTTCACACATGGTTCAGGAATGAGCATATTCACATTATTGTCATAGTTATAGCAAGTTTTGAGCATCGGTTTATCAATTTTGAGGACGATATGTGAGAAATTCCTGTTGCACGCTTTCAAGCAATTTCATGATATTCGACTACGCTGAATTCTATTTTTCAAATGCGTATTCCAGGTGTTACATGATTAGAAACGAGTATATTTTAGAAATTTCGTTGTAAACATGTCATTCTAAACGTTTCATTGTGTGGTTTTTAACGAGATCCAAAGATTTCGAGGAGTCATTTTCTACAAATTTGTAAAAGATAACGTGGAGGAAAAAATACCGTCAAAGTCAGATTTTGTATCCTGTTTATCCGGCGGTGTACCATTTATGGAGTTATCATTAATCGAGTATTGTTTTATTTTCCGCGAGAAACGCATAACATTTCGAGATAGAAACAAATCACTTCGATCGTCCAAGTCATCGATTAAGGATTTCTATTGAGATGTATGTAATTTTGTGTGCTACACTAGATTAGCCGCGTAGTAGTGACACACATATATGAGTATGAGTGTTGAGAGTATGTGCGTGCACAGCGCTCGTAAAACAGATAAATGCAACTGTTCCGTTGATAGTGTGTGGTATAGAAGATGGCGAGACAAAGAGAGTGCTGAGACGCGTGCAAATATGCATCGACGAATATCTTGTAAATCACATATTAAATAAATTTGAAACTATTTTGTTATCAATTCTAAGCGTAATCTAAGTCTTCCTATACATTTATTTCGGCGATTAAGATCCACAATTCTCAACAATTTCAACCTGTTTTAATCATAAAAACAAACGATAAAGAGGTTACCGTGACGCAAAAACTTTCGATATTTTATCTTTGTTAGTAGTTTCTCGGGGAAGAAAAATGCTTTTAGCGAAAAAGAAAAGATACAGTGTACAGTGAAGTGAAGGAAAGATAGTAAAACGCAAGATAATTATTAGAACATAGATGTGTGTATATCTGTATTGTACGAGCGAGGAATGAAAAAGAGGAAGACAAAGGAAAACGCCATGAGACGAGTGCATCGCGTAAGTGTCGAATGAATGAATATGCAATAAAACAAATTCATTTCTGTTTGAAATGTATAAGAGAATAGAGCGGTGTTCGTTAATACTTCAAGTTGTTATGTTACATATAAAACGGTTATTCTGTTATATATCAATTTTGTATTTAATAAAACCTTATATATCATTACTTTAACGATAATAAAAATGAAAAAAAGATAACAAGTAACAATTAGGAAGAAAAAGCTAAAGAGTATAAAATTAAGGATTAAGATAAGAAAATTATAAAATCCGTCCTGAAAAGAATCTTGGAGATTCCATAGATCGACTAAAATACATCAATTTTGTGATGGACAGAGTCAGTGAAATTCGTCGTTCTGTTAAAACGGCTACGACAGTCGTAAACGGTTGCTTTAACAGTAAGTAATTTCCCATTCTTCTGGAGATTACATTTACGTTATTACATTTACTTTATTATATTTTTCGTTCCAAAATATTTACAGTCGCCTTAACTAAATTCTGTGTTTAATTACGCAACGATCAACTCAATCCAATGATTCAACTTTTATCGTACTTTGCAAATATGGTTTCAGGTCGTTACAATGTAAACAGAACCAATGTCAATAAGAGGTACATTTTTACTACATTTTTACTACATTCTTAACTTAGGACAATTTCATCGTCACCGGCACAAGCGTACGGTCGAGGGACAAGTTGTGGAATCTCTAAGAATTTCATATACGAACATAGTATCGCATATGATTCGCCTAACGAGTAGAGTTTGAACATTCAATCTCCTAATAATATCATCGCGATTGTGGCAATTAAACGATGTAAAACTGTCGCAATGGTTGGCAGCCAATTTTAACAATTTATGTTGTTCTAAATATGAAACATAAATGTTATTAAAAAATTATGTTTATCTCTGATGTGAGATTTATAGGAGATTATAAGGAGATAAGCCGAGATAACACCACCATATTATTGACAAAGAGAATGAAAAGAAGAGGGCCAAAGTGGGATTCTCGTGGATCACCAACTTAACCTTAAATGATTTAAAGGAATGATAATAGGATGATAATTTAACATAGCTGGCTATCCAGGCGATGCTTCCGGCAAAGCCCATGGCTCTCAGTTTACGAATTAGAATACCATGGTTTATTCAGTCGCAAGCCTTTTGGTATACACCGAATCAACTTGGTAATCATTGTTAAGCTCCTCTGATAAATAGCGACGATACATCAGGAGATTTGTCACGGCGGATCTTCTTGAAACGAAACCACTTTGCTCTGCTTGATATAATGTAATTTTCGATGGAGAAAGGGGAAAATTTGATCTACGTATTAAACTCTTGAGTTGCGCCACTTATAGTGGCTTTCGCGGATGTAATCTTAGATTACGACGCGCCACTATAGTGACTCACTGTACTGACACGTTATTCGCTCACCTTTTGAACTAAATGATCTTTTTCATTTGTCTCGCTTCATATTTCTTTTGCCCACACAACGTTTTATAACTGTAGCGGCACATGCGTTTCGATTCGAAGATGCCTCATATAGTTGTTTTGCCACAGATGATTAACACAGTACGATGCACAAAATGTAATAAACAAACTCTGGATAAAACAATATCACTGGTATGTGCAGTCGTCGACCGGAGTCAAGTTCAAACAATCTGCCTCCCCCCCCCCCCTCCCACCGTCCGATCAGTATAAATGGACGTCCATGCTCTCCAGACATGCGTCGTCGAGATTATCAGTCGAGCGAATAAATATAGCGAATCAGTACAGCGAATCAGTCTAACGAATCAGCATAGCGAATAGTGTCGAGTATTCTTGTAACGAATTGCATCGAACGAGCAACGCTTACGGCTAGCTCTGTATTCTACATTTAAATATACTTGTAAATACATTTGATGAAATCAACAAGTCTCACCGTCCACCACATAACAGTGTTAACGATATTGTTATGCCACGAGGCTTAGTATAGACCGTATTTCTAACCGTCGCTCGCGATCCTACAGCATCGCAGACAGATCGTCTTACTACCCAACGGAAAATATACAATGTAGCGGCAAGCGCATATTTGTCATCAAGCGTTGAGCTCTAGAAACGTCGATTTCGGTTCGTTATTTTATTCTCACAAAGGAGGTGGCATACGTGAACATAGGCGCGAACGGTGGCGTGATTCGAGCGTAGTGGGGGTCGCCTCTTCGAGAAGACAAAGAAACGATCGAAGGGCGATCAGTCTGGTTTGAAGATTCAAACGACATGCATCGAGAGGTTTGACGATTAAAATCAAAGTCGCTTAGTCTAACGAATTCATCGAGAGATATCGTAAAGTCGGGTCGAATTTCCGTAACGCATTAACTGTATTCATCGCTAAATAATTTGTAACGTTTTTATTATTACATTCATTATTATTAAATATACAAGCTATATTAACTTGTTAATACAGTGTTAGATTCATTGAACTACCTCTGTTATCTTAACCGAAACAGGGGAACGACTAATTCGCAGCGTCGATTATACGAATCGTAGCGAGAATTTACGTTTCCTCGCGATCGCGTCTCTCCGCGAACGATCGTAACAAATATACAGACTTTTCGTTAATATAAATATACCATCATTAGATGGTATTTTGAACATACTGATTCGTATCCTTACAATTTTGTAAAATCTTCAGTCTCAAAATGTCGCTTGAAAATAGGAAACGAAGAACAATTTGAAAGACAACACTGTCGCGCTATGAGTGTGTAAATTGTGACGTGGGTCTGTGTTGTACCGTGTTTTAAAATATATCACACTCAATTGTATTTTGAATTATTAAAGTAAATTATTCAAGTTCAAGTATATGCATTATATCTTTAAGAAAAATTACAATTTAGATATCAAACACTTCGTTTCAACGTGATTGGTGCAATTCAACCGAACCTGAGAGGTTAACCTTCCCGAAATTTTGCCCGTGACGATGAACGCACACATTGATCCGCAATTAAAGGTGGCGTTTCTATCAGCGGATTTGAATATAAGCGTAACTATACCGGTTTTCTGAAGGTGCGAAAAAATACCTGGAATAATATTATAAAATATATGTCGGAGATGAAAGGACACCAAGCTTTTCCTTTCGAATTCTTTAGAAAATCCCCAATACTTTAGTCTTTATAAGTTAACCTAGTTAACCTCTATAAGTTAGTTATAATTGTATTAATAAATCGAGATTTGCGATAATGAGCTTGGGTTCGAGGCGACAACTAGTAGCCGCGGTCACGAGATGAACATTTTACCTAATAGAGGTATAGAATAATTGTATAACTTTTCTTAAAAAGAAATATTTGTAGCGACACTCGACAGTAAACATTCCAATGGTCTCTGCCCTGTGGCTCGCTCGCCACACGCAGATCCTATTCTTCGAGCACGATGGATCATCAGATGTCGATGCATCTCCATAGGACATGTTCAGCTAGCCTGAAGACCCGCTGTGAATCTTAGGATTTAGTTAACTAAGGTCCTTCAAACGGACAAACAGTCTTTATCCTAAGAGTCCTTGAATCCACCACCCACTACGAGAAGGTACGGGAAATCTGCTTTTCTCACGAACGACGCTTCCCGCTAATAACTTCGTCTCAAGGACGACTAGCATCTTTCTCTAACCACCAACATAGAAATTAAACAATTAACAGCAACGTCCATTTCTGAACGAGGGTTGTCCTCGACGAATCCGATGATCTCGTACCCTGAGACACACCTTTCCTTCATAGCTTTCCTTTGCAGCATCATCGCGACGGAAAACACATTCTCTCGTGCGATCTCATCAGCGAGTAAAAAAACGTCTTTACGATCAGTGGATACTTTACGTTTCTAACAAAGAGTCAGACTTAGACTTTGGAGGAAAGTACATTATATGCTATCCCGTTGACCGTGGATTCGTTATCGAACCTAAGAGCATTGCCATTAGTATCTTATCACCGCGGTTACTTGTCAATTCTCTAATACTCACACTTGTGCTAATCAACATTACCTCGATTGTATAACAACGATGGCTAATTCCATTACACGCCCCTAACCCTAATCGTAATGAGAACCCCATATATATAATAAGAATATAACAATTCTGGATATTATGAATTTGCAGAATTCGAAGAAATCGAAAGACGATCTCTGCCTCTCATGGCAGATGATCGATGAAGCGTGCTGAAATGACTTTCTCGATCGGCGTAATCCGCGTCGCAGCTGCAATTTTCCCGCTTTACTGCCGCCAATGCGAAGCCGACATTATCGATAACGTCGAGTGGTTGGCGTCGGCGTTCCACGAGGAAATTCGGCTATCGATCGGCCAATATTTTCCACCAATTTCGATCAGTTAATCGTACGATTAATCGTGTTGTCGGATCAGACCAGAAAAATATGTTCCTTCAATCTGTCCAATAGGTGGAACTTCTTAGCGGACGTTTTACGCGTTTGTACGTTGATGAAAGCGCGTTGCGTCGGCGACTCCAACGTCGTAATTATTCGACCGCGCTTATACGATCGACGACTACGCGCGTACAACGTAACGCGTTAGCGCGACGGATAATTATCGGCTATATTTATTTGATCAAAGAACGGATGGCGCGGCAATTACGAAATTTAATCTATATCTGATGTAACGCGTATTCTACTTGCAGTAGAATCAACCGAAACAATCGCTCCGCGTAATAAACGACGCTGCGTTCAAGTAGTGCGATTCTCGGCCAGAACCATATCAAACGTCCACGTTGGCAACGCATGCGGCGAAGAAATAAATTTATACAGCCGATGATCGTTATGAGAAATGTTTGCAGCTCGATTCAGATACGTTTTTCCAGCTGGCAAAGATAGAACAACGCGCAAGTACCTGCTTCGAGAAGGTATAAAGCGACAGTGATGTACCTACCACCATCTCGTACATCGCATCGACGATATTGTACATCTCCTCCCTCGTGATGAAACCGTCGTTGTCCACGTCGTACAACCGAAACGCCCCTGAAAATAAGAAACAAAAACTTATATGGTAACTGCCGCGAGATTACTTGGCGTAGCGATTCCAACGTTTCGAGTGCCTAGGTCTGGAATTTTGAAATTTTCAAAGATTTTCCGACAGACATTTCCAGCCATAGAACATTGTCATGGTCGCGCATGTTGTTCAAAACGTCGATCTCGAAGCTTTTAATTCGAAGCTGCCTGCCTATCGTTATATTCGTCAAGTTTTTTCAGATGCCAATTGGCTGTGTTTACTTACAGTGAAGTTTCTCGTCCAGATTGCCGCGCGACGTTACCGACAGCGCCCTTATAAACTCTTCGAACTCTATCGTGCCGTCCTGAAAAACAATCGTTCGTGCAATTTGCGTTACAGCGGATCGGAAGCGGGATACGTTGGTTCGGCTTTCGATCGTTCAACAAATATCCAAATCGTCGAGGCGATTGCTTGCGTGTGAAATCTGGCCGATCGCGTTCGTCGTTTTGGAACGACGTTCGCCTCGGAGAAAGCGAAATCGTAGCGTCGGGAAGTAGTATAAGCGCGAAATTAAGGAAACAACGCTCGCGTGATGTCGTTTAGTATGGAAATGATAAACATGGAAATTCGGCTAACGGTAAGTCTAAAACAACGAGAATATCTAAGAAGTAAAATCTAAAAAGAAAACGAATTACCATCAATCGATAAACCAATGATTAATGGATATTCTTCGTTCGAAATTTCTTGCTCGCTTCTCTTTTAAGGCCGAGTTTAGTTATTCTGATTTAACAGCGAGAAACGGGAACCGTGCATAGGTCAAAACCATTTATAGAAAATCGATATTTCACAAATGCTTGAGAAAAATGAACTCGTCTCGTCTAACGATATATTCGAATGGAGACGATAAGTTTTTGCTTCTTTGTCGCTTGTGATTTTCGTGGTCAGAGTAGGGTTCTTAGAATAGAGTAGAGTTACCGATAGCACTCGAACAAACACGTTAAAGCGCGCGGATTAAAAAGGCGTTACGGAACTTACGTTGTTCTCGTCGAACACTCTGAAAACCAGCGTGGCAAATTTCGATGGATCGCCTTGTGGAAAGAACTGCTTGTAGATCTTTATGAAACCCTGAAATCACGCAACAGGCACTCTTATCTTCAAACTTTCTCTTATCTTGGCGTACATATTGATTTTCGTTTAATTAACGTGCCAGTTGAAACCAAGTCATACCTGTTCCGTCAGCAGGCCATCGGGACAGTCTTTCAGGAATCCTTTGTGCCTAAACAAACAATCGTCAAAGTTATCGAATGTACGTTTACTCGCTCCCCTTCCAATCTCACTTTTCTGTTCCACGAACGAACCAGTAAATTGATAAAACATTACCGCGAAAGCCGGATAGACAAAGCCACGTATCCGACCAACGTAACGTTACTCCGACTTTTTCATCATCTAACTACGCGTTCTATTGAGTTGGCAACTAAGCGATTGCGGATTTTGTCCAATGATGAAATGACAAAATTTAATTTAGTTTAGTTACCAATCCAATACCTATATCGGTCTCGCAAACGCTTGTTTTAAAGGAAATTTGCAAGGAATTTTCGAAAGCTTTCGTCTAATCGATGGCTTCGTAAACCACCGAACGCAACGTGTACGTGTAATCTTCTCTTCTCATTGTCCGTTGGACGTGCTTGTCGCGCCTCGAAAGCTTCGCGGTTTTATACATATTGACTCGTCGTGACGTCGATTTCCATAGAGCGTCTCGACGGGACGTACTGGTTCGATCCGAGATTCCGGTCGAAACGCTTGATCGTCGGTGACTCACCATTGTCGAATCTCCTTCTCGGTAACTGAAACAGAAACGAGCGAAAACGCTTTTAATCGAGTGCGGGCTACAGGCAGTAACGAGGAGCAAAGGTTGGTGGCAAAGTGTTCGGCAAACAGAATGGGCAAAGCTCGAGTGGAAATTGGAAACTAAGGAAGTCGAAGCGAGAGGAATTTCGCAGTAACGTTCGTTACAGACTACTCTCGTTACAGATGCGCACTCGGTTAACTTGCTGTTAGAAAAATCCTCGGGATCGTTGATGGCGGGAAATTTGAATACACAGTTAGCTAATTATTATTTATGTGTTTGTTAGGTTAATGAAATATCTATCTATTATTTATGTTTCAATGGCGTTGTAAGCCGCGATGTCTCGTAGCTTATTTAACTTGAGCACATCTCGACCCTCTGTTAGACGTCGCCCTTTTCTAAAATGGGAACCGAGCTGCACTTTGCATGGCCAACGTAACTGGGTATAAAACGCGGCTGATCGTAAACGTGAATCTTCACTGCGAAGAAAGTAACTTTTTCCGTACTTCGTACACCATCGGACCCAGTTTGGTTTCTGTTCTTTCGAGATAAGCTTTTACTTCTTTTATAATCATCCGTATGGATACTATAGGGCGTGAACGTACGAATAAATAAATAAATAGAGAAAGAGAACTTTCCAAACAAACCGTTTCACGACAGTGGCTTCATATCTGTTCAAATGATAAAAATTAACATATTAATCAGCAAGCAATAAATTACGGGAATCGTCGTTGGTAAAGCTCGAATGAAAAGCTATGAATCTGTTTAAATTTGCTCGTCACGAACAATTAACTACTCGATAACAATCGAAAAAGATTTTTGCATTAATCGAAATCCAGATCTTAATAGCTTTATGTTTCATATTTTAAATTTTACCGAATTTATACCGAATATCTAAATATAAAATAATATGGTATGGAAATAACATGGAATCATGATAAATGATATTGTAAAATACAAACTGTACATTATTCGAAAAAAGTGTTTCAGATAGAACTTGTCCTATTTCGAGAGGGACATCTGGCGATGGTCGTAGATCTTATCTAGATGGACGCACCTCCGAGATTCCGAGGGTGCTTTTTGTTTTTCTAAATGGTACGATACATTTTTTAGACACCGATTCGATACAGTTTTTAATTCTTTACAGAAGAGTATACAAGTATCTGATTCGAAAAATGATTAGTTTAAAAGATATTTTAAATTTAATATTATCCAACTACGGAGAACAGCGAGCAACTTCAACATAGAAATTCTCCAACGACTCCAATCAAAAACTCTAAGATCTTTAATAGATATACCTTGATATGTTACCAAGGAAACAATACATCTCGACCTTAAGATACCCACGGTCAAAGAAGAAATAACCAAGTTCAGAAACAGATATAATATAAGAGTTAACAACCACCAAAATCCATTAGTTACCTAATTACTTGACACGACGGATCAGACTCGCAGACTAAAAAGGAAATACCCCTTAGATCGAAGCATTAGATTCAACTAGAATCAAACATACTATAAACTTTTATAATCCAAGTTACACGCCAAAGAAATTTATTTAAAATTTTGTATGAGAATTGATTGTAAATAATCTACTAAATAAAAAAAAAAGAGGTATGACATAGTTGTATAGCTGTCCTTGAAAAGATAGTTAACCAAGATGGTACAGAGGGGTACATAGAAAAGTACATAAGTTCAGATTTTAACTTGGACTTTGGACAAGTAAGCGTATTTTCTATCCTCTTGACCGTGTATTCGTTATTATACCCAAGATTATTGTCATTCAAACATACTACAAACTCTTATAATCCAAGTTACAATACCACGCCAAAGAAATTTACTTAAAATTTTGTATGAGAATTCATTGTAAATAATTTACTAAATAAAAACAAAAAATTTAATATTGTAAAACTTGAATGAATAGCAAGGAAAAATAAATCAACGTTTACAAATTTTTAAGCTTTTATTAGTTTTTATTCAATAATAATACTAATATATTTACAAAAATACAAATATATACATATAACAAACAAAAAAAGAGTCTTGCAAGTGTAGCGATTATTCAGGATCGAGGAATCCCATCTACAACTAATATTCTCCCACGTCTCTGGGCGATTCTCCCTTCTTTTCTTCTTATTTTTTTTCTTTTTTTTTTTTTTTTTTTTCGTGAAGGAAACCTTCATAGGAAACCTTCAAACTCTCCCTTCGGGGAGAGGGCGCCGGGTAGTGCCGGATTCGTACCGGCTAAAACCTTCACGGTGGTCATCCTCACGTTTTGGCAGAGGTGCCCCGGGCTCTCTTGCGAACTACAACCAGGGGGCACCCCTCGTCGTGTTCTCCCTGCTGTTCTTGTTCGAGGGAGGCGTCCTTGTTTGTGTTGGGCCGCTAGCGTTGAGATCCTTGGTCGTGACGCTCCTAGGGTAGCGGCTGTGCCCCGCCCCCCTGTTGTGCACGGAGCTTCCTTGTCGCGTCGTTCTTGCGGGATCGCGTGATCTTTCCCTGTCTCTTTCCGCCCGCTCCTTCGCGAGCATCGCTTGCTCGCAGAAGGTGTGGACAGCGGTGTACTCCTGACGCCCTCTGAGTATAGCCTTCACGACTGCTTCGGGAGCTACGCTCTCGTCGATGACGAGCTGTAGGACGCGTCGCGGTTCTGCCCACGCCGGACAAAACTCCAACGTGTGCTGCACCGTGTCTTCCTCTTCCGTGCAATGGTGACAGATGGAGGTCACCTCCCGCTGTATCCGTAGCAGGTACGCTCCGAATACCCCGTGGCCGGTGAGCACCTGCGTCATCCTGAAGGTCAGCGAGACTCCGCCTTGGTTCCTTCAGGCTTTCCAGTTAGGAAGCACGGCGCGGACGGCCCGGTTGGGCGATTCTCCCTGCTTCCAATCCAACAACAACCTTGCGGATGTTACACACTCCAGAAGACCACCCGCTCAGCAACCAAATAGACCGAACACCCTGCATGTTGAAACAATAACTAAAAAGGCCCCTCCAAAGGGACTAGACCCTCGGTAGAAGGATCTTCCTAAACCAACGCTCGAACAGTCCGTTGTAGCATCTCGAGGCAGTCTGTTCTAACATTTCGAACTACGCTATTGTAACGCTTGAACCGTGAATTGGATTTCTGCAATAAATCTCATTGTCGCATACGAAGTTCAATTTTCTTCAGCCTATCCGTGAAAGAATCATTTCGTTCGAACCGCGACGCGAGGAGATCACCGACGATCCGTTAGTTTCGCGATCTCTTGTGTCTCCGGAGCTTCTTCTGGAGAAGGGTCGATGTCGTACATATATCCTGTCCGTTGCTTCAACGTAATAAGTTCGGCCACACGGTGTTTCACAATTTGGTTCGCTTGGTCCCGCACGCCTGGTAAGCGAATCTTCCTGGCCCATGGTGCCATCATCGTAAATTTGTGTGGCAACAAACGAATCGAACTGAGGGTTTGCTGGATTTCTATTCCCCAGTCGATTAAAAATACGTTGTAACCCGTCATCGTTTGTTGTAGAATGATAGCTCTGTTCCAGAAAGTAGCTCTTAAAATAAATATACCATTATTAGATGTTATCTTTAACACGTTCGTCGCCCAGCGTGATTCGGCTAAGTTTCCTGCAGGGCTCAAATCCAACCGCTGGTACGCAGAATGTAAATAGAGCGACAAGCAGGAATTCATCGTTCATCGCCTTCGATTCATTGTTTATTATACCCCTCGATTCATTGTTTATCGCCTTCGATTCATTATAAAGAAAAGATTATTTATTTCTGAAATGGAGAAAGCATAAGCTATCCAGCTAGAGTATTTCGAGGGATCTTATGGCAGATATCTCAGATCTTTCATTTAGTCGAGAAGCATACTTGTGAGACGTACATCAGTGATTTTTTTCCTCCTCAAAATGTTCAGTAGACAGCGTGAAAGTATATTTGAAAGTGAGGAGAGTAGTGATGACGGAATTTAACTATTTTTCCAAGTGCCTAAAATCACTCCAAATTTGTTTGGAATGTTTCAACGAATACCGTGCGATATAGGATAATGTAATATATTATGCAAAATATAAATTAATAAAAAGTATGGTATAATGTGTTTTTAATATTTTTATGTTATATATCTTATATATAATATCGTATATTTAATTAACTCGAACAAGAAGAGCGTCACTATCATTTGATGACGGGGCCCCCACGGAAGTATACCCGTCGCATAGATATGTGCGACGTGGTGACGAACGTGTTTACATGCCGATCCGTATTTTTCTAATTTTTTAGAATCTTCAAGCTGATGAAAATGTCGCTTGAAAATAGAAAACGGAGAGCAGTTTGAAAAACACTGCCGCGCTATGAGTGTGAAAATTGTGACGTGGGCCTGTGTGTCGTAGCGTGCTTTAAAATATATCATACTCAATTGTATTATTACTATCTAATTATATTATTAATATCTATTACAAATTTAATTATCAAAAACTTCGTTGCAATGTGTTACGGCGTGTAAGATGGCTGTGCGTCGTTCCTCGTTGTCTGGCCGCCAGGGGTCTACGTACTGTTATTCAGACCCTCGATAAACCTAAGGCCCCACCGTAAACTGGATTTCATTAACTTAATTAATTAATATTTCTGGCTTATGGATAATTCTTAGAACAGTTCTCAGGTTTATTGCACGCTTTTACAAATTACGGAGAAAACGGATATTTGTCTAATGGAAAAACAGGTTTTTCCCATAAACGATAACACCTTATTTACTATTTATCCTCCGAGAATAATACGAGAACGGAGTTCCACGACACTAGGACAGTCAACATATCTACTCGGATTCGATCTCGCCAATAAATCAGTCAGCATCTCGACGCTGATTCTCTAACCTGAGAACGGTCAACTATACCGGGTCTTCATCCGTCGATCATTCGTCTATTACACTTACACCTTACGTAAGGGCGTAAATACCTACTGTACAAAATTGTTGGAAATATATATATTATAACCTATTAACCGCAGCGTTATACTCACTCAACCACCCCTATTATCCTAATCGAAATAGGGGATTGATCGATTCGTGGCGTCGATTATTCGAATCGTAATGGGAATTTGCGACTCCAGTTGTCGCGCTTCTTCGAGATCGCGTCTCTCCGCGAACGGTCGAGAAACACAATGTATTTGCGTAAAGAACTGCATCGCAGTGCTGTATCGTTTACGCATAATTCGCGACAAACTTTATCGTACAGAGAGACAGCCCCGCACAAAATTTAATCGCATCTAAGAGAGTAATAATAATAATAATAATAATAATAATAATAATAGTTACCGAATTATTTGCAAATGACGCGCCCGCGCCAGTGCAACACAGAGAAGAAGGGTAACGTCGACGTTTCGAGCTCGATGAATTGGAAGAATTCGAAAATGGCGGAGAGTTCGATCGTTCGATCGATAATCCAATAAATGAAAATTCTTATGGATGAGACGAATCGAAGGATGTCGGTCGGATCGAAGAAGAAGTAGAAATAAAAGGCAAGTAAATCGGATTCGTTGTTTCAAGGGAAATGAACGTGCCTCAAAGGAGAAGGTTAAGTTGAATGCGTGGCCCGCTTCTTTCGTTTGTAGGCCGCCGAAAAACTAACCTAGATTTGTGGATGGACATTATCGGATGCACGTACGTTACAGCAATGGCTCAGAGAAATTTCTGTCGCGTTAAAAGACGATCGATGACCCGAAAAAGGATGACGTTCTCCCAATTTTCGGTCGGATTTAATCAAACAGTTTAGCGCGACACGACGCTCTTGACTATTTCTCGTAGTTCGTGCGTGTTGCAATCGCAAGGGAAAAAAAAGAACGGTTGTCGATTCGTTTACAAAAAAATGTACATAATTTTGAAGGCCTAAGCTAGCTCAACGTACCATACGAAAATCGTCGATTTCTTCGATAACTATTTAAGTTTCCTTTTGATAAATCGCGCATACATAATGTTTCTAGTAGGCCGGTTTGGTCGTAACTGACTTTTATAACCTTCGATAAATTTGCGCATGGTTTTCGAGGTAGCACGCAGTGACCGAGACAAGGCCAACCCACGTTTTCGTACACGGCTCGCGTTCCACCTTTTCTTCGCTTCTCTCCGTACCGTATAACGGATCGCCTCGCAATTATGCTCGGAACGCCACCTACGCAATTTTATTTCATTCTAGTCCTTTGAGTTTCACTCGATTCCTGCAATTTATTACTCGAATTTCATTCCTATCGTCCCTCTCACTGCCGAGATCTTTCCACCGGAAAGACCGGAAAGGAGTGTTGCCTGCAACGTGGCTCGAGAAATACTTTCGTTTCGGTGCTTTCGTGCTGCAATGCCCTTTCGTTGCACCGTATCGTAGGTACCAAGCGGTAGTACCGAGTTGCTACATACCGGGTGATCTGGCCGAAAGCGACGAGAACGTGGCGCAAAACAGACGTAATTGACAACATAACGCGGTAGAAAAAGCGCGTTGACGTTTCGATATCCCTATTAGAAAATGTTCTCCTGTCGTCGTTATCGTCCGACAACGTACGCGTTTCGTTCCATTTTCCAGAATCGACCTGCTCTGTAAAGTTCGACGAACTGCAAATACACTGTTCGACCCTCCTCGCATAACACGGTTAATTGGTTGCAAATTGGCGTTGAAACGAAACCGTGTTGTATAAGAATATCGCGTTAGTCTTCAGTGTACCGTGTCGTACAGAGGGTTGAGCGTATGCGAATATCATCGGGGCAAGCTACGCGAATCAAATAAATTCGAGATACGGTTGCTTCTGGTCGCGAAATGAATTATCGTCCTATTTCGTGGTTTCGTGATTCGCCGATGCGCTCGATGTTCATCGACGAGGAAATGGAGTAACGAGAGGGGAAAATGCACGTAATATATATTTTTCATTTCGTTGTTTCGCTATCGCTGTGACGATCTTGATCGCTGGTGGCGATTAGATGCTCGATCGCGTTTGCCTGTTGCTGTATCCTCGAATACGATAGAAATGTACGGAGGAAGGCACGCGTCGAAAATTTGCATCTTCACGGTGAATAGGAAACGACCGAAACCTGTTGAGTTTCAACATCGTAAAATCTGGCTACGCGTGGAAAGTAATGACACGGCAAGGGAAAAGGCGATTGAAACTCTGAGAACCGAATGCACGAGAGTATGATACGTCTCGCAAACTTCTCTCTTTTGCTAATTCGCTTACCTGCGGATTTTCCAAATGGTCATGATGTTTATCCGTGTACGGAACACGCGACAAGCAAAGCAAGGGGCAAAAATGAACACTGAAAAATGAACGAGTTTACAAAGCGGGGCGCTGCTGTTCTTTAGTGTCAGCACGTTCGAACGGTATTTAAAGTTGACAACTAAGTGATTAGGGATTTTGTCAATGCCATCTAATGACAAAATCCTCAACCTTAAATCCTTAAGTTACCAACCTAATAGCTGCAGCGGAGAAAATTCGACCCTGTGTCATCATCATGTTCTTGTCGGATCTACGATCGCTTGAGAAAAGAAGAGTCGAGTCTGACTTGTTTTTCCTTTACAAACTTTGCGGTAATGTTGTTCTTTGTCCCCGACTCCTTCAACTTATAAATTTTGATGTCACCAACAGATCGTTCAGATGGTTTAGATTCTCCGGATCTTTCCTATCGCCGAGACTCCTTACTTGTGAATTCACACACAGATCTACTCAGGATCCACTAGGGCTCTTACTGCACGTGTGTCGATGTTTTTGGTGTTGGCATCGGTAGCTTTAGAAATTCGCTTCGTGTAATTTTGTGAGGTTACATGCTGTTACACGTCTCTTGTACTTTATTTATATGTTTCGCGCGTTAATAGAGATTTGACGTTTATTCATCCTGTTCCCATTTATCCTTAGATAAATAATTAAATACACGAATAAACAAAGGTTGAAAAAGAGAGCGTAATCAGCCGGCGCAGGAGACTCGTTGCTGGAAACACTACGAAATCTATCGATTTTCTGGACGACCGGTTGACGCGTAGCGGAAATTAGCCGACTATGATTTGACGTTGAATTCAAGACAAATGGAAATTTTATTTCTCCGCTGACATCTTACGACGAAGCACAAGTGGAAAAATTGTTTTAGAAGATTTAATATTACGGAACTTTTTGTCGCAAGGTGGGGCCACGGCGCGTATTTCTTGCCTGTTGACTATTAATTATGACGCGTGCACAGCTTGACAGCTAATTACGAAGAAAACGTCCGGCGAAGCTTAAAACGCTTTTTAAGACGTGTAAAACCACCAAAGCCTTTAACAAAAGGACGTTGAACGTTTTAACAGCGCTGTTCTAACCTCACCAGGGTGTAATGAGGCGAGGAGAAAGTGAATTACGCGCGTCATGAATCGTCTCACAGTGTATAACGTTGATGTAATAAGGTGTATAATCGCGGCTGCTTCGAGGTAAAATTTCATCGACAAAGAGAAGCGCGTTTGTTGCGGAATACGATTTCGCGGCTGATTGAAGAAAAACTAGAGGAAAAAGAGGCCGGCTCGTCGAGTTCTCTCTAATCGACAGAGGAAATGATAGGCCGTAATTCAGTGGGAAAGTGGGAGATACGTCGACGACGAGACGTATTGAATAGAAAAAGGGATTATCCCTGTGCAAAAGGCGAAACGACGAGCTAACGTCACCTAGAAAAGCGTCAGCGGCTGGAGACTAAAGCATGGGAAAGATATTACGAGCTAACGATAATTTCAGCCACGTGGCTGCTACTTTATTGCTCGACGATGTACACCGCGTCATCACACTGAACGAATAATTTATACCACCACGTATACGCGACAGCTGACAGTGTCGGTTAACTTCCAACTAGCTTTCCACCGAATGTGGTTCGCGTGTTTATCCGCTCGACTTTTTTTTTTTTAACAATTTTAGTGCATACGCCGTTCAACTGTACACGGTTGGGTAAAAGTGATCGCAATACAGTCGGGCGGAGGGTGATCCTGCGTGAAAAAATATGTCGAAAACGTGGAATAACATTTTTGTATGTCACGCTTGGTTGCTGAGAAAATCGGATCTGAAAATTCGTCAAGTATATTTCAACTTGGCTAATTATCGACCAGATATGAATAAAAAATCGAAACGAGTGAAAAATGTACAATAGAATTTTTCCGGTGAAGGCCGCGTTTTCAAGGACACAAAGTTTGAACGCGTTTCATTGATAACGAACTGGTCTGCCGTGCACGTGAAACAATTTCAAATTTAGTTTTCTCGGAAACGAAGCGTCTTACGAGAAAATTTCGTTCTACATTTTTCACTTGTTTTCTTGCGTAGTTTAAACCTCTGTTGATTATTCGCTCTCGTTCGATCTGGAATTAGCCGAATTTACGTCCACTTGTCAAACATGCAAGTCGATTTTCTGCAAAAAAGAAGCCTCAGAGGAAAACATGTTTTCTTCAAATTCTGTTCTTATTTTCTCACGTAGAATCGCCCGCTGCTCGGCTCTACTACGATTTCCCTCCTATTTATTCGGATCTCTCTGTGCAAAATATTCTCGAAATTCCAATGCAGTTGTCATCGCGGATGGCTCGCGTTATCGCTGCTCGACGTGACCATATCTAATCTCTGCTATTCGATGTTTCTTCGGTCGATGGATTCTTTGGTCCACGCGATTTTATCGGGTTGGAAACGAAGGAAGAATCTGTAGAATCTACGAAAAATTGATGGATTACGTAGACTAAATAAATACGCGTGGGAAATTGGAAGACCGTTGGCAAGGAAGAGAAAGGATGACAAACGTGACTGTTGCCGAGTTTCTGTTAGCCGAGTTTACACGACTACGCGCGTTGTTTATCGAATCCGCAATGTTAAATATTTATTCGAGAGAGGAGTAGCATAATGGGGTTTCGTAGATAACGCATTGACGAAAACAGCCTGGAACCAAATGCTTAATTAGCTTATTAGTTCGATCGTTTTAGCGAACAATTTTCACAGTGCTCGGAGGAAGTTTCACGCTAATCGTTAGGACTTGACGGTTTTCGTTGCGATCCAGCCGATACGTCGTGTATCTCACGGCGTATCTGCCAGGCTTCGTAATTGGTTCGAGGCCAAGAAGCCTTAATTAGAAACTTCGCGTCCATTTGTTTCCTTTTCCCACGTTCCCTTCTTCCTTTTCCTTCCATCATCTCCAACGATCTTTATTTCCGTATATTACATTAAATTCAATTAAATGTTCATTTTCCCTCCGTTCGTCGTTTCCCCTATTTTTCGCCTTTGCTTTTCGACCAACCGCACTCGCGAATATTTCCCAGGATCTTCGCATTTCTCTCTCTTTTTCTTTAATATCGCGCTCGTTCCTCTGCTCGAATTCTTCGATTCTCCAACCGTCTGCCGATTTTCTCCGACGTTCGTTCATTTCATATCCTACCATTTTTTATCCTATCCATTTGGTTACATTATTACGAGCGGGTTTCCTTGAAGCTTTTGGCAACGGTTCGGCTGGCTTTTCGCGTCTCTTCTTTCTTCGCGTAACGCGAGAGACAATACGATGTGTGTAAAATGTAACGTAACAAAATCGCAGATTCAGAGTAAGAATTATTTTTGGAAGAGATTCATTGAGTGAAAATTAACATTCATTTTGTAGCGGCATATGGCCGTAGGAAAAGTTTCAAGTTGAAACGGAAAATTCGAATCTGGGGGAGACTCATATTATTGTGACTTTGAATACTAACGTTGTTTTCGATTATAAGGTCTAGAAGCAAAAGAACTTTGAACAGATTGTTATTGCTGTTTCTTGAAATCTTCAGCCAGAGTTACACAAGGAGGTTAACTTTTTATGGTAACGTCCGTCGACGCATAAACGCATGAAGGTGCTGCCTATAACATTAGTATTATTATTCTTTCTTCGGTTGGTAGCATTGTGCGAGCGATGATTACTATCGGCATATGCTATCTCTGTACTTGTATTTGCACTTATTTTAATATATCTGACTATTACAAATTCATTCACTCGTTACTTTATTAAATACGCATACACGTTGTAATCATCACAATTTAAATGGAAGGCGTTTATCGACGAATTTGAAGGAAATTTATCAGAAAATGAAATGATTAAAAGATATCAATTTTTGTATTGTTCCGACTACGAATAACCACAATAAGAGTGATTGCTATTTTTTTTCTTTTTCGCTACCGGTAATCATTATCGCTACCAGTAACAAATAAAATAATTTAATTAGTGAGCATTATTATCGACGGCCAGAATTTTATTTTCGTTACCGATAATCATTATCGATGATCGAAACCTTCTTTTTGCTTATGTCTTACTAATATCAGCGACAAGAATTTCCTCTGGTTGCGTTTTATTATTGTCAACTGTTGCTAACGTTACTCGTGATTAGTATTCATTGGAAACATGGAAGAATTTCATTACTTATGATATTTGTACGTTCTATCATTCTCTGCTAAAAAAACGATGTAAAAATACGTTATATCAAAGGAACGATAGAACAAACGTTATTCTCTCTTTCATATATTCTCATGGCGTTTCTTTTTTGCTTAATAAAATATACCTTTCACAACCCACTCTTTTCATGTTGTCAATGAACATATACTAATTACCGATAATGTTGGTAAAAACTATCAATAATCGAACGTAATCAGGAAAAATATTTGCCAACGAATAATCGTCGATAGCTACGATAAAATTCGAACTATTGATAATATATATTGGTAACCAAAAGAAATTCTGGACGTTTATATTGCTTACTATTAACCAAAATTAAACTTTCCTCGTCGAAACTAATTATTCGCAAGCGAAATAAAATTCCCCTCGTCGATAATGGTCATATCGATGATCAAACAAATTTTAATCATTTATATGATCGTCCGAAACCAAAAGTTTTTAATTAAAGATATTAACTCATATATTAAAAGTTTTAAAATTTGTCCGATATAATGTTATGGTGTCTGAATAAAATATAATAAAAGCGCTTGCCAAAAGTATAATACACACAGAGTGTATTATACTACACACTCGACTGATCAAGTACGTGAAAATGTTTGGTTTAGCCGGCAAATCGTCAGATTTACCGACCAATGTCGGTACAAGTCGCAGATATCACGCAATCAATATTTCACAGAAATTGATTGGCAAGTCTTAACGTTTGCTATTAAGCTGCCGTAAATGTCACAAGTTGCATAGGGACGCGTACCCGCACCGTATCGCAAGTCTTTCTGTTTCGACTTGCACGTTATCGCTGTTCTTTTCTGCTATTATCGAAATAAAACGAGCGTAAAGGGAAGATTCTACGAATTACCGTTCGAGTCAGTGCAAACTGAAAGAAGCAAGGTTCACGCTGTTGGATACGAGCGGGTGGAAGAAATCGGCCGTGTCGTTCGCTCAAAGAAACAGTCGAAACCAATAGAAATTTAAGGGAGGGGGGCGATTTCCGGTGAAAACATTGTTTTTTTAAATTTACTCGTGTGTGGGATTGGTATCGATTTGGACTAGATTTTTTCGTGCGAGCAACGCGTATGTACGTGTATCGCGTCAATGTTGCACACGTACGGACAAAAATAGTACGAGCGCGCTGCATATAGTACAATATATAGTTTAGAATGCTTCCTTTACACTCATTTTGTGTCGATAATAGCGGAAAAGAGCGACGACAACGTGCAAGTTGAAACGAAAGCACTTTGTCCGTGTCTCTTATACTTTTGTACGCGAAACTTCTGACATTTGGCGTAGCTCAGTAGCAAACGTTAAGATTTGCCAATTAATTTCGTTAAAGCAGGAAATAAATATTGATTTTATAATATTCCGGATTTATATCAACGATAGATAAATCTTAAAATTTGCGTAAAAATTTAACATTCTTCGATATTTTCCAAGAACATATGAGCGTGTCACAGAGCCATAAATTAGCGATAGAAAAACCAAGGGGACGTAACGAACATCCCGCAGGCCATCGACACAACAACGTACAGTGTCCCAGTGTGAGAAAACAAGAAACGAAAAAGTCTACAAATTATTTATGTGGTTAATTATATTTTGCGCTAATGATTTTATTTAACGATTTCACATATTGTTTATACAAAAGATCAAATTAAAGGTATACAAAAATATAGGTAAAATTAAAAACATCAAAAATGACTAAAGATAAATAACACGAGTCGAACGTGAAATTAAAAATTCATAATGCGTTTTAATATCATTTTACAGTGTGCTATTATATAGTGTGTTCGATTATAACTTCATTTAGTCATAACCTGTTGAAATGGTCGCCACTTTTAAGAAAACTCTACATCTGGTATATAGTTTTCTCAAGCACTGAAGCCATCGACAACGCATAGACAAAAGACTGCGTAGAAGGGAAAGCATAAGCGTTGCTAGCGTGCGGATCTGGACCAGTTCACATTGTATTCCACACTTTGTCCTTTCACCTTAATACTCGAGATATATATATATATATATATTTTCTACCTTACAATTTATCCACGCGTTCCTTTGTATCCACATACATCCAATAACCTTAACATAAACAATAGTCTAACTTTTTCATTAATTTTAACACCACTAAATTGGTGTATTTTATTCTATTAGATTGGCAACTAAGCCACCACTACCACCTAACGATAAAATCCGCAAGCACAGTTGCCAACCCAATATACTGTACTTTATAAAAGCAGAAAAAGTGGCGCGATTAATTGGCAACAATTCCAGGTAAACAATAACCTATAATAACAACAACAAAAAAGAAAAACAAAAAGTGCAAAAGGGAGATCTCCCTATTCGGTTGGTTAGTTGTCAACCGTCACTCTGTCGGATTCCCATAATAAACTCTGCCAGTATATCTAGAGTCTGAATTTTTGACTTATAACTTACGCGAAATCATTCGAACGACGCGAGGAAACCAGTGATTTCTTAATTTCGCCGTATCTTCGACGTGACAAGTGCATACGTGTCACATTTATATTAAAAGAGTCGAATTATCTCGTTAAAAGGCTTCTCTTTATTTTGCGAAACGCGACGTTTCACGACGTATGTTCCACTCGTCTCGTTATTTACATTTGGTAATGTTTTGTTGGTGTTGCTTTGTAGGGCCGTTGGACACGGTACATATCCCGTCGTCGTTCCGTTAATAAAGCTGGAAATCTCTGGGTTTGAGGAGCAAACGTCGTACCACTAGAAGCACCGACTTCTCTAATCCTCGCCTCGGCTTGTTCAAGAGGCAAAGAAGACGAAGAAGAGGCGTTGCTGGCAAGGGTTTTGCTCAGAAAGCCGCCTAAGATGAAGAGGATCGCTTGGAATATTCGCCGATATTGCCGTCGCTGGTATAACACCGTCTTCCTCCGTTTTCCAGCGTCGTGAAGTAATTTTCAAAATACAATGAGCATCTTGGATGAAGCATAAACCGACCATCAAACGAATGCGATTTTACCTTTTTATTTCATTCTTTTGTGTTTGATCGAGAGGATTGCCGGCATTCGAAAGAACAGAACATTCGATAGATTACATTCGATGTCGATGTGACGCACGATGTGACGTTTGCAACGTTCTTTGACCATCTCGAGCATTCGAGACATTTCGAGGTAGAAACGCGGCAGCTGATTGTTCGTCGATTATGGTAATTTGGGAAATTTCGTTGGTCGCAGCTAAAGGCGACTTGAAATTGTCTCTAAATTCGTCTCGTGTTTCCGCGTGCTCGGCACACGCGGTATAACCTTGAAAAAAGGAGGAAAACGACTAGTTCGTTCGACTGCGAGCGATGCAATCGCCATCCTAAGATGTGAAACGGACGGGGCAGGAAAAATCGTCGCGTGGAAGGTTTATCGATCTGCAAAGTATCACGAAAGAGTTCCGGGTCGCTCGAAAATTCGGCCGGACGTCATCGGAAACAGCCGATGTGACTGTAGCCTTCGGAAGAATTCCTAACCGGAAATGCGAAATACAGCGCACGAGCGTAAAACTGGAAACGAAGGAAGAAATAATACGCGGATCTTCAGGCTGTATGCAGTAGCCGAGGGAGAAATGAGGTAAATTCCTCGAGGGGAATAACGCAATCGCGAGAACCGTGTGAACTCCACGAGTATTGTAGTCGTCGTTGTCGTGCAACCTGCAACGTTTAAACGTGTCGTTAACGCGCTCGTGCACGAACTCTCTTTTCGAAGGTCATTGTTTGCCGACGCGGCAACGGAACGAAAGTTTCAAAAGCTGAAGCCATCGAAACGTCGAACGCGATATTTATCGCGAGCCAGAGGACGTAACATAGCAACGTTATGCGCAAGATTTAAAGGCTCACAGTGTCGTGTTTCGCGGAGTATAGCGTAACGACCACGGCCAATTTAGCTGCGTTGTTTCGAAGCCAGCAGCGAGAAATCCGAGACAGGCGCACGTTCGTGAAAATATGGTTATAGCTGGGAAAAGTTGAGCGCATACGGTCGAACAATACGCGCGCTAAAGTTGGAAAATGCAACTGGAACGACGCGCGACACCCAGCACAACGACGTTCGTAAAGACGATCGCATCGTGCTGTTTTTCTTTACTGCATCATATATATGTCGGAGATGAAAGGACAACGACATCCCCCCCCCTCCCCGTTGGAATTACTTGGAAAATCTCAATACTCCAGCATTTACGAAATAACCCAGACACAGTCGTTCGAAACTTGAGACAATGAGCTTAGGCTCGAGGCGACAACCGGTCGCCGAGCGTAGCCACGGGATGAAAAAATCTGTAAAAATCATATTTATACCAGTAAATATAATCTCTATTGTACAACAACGATGGCTAGTCCGAATGAAGATTCGTTACACGTTCATCAATTTAGCTATAACTCGACATATATATGTATTGGATTGGCAACTAATTGGATTACGGATTTTGTTATTAGGTGGTATTGACAAAATCCGCAATCACTTAGTTGCTAACCCAATATATTAGGTTGTCCGGAAAGTGTCTTTCTTTCGCAAACGTATTTTCTACAACAATGCACCTTCGTACAAACGTAGAACCAAGTCTGTGAAATGTCGCGGTGTTTGTCTCAACAGAACAAAATGGATCGTACGTAATTCGAAGAAATAATATAAAACAAAAAACATCATGCGTCTATTATTTCCTCATAAAACGAAAGAAACTTTTCGGACAAGATAATAAATGCTGCAGGTTCTACGTTGTGTGAAATTAACACGCCACGTTGAGTAGGTAAACTTCTACAGAGTGCGACCGAGTAAAATGTGAAAGCGGCGACGACGTAAATTCTTGTGAAAAAACGAAGGAGAAGATATACAGTAAAATTTCTTCGTTCTCGGCTTAGTTTTCGAGAAAATCGAATTTGAAAACCTACCAGGTGTACTTGAACATGGCTGGTTCCGGTGTAAGCGGAACTAAATAACCGACAGGAAGTTGTTGTACATGTGAAAATAAGCGGAAAATGTAGAATAGAATTTTTCCGCTTAGAGCTTCATTTTCAAGAAAATGGAGTTTAAACGCGTTTAGACTGGTCGTATAGAAAACGCCAAAATTGGGAAACTTTGAGCTCTCGTTGGGAAATCTTCTACGTACCGACGAGAATGCTGTAGCATAGAATTTATGCGCAACTTCTCGTTTCAGATAGTTTCTAATAACGCCAGACGATGACTTGGCAACGTCATTTCTATAGAAAAAAAAAAATATAACTTCCAACAAACATCATTAATTATCCTTTGGTTCTTGTCTACACCATCCATCTAAATAAATGGAAATAAGTTTTCGTTTCGACTAAGACGCGACCCGTACAGGCTTTCCTACAGGTACACTTTTTTCTCATCAATTTGAACTACATTAACGCGTATCTTCCCTTTTCCTCCTGAGAAACTTGTGTCCTGATATTTACAGCGTTTCCTACGAGCGCTCTTCCGTTAAGAACGGACCAACTACACAAGATAAACCAAATTTACTTTCCTCGGGGACAAAGCGACTTGTGAAAAGACGTTATTCTACATCGTCGACTTATTTCCACACGTAGAACCACCTCCTGACGATCATTTAATCCTGTCCAGCCCGGAATCAACCATTTTCAAATCTACCTGACATGCTATTGGCTTGGCAATTAAGTGATTGCCAATTGGTGATCAATAGGTGGTGTATTGACAATATCCGCAATCACTAAGTTGCCAACCCAATACAAACTTCGAAACTCGATCTCCTCGAATACCGAGAACCGAAGAACGAACAAATTTTATTGCACACAAGAAATCGTATCGTGATTTTACAAGTTGTTCAGACGGACTCATTATACTAATTAATCGATAGTAACATGGTGCCAAATGAAAGGATGACAAACGTGGACGCGTAAAACCGATTGACCGCGTTCCGGATTTTCGAACGTGGTCTGTGTGGTAATTCCAGTGGAACAATGTGATTCCTACGAACGATTTGCACTGAAATTTTGCCAACGATTACGAACGCTCGAGAAAACTTGTCGAGCGGCGCTTCGAAATTTTCCACCGCCTCGGGAGAAAGAGCAGCAAAGTGGAGAGTTGCAGAGAAGTTTTAGTCGCGCGAGCTACTTCAACACTGATACGATATTTCCGCGCTCAACAATACCTTTCAACGAAAAATGTCTGGCCCGTTTAAAGGGACAAATGATTCAAACTGACTGAATGCAGCGATGTTAATTGTCCGTTGCAACAACCGAGTATTTTCGATCAGATGCTTTCGCGGAACCGTCGTTTATCGCAACGTTGGTCAATGGCAGTAGTCACTGTACCAGTCATTACGGCGATGTAACGAGTCGTATCGATGTATCGATAAATAGGGGCGTACAGTTTCGTCGATAACGTCGATATATGGCTGATAATCAAATTATTTCCATTTTCCGCGGTTCGCTACACATGAGAAGACGGATTGGAAAATGAAGTACCAGCAGATTCGATACAACGTGAAATTGCTTTTCCCTCGAAAGCGTCTTGTTTCTCCATGTATTTATGTATTTACGTATATCGGCATCGTGCGCATCGGAACCAGCCGGCTGCATTGAACGATGGCGAGTGAGTAAGCAGTCGGTTAATCTTCGAGTGCCGACATGCCTCGGATGTATCGTCGATTTATAACGCCGTATCCGGTGAAGACGACGCGCGTGTTACTCTGTCCGTTCCTATTTCCTCTTCTTCTCACCGTAGCTTCTCGGTAGTCCAATTACGATGTACAATTATGCTTATAATTTGCAATTAGAAGGGCGTGCCTGCACGCTACCGGAAGACAATGTGGGAAACGCGGTGGTCACGAAACGCGCGGCGGCTCAAACGTCATTTAGCGAAAATCGATCCATTTTACGCGACCAAAGAATTCTACCGCTTTTTTTCATCTTGTCGGTAAAATCGAGCGAACGCGATTAAATTTTAGGCGAAAGAACGAGAATTGGAAAAGCGAAGGGATACATACGGCCGTATCGACGATGCAACAGTAGCGACGACGCTGTGGCAAGCCGAATGTCAGCGCATCGATCGACGTCGCTGCTTGGCGATTTAATTTCCCATCGATGTATATCGCGAGACTTGCTAATAAGAACGTGTGGGTTACGTTCGATCGCGTTGCTGCGTTTCTTGCGCATCGCAGCCGATTAAGTGAAACACGCGCACGAGTATTGCAACTTCTTTAACGGCGATGAGTATTTTCGTCAAGTTTTCTTGCCTTTAGAAGCTTCCGACGGTTATTTGCTTCTAACCAGCGTCGCCCTCCTTCTTTTGTTTACTGTTGCACACGTTCTCTCGTATTGCATGATACGTCGAAAATGAAACTCTTACTTTACTATATTTTTGTCTGTAACACAGAGAAATTTTGGATATCCAACTGCTGCTTAACTCAAGTTCCGTATTATCTGAGGTACTTTAGACTTTGGAAAGTTTAATATAAAAGAGCAGGAAAAGTAGTCAAATGTAAATAGTTGCTCCAACTTTCGATTAATTTTTCGAATTACACTAAAGTGCGCGTACGATATTATCAAAGTGTTTTTTACAATTTTATTGCACGATTTATTAACAACCAACTATCGGATTATTTGAGATAACTTTGGTTGTGAAATCGCGTTGCGAAATCGAAACTCTACTGTATTTTTTCCGCGTGAATGAGCCGCGTACTTAACACAGCCAATCGCGCGCGCCACAGCGAACTACACGCTTTCAACAATAAACAAACAAGTTGTTTTTTCGTCCAGCCGCGGGGAGACGCGATCGCGTTGAAGCGCGTCAACGGGAGTCATAAATTCCCGTTACGATTATAATAATCGACACCACCAACAGGTCGATCCCCCTATTTCTTGTGAGATAATAGGGATGTTCGTTATGTAATAGAACTGTAGTCTACAGTTCTAGAATATATATATTTACAATAACTTACAACACTTGTTTTCGCGTAGATTGTAGCGATGACGACATCCTGTTATTAGATCAGAAGTTGATTGATTTCGTCGTGATGGAAAGTACAGTAGTTGACTGCTCGAATGTTAAAAGAACTTTGACTCGATTTGATATGTTGAAGAACAATATTTGACTGACTCGAAGTTTAGAAGAGCAGTAGTTGACTTGACTACCCGACGATTTGAAGAACAGTAATTGACTTGACTATTTTGAGATGAGAAGAACAGTAATAGACCCCGTCTCGTGCTATTAAGCAGGAAAGCTCGGTGTGGATGTACCTTTTTGAACTGAGAACGCGGATTCGTCGTTCACACTTTTCGGTAGAAAAGCGAGGGTAACGATCCGCGATGTCCATTGGTTATAGCCAATGTTAATAAATAAAATACGAGGAGAAAGTCTCCTGCAGATGAGGCTCATGGGTGTCCTTGTTCATGGGAAAAACTTGCTATTTCGCTAGGCAAACATCCGCTCTCTGCGTAATTAGTAAGAGCGTGCAATAAACCTAAGGACTGTTTTAAGGACCATCCATAAATCGAAG
Organism: Bombus dahlbomii; assembly: GCA_037178635.1. Lineage (NCBI taxonomy): Eukaryota > Metazoa > Arthropoda > Insecta > Hymenoptera > Apidae > Bombus > Bombus dahlbomii. The sequence goes on from CM074102.1 coordinate 20,520,331, forward strand.
ACACTTATATAAACAGAGATTAAGTTAAAGGATTCGGTTTATGGTGGTTCCTTGGGTTTGTTGCGGGTCAGTGTAACTTCGCGGCCAGACCACGAGGGACGTCGCACGGACCATCTCGCGCGACGTAACACAAGTCTAAAAATTATTTAAGATTAATTATATTTTGCGGTAATGATTTTATTTAACGATTTCACATATTGTTTATACATAAAGATCAAATTAAAAGTATACAAAAATATAGGTAAAATTAAAAACATCGAAGATGGCTAAAGATAAATAAGACGACTTTAAAAATTGTACAGTGAAATTAAAAATTCATAATACGTTTTAATATTTTCTTACAGTGTGCTATCGTTCGATTATAGCTTTATTTAGTCATAACTGATAGTGTAACTTTTTTCATTAATTTTAACACCACTAAATTGGTGTATTTTATTCTATCGGATTGGCAACTAAGTGATTGCGGATTTTGTTATTAGGTGGTATTGACAAAATCCGCAATCACTTAGTTGCCAACCCAATATACTGTACTTTAAAAAAGGAGAAAAAGTGGCGCCAGGTAAACGATAACTGACAGTATTAACAAAAAGAGAAACAAGAAGGAAACTCGTTGCTAAAGTGAAAAAGGGAGATCTCCCCTCTCGGTCACGCAACGATGTTCTTCACAGAGGGGAGATCTCCCTATTCGGTTGGCTAAGCGTTAAGAGGATATCGTCGAGTAATAGAATTTCGCGTGTGCGGCCAAACGCCACAACAATGCGGCGATTATCGAAACGAATTTTCAGTGATTCGCTGGAATCGAAGGGACGGGGACGAAGACGAACGCGGAGCGATTGGCTTGAAATGGCACGGAAAGGAGCAAGAGCAAGCGCGTGGAACGGAAATTTGGTTGGCAGAGTAAACTTTTGGTTAGCGGGAATTAGCATTCGCTCGCGTTAGTTTCCATGAGCGTAATTGCGTTGCGGTGTAGATGGAAGGAGAAGGTTGGTCTCAGGTTTCGGTGGTTGCGCTTCAGCGGAAAACCGGATGCCCTCGCTCACACGTCACACCGATCTTTGTACCACTGCACTGAATTAATGGACCGACTGTAACGTCGCTGTAACGCGATTACTTGTTAGTTATGTTAGTCGCGTTCTTCGCGAACAATAAATCCTGCCACCCCATCGTTGATGATTATCCCCATCGCGATTATTTATTTGACGATAAATGGGATAAATTCCCATTGATAATGTAACGTAATGTAATGCTGGAACCGAAGAAGCTACGCAGAACACGTGGCAAATCTACAGTTACAACGGGCCATTACATGTAACGACCATTACAAAATACCGTGAAGCGAATCTCTGAAACTATCGATGCCAACGAGGAAATCGGAGCAGGTGCGGTGTATCGCATACGCAATTTATTACGTTGTTCGAGTTCACCAGGAAGGATCCGTAACGGTGTAGGAGAAAAGACCTTGTGAATGTAGACGACCGAATGACCGAAGCATAAAAATTTATAAGTTGAAGGAGTGGTGGGCAAAAAGCAACGCTATTGATAAGCTTATAAAGGAAAAGCAAGTCAGCGCCGATTCTCCTTGACTCGGATCATCGTAGATTGAACAAGGACACAACAGGGCTGTGAATTATTTTTCACGTTGCATGACTTGAGCCTTCAGCGACTTCCCACAGTCCTTAAATCGCGCACATTCTGCGACGCAATTCGAGCGAGCGAAAGAGTCCTCGGTGTTCCGGTGACCGCGTCTATCCGTTTTTCAACCGCGTGAACAGTTTCGAAGCGAAAAACAATGCCGAGAGGTGGCGCAAATATCTTCATAAATCTCGTAAACGATGGGAAAGTTTGCCGAAGAGTGGCAGAAAATTTAGCATTCTGGACGAATTTATTCGTTCGATATTTCAGCGTCTCAATGCCGAGGTTGACGGGAGGGCACGGGGTGGGAAGGGAAATTAAAGAGAGCGTAGCATACTCGGTCGAATCGAAAGATCGTAATCGCGTGTAGAAGAGAAGTAGGAAACGGTGAGGAAACGGGGCAGAGAGTGAGGAGGATTTGATCATGGAAAATGTCGAAAATCCGATTGCTCGAGTCAATTAAAGCCCATTAACCGGATCGAGCGTCGATTAAACGATCCGACAGTTTTGCAGTTTCGACGATGCGCGCATCCCATCCGTGTTTCGTTAATTTGTTCCGCTTTCCTATTTACAATTCGCCCGCATCTCCTCGTTACCTCGTGCCACGGATATTTCATTTTCTCCGGGATAATTGCCATCTTACTTCCGATCGATATTCGTATAGCGAGGCGAGGAGATTGAGAACATCGTTGAATTTTCGGGTCAGCCCTCTCCATGATCGAACGATACGTGGCATCGACGACTAGAACCTTCTTCGGTCGTCGTTGCTGCGTCGATCGTCGATCGTCGATCGATAATTCGCGCGCGTTACCGACGATGATCGCAGCGCTACCAGTTCTTGGACGCGTCGCAAGCAAAGATATTGCGCGATTTTCCGACGGTTATTGCCGTTACTGTGCCGTTATTCCTATATCGTGACTGTGAGAAATTTGGGCCAGGAAATTGATTGTGAACGTTACTCGAACGCGTTGCGTGTCACGGTACCCTCGAAACGGAGATTTCTGAATTAGCAATCGGCTGGTTCCGCGTGTCACGGAAACTTTCGTTCGATCGGTAAATGCGATGTCGAGACGAAGGGCGCACCGCGAAGATAAAATCTTTGCTTGGTGAATTTTAACGATTTCCTTATGCTATATGTACAGCAGGTAGCTGTATCGACGCGTGGTGTCGCGACGGAAACGGCGGATATCGAACGCTTGTGTGTGTGTGTGTGTGTGTGTGTGTGCGCGCGCGGAGTGGCGCGTTTAATAGGACAGCCACCAACGAAACGAGGAAATGCGATTCCACGGTCCCGTATGCTTGCTAATCCCTTTGAATTTCGAGATTTCGCTTGCTCCAGCCACGGGAACGAGGACGGAGATGTTTTTCAAGCGCAGACCGCATCGAAATTCCCGCAAATTCCGATCTCGTTGATTCGTGGCGGATAAACCGAACGCTAATAACTCTGTCGATAACTTCCGCCGATTCTAACCTCCACGGAATCCCATCGATAAGCTGGCAGTGTTATCGCGTTACGATGATCGCTCTGTTATTTTTTCGAATTTATTTTTACACTGTCTGTCTAGTCTCGACGCCAACTGTCGTGCTCCGTGTCTCGTGGATAATCTCGCCTAGCTTATACGAGAATAAATTGATCGACGATAGTAACCTTCTTACGTACGCGTTAGTAAACTACAGGTCACTGGCCTAGAAATCGCGTCAAACGTTGCATCAATAGACTTGTGCGGCTGAAACCGACGTACACCGTCGGTGAGAAAATCTCGCCGGATATCATCGAACTCGCGATAATTCTCGCGAGATTGTTCTTCTAATGAAAAGTTATGCCTCGTGCAAACGGTAGATCACACGGGACTATGGCCCGAGTAACGTAGATTGTATCGCGAGAGCGCTGACAGATAGAATCGGAATGAGAGGAATGGCGGAAGGGTTGCCAGCCGGGAGAAAATACGCGCAAAGCGTGGCGGAGCGTGTCGGTAAGTGTGCGTGCAGCGGCCAAAGAAAACGAAAAAAAAAAAAAAAAAAAAAGAAAAAAGGTGAAGCGCGGGAAGCGGAAAAGCATCGAAATCGATCGGACATACAACATAGAGCGCGCGACGCGACACCGCGTCCAATGTCGATAATCAAACGAATGATTCTTCTTACGGTGCATTTACGCCAGGATGCTGCACGAATCCTCGTTTACTCTGCGTTCTGGTATACTAAGGTTTTATCTCAGAATAGAGAGAGCAAACGCATGGATGAATATATTATAGAAACTCTTTGTTCAGATATGTTAGAAATTAGGATTTCCAGTGTTTTCTATCCTATGGGATAATGTATTGATTTATTACTGATTATTATTTAACTTGAACTTAATGCAGTAGTATGATATCACAGCTCTTGATTAACGATTCTCCACTCTTTACTCTGCGGTGGCTAACTGAAGCCGAATTTCAAGTTTTCGACCCTTTCGATTCGTCGGCGTTTGCGCTTTATTGTCGACATTGTCTGTATGTCGGTACTATTAGGTTGGCAACTAAGTGATTGTGGATTTTGTCATTAAGTGGTATTGACAAAGTCCGCGATCACTTAGTTGCCAACCCAATATAACAAAGACGAAAGAAACCGCTGTAACGAGAATCGTTGTGCCAAAAACTGAATACTAGAGGAGATGCAGAGTTTTCTTAGAAGTGAGACCCACTTCAATATGGTAAAATTAAAAAATTAATGTGCACACGTGTATTAGTTCGTGGCTTCAGGACGTAGGCGCGCGAACGTTCGCAGAGATTACACCGAGCGTTCTTGGATGCTGCACGAATTCTTCGAAAACGCTTCGACAATTCTCGTCGCGGAAAGAACGAGCCAATAATCTAGTAGCGTATTCCTGCGAATGTTTCGCTGACTTTAATACGTTGACTGTCACGCGTGTTTTCAATGAAATCTCTTTCAGACCACGCGTGCCGCAGTAGCAAGCGTTCTCTGCTAGGTACTCCCATCACAAACAATATATGTCTACAGCTTGCAGAGCAACTTTTCTACCAAGGACGAACATTATATATTGATCATTTTTACACGAGTTACGAATTAGCGATATTATGACTAAACCGCGAGACTCATGTACTGGGAACACTTAGGAATAACAAAAAATTCCTGCCAAAAGATATTCTTCGTTGCAAATTAACTAAAGGGGAGATGGTATCGAAGGAAGATGATAACGGGATTGTCGTACTCGAATGGAAGAGATACACGGGATGTGAGAATTTTATCGACAAGACACACTCCCATCGTGGTACCAAGTAGAAGAAAGATCGTAGCATTCGTGCTGTTTTTCCAAGTCAACAGACATCTGCAACATTAAAACCGCTATCTATTGTTGAATAAAACGAAGGAAAGTATGGTACAGATTATTCCGACCAAGTTGGTTTCTTATATCACCTCAATTAGAAAAGGAATAAAATAGTACAGAAAACTTGGCATTCAACTCCTTCTGGCAATTTCTGTTGTAAACGCTTTGACAGTTTACAAAATTGCAACAAGGAAGAATATAAGAATATATTAGAATATTTAGAGAATTATTAGCTGGAAAATTATTAGGGTTGTCCGAGGATACAAAAAATCCTTGTCTTCCACGGAATCAGCGTAATATCACCGTTGGGAAAAATAATTCCGGAAGAAGCACTAGACGCGCGTGCAAACTATGTTATGCAAATAAAAGACGTCGAACGGACCGAACAAAGAGACGAGAGAATTTAAAGAAACCAACAACTTATTGTCCAAATTGTCCCGACCAATCTCAGCTATGCATAGAATGCTTTAAAGTTTTACATTCTAAATAATTTTCTTAATAAACCATTTTCGTATTACTTTTATAACAATTCAATAATTTTATTACTTCCTGTGGAATATCTTTTCAAATACCTACGACGATCCTTTGCAAGTAATCAAATAAGCGTCAGCCGAATACGGGTGTCGTGGCAGTCAACGTGTTAAACGATGTTTATCGACTATTTTGTACAATAAGAATCATCTATGCGCGTGTCACCGAGCCATAAATTAGCGGTAGAAAAAGCAAGGGGGTCCAACGAACATCCCGCAGGCCATCGAAACAACAACGAAAAGAGTGTTTCAGTGTCAGAAAACAGTAACGGCACGGCCACCTCTGACCTGGGCCCCGGCGACACCTCCGGCGACACTCCCTCCATAGGAGGTAAATCCATAGTACATAAACCCTCCTAAAATTCTCGAGATTCTCTGTTCTAAGATTCTTAACTGTCACTCCGTTGGATTCACATAATAAACTCTGCCAGTATATCTAAAGTCTGACTTTTTTCTTTACCTCGCTCGTGAAACGTTTGCGCGAAATCATTCGAACGACGCGAGGAAACGACCAGTGATTTTCTTAATTTCACCATTCCCCGACGTGTCTCCGACGTGACACGTGCGTAGGAATAATGCGATTTACTTTATTTCCATTGATTATATAAACACGTTCGTGCGGCTTAAAAATCACGTTAAACGTCGTTGATATCGATGCTATCAGCGAAGAGCAATTTTCCTGCGGTGTAAACACACCGTTAAATCCTTGTAACGGTAAAATGCCAGTCGAAAAAATCCAAGAACCAACCGCGGATTTGTATTTTTGCGAATTGATATACCGTGTGGAAAAAGACATACTCGACTTTAAATGAAAGACGAAACACTGGCGATCCAATTACAATTAACTATCTCTATATCGTTTTGATTTTCACTGTTCTGTTTCGTTTTAATTTCCACTGTTCCCTTTCGTTAGAGCAGAGAATCGGCCACGAAATGGATAAATATTGGCTTTAGTAATGTGAACACGAGTCACGGTGAATATAACGCGGAGAAGTTGATACAACGTGGTTCGATTACCTCGTGTTGTACTTACGCGTTTCCACGTCTGAATAATCGCAATTCACACCGAGTACGTTGAATGTTCGGGTAACTGGCAGCAACGCAGCCTTGAAAAATGCACGTTTCCATGGGTCCAGAGCGCCATTTCCTTGCGAGCCTCGACAACGATAATTCCAAACTTGTTTCGCCCAAAGGCATTCACATTTTACGGACATTTCGAAAGGCAAGCGAACCCCAGTAAATGCAACCATATTAGATTTACACTACGAGAACGGCAACCACCAAATATCCAATTCAATGTCACGCACATAACACAAACAATGCAAGTTAAATACCTAGGACCCCACTTAGACACACAACTTACACGGAAACAACATATTAAATCAATTATAGACGAAACACGGATAAAATGAAGACAGATATACTGGCTAACTAGTCGGAACTCTAAACTCGGCATAGAAAACAAAACTAAAAATCTAGAAAACGATAATAAAAGCAATTTGGACGTACCGAACGCCACAAACTAGAGGCGCTACAATCGAAAATACTGAGAGGAATAGTCAACGCCCCATGGTATGTCAGAAACGAGGATATACGCAGATTTAAAAATACCAACGGTCAAAGAAGAAATCGGCAGGTAAGCAGAAAAATACAAGGAAAGAACGGCAACACGTCCAAACCAGCTGGCTGCTGAAGCGAGCAAAACTCTCATAGAAAGAGAACTAAAAACTTTATTGACTTTACTAAAGAAATAAAATAGTCAAACTCGAAGATTGTATCCCGCTGAGGGTACCCATTCGCATGTTATTTAGCAATTAAGTTTGAAAAATTTACCAAATGTCCAGCTGGACAAATTGTAAAGCACAAATTAAATAATAATAAAAAAAAAAAATTTTCATAAGGATCGCAGCGGCTTATGGTGTAGAAAAAGTTGAAACGAAAATTCAAATCTGCGACAGACTCATATTATTGTGCCTTTGAACACTAACTAAAACTAAATAAAGGTCTAAAGGCAAATGAAATCTGGACAGATTGTTATTTCCGTTTCTTGTAATCTTCAACATAAGAAGGTTAACTTCTTGTGGTAACGTGCGTCGATATAAATTTATGAACGTGCTGCCTATGAGCAATTAGTACTATTATTCTTTCTTCGATTAGTATAGTACCATTGAGCGAGCGACCGTTATAATTGGCATACGCTATCTCTGTACTTATACTGATTTTAATACATCGAACTATTACGAATTTATTCACTCCTTTCTTTATGAAACAAACCTACACGTTATAACCAGTTCAGGATCGAACAATACAAAACTAAAGGAAAATTTGAGGCAATTCGTGGCGATAAGAAAGTCGTAAAAACGGCGCTGATAGATAACGTTCTCGTTAATGGCGAACGATAATTACGTCGCGGCAACGTTCGTAAATCAGTTTCCGTTTCGTAGACGCAAGAAAAGAAAGCAGCTAACTTGATTTCGTGCGGAGATGCGTATCGAAGTTTCGATATGCAAAAATTGATAAACCATGCGATACACTGCGACATTAATTACGCGCTGCTATCTACCTTACCAAGATAATTGTACGAGCAACTTTCTATCAGATGGACGTTTATCGCGATAAATTCCTAACACGTAACCGATTCTACAAATCTTCTTGTTCTCGATGTATGGGGCATTATCCATCAATCAGAATAGGTCTGTTTTTCTTCCAGTTCGCTCGTTCGATTTTATACTTTTTCGCTTATTTCCACGTTTTAGAGTTTTCCAACGAATCGACGAAAATACTTTGCGATCTGTTCAGCGGACCGATCGGTTTATCGCAGCGCCGTTTTCTATTTGAAACGTCGATATTTCTAACGACACTCGAACGAAAGTAGACGACTTTTAGTGGCGACAACATTCTGGGCCAACGGTATCGATTTTTGCAACGGTGCCGTTAACAGGACCTTTTCTTTTCGAAAGTTTCCCGGGCTCGCGTTGCGCGATGGTACACGCTTCGGATTGATGAAATCTTACGAGAACGCTATTTATCGAGCCAGCATGTCTACCTCGATACTCGCACTCGTAGTTTACGAGTTGCTTAACCGTTTGAGTCGCAGGGGTGTTTGAAAAAACAGGGTTGAAAAATCGGGAACAACGCGATAGCGCTTGTCTTAATCGATTGCGAAGAGAAACAAACGGCGTAATAGCGCTCGTCATATTTGTTATTTCAATGAAATACATCTATGTTATTATATATGCGTACTGTCAGTTTATAAATATTTCGAGCTTTGTTCGATAAAAATTATTGAGAAGATAGCAATGAAATACAAAATGAGTCGTCCGTAGCGTTCAAATGTACTCGCACTTTTCCACATAAAATCTAAACAGCGCGATCGCATTGCTTGCGACTCAAACGGTTCAAACGCCGCGTCTGACGGTTTGACTGTCACGTTGAAATCAAATGTTTCGCTCAGGACGCCACGGGTGTATTTTTATTATTCAAATAATAAAATAATAATAAATTGATGATGTGATAAAGCAATGGTAGTGGTAGATTACAACAGAGGAAAATGTGCTGTAGATTTATCAGATCGAATGATAGCATATTCTACACCACATAGAAGAACTCTCGAGTGGAATATAAAATTAGCTTTAGAGTTATTGTTAAATACATCAATTTCAAACGCGATGGTACTCTATAAACAAGCAACAAAAACAAAAATCCGGATATCAGATTTTAGAATGGCACTTGCAACGCACCTTACACAGTGTCGTTCACCAGAGTCGTCGAATATACTTATTCGACAAAGATTGCGACACGAAACGCAGAAGAAAGAAGGGCAAGCGTACCAGGTACGAAAATTTTGCAGACAGTGCTACAAAAAAAAAAAAAAAAAAAAAAAAATGTTAAACAGTTAGGATGAAAAATTGCTAAGAATCGGACGAAAAAGGTGACCACCTATCGTCCAGATTGTATCGATGAGCCACATTTATGTTTAAAGTGTTTTAACACAGTGCACAGTTAGATGCAACATTCGTTCTCATTTTATTTTATTGACGTTCTAATAAAAACGTTTAATCGTTCAATGGGACACTTTTTATTTCAAAGTATCTTCTATTTATCGGTTATATTCAAAATGCCCTAACTGTTAATTTCCATTCCATCCATTTTGACAATTGCAAGAAGTTGAAGCCCTCCGCTCACCAATGACCACCGTGGCGTCACAGGAGAAACTGTGACCGGTCAAATATGACCAACGTGACAGTCAAAGTGTTAATAATATAAAAAAAAGCTCGATATACGCGGGAAAACCGGAGAAGGAGAAGGTCGTGTGGTATCTGTTACGAACGAACCTAACTAGGGATGTTGTCTCGGTGACAATAAGAAAGCTGACGTTGAATTTTCACGTCCACGGTATATACGTGAAATTCGTCGTCGCTGGATTACATCTCAGTCATAGTCCTTATACGTAGTGGTATTTCCGCTATCGTTCTATCCGCAAAATTATCCCATCCTCCTAAAGATTATTATTATTATATCAAGGATAGCTTACACTGTAATCCTACAATACTGATAATAATATAATAATAATAATACTTATGCTGTTAAATCGTAATCGCGATAGTTTTTCACATGGGTGCGCGCACGAGTGTTTTATTTGGATATTCCATCGGCAAGAAGATTTCTTCGCCTCGTAAAAGTACAATTTAACGACCGGACCAGACCCGTTAAAACTTTAATCGCTGATCAAACGTCGAAACCTTCGATCTCATTGATAATTTATCCTGTGTATTTTTTTCTTTTTTTTTGGGGGGGGGGCGGAGGGAATAAAAGCCACGAGAAAGCTTCGCAAACGAACTCTAGGCATTTAATCGCGTGCATCTTATCGTTGTCCCTTTCGAAATACGATTTCTTCGATCGAAATTATCTCCGATCTCGGATCATTAAATGGAACGCGACACCAACAGTCTGATCGTTCTCATTGTCCGCTGATAATTCCAACGGAGCAGCGAAACTTCCATCAAGGATTTCCTTTATTCAGAGGTCGTCCTTGCATCGGCAGGCCAATTTGCATATCTATTCTAACGTTGCTGGTCGTCGTTGATTGAAAGCTCGTTGCGATCAACGAACCTCCATTCTTTGATTACTCGTTTTATTAAGATTCCTTAACGATCTAGCAGAGAATGCTTCTTAACGATTTACGCGAACCCGTGCTTTGACGAAAAAACGTTTCGCCGATGAAACGGCTGTTTCCCGAAGATATAAGGATTTGTCGATTCTGTGACTTTTCATTTTTCCGATAATCGCTACCCGCTTAAACGGAATCAAACGAAAGTATGCAGAAAGATCTCGGCTTTCATTCAGCAACGTAGAATTATTAAATCATCAAATTATTAAAAGTATGTAGATCTAAGCTAGCGAGTTGTTCGTAACTCTGAGGACAGTGCGAGTGACTCGATGCGCATGACGTTCGAATCCGATAAATCGTCGTTTCCTTCGGCGATGAAACATCGCGTTTCTCGTTAAGCAGGTGGATACGTGGCGTCGCGCCGCTAGAAAGGGCTGCGGCTGTCAACTCGGCGGCGTGCTCGGAGCGTGTAAATATGCAAAGGATGTGACGTCGAAAGAGAAACGACGTGGCGGAAACGAAACGTTGAAGGGGAAACTGTGACGGGTAATTTTGTAAAAAGCATGGTATAAACGGCTACAGTCTGTCTTTGCAACGAAAAAGTAACAACGATACTCACAATACGTGTCATTGGTGAGTCGATCGATGGTATCCTGTTTCAGCTTGCTGTTCTTCTTCCCCATGTTTCTCCACAGACTTCTTTTCTTTCGCGACGATCAACCTTGTTCGCGCTGTAGCTTTCTAATTTTCCTCGGTATCTTCCAACACCAAAACCGTCTCACCGCCCGTTTTGCATCTTTCGCGTTCTTCGAAGGTCAACCGGCCAAGTTTATTCCAAAATGATTTAAACGTGTCTATAGAAAAGAAAGACAACGCGAGAATGTCTGTCCCTTCGTTCACTTTCTCCTTTTTGCGGATCAGGCAACCAACGATCTCGTGGGAAATCTTCCACGTTGTCTCAAGGTCGCTTCGAGTTTGCCGGCTCGCGCTCGTTCGTAAGATTTTTCTCTTTAAAAATGTAGCAGCTGATAGTCGCTCAGATTCACCACGAACGAGACTCTGTTTCGCGTTGAAAGGCTCCTGGTTCCGGATTCACCTGGTTTATATCCGGTTCGCCGAAAGAACTCGCGCGTCACACCAGCTCCGGTAGATGTCTGGAAAAGTCGATTTCCGTTGGTAGCGTTGCAGACAACGGTTCGATGCGATATCGTTCTACATATTCGTTGTTCTTCCGCCGCGCCGCGCCGTCGCATCTCTTCGAAGCGAGCCGCGAATCGCCAGGGACTCGTACGTTCGTCCTTGAAAAATTTACTTTGCGGACAAAACAGAGCAGACCAACAGAGAGAGAGAGAGAGAGAGAAGTAGATTTCTGCTGCTTTCGCGTCGCGTCGGGACAACCGACGAGTAGATTTTCTTTTCAGTTACAACGAGCTTCCGAGAATTTATATATCGATCGAAATATTGGGAAATCCGCAAACTTGTTAACCTACTCGTTAGAGGAAATATTAGGTCGCGTTTCGAGGCTTTTTTTTTCTCTCGCAGATCGTCGAAAATACATACGTGACCTAGAAATGGCGAAGAGAAGAGAGCGATGAAAATAGGAAAATGGTTTTTAAACTGCTTGGACGAACTATAGCGAGAAGATCTTCGTTTAACGCTCCGATGAAATCACTGTGCTCGGTGCAAGTAGAAAATACATGTTGAAAGTGGAATGATCTGAGCGGCTGTTTATAGCCGTAAGTCGTATGAAACGATAGGAAAAATAGCGAGAAACGATTGCGGTTGTTAAACGACGTTCACGGTGATTTGCAAATCGAACGAAACGATTAAATCGCACGACGATCGCTTAATGCGTTCGATAGATCGTTGACCCGATCGTCGCATCGTTCCAAGATTCTACGCAGGAATTTTCCCTTTTTCTACTCGTTCGAGAAGCATCGAGTAAATGAATTTCGATTGAAGTTCATCGAATCGACAAATGCGTTTCGTCGAGCGACGTAATTCCCAACTTGATGCGACAACAGCTCGCACACCGACCGTTGTTCCGCTACTCGCTTTCCGTTATTGCGTTATCCTATCTGAGAATAATTGCTTCGTCGTTGTTCGTTGCATTATTCACCAACGTTTCCTTAGGTAAAGGATAACAGACTTACGACGTTACGTAAGTTATAATCCTCGCGTAATTTGCATGATTCGACTAACGACCGATCCATTTTCAGTCATCGATACCGCAATCTCAACGAAGAAGAAAAAGTGTTGCTCGACACAAAGGCAACGGTTGTTCGTGATCGCGGAACACGATGTTTCGCCGTATCGTGACAATTAGGCGCCACCGTGTCGATGTAACCGCTAGGAAACGTTTTCAGAAGCGAGCATGCTTGTTACCACGCTTATCGAGTTCCGCGAGAAGGTTTAAAGTATAGCCGCGCCGCCTTCAATTATTCACCTCAACCTGCAGGGTCAACCGAGACCCGGCGACTACCCTTGGCCTTAGTTCACACCGTCATGTGGTCGCGAACAACACTCGCAATGCCTGTTTTTCTCTCGTTTCCTACAGTTCACTCGCTTATCGCGAAGCATCGGCAAATCGAAAGCATCGAGACGCCGATCTTCGTGTCGCGTTGCTCTGTGCGAAGTCGTAACTTTCGATTTTGTTAAAAAGTAAATGAGAAATCACAAAGATCGAAATGTATTATTCGAGCAAACATCGGACAGCAAAGGTTGACGTTGGATGAACGCGCCAGTCCAACGAAATAAACGAAGGTTTCGCGTATCACGAGCAGAGCCCATTCATATCGGAAAATGAATTTTCCTTTCGATGAAAGCGTAACGATACTCTTGCGAGGAAGAAATCCGATTATCGGACAACAGCGTGGTATCTACGGTTCGTAGTTTATCGTCAAATTTGCGAATCTCTATCGAGCGCGCGACTAATTTCCTTAAGCGCGAACGAGATATCTCGCGGCCTGCTTCTCCGACGCGATATATTTTTGCAAAGAATCGATGGTAATACGATCGCCGACCAACTATTCGCCTGGAATTTAAACGGCAGAATTTTCTGGCCGCTGTGGATCGTAAAAGTTATATTTGCATACGTGTGGCATCCGGCGTGCGAAGGGTCGCACGGTTACGATGCAAAAAACCAGTCGCAGACGCGTTAGGAAATTGGCCGAGGGGACGACTGATCGAAGAGAAGGAACGTGCGCGAAGAAAATGGAAAAAAAGATAAATTGATAAATTGGGACGATCCGGCACCAGAACTGCAGCGTTATCGAATCACCGTGTATTGCCAGAAGTAGCCGACGCGACGTTAGCTGCGCGTTCTCCACGCATTGTTTCGGCCACGTCGGACGACGTTGTGCTGCGAGTTTCGCCAATATTGCCAACTAATTTTAATCAACGCGTATCGAGTATCGCGTTTTCACTAATACGATGACGAGCAAGGAAGAGAAGAACGCGGTTCATCGTATTCGCAGTTGGTTACTGTCGGTACGCGGTCGAAAGCACAGCACGAAGAATCTGACACCAAGAATCTTTCGTTCGCTAAAAACTCGATTATCATCGTTGCACGATGATCGTTTACTAAACGAAAGACAAGCCAACGCGCGTATAATCTAACGAAAAGGGTATTCTTGCGCCGTCGGTAGACGGCTTAACCTTGCACCGATTACAGCGATCTATCAAAAACGAGTTCCGTCGCGCACCATCGTCGCTGAAAACTGCGGTGCAAGACGCGAAATTACTATACGCATACTAGCGCATTTGCGATACCGACCGCGTTTCGCCATGGACGAGCGCGAGAAACTAAACGATCTCCCGTTTGAAGAAGTTCCGAAGAACAGACTGTATCAGTCGGACAAGCTGTCGCAGAGAAGACAGAGACAAAAACGAAGGAGAGGCAATCGGAAGTTTCCTCAACGTTTTCCCGCAGAAAGACAGAGAGAGAGAGAGAGAGAGAGAGAGAGAGAGAGAGAGAGAGAGGGAAAGAGAGCGTAAAGAGGACGACGCGTATATGATCGAAGTGGAAACTCGCGTGGAAGGACGAACAAGTGGCAGGTTAACGAAAAGGCTGGCAACCGCACAGGTGCTGGCCGGTGAAGGAGGCGTTGCGGAGATTTAACTGGTCGCAGCACTAGGTCCGTTCCATTTCGCGTATCTGGTCTCTCGTGCAACGAATCGAGAAATCGATCGGCGCGGTTGATCGTTGGTGGCACGAGCGGACCACGATTTCCCTGGCGATTCCACGTACGGCAGGCTCGTGGATGCACGCGAGGTTCGACGGAAGTCTCCAAGTTAGCGGTTTTCATTCATGAATTCTCACCACTGTGGTGAAACGATCGGTGGAAAAACGCGGACCAGTGACGTCATAGCGTCGCGGTGCCTGGCGTCAGACTGGCTCGCCGATGGCATTACGTACCAGTGAGTTGCTACTGATTCGCGCAAGCGCGAGCCATCGCTCAGACCGGAGAATTCTCCGTGTTCCCCTCTTTCTTTCCTTCCGAGCTGCTCCGTTCGTTCTATCTCGTTTCATTTTCCATCTCGTTCCCCTCGCAACCCTTCGCGCTGCTCCCACTTCCTTCCACATCTCCTTCTCCAACTCCTTTCTTCCTCTCTTCCTCTCCTTCTCATCCCAGATATACCACCTTCGCTCTTTGCTTTCATTTCTCTAGCCACGATAGAATATCGCGAGATCTGTTCACCTCTCTGTATTCCTTCTCTTCCCTCCTGCCGCCGTATTTTCGTTTTCCTTTTCTCTCGGTCGAAATACCGTCGCCGTTTATCGCGCCATCGCAAATCACTTCGCTTCCTTATTTTCCGTCTAATCTACGATTTTCCACTGTCAAGTCCAGTCAAACGTTGCGTCTATCCGAATCCGCAGACGTTTCATCTCGTCTTTCACCCTGCTTTTGTCTGTCTGATTTTTCTTTCATTTATTTGATTGGCAACTAAGTAATTGCCAACTAACTAATTGCGGGTTCTATCATTAGGTGGTATTGACAAAATCCGCAATCACTTAGTTGCCAACGCAATAATTCCAGCAAATGTATATTTATCGGAATCTTTATCGATACTCGTGTCGCTGGCTCGAGAATTTTTCCTTATCGGCCGAACGACGTTTCTATCGCGCTGCAAATGCACCGTCTACCTTGTTTCCTGTTTCGTAAACGGATAATCGAAGGTAGCGCGCGCGTTTCGCTGGTTTCTCTGAAACGAACCTTTGCCTGTAACCTTGTCGCGGGATAGTTAACGTAGTTTCCATGTCTTGTATATACAGGAGGGAGAAAATTTGACGGCACATTTGGAATTCCTTGGTTGGTACACGAGAAACGGCATTGATAAAAATACCGCGTATTTCTGTCGGTGGCGACACCGAACGAATGATTTATTCGCGCAGTGTGTTCACACCGAACTCGCGTTACCAGCCGAATTGATTTTTCCCATTTTACATTCAATGGATTTTCGCTGTTCGCGTTCGGTTATTCTAACGATAGCAAATCTGTTTGCGTTAAAGCGGCAAGAATCGCTTTATCTCGGTGAAGGAAACGACGTCGACAGTTGGTAAAAAATTCGGCCCTGCTTTAACCATATGTAAAATTATACTGAACGGTCGCGCAACAAGATGAAAGATTTTCAAGTCAATGAACGATCAAGTAGCGCGATCGATATCGCGTCAGACTCGGATTATCACGTGTGCCACTTTCGATACGCTTTTTATATTTTCTACCTTCTTCGCGCATTCGCGTTGCAGTGTCGCTCGACGCGAACGTACGCGTGACGATAAATAAATAAATGAAAATTAATTAACACGTTGGTTGCGCAGCGTAATTCGGCTAAGTTTCTTGCGGGGGCCAAATCCCCTCGATCGTATTCCGGGGGATCTCATGGCAGATATCCCAGATCTTTCATTTAGTCGAGGACGCGTACTTCTCGTGAGACGCACATCAGTGACTTTTCATCCTCCAAATGTTCAGTAGACAGCGTGAAAATATATTTGAAAGTGAGAAGAGTAGTATGGAATAATGGAAGAACTGGTATCGACACAAGTGACCAGATGGTCTCACATGCCACTACGATACGGAAAAGCATCAGTGGTATCCTATGGAAAATATCACTACATTTCCTCTTAGGAACAACTATAGTAAATGCTCATATTGTATACCAAACAGCCATAAAAAAAAAAATACAGATAAAGAAAATTTCGGGAAATTCTCGTTTCCGAATGGTCCGATGTGTCGTCGGAAAATACAGTGCCCGACAACCATCGAAAGAAAACGAAGAAGATGTACCGCCATTTGGAGATTCGTAAGAATCAGCAGGACAAGCTTGTAAGTAGGACGTGCGCTCTATGTTACGAGAAGAAGAGTCAAACTGTCGCACGCGAAGAAGCGAGAAAAACCGTAAAAAAGACAGAAGCATATTGTTCAAAATGTCCAAAACCACCCCAAATGTGTTTGGAACGTTTTAACGAATACCATGCGGCATAGCATAATGTAATATTTTATTAATAAAAAGTATGGTAAAATGTGTTTTTAATATTTTTATATATATCCTATATTTAATTAACTCGAACAAGAAGAGCGTCACCCATATTTGGGGCCCAATCAAAAACTCTAAGATCCTTAATAGATGCACCTTGGTATGTTACCAAGGAAACAATACATCGCGACCTTAAGATACCCACAGCCAAAGAAGAAATATCCAAGTTCAGAAACAGATATAATATAACAGTTAACGACCACCAAAACCATATTAATTACCCAATCACTTGACACGACGGATCAGATCCGCAGACCAAGAAGACAATACCCTTTAGATTGAAACATTAGATTCAAACATACTATAAACTCTTATAATGCAAGTTGCATTAGCACGCGAAAATAATTTACTTAAAATTGTCCATGAGAATTGACTGTAAATAGTCTACCAAATAAAGACAAAAAAAAAATATTTGGGGCCCCACGGAAGCATACCCGTCACACAGATATGGGTGACGTGGCGATCAACGTGTAAAGAACACAATCTATTCGGCGGTAACGCGTAACGCGAGCACCAGGTACACAGATTCGCGTCGAAATTTTCCTTTTGCATTGCTTCGTCTTCTTCCATCGCGCGTATTCCTCGTTTCTCGAAAAGATATTGCGAACAAAAACATCGTGACGAGCAAAGTTTCTTTCGGTAAATAAGAACGACGATACAGTAGAACATACGGACATACAACAGGAGAACACGCGTTCCTCATGCACTTTCCCATGTTCGATGAATTAGTAACAAGGAATAATCGTCTGGTCCCTTGGCGTTGCACGTATTCCATCGTACAAATTACGATGTCTGTCCAGTTGTCCGTAGTTTACCACGAAATCGCTACCTACGCTATCTATTGCTACGTATCGTTGCCGATGAGTCACATCGGCAACTTTTTCAACGGTTGATTGTGATTATGGAGTGCGTTCGACCCTCGCCAAATGGAAAAGGAAAACGTGCTTCGTTCTTTATCGCCGCTGTAAATGCTTAAACTGGCACGCGAGCGCGACCGATTGCGACGAAAAATTCGATTTAGTTATTTATCAGTATTCGAACCCTTTGCTATAGAAAGGTATAACGTGAGAGGAAAGACGCGATATATTCGCGTGTAAAAAAGGCAGAACAATATAGTCTAGCGAGGATAAACTACGAATAAGTAATAGCATGTACGTGGTAAGAAATGTTCCAAGGATTCCACAGATCGACCAAATGGAACAGAATTAACGTGCTCGGAGATTCGATCAAAATATTCGGCGTGTCACGCGTTGCTATTCCAATTTCTATGTGGGAGTTTGCAGAAAAATATCCATCTTGTAAATTCGATTGCGGATAAACCAGACGGTCTGGTCGATGTTGCGGGTACGTAATTAGCCGCAAAAGGAAAAGCAAGTGTACGGGGTGGGATAGAGAAGGCTAAAGGAAGAACACGGTCCGTGAAGTTGGATAGCGGCAATTGTGGTGCGCATGATTTGCAAAAATACACGTGGCGATTGCATTTTCTTGCGGTAGCTCTGGCGTAACGTGGAAAGCTATTCGCACGCAATGAAATTCGCTGGAAAAGCAAAATCTTTTCACGCGATGCCTCTGTCGTTATCGACGTTATCGAGGAAACTACGAGCGAAGGAACACACAAGCTTCTTCGTTCTTCCCAGCAGACAGTTAGACGCGGTGTCCGCGGAAAATTACGTCTTTCGTCGTTGCACTTAAACTTGCGTTGCTCGCTGCGCTCGTAACCACCGCGTGCTTGTCTCAAGCACAGGCCGAGAGTCGTTGAAACGTTGTGCAAACGACGTCGACTCGCCAGCGACCATGTTCCACGGATTTTCTAACGAGCTTTTAACGATATCTCCGATGGAAAGACGTCGCGCATTCTCCGCTCAAATTCCAACGAGACTGTCGCCTAAAACAAAACGTACTTTTCCCCGTGTTCCGATGGTTCTAATCGGACTCGGCTCGAGCTTTCTGCTGCAGCGTTTTTCCCCCAAAAGCTGAAGCGATTCCTACCTCTGGACTTTCGACGAACGTCCAAACGACTGAAAATCGAGCTGACAAGACTGCGATTCAGGGTCGTAAGGGACGACCTATTTGGCCTCCGTCCTCGCAAGTACGGAACACTGCTAACTCCGAGTACGTGCTTGCACTCGAACGTTTCGCAGTTTAATCTTCCTCAACGATTTGGGGATAGTAACGATCGTTATCCGTCGACGCGATCGAATCACGCGAGTCTTAAACGTTGCAAGTATCGTAAACGTTTGTTAACGGAAAACGGGCTTCAGTACGTTACAACACAGGACGAACAGAGCAGACGGAGAACGAAGATAATAAAGTGAGATAAAGAAACTAATATTTGACGAAGCTAATTGTCTTACTACAATTAACAACCGTTAGCGATGGCTCGCTTCGAGCTGTTACACGACCAATGAAAAATATCAATTGCATTATCGAACATGTTGACCGATATACACATTCGGTTAATAGGATTAAATTTCCCCTAAGATGTACCGTATTGTTGCACAGAAGCCACGAATGGGATCTACAGACTCTGCAAGGAGCATAGATTCTAAACGTTTCGACAATTCCCGCACAATCTATGGCATCGCTTAAGATACTACGAACAAAACAATGGCACGCCACATGTGACGTCTTGTTCGTTCGTAGTATCTTAAGCGATGCCATATTTAAACTAAACTGTCGCGGAGAATGTAACGTAGGGAGCCGATACTTCTTTATCCTTAACGTATGTACTTATTTATATATTTCTGTCGGAAAGGATTATCGGAGTCGGCGAGAGTCCGATGAACAAAGCGGACGACAAACGATGTTAACGAGCGCCGCGCGTTATTTCGTCGCTAATCTATTGGGATGAACGCGAATAAAACGAGACAATGGTATCGGAGTAATTAACGTTTACCGATAATCGACCGCACGCTTGTCGCATAGTCCCAAAAGCGTCAGTAGTGCGAGTAGTTAGCACGATAAATTAAAGAGGAGGAGCAACGAAGGGCGCAGTCAGTTCCATTCGTCATGTCCCGTTACGTCGAACACAGCATCGCTCGAGAATATCGGTAAAGCAACGCCAGGAGGTGCTTTCCACTTTTCGCTTTCCGCTGTTCGTTCTCTGCTCGCCGCTACCAGCTCAAATAAACGCTGGGAACTGACTTCGCGACTCAACGTTGGCAAAGTGAAATTGCATCCGACTGGATCGCCTTAAGATTATCGATTTCTTAATGGAACACTGATTCGTTTCAGACGACCGTGTCTTTCGACACGTTATTCGAAATGAGAGCGCGTGGCTCGTCATTGATCGGCTCAGCATGTTCCGCGACGCGAAAATCGAAACATTCGAAACTTTTAAATCTGCAACGATTTCATTCATCTGGAGCTCGCGCGCCGTGAAAACGATGACGATTCTCTCATCCGTCTCGCTGATTGCCGATACCATCCGCGATTTTTACGCAACGAGACTGGCGAAATTGTGGGAAAGACGAATGAGAAACGGCGAACGAGTATTCGTTGCTGGTCCCGTCGCCGGCCCGTTGCGCTTTCCTTGCGAGCGGCGACGACGAAGCCACCCTGTATCGACCCAGCAACGCCCACCCAAACAGTAACCCCCACCATAGATGACCCTGTCTACTATCGCTCGTTGCCATCTCGCGTCCTCCAAAAATTTCTCGATGCGGTGCACGATGTCCTGTCTTGCTCTCCGCTCTCTTTTCTTTTTCTCGGCTTCTTGGACCACCCAAATTCGATCGGCTGCGGACGAAAGAAGCTTCGGACAGGATGCATCCGTTCGTTTCACGTCGCAAACAACTCGAAAGGGACGGTTTGTTCGATGTGGACGTGGGACGTGACGCGTCGAGTATCGACTCCGCCGAGAAGTCGTCGAAACGCTGAATGACGAGTGCTTAGGAGACGAGCGAGTCAGGAGATTTACGCGGAAAACGCGACCGCGCGAATTTGTTTAAAACGAGATGCGCTTTCCGATCGGAATTTAGCGTCTGCGTATATTCGTCGTACAGTTTCAACGAAATCCATTCTAAGGTCCATGATCATTCTAATAAGACGGATGGAAACGTGTCCTCTGTTTGGACGCTTTTTCCGTTGGTCGATTCAAAGGCGAAACAGCAAATAGAAGAGTGGAATGGCTTGAATCAGCATGAAACGAATACCTGGCAAACAACAAGATGTATTATTTAGCTGCAAGTAATCGTTTCGTCGGGACGAGGACGAGTCCACCGAACGAGTTTGGCGCTCTTCCGCGTCGCGTAGGTTGACGCGATGATATGGCACATTCTTAGGAACGCGTGATTTATTTTCTTAGTACATTCTTTGAACCAATTCCAGTGGAATTATACAGATATTTTTATTCACGGTCGTAGAATCCATTCGTGAATTAATCTTTCGCGATGCTTTCTGTAACTTCGACTTCGGTAATACACAGGTTCCATGGTAACCAGCCATATTTGCAGCTTTGTACGCGTTTTTTCGTGTTTTTCTGTGTTAAAAAAAATGGCTCTTTTTAACTCTCTGCTCCTCCTCCGCCTCTTTCTTCTCTTCCACTAGCTTTTCAAGCGCTTTTGTCTTCTACGATAACCACAACGACATTTGTTCGCTGCTCGTTGAACGAGATGAGAAACGGACTAATGCCGCTTCTCTTTTTATTTTTTCTGTTTTTCTCCCGTAACGTCGACTGACTTTTATCGTTAATTATCTGCTGACTCGCTAAGCAGAGACGCGATATCTCGATCCTTGGTCACGCAACTTACCGACATTCGAAATTATCAAGAGAATTCATCAACGCGAAGCCTTCGTACGCTCGACTTTACCCACGCGGCGCAGACAAATCCGAGTCATGTTCTCGATATAACAAAAGGCATGAAGATTGTTAACACGTTAGTGTTAGGAAACGCGAGAACAGGGAAGACGAGTTTTAGTTAGTCTTCGAGGGAACTAAAGGTGGAACCAATTTAATTCGCGTTTAATTCGAGCTGTCGCTGAAATAGGGAGAATCGATCCCGCTCTTACTTTAAAATAAATCGGTGTTTACGATATTTTCGGAACGTTCGCAAATATCTTTTATTAAATCCCTTCTCTTACATTTCGAATACATTTCCGTTCCATTCTTGACGCATCGCTTTGTGTTCAGAACTGTTCTATCGCGGAAGTATCGACTTTGCTTGTCGCACTTCGCACGTACTCTCTTTTTATCATCGTGTCGCGTATAGAAAACAAGATATAGAAGCGCAGAATCGTTTGCGCCTTCGTCGTAGAACGATCGGAACGAAATTTGATTTGAATCTCGACAAAATAGGTTTGCTTTCGCAATAGAGCGTAGGAAAGTTTCCTCGGAAATGCGGGAAAATCTCAGTGACAAAAAATGGCCGCAAAAATTTTAATCTATGAATCGGTAGCACGTGCATATATTAGGTTGGCAACTAAGTGATTGCGGATTTTGTCAATACCACCTAATGAAAAAATCCGCAATCACTTATTTGCCAACCCAATATAATTCGGGAAGGCAACGGTTGTAACCAACGCGATATCTCCGCTCCATTTCGATCCGTTTCGTTCCGTTTCGTTTCGTTTCGTTTCGTTTCGTTTCGTTTCGTTTCGTTTCGTTTCGTTTCGTTCCGTTTCCTTTCGTTCCGCGTCGACATTAACACGAGCCGATCTCGCTAGCGATTGACAAGATCGTGGAAATATCGGTCGGAACTGTAAATTTGTGGTTCGGTCGCCGAACCGATAACGGTGGAATGCATCACAGTGAAAAATCGGTGAATCTTCTCGTTGGAGAGTTTCAACGGGGGAAACGATAGCTCGATATCGCTTTGGTTCGAGTTCGTTCCATAAGTGAAACGCGAATCGCGATATACTAATATCTGCCGATGTATCCGATATCGCGTTACGATATTAAACAGTCGCGGGATGCTTGTTAAAGCACTACCGGAGGAAGTAGACTGATATACCGCGTTGGAGTTTTGCGGTTGGGAAAATTCGGTTTCGCGCGGTTTCTCTCCTTTCGGACGACTTTGGTGCGGATAGGATAGGAAGAGAGAGACTAAACGCCAGTAAACGCTGGCACGCGTTAAATGACCAGGAGTCGCAACAGCGGTTGTCGGTAGTGTGGTGGTGGTGGTGGTGGTAGTAGTGGTAGTGGTGGTGGTGGTCGGTCTCGGTATGGAGGAACGTTTCATCGGAAGTCCTCGTCCCTCGTGGCTGGTTTTCCTCCAAGGCCACTGCAGAGTGCGGATCAAGGTGTTTCGGAAATCCTCCGAGAACATGCAGTAGATGTAGAAGGTAATCGAGTAATTGATTACCTCTAGCAAATTGGCCAGAGCGCGAAACACCTGGAAGACAGAATTACCATAAAAATTGGGATCGCTCGGGAGAGCGAGGTGAATGGAACCGTGAACGGCTAGCGAGCGTAACCTGGAACAATTACCTGGTAAGGATAGTGACTGAGATTGCTTTCCCTCAATGTGACATTCAGAATTACCATAGGACTAACGCAGACCAGAAACAATATGCTGGTACTGCCTAAAAGAAGCACGAGTCTTCTTTCTTCCGCGAACGTTCTCGGATCTTCGTCGTTACTCGCTGTCCTGGACAGTGTCATTCGCCGACGACGTTCGCAGGATCGCCGATAGACTATCATTATTCGAAGATTGAAACCAGCCAAAAGTATCGTCGGCGCTACTTTGAAAACGATCTCCAAAATTACCTTGTACACCTGCGCAGAAACGTTGACGGACAAAGTTAGAAAATGTTAGAATAGCGATGGCCAAATTGCGTGAGTGTTAAATACCTGATAAAACATCGAGTCGAGATACGATTGATTCTCCCTCTTTTGATAAATAACTGGACCATCCGGTGCTAGAAGACAAGTGGTAATTTCTTCGCGGAACACGCTCGGAAGATAAACCAGAAACGTTGCAAGGGGAATGAGAACCACCGTTAAATGCGGAGGCCCACAGAGCGGACGAGTGTGCTGACCAGGCCGACAAACGCTAACGTAACGTTCCACCGTCAGTGCTAGCAGCATCATCACTCCAACCCCTGGAAGAATGATCGATTCGTAACCGAGCATTTAGCGATAAGACTTTTTTCGTTTACCATCGAATGATATGTTGTCGGTAACTCGATCGATTTTTTCAAACACAAACGTGTTTCGCTTATAGATATTACGTATATATCGTATTCGTTTAAGGATCTACTACGTGTACATCGAAAAGATTGGATAGCTGGAACGAAACATTTAAAACGTTGCAAGTTCTTACCTAAACAGCCATTCCCTAAGAAAAGTTCGAGATGAGTATGATAGAAAGCTTGCATCCAATTTCTCCATCGGCCTGTTTCTTTGTGAATAAGGACCCTGAGTGCGAAAGGGATGCAGAACAAAATTGCGAGAAGCGCGGCTGCTGAATAACCTGCAACAAAAGGGTAACAACGTCTTTACAAAGCAAACAAGTACGATAGCCGAAAGTAAAGATAGACTACCACCTATGTGCGTTATTACTTCATACTCTGCGCATTCTACGCACGCACTGTGTCAGATAATCTATGAACATCGTCACAGCCAAGATACGCGATGAACTTATTACCCTACGGAACTTGGCGTCCGGCGTTCTGAAATACCGATCGTTCAAAAACACCAAAGCTTTTCTTATGCCCTCTATGATTTAAAGCGGTGAACGAGGAAAATACATGACATACATACATACATATGTAGGTACATGTACCTACAACGTACATTTCCATACATACGTTATTTGATTTAAGATATACACACAGTTGCAAATTACTTAAAAAGCACTGTGATAAAAAAGTATTACACGTACACTATATATCGATTACTGTACCAGATATAGAATAGAAATAACAATAATTTGCTAACAATAATTAACAGAATTGTTCTACTGATAATTATTATTTCTATCTAATTCGTTCAAAGAAAGTCAACGCACTTCAATCATTGTATGCATCGCGTTTTAGAATCACCGTATATAGCATACGGCATGTTTGCTATGAAAATATTTGCTAGAACACTTGACTTCTCCGGGAAATCGCTTATTCGCGTACGTCCTCGAGTCTTTCGCCGAGCAACAGGAAAAATATTGAAACTTCCTATCTATCTAGCAATTTTCATATTTCATTTACCGAGAAAATTTCCACGACATACAGTATACAAATCTGAATGGAGCTGTAATCGTGTCGTTTCAGCCAATCGGTTTCGTCTGCACTTGTTAGACAAACCAGGGTGGTCGATTACGTTGAATCGCACGAAACGAACTTCGCCTTCGAAAATGAAAGAGAACGCGTCATAAAAATCATGGTCATTTGGACATTTCGATTCGACAGATCTCGTTTGCGCTATCGTCCACAGGTTTGTCCAAGATCTCGTTTCTTTAATCGGCCGCGATTGATTCAATCGACTCGATTGAACGTCGAAAAATAGGATAACGGTGAGAAAGTCAGATAAAAAGCGAAAGACAGGGAAGATTCCGAATTTCTATTGTCTGGTCTTCCGGACCATGTTTCCTGTGACAAAAAGCGAACTATAGGGGGTGGATAGAAAAAAGGGAAAATACGTAGATCGCAAGAATGTTTCCTGGGATATATTGAGTTGCCAAGCCAATATATCAAAGATACAAAAATATACGAAATACCCAAAGAAAATACTTGTTATAATATTTCTCACACAAAAAAGTATAAGTCAAATTTTTGTCAAAACAGAATATACTTTTATATATTCTATATTGTTTTTTTTTTTTTTTTACTTGCGGTTCTAATAACACAGTTAATAATATGATTCTAATAATATATTCAAAATCCAACAGTTGATCTTACATCACACTTTAGATATTTTAAGTGCACTTTTGCAAAACTAACGATTCTGACTTATATTCTTTCACCTGCTGACCATAAATTTAGTAGGTGAAATAAAGATCCCTATTTAAGTTTTACTTTTCTGGTTACATTTCTAAAAGTACGAAATTCCATAAACATCAATTAATATTTATTTATAGTATTATTTTTCTTTTGTCATAATAAAGACTATGCGTAATTCGCGATTACATGTGCGTCCTATAATTATCGTATGAGCAAATATGCTGTTCCAAAAATCACAAATCAATGATGTGTATATAAATCATCGAAAAATTTTGCGGAATTAATAAATTTTCAATATTTTGTCCATTAATCATACGAATAGAAAACTCAATCATTACATTATTATTTAAAATAATTATACAATAAATTGTAAAAAGAAACACCTTTAACGTTAAATTGATTTTCAACAAGAGAAATTCGAATAAAAGAAGTTATACTAAACCTAAACTGAGTTTCGAGTGAGGTTATCTTGATAAACTTTATTCTATGACTATGGATGACAGCGTTGAGTAGCGTGAAGTGGTGTACGATCATACGCGTGATCACGACCGTTAGAAAATTGCGCCATTTGTTAATTGTAACTAAGACCATTTTCTAACATTTTTTGCTATCATGGTGAAACATTCATGATATCTTGAGAGGTGAAATACGTGTGGTTTAGTGATAGCGTGAATTTTCTAATTGCACGACTGCCCTTGGACAAAACTCGTCACTGCGCTTCATAGAAGTAGATAGCAAGAATTTCGCACACGAAGCAACATTTTCTACCGGGTTCTTTTGAGAAAAGCCGCTTTTTGACTGTAAGCAAAATGTCGGTGGATACCCTGAGCGATGCGGAATTGCGTAGCAAACTGATGGAGTATGGATATCCAGTGGACCCGGTAACACAAACCACTAGAAAGATTCTCTTAAAGAAGCTAAAAAATCTCATAGAAACTCGAGGCGGTACAGAGTCACGACATTCATTGGCTGCCAGGTACTTTTAGTTTATTATATTCTTACAATTATTTACTATTTACTCTTATTTAGTATCTTTGCAACATCTTAATATTTCTTTAAATCATTTGTTTCGTTAAATTTTTCTATTATCTTTGATTTAAACGTCGTAAAGTAATAATATCAATAAGCATAGAATATTTTCAATTTGTAATTACTTTTGTTCACCTTTACTATATTATTCTTCCAATGAAAGTATACTTTCCATACCACTATACCACTATAATATTCTTCATGCATCTTTATATGGTTATGCATTACTTGAGATAATGGTTAAGCTCATGAATTTTGTAATAAAGTTTTAGGTACAGCAGGTTCAGGATACAAATGATGACACAAGTACAACGACTAGTAAAAAGAAGATTACAGCGAGTAGTAGAAGGCAAACTCTAGCAAATCCTATAGATAATAGGACCGGGACGACTAGATTCGACGCTCGTACATATCGAGCGTTAGGAAGGATACTTGTCAAGGGACAGACGGAGAATGAGACAGAGAGACGGAGAGAGAATATGCCAGCAGCATTTAAGATTCTGGCGGTAGTCGAGGCAGCAACGAACTGGAACGTCGCGAGTCTTTCTTTACGACTCGTTTCGCTCATTTGTCGTACTTATTCGAATTCACTGTGAGAATGTTATTTGCCGAGTTATTTGACAACGGTGTTCGAGGTTCGGGAGCAAACGCGCGCTTTAGACGACGGACTTCGTGAGGAACAGGTAAACCGGTAGCTCCGACCTCCGTGACTTTTCACCTTTCAAACGATCCGTATATCCGTAGGAAATCGAACCGTTTCGAGGAAAACGCAGTAGGACGATAGCTGTGCTCGGTGAAAATTCGACAGCGAAAATCCAAAGGTATCGTATGCACAGGTAGAAGAATCGGAAATTCACGGGAGACGAAATAATTCGGACAAAAGAGGTGACCGAGGATAATAAGAAAAGGGAGAAAAAGAAGATGAATCGCAGAGACGTTCTTCTCGTCATCCTCCGATACCAAGGACGAAACTTAAGATCGGGGCCACTGAATCTGCTTAGCTACCAAGGGAAACGCAACGACGACGGCCCCGCCTTCGCTCCTTTCGTTCCTCTCGCCTGCCGCTATGCGTCTCGCCCTCTTCCTTCCCGGTGTCATGCAAATTCCGCTTCATGCTCCTGATGAACATCCATTGCATCCGGCGAAAACGCTGCAAACCACGGTTTTGCCTGTCCGTTCATTCGCGATTTTCTTTCGCCGCCAATCAATTGTACGTATAGACAGGTGTATTTAAATATTTCGTGCGTCGCGCCACGTTATCGAGATGTATCGATAAAATATATCGCATATGTTTGTCATTGTGAGAAAGACATTCCGAGTCGAGAAGGGGTTGATGATCGATTTCGGGCGTCGTTGTTCGCGTTTGCATCAACAACGACACCTTCGACAATCCGATGACAACTTGGTTCGCGAATACGGAAAATTATTCGCTTCGTAAACATCAGCGAAACCGGTGACAAAATGTCACCGTGGGACAAGCTCCGGACAGCCGACCTACTTTTTCAAACTATCGTAATGGCCATCTGATTCCTATTACTATAAAATCATACGACCAATTTCTCGTGCAATTCGGATACGGCCAACTATCGAACGACGCTTCCCAGACTGCCGACTAGGGACCACATCCTTTTATCGTACTATCCAAGCTCTTTGCGTTTTATCGTTGCTCACGTTTCCCAAGTAGCCGACCTTAATTCCACGTATACTACGAGAAAACCGGATAGAAATATTCGAATGGAAATTCGTGGTTACGAGTGGCGCGACGTTACGCTTTAAAAAGCGATTTTTTCTGATCGATTGGAAGAAAAGGAGGAATCGCGTCGCAAAGCGTAGAGACACGACGCGATGCGAAGTAACGGGGCAGCAACGTCACTGAACAAGGCAGAGGAGATTCTAAGCGCCTTCGTTCTCACTTTCTGGCGACAAAGTTGCGCCGAAAGCGGCTTCTTTATTATCAAGAATGCTTTGGTAATGCGAACTGCTTTCGATATCTAGCGCTTCGCGTACCTTTCGAACCATCTTTTCGCCACAGCTACGTGCCACTCACGTCATTTGATCCTTCCGCTCGCTTTGCTTTCCGCGATAGGCAGACGAGTACATCTGTCAAGATACTCGAATATCGCCTCTATTTATAATACGTAAATACGGGTAAGAAATCTATTGCGGTAAAAATACGTCGCTGAAACGGACGCTACGGAGTAAACAACTTTTCGAGCAGCTTCGATAAACAACGTGTTACGTAGGATCGTTTCTTGCCTGGCATCTATCGCCTCGAGAGACGACAACCGCCTTTGCAATTCGAGTTTCATTCTATAGAGAAAATAACCAACACCAACTGTGGCGATGGATACGAGGCTCGGTTGGTTTCTTAGAACGACGACAAAATAACTCAGGGGTCTCGAACAACCTTCATGGATATTTATCCGTAATGTTCTAATAAACCGATAGACACTATACCAAATTCGATTAAATAGCAACGACAAGAATAATTGACTGGTAATTGGAACGAATGTTTGTCAATTCACATATTTCCGTCTTTTTCCGCAAATTTCGTACGTTGGTCGAAGAACCAGTTTGTTCTGCTATCGTGTCATAAAAAAAAAAAAAAAAAGATAATATGTAAAGATAGCCGCCGTAAAATTTTCGAGACTCAAATTCCGGAGTAAGGGTTGATATTATCCGCGACGTGTTACTCAGTCTTGACTTGGACGGTTGTACGTAAACACGAGCTACGTATGAGAGAGAGAGAGAGAGAGAGAGAGAGAGAAGATCGTTAAATCTATCGCGTGTCCTGGCATCAAGTTGCTCATGTTCCAGACGCAGACGTTTCGAGATGATGGCAAATTCGATTAAACGCGCACTCGCTGCTTCCAATTTTTTCGAATGTTCGGATCGTTGATATTCTTCGCTCAAGATTTTCATCGACCGCGAGTAATTACACAGATATCGCAATTTCTTTGGTTCAACGCTTGGTCCTAATCCACGTGATAATGTGCCACCTGCTAAAGTTAGTCGAAATAGCTTATAGTCCGAACATGATTCGCAGTTCCATCTAACAGCAAGTAGGACCAAGCTAAAAGAAGCTGTCTGACAATCGTATTCACTGGTTCGCAAGTCCAATTGAACCGTCATGTGCAAGCGACCACCTTGGGTCAAGGAACCGACTGTCCCGAATCCTTGCCAGATGCTGCCAGAAGACTATGTCCATTTTAACTGCGACTCGAATGCGCTCGAACTTTGACCAAGTTTCGACTATTCCTTTAACATTGGAACTGCCGATAATTAATATGAAGCTATTTCTACCAGAAACAATCAAAATGACTGGTCTTTAAAAAATACGTAATAATAAAATATTTGTATATTTATTGATTCATCACCTTTTTACAGAAGGAATTCCATATTATGTGGTATATTTTTGGTATTATTAATCCATCTGTGCCATGATCCCTAAACAAGGGTTGACACATTTATAAAATTGTAGAACCAGTCATTTTGAATGGTACTTCTAATGATAACTTTTAGTGATCTAGCGATCGATCCGGGATTTTCCTCATAACTAATATCGTCATATCGAATGATACGCAGTAAAAATTGTAAAAATGTGTGGGAAGTTGTATAAAACGAGGAAACTAATTAATTGAGGTTCGACAAACAAATTGCAGGACCCTTTTACACTTTGGCAAGTACCAGTCATTCTTTGATATTTTTTTATGATTTTACTGATATTGGTATAAGTAACTTTGATACAAAATTATTTTCAGTTTGAATACATAAAAATCAAAATAAAATTCATTATGTTATACATTTCATTATATTACATAATATGAAGTAGGAATTTTAAAATAAAATTGTAAAACCAGTCAATTTGACTAATGTGGTAGTTCTAGTGTTAACTATTATCCTACTTTCACTGTAGACGGCGAAATGATTGAACAGTTGTGTCCACCGAACGATACCATAATACCTGGTCGACCTTTTAAATTAAGAGCAAGTTGTCGATAGTTTCGTAATGGTGGCTAATGGTGTCGACGACAGGTGTGATGACGAAGCAGTGACATGTTTGAGGAGGCTAGCGTTCGAAGGAAAGTGACGATGGAATAATCTTTGTCTGATTTATCGCGTCGGTAGGACGTGCAGCGATAGAAACGTTGACTGGGAATTCGATCCTCCGGTGGTTCGCTGTTCTCAATATGACCGATTTCTATATATCGCGCGACAAGTCGCAATCGAAATCGAAATCAAAATCGAAATCGAAGATCACGCCGTCCCGTATAACCGAGATTATCTACGAGTTAGTCTAATTTGCATAAAACCGAAGCCCGTTTCCCATTTCGATTCTCTTTCGATGAAATCGCGCAAGCTGCATACAGCCAGCGTACAACTTTTTCTCTGTCGCAGACGCTAACTCGATCTATCGCTCTGATATACAGGTGTTCGGGTAGAATGGCCAAGGAAGCAATTTAGCTGTCCTTTTGAAAGCCGGATCGTGGAAAACGAACTTCCAACACGATTAACGATAATTTGTGATCGACAGTGTAGTTGCCGAGATTTTGCGACGACGTAGCGCCACATGATGTAGGTACGTGGATTTTTATCGTTGAAAGGCTTACGTCCGACGAATTCCATCCGTCGAAACGTGTGACGGTTTGTTTAATGATAAGAATAAAACAACTTGTTATTGTTATTATTATAATAAATCTTTTGTTGCAGCACAGATCACATAATCATAAGATACGTAAGTGACGAATTATGCGAAGATCTCGATTGTTTCGACATACCACCTGTAGGCGCTGTCTTATCTGTACTTTGCATCGAAATACGCGTCGCCGATGATCGTAAGCAGTTTATACGCTAAAACTCGTCTTTAACTCGTCGATTTAATTAAATTGAAAAAGAATTTAATTGTAAATAGATCTATCGATCAATAAACTTATTATATAGGATAAATAGAAAGTATCCTATAATATATATATATATATATATATATATCTTTTTTTAAGTTAATTTTTGTATAAAATCATTTTACATTACCTACAAGACACTCATACGCGCAAAATCACCTTGAGTTGCTGCTAATCGAATGCAAAAGGTTAACATAAATGATATTAAATGTAAAAAGAAGTAACATAAAATATGGTTACAGGTAGCGAAACAGGAACAGAGAATTGGCGTGAGATGGTCGTGAGGCGAACGTTGCAGATAGAAATTCAGTCGAGCGATGGATAAAGATTGGTGGAAGGTAGGACGCGTATCTTTGTACACGCGAATATGCCATCTAGATATGTATTCGAGTCTGTTTTACATATGTATACACGGCGTTGGGCCGTAGCTTTCGTCGTTTCCGAGCACGTCTCAAATTGCATTTCCTTACGCACAAATTCTTGCGCCCCAATACCCTAGGATTCGCAATATTTCCACGCTCAAAGGCACGTCCTTTTAGTCCGACCTCATCCTAATCCTCGATCTCACCCACCGCGTGTTCCACATCGTGCATATCGATAGACTTGCGAGAGTTGGTGCGACTCGCGCCATCCACCACCGCCGCACCTTCCTTTCCCTCTTTCCTTCTCACCTGCCACCCATTTCACAATCTCTTGCTCGCTCCATCCTCTGCCTTTCTGCCCTTTAACCGATTCCTATCGTTTAATCGCACGTCTGGTCGCGCGTCGCGCTGCATCGCAATATGCAGTCGATATACTTTCCAACTTTTCTCTGCTCTTTCAAACGAATCGAAAGAGAAGCTTTTTTCAATATCCTTCGACTTAACGAGAATAAGAAGAGAAGAGAAGAGAAGGAAAAAACGTTCGCGAGCAGTTTCGCGTTGATTACTCGCACCCGACGAAGGTGGAACGTGAGATCGTTCTTTTCGCGGACAAATCAGTCGACGATTTAGTCGCCTTGACGGAAAGACGGATCGAAGTCGACGGAAACTTGTCGATGGATGCCGATCGATCGATCAAGCCGCCACGAAGCTTCGAAAAGACAAGGTGGACCGGACGAGGAAAGGAAAGATACTCGCGAAAGGGAAGGAAACAAGGGAAGGAATATGAAAAATGAATGCGCACAGGGAAAATATGATAAATGGGAAACTGAGAGGCTGAGAAGGCGATTACGAACAGTAAGGGCGTAATCGTTTAGCGACGAGAAAAAGGAGAGAAAGCCGAAGGTAACCGCCCGTTAATCGCATCTGGTTATCGAAACTTGAAAGCCGGGGAACCGGAAATCAAGTAAGAAAATAGACATTGGTGATGAAAAATAGAACGAGAATGGAAGGAAAATAGGACGAGAGAGCAGCTTTTTTCAAAATGGAACGGTAGCGAAAGCTATAAATCGGGGACGTTGGACGCGCGGTTCTTCTTTTCTACTTTGCTACTTTTCGCAGTTGGATTAAAGCGATGCGCGCGGTTTCAGCGTCCCGAGGAAACCGAGTAAACCTCGAAGGAACCTCGGATAAAATTTTTCGTATCCGGAAGCAGCGCAGCAGACGTTCCTCCCAGCGGGTGTCGATGTCGCGCGTCTGATTGGTGGTCTCCTCTTGCTGATTTACTCGATTTCTGGTTGATTTGCACGTGTTCTCGAGAAACAAGCAAGATAATTTCTTGCGGCGCCTAAAGTTCTAGTGACAGCTAAACACGCTTCTCGTCGCGGTATTAGATTCAAGTTCGATCTGGTAATTAAACTTACAAAAGCTAGGTTCACCGTACGAATTTTCCGAGTAGCGTAAATTGGAGGAATTGCAGGTGGACGCGCGTTCGTACAGCCACGGTAATTGATCCGTCGTGAACGCTCGCTTGCTCGACTTTCCGTAAACATGACGCAAATTAATGATCCGTCAACGACGAAAAGCAAAGCGTAAACTTGCTTCGGCTACCCTTCTGATACTACGCGTATATCTCTGTACTATGTATTCGAAGATATTCCGTTCGATCGCGTACCAAATCGTTGGTAACGTCGCAGCGACACACGAGTCAACAGAAGATTTGAATCCGCAGAGATTGATATTATTGTACTTTGGAATATCAACGTTGTTTCGATTTGCTAGGTTTAAAGGTAAACGAACTGCGGATAAAATATTCTTGCCGTCATTTGTAATCGTCAACCAGAGTTGCATTCGAACTTTTTATAATAACACCTGTCGATACTGTTGAAGTCTTAGGTTAGCAACTAAGTGATTGCGGATTTAGTCAATACCACCTAATAATAAAATCCCCAATCAGTTAGTTGCCAACCTAATAATTACTTCAAGAAAAACTTTACACATTTTATTTTGTATATCCGTGACCTGGAGACCACTGTTACGAAGAGAATAGTATTTAGTGAAACAAAAGGTTGGAAATAAGGAGAGATCCATACCAGATTATTGTGCCGTTGAATATAAATTTTGTTTTGGATTACAAGGTCTAGAAACAAAAGAGCTATAAGTAGATTTCTATCGCTGTTTCTTACAGCCTAGAGCCACAAAATTCACTTTTTGGCAATGTTCTTTGCTATAAATATATGAACGTGGTGCCAATCAAGCCTCTTCTTCTACTGTATTGTAACACTGTAAGAGTAAGCATCTGGATCAGAATACTCTATACTTATACTTATTTCAATATATTTCTCTATTAGAAATCCATCCACTCGTTCCTCTATCAGTCAACCTCAACAGATATAAATAGAAGAACGTACTGTTTAGAACAGTGGAATAGTCGAGTAGTTAAAGAGTGGAAAAGTTGAATTGTTATAGGAGTTTCGATCGGCATATACTGCCTCTGTACTTGTACTTACAGTGATTTTAATATAATTGACTACCATAATTTTATCACTCGTCTCTTTGTTAAATAAACCAACACGTTTAACCCTTAACGTCCCAAGCGTGCCTCTCGAGCACCACCGATGTGCAAATGTATTTTTGGGTCGTTATCAATAATTATTTACAAATAAAAAATAATACTCCTCAGTGAGTTACAAGCGATCCGTAAAGACATTCACATCTGAACCTGTTTTATGGTAAACCGATCTATTTTAATTATGTCGAGAAGAAAAATGAATTATCTTTGTAAGAAAAATATAGATAGTGACGATGACAATTTTGATTTTCGTATCTGTAATGATGTAGCTGTTGACTTGGAAAGCAATTATAATGAGAGCAGTGATAGTGATATTCTTGTTGCTAGAAGAAGAAGAAAAATAAGAAAACCTTCATCGAGTGAGGAAAGTGCAGATGATGGAGAACCAGAGGAAGAAAATCTAAGCAAGAGTATTTGTAACGTAAGATCGTCTGATTGGCAGGAAATTTTTAACGAAGATATCATTCCACAATGATATGAATTTTCGACTGATAGAGAAACTTCTGGTCTACGCGTACACAACTTATGTTAACCTATTCAGTACTTTCAATTATTTTTTACTAATGCCGAAAGGGAAAAAGAAAAAGTGTCTTGTTTGTTCACCAAAAGCAAGTAACGCGGTAAAGAAACAAACAGTTTTCTACTGTGAGACCTGTGAACGCAAACCCGGTTTGCATCCCAATGAATGTTTACAAAAATTCCACACATTACTCAATTATAATTAATATAAATATTGTAATGAAAATTATATTACTTCTCAGATTAATAAAGACTGTTTTCAATAACTTTAATATTATTATTTACGTCATTGTAGCATTTAAAATTTGACACTTGAAAGCTTGCAAGTGCAAGTATGATGACAATAAGTTGAAGTTGCCGATCGATATTCACAATTAAAAATCGGGGCGTTAACCCTTTGCACTCTGAATTTTATTTGAATTTCGTTACCAGCAGCTCCCAACGCTTTTAAGTGTTTTATTTGAAATTTATTTTAACTAAAAAATAAGACAATCTAAATAAATAAAGGAAGAAAGAAATTCACTTAAATACCATTTTTATTCCCACTATTGTTGTATTTTGTAATTTTTAAATGTATGATATATCTTGAAACAATTTCCCGGGTACAATCCTGCTTTTCTTTCGCACATTTCACAATAAAAGATGCACATAAAAGAATATTGAGTGGGAATCGACAAAGGAGCTCCTGAGATAAAAACTGATGTTGAGTCACACTGGACATAGAAGTGCAAAGGGTTAAGTGTTAATAAACCACCTCAACGTATTTCGCAAATATACGCGCAACTATATATCTAGAGATTAAGAAAGAGGCTTGCCAGCAATGGATGGTAAAGTGTCCCGCGGAGCTTGGTGAATTCGAGCGTGGCCGAAAGGACAGAGTATCGGAGAAGCGAGGAAAATATCAAAATTGAATTGTCCTGTAATTTCCTCCTAATGTATCGACCTCGGCTGATCGGAAACGAGCGTCTATTCGAAGGAAACACGTCGCAACCACCGAAACCTTCGATACGAAATTCTTTCTCTAGACGAACTTACACGACGACCAACGACTTATTCCATTTCTATCGTCGATTCGAGATACGATCGTGAATAAATTTTAGCAAGAAACTTAACGACCGAGGCTGGATCCAGTCGATAAGCTACTAATGCAAACATGTTTTCAGCTTTACGAAGCGAACGATAGCCCTAAGATGGCCGGAGAATATAAGGAGAAACGATAAACAGATCTTGCGAAGCGTCGTCGAACGAAATAGGACACTTCTTGAAAAACGACGACCTGTGTGGCCGATGAGTCACAGTGGCATCAGGTCGCACAGTCATAGGTCATAGCACAAAGTCACCGATAAAACAAACGATTATGATTCCCCTTTGCGGGATTCCTCCGAGAGAACGTCGCGACAGTCGGTCTCTTATCTACAGCTGTAGCCTGTAACGAGAAAAATTAACGAAATTACTGTAGGAAAATCGTGCGCGAGTCTGTATCTGCTCTATTTCTCCCTTGTTTTCTATCGCGCGCCAATTGCTAAACGAATGTCCGACGGAGAATTTAGTTTACAAGTTGTTCGGGAATTATCACAGTCGCTGTTATTTTGGCCTAGTATCAAGATGATAAAGCCGGGCGTTCCACTTGGCAAAGGTCTGGCGTCCTTTATCAAGCTAGCTAAACGTTCGCGAGTTATTTCGTTATTTAATTAGGTAATCGTATTTATTTCGACAAATGTTCGAGCCACGTGTTTCTTTACGATAGAACGGAAGATATTGGATAGAACGTAAATCGTAGATCTCGTTTAAACAGTGACGCTCGTGTACGAATGGTTGCCGTCGACTACGCGTTCGAAGATCGACGTGGCTGTACCTTTCGCCCCAATATTACGTAAACATGGAATAACTTTATTTCAAGATATCGCGTCTCGGTTCGCTAATGATCTTACTCCTTTGCGCTTTTTCTTTATCCTGTTGAAACTTGGTCACGATCCACGATAATTACACTCCTCTTACACATTATCCCTCGAAACGTTCGTGCAAAAGTATAAATCACCTTCTGTTTCTTTCTTTTTTTTTTTTTTTTTTTTTTTTCTTCTCTTGCACGCCAGCACGTGCCGTAAAAACGTAAATACAAAGCGTTAGAGCGTCCACGGACAACGACTTACCTCTCATGTAGATGTAAGCGGTTCCTCGCATATTGCGTCTGGTAAGCACTACCAAGTTTAAAATATTGCCAACGATTCCAAAGCAACAGATGGTAGGCAGGATAATGCCATAGCTGATTCGTCTCAAAGATGGAGTTCGGGGATCCTCCGAAACTTCGAGATCTTCCGCTAGGCATATTCGTGTCCCCGCGCCTGTTACGTTCACTGTATCCATCATTTTGCTTCTGCTCCTCTCTGCCACGCACTCTTTTCCACGTTGTTTCTCGCATTTACAGCTGCCCCAACTTCGAACCAAATCGTTCATTTCATCTTACATCTGGTGAATCGATACGTCGAACATCGAGCGTTGCACGTGTTAGTCGGCTTGGTCGCGGCTTTCGTGTGTCTCATCAGGTGTTCTCCCGCGGGTTCGCGAATTTCAAGCCAACTATCGCGCAACTGGATTAGGTAGAAAATAGTTGTCGATGCAACAGGTACAACAGTGACTCGCGATTCATTACGAATAAGCACTTGGACATTGGAGGAATCCGGACGCGTGATTAGTCACTGCTCGCACCTACGATAATTCTGTCTCTTCTTTATTTCACCGAGGAATCCGAACGTGCTCTTCCGGACAACTTGTACGCAGCCATTTTCTATCCGCCGCCGAATTCTCTCATTTTCTCACCTAAAAACAAAGAATCGTTGTACAGTGGGATATTTCCTGCTTTATTAGGTGAAACGTCTATTTTCTCACCAACTTAATCGGAAACGAGGGGAAGAGCGGACCAACGGTGGTGGAACGAGATGCCGGAAAAGGTCTGACGGTGGTTCCCTGCCGCGGCAAAAAGATCGTCACGAGTGGCGCTCGTGAAAACGGGTAACGACGTAATAGAAAAGGGAGAAGAAATAGCCACGCCACATGCAAACGGATATAATTCATGTTTCGCCGTAATAACAAAGCTGTGCTTAAGAAAAGACTCGGAGGCTTCGTATCTCGACTGGGAATTGTACGTTTGCAGCGGTTTAGGTTTACAAGCAGCTACGTCTGTCATCCTGCGATCCGCGCGCCATCAATACCAAGTTTGAACTCTTTGCACTACAGAGGCGACTCTCCCTGTTTATGTTAGATTTCGACATGACCAATTGATGAGAGTGCAACGTTGGTTCGTAAATTGGTTCCTTAGCTCTTTGTGTTCTTTGTTAGGCAGTGTAAAATATTAGACTTTAACATGTAGCCAATTTATACGTTTCCACGCAATCTTCCAAGTATCGAAAACTAATTAATATTCGCTACTTGAAAGACAGAGAATTCTAAAAATTATTTAAGTGGTTAATTATTTTATTTAACGATCAAATTAAAAGTATAAAGAAATATAAGTAAAATTAAAAATATTAACCCTTTGCAGTCCGAATTTTATCTTAATTTTATTACCAGCAGCTTTTCCCAACGCTTATAAGTGTTTTATTTAAAATTTACTTTAACTAAAAAATAAGACAATTTAAATAAATAAAGGAAGAAAGAAATTCATTTAATTACCAGTTTTATTCACACTATTGTTGTATTTTGTAATTTTTAAGTGTATGATATATCTTGAAACAATTTCCAGGATGCAGTCCTGCTTTTCTTTCGCACATTTCACTAAAAAAGGTGGACATGAAAGAATGTCGAGTGGGACTCGACAAAGGAGCTTCTGAGATAAAAACTGATGTCGAGTCACACTCGACATAGGAGTGCAAAGGGTTAAAGATGACTAAAGATACATAACACGATTTGAACGTGAAATTCAAAATTCATAATACACTTTAATATTTTTTTACAATGTGGTATCATTCGATTATAACTTTATTTATAGTAAAACTTTTCCATTAATTTTAACACGACAAATTGGTGTATTTTATTATATACTGTGCTTTATAAATGCAGAAAAAGTAGCGCAATTATTTGGCAACAATCCCAGGCAAGCAATAATTGATAATAGCAACAAAAAAGAAAACGTGTTACTAAAGTCAAAAAGGGAGATCTCCCTATTCAATTGGCAAAGTGTTAAAATGTCTCCAACGTTAGTTCGGATTCGACGATCATAGCAAAAGTGTCGTAGTTTAGAAACCCTAAGATAATGGTTTTCGCAAATGAAATTAGCTGAAATGAAGATGAACTTAATTTTAAACTGTTGAAAAATTAGATCAATTATATTCAAGAATGCATCTTGGTGAATGCTTTATAAATTATTGTACAACAAAAATACAGAAATTAATATTACAAAATCCTATTTTCAAAGATGTAAATGTAGATAAATTATTAGAATTTAATATTTTGGTAAGTTAATTTGCATATAAAAGCATTTCACAGTAGCTGTAAGACATGTGTCACGTATACGCTAAATCACCCGGAGTAGCCGCTACGTCCGACCTAAAAAGTCCTCGAGTGCAAAGGGTTAAACGAACTCTGGGAAAATAGTTAAATGTACGAGGACGTGTGCCGCTATTGCTGTTCTTGAAGATATTTCTACATGGATATCTGTTCGCGTGTACGATCGTTCGATTCGGATACAGAGAGCAACGCGTTATAAAAATATTT
Source organism: Bombus dahlbomii (assembly GCA_037178635.1). NCBI lineage: Eukaryota > Metazoa > Arthropoda > Insecta > Hymenoptera > Apidae > Bombus > Bombus dahlbomii. Next base: position 20,560,429 of record CM074102.1, read on the forward strand.
CACGAGTATGTTTACGCAAGTAAGTCGACAAACTTTCCTTGCAACGCGGAGATTTTCCGCGAGAAACGATTCTAAGGAGTCGAGCGAAGCGCGAGATGTATCGTGACGGTAGAAAGAGTTAGAAAGATAAAATATGAAAAGCAACGAGGCAACCGTAACTTTCGTAGATTTCATAAAAATTCTCGTTTGTACAAGATCTCCGCTACTCTCTTTACACCACCGTAAACGCTCGCATCTCCTCCACTTGCTCCATTTCCTAGGTTCGTAAAATTACCCTAATAATTTATTTACCAATGCCCTGAAATCTAATCGCTTCTATCGAACTGAATATACGAGCACCACATTAATAATCTCCGTGCCATCGATACGTTTTTCCCTGGTGAATGCGCAATTTTCAGAGGGATTCCGATGAAAGTTCGTTCGGTCGCTGTGTTGGGTAATGTTTCCTTTGAGCCGATCTCGCACTATCGTTAACCAAGGGAACAGCAGAAGAGAAAAAGTGTGGTAAGTGGACGATAATAGCGATATTATACGATGTGGAAAAATAAAGCTGTCTGGAAGAGGAACATAACGTATATGTAACGTAACGTACGACGTATATGTAATGTAATAGACGAATTTTTGAGAAAGTAAAATATATGGCTTTTCTTACGAACCGACAGTCATCGATCATGCGTACTCCATAGATTGTTATCCATGGTTAATACTTTGCCTGCCACACCAAAATCATCTGTTTCGCTCAGGACGCCACGGGAGTATTTTTATTATTCAAAGCATATAGTAGCCAAATAATAATAAATTGATCATGCAAGAGAACATTCTTCTCAATGAACCGTTTATCTTACTCATGGGTGACCAACGTGGCGCCTTGGTAACTGTTGATAGCGACATATTATAACAAGGCTTCGTTTATTTCAACAAACCATTTGTTACGCCACCAGGCTCACTATAGGCCGTGTTCCTAACCGTCTCCCTCGGTACTACAGTGACGCAGACAGATCGTCTTACATGACCGTCGATATATACAATATATACAAAGTAGCGATATATACAAAGTAGCGATAAACATATAGTTGTCGTCAAGCAGCGAGTTCCAGGAACATCGATTCGCCTTCGGTCCGTTATTTTATCTATACAAAAAAGGTGGCATACGTGATCACAAGCGCGAACGGTTGCGAGAGCCGGGCGTGGTGGGGGTCGTCTCCCAGAGAAGACAAAGGAAAAAATCAAAGGGCAGTCAGTATCATTTGAGGATTCAAACCGAATGCATCGAGAGGTTCAGAGAAATAAAATCAAAGTCGCTTAGTCAAACTAATACATCGAGGAATATCATAAAATCAAGTCAGATTATAATAAAAAACTAATTGTATCATCGTTAAATCATTTGTAACGTGTTAATTCTAATTTTAAATACTGTTAAAAATACAAGGTTATATTAACCCTGTTAATTCAATGTTACAATCATTTGAACTACCTCTGTTATCCTAATTGAAATAGGGGAAGGACTGATTCGCGGCATCGATTATCAGAATCGTAGCGAGAATTTACGCCTCTCAAATTCTCGCTGACGCGTTACCTCGCGATCGCGTCTCTCCGCGAACGGTCGTAACACCATTCGCATTCGTTGTTTCGTCGTAAGCCAAACGTCCGGAATATATTGTTGAAACGTGTAGAAGATATTAGTAAACAGTATTATGACTATTTTTATGATTTCGACGAAACATTCGGCTGAGATGGTAGAAATCCGGAAAGAAAATTATGTTTGTGATAAAGCAATGGTAGTGGTTGATTACAACAGAGGAAAATGTGCTGTAGATTTATCAGATCGAATGATAACATACTCTACACCGCATAGAAGAACTCTCGAGTGGAATATAAAATTAGCTTTAGAGTTATTGTTAAATACATCAATTTCGAACGCAATGATACTCTATAAACAAGCAACAAAAACAAAAATCGAGGTATCAGATTTTAGAATGGTACTCTCAACGTACCTTACACAGTGCCTGTTACGTCGCGCGTGTCGCGTAATTTTAAATGATAACCAATTAATTCAGTAAAATGATTACCTTTATTGGTAACACAGTTAAATTTTCACTAGAAAAAGATTACAAGAATTGTCGCAGACCCGTCTCGTACTATCAAGGAGGAAAGCTCGGTATGAGTGTGCCTTTTTGAACTAAGAACGCGGATTCGTCGTTCACACTTTTCGGTAAAAAAAGTGAGGGTAACGATCCGCTATGCCCATTTTTTAATAAATAAAACTATAAAGACAAAGAAAAGCAGATATGGCTCATGGTCATCCATGTTTTAAGGACCATCTGTAAACCGAAAATATTTATATGAATAGGAATGAAACTAAACAGATTCGGTTTATGATATTTCCTTAGGTTTGTTGTGGCTCAGTGTAACAATGTGTACGTCAATGTGTAGAAACCTCGCAAGGGCCAACGCATTTGGCGTAACACATGGCAAGTAGAACTCTATCCGTGACACGCGAGATGATCCATGCGACGTGCCTCACGGTCTGGCCGCCAAGGCCTACATCTAGTTACACTGACCCGTAACAAACCCAAGGAACCATCATAAACCGAATCTTTTTAGCTTAATTTCTATTCATATAAGTATTTTCGGTTTATGGATGGTCCTTAAAACAGTCCTTAGATTTATTGCACGCTCTTACTAATTACGGAGAAAGCGAATGTTTACCTAGCGAAATAGCAAGTTTTTCCCATGAACAAGGACACCCATGAGCCTCATCTACAGGAGACTTTCTCCTCGTATTCTATTTATTAACATTGGTTATAACCAATGGGCATCGCTGATCGTTACCCTCGCTTTTTTACCGAGAAGTGTGAACGACGAATCCGCGTTCTTAGTTCAAAAAGGCACATCCACACCGAGCTTTCCTGCTTAATAGTACGAGACGGGTCTATTACTGTTCTTCTCATCTTAGAATAGTCAAGTCAATTACTGTTCTTCAAATCGTCGGGTAGTCAAGTCAACTACTGCTCTTCTAAACTTCGAGTCAGTCAAATATTGTTCTTCAACATATCAAATCGAGTCAAAGTTCTTTTAATATTCGAGTAGTCAACTACTGTAGTTTCCATCACGACGAAGTCAATCAACTTCTGATCCAGTAACAGAATGTCGTCATCACTACAATCTACGCGAAAACAAGTGTTGTAAGTTATTGTAAATGTATATATATATAATATATATATATATATATATATATATATGAGAAGAACGGTCAAATATACTTATTCGACAAAGATCGCCACATGAAACTCAAGAAAGAAGGGTAAACGTACCTGGTACGAAAATTTTGCAGAGAGTGCTATAAAAAAATATTAAACAGTAATATTCGTAATATTTCTCATACTCTCGATAAGATTTCTTTCGATTTAAAGGCGAAATATCCACGTTACTTAATTACGTTGCAACGAGTCGGCAATTTTGATCGATTATAGAGGCCAGCCGCTAAAAATTGATACACCGTGGAAAGTAAGGAAAGAAAGTTTGCAGCCACGTGCAACATGCCTACCGAAACTCTAACGAATTCTTACGAGTTTTCTCCACAAATCTCGCTTCTTCTGCGTCTAGCCAACAGCTGTGTGACTTAATGCCGACCCTGCATTATACATTCCTATCCCTTCCGAGGATTTATCGAAATGCAAAAGCTATGTAATAATCGACATCTCGTACGTTTATTCAATTCAAGCGCAACGTTTATTCAATTTGACCGGACGACAAAGGAAGGTTTAGTAACGTGCACGTATCTTCCCAGATCAATCTCGTTCTGTAGACTAATACCACACGCGTTCGTTTGTAGTAGCGAAACGTGCGCGGGCCGCAATACGAAATGCTCGTTACTTGATTTTAATCCGATCAAATTGAAGAAATTTCTCGTAAATTCCTTCGACCACGATAAACCAACGTTCGTAGTATTCGCCTTGAAAGCTTCAGTATATCGCTAGCTAGTTCTCCTTTCTCTCTCAACATCATTGTGCGTCATATATTATCGAAACAGCAGTTTACTGTACTGTGTACTGTGCGTCATGATCAACGCGATCTAGAGATTGTCTCTACGTTTTTTAGTGCTCTTTGTACGGTGTCGATCGTTGGAATCGCGAGTAGATATCGAAAGGATTTCTGGAACGTTGAAACTGAAGGAAACGTATGTGGTAGCCTTAAAAGTGGAAATGCTTCCCTTGGACGATGCCACGCCATTGGTCACCGTACATTTGTCTTTCATTCACGTCCAAGATGCATTTAGCAAATATTTACGACTTCGTCTTAGGCTCTTTACATTATCGAGGACGCAACGTTGAAACGAACGCGACGTTTCAGTGGTAAAATGATTGCAAAAGTGCGTCCTACCGACGATGGTATTCGCATCGCGTTTGCACAGCGGAAATACCACGAACTTAACCTAAAAATCGTCGAAGATTTTTTTTAAGTTGTTTGAACGGTTAAAAATTTCTTCCTGGTCTAAAGATAAAGCCAGGATAAATAAGTGGGTACAAGTTACTTTGCGAGAAAGGAAGAGTAGCGAAGTACTTCGAATCGTCGTAGCATAATCATTATATTGGGTTGGCAACTAAATGATTGCAGATTTTGTCATTGGGTGATATTGACAAAACCCGCAATCACTTAGTTGCCAACTCAATAGACCTACTTGTGTCTTCAAACACGTGCTACATCGGATCAAAAAACATTTGAAAGTTTGTAACAGATTCGAGATTCCATCCGTAAAGATCCTATCGTTTTATTTTCACACTCGAGCGGTTTCAAAAGCGAAAAAAAAAGAAAAAAAGAAAAAAGAAAAAGAAGGTCGTTCGGCCGAGAAAAGCAGCCCTGGAAATTACTTTCAAGATCGTAGCTAATGAAACGCGACTACTGCAAGGAAGCTTCCATATCCAGCGACTGTTTCCAGTTCGGCTTTTCCAATCCTTAGCGCGTCACGATCTCAAAGGCCGATTGATTGTTGGAAATTTGCTGTGCGATGCGTGTGGCGGTTAGCTGTGGCACGAGTTTCACCTTTTGTCAATGGCTCTGCCTTTCATTTAGATTTATGCGTTGAAAAATGCGACGTTGAGATTCAACGAGGTAGAGAAATTAATTAAAGGAGGAACGAGATTGAAACAAAGCGATAAAGAACGAGACGTGAAAAATGTGCAGCCTGTAAAAAGGAGGCAAGATATCGTTGGCGGATGATATTAAAGTGATGAAATCAAACGTGGCGGGATCTTCCTGATCTCTTTGGAATTTAGAAGGCTGCGTCTCCTTCGTGTCGCTTTGAAACGGATACGCAAATCGTACGAGATCTCATCTTGCAAGGTAATTTGCCGCTTGTACAGCATTGAGAAATGAATTCGAATCTGGTTACGGCGGTGGCACTGTTTCTTTTCGCTAAGAAAACGGAAACCGCCAAATATCCAATTGAATGGTACACGCATAACATAAACAAGGCAAGTTAAATACCTAGGACTCCACTTAGACGCTCAACTTACATGGAAACAATACATTAAATCAATTATAGGCAAAATACGGATAAAAAGGAGACAGATGTACTGGCTAACTAGTCGGAACTCTAAACTCAGCATAGAAAATAAATTAAAAGTCTAGAAAACGATAATAAAACCAATTTGGACGTACCCAACGCCACTATGAGGGACAGCAGCAATGAGTCACATAAATAAACTAGAGGCGCTACAATTGAAGATACTGAGAACAATAGTCTACTCCCCATCGTATGTCAGAAACGAGGATATACTCAAAGACTTAAAAATACCAACGGTCAAAGAAGAAATTAGCAGGTACGAAGAAAAATACAAGGAAAGAACGGCAATACGTCCAAACCAGCTGGCTGCTGAAGCGAGCAAAACTCTCATAGAAAGAGGACTAAAAAGGAAACACCTCATTGATCTCACTAAAGGAATAAAATAACCAAATTCGAAGATGCTATACCGCTGGGGGTACCCATTCGCATGTTATTTAACAATTAAGTTAGAAAAATTTACCAAATGTCCTGCTGGACAAATTGTAGAGTACAAATTAAATAACAAAAAACTGTTTCTTTGCCCAGACAAAACGTATCACAGTATGTTCGACGTTGCTGGAATAATCGTCGCGAGAGTCTCGGCCGACGAGTTGATTCTCTACAGAACTAGCGAGAGAACGCGGCAATTCGAATGAAATAGCCGATGAAAGGATTCGCCAGGACTATCCGGCATCTGAATTTGACCTTTGAATGTGGCCATTTCGAATTAGCAAGTTCACGTTCCACCAACCGTATCAGCCATATTGCGAGCGAATTTCCTTCCGGGCACCGACTGCAAGAAGATTAACACAGCTCTGCCGGCTGTTCTTATTTTTCATCCAGATTTTTCAGAGAAAGCGAACAGTCAAATCTAACAGTATCGGGCTAAAGCCTAACGCGGTTACCGATCTGATCGTCTGGTTGATCGTCTGAAATTCTGCTATTTCCAACTTTCGAAGTAGCATACGAACTCTTCGCTTTTGAAAGAAACAGTACAATTTTGAATTTCCATACTTGGCAATCTTTTCGGGTTATAGACACGATAATATTCACTACGATTGGAAAAACATTCGTTCCACTAAATCATCGTTGAACTAACGTTGATAGATGTTATCAACAACAGACTGATATGATGAAAAAGCTTTACGGAGAAAGTTTTACGAAACTACACTGCAAATTCTCTTCCAGTAGAATGCAGCCTTTTTTACTCGATTTCTTTGGCCAATGCGTTTGCAAGTTGGCCGGGCGTGCATCGAGTTTTGTCAAGTTTCGCCGGTCTTTGTGCTTGTGTAGCCATAAATATTAACTGTAATCTAGTCAACGATGTTCGAGATATCGTAAGTTCGCTACTCACTGGTTATTTCCATTGCAGACGGTTTGATTCGTTTGGATTAGAATTATTCGCTGCACGTCGCGCGCCTGCAACATTTTTAATTTAAGTTCGACGAGTGCCCGTACTGTTTTTCCTCAGGCACGTTGCCCGTGAATGGATTTCAAATGGGATCGAGACGCATCGGTAATAACGGTGCCGCAACAAGATCACGTCGTTTCATCGAATGAAAGAACGTCGTCGATAACGTATGAATATTAAAATCGAAATTTCACTCGCGTCATTACAGTTGCCGGTACCGTGACCTGCTCTCCGCAAAGGCTAAACGTTCTACTCCTCGGAAGATCGGAAACACGGGATTCAGAGACAGGGTTTACAGACAATTGCAGGAGGATCAGGGAAGAATCGTGCCCGGAAACAGCAAACGCGAGTCCTGTTCTTCCCATTCTGTATAATAGAAAATACGACAGCGTGTCAAACAAAATTAGAAATATCGCAACGCGGAAGTTACACGACAGCGTCAATTTTTGTTCCCTCGTGACACGCATACACAGTCGCTAATCCCAATTATAATGAAATGAATTATAACGTCATCTTATACCTTCTACCGTCAACGTTTTTCAATCCGCTTGCTCTCGTCAACGTCTTAACTTTCGCAAATCTATGTCGATTAACGATTCATAGTTACCGATTCGTATTTATGTATATTGGATTGGCAACTAAGTGATTGCGGATTTTATCATTAGGTGGTAATGACGAAATCCACAATCACTTAGTTGCCAACCCAATATATACATATCGTATATATATTTATTTGTTATATGTTAAATATATATTTGTTCGACTACTCAGCGAAATAAATCCAAACTTCCTAATCCTAGACACTAAGGCAAATATGGTTGACAAACGTTCGCAAATATGTATGAAAAATGTAATTTCTAGCGGATTCATAACCGAGCAAATGCTTCTCGCCGAAAGTAGCTGAGGTATTTGTATGGCGTTTGACATGCACTTGCGAGAGAGAGCTAGAACAGATAGACGCAGGATAGCGAAGCACGTTAGCGATATACGTTAGCGCGGATCAACGGTAGCCGGTATTTATTCGTCGTAGAACTGCAGCCTCTGCATTCTTAATATTCCCGTTTAATATTCTCTTCGCCTTTGATATTAATATGAAGGCGAATGGAACGTGCGATGTAAAAGAACCTGATATCGTAGGGGTAAATAAATAAGATAGTACGTAACAAACGATTATAGCGAACGATTGCGCGTTATGTTTATAATATGATCGTACGTACCTTCGGAGACACATTTAATAGCACGTTTTAACAACACGTGATCGGAAACAATCGTTAACGGCACAGTTACAGGTAAAAATGTACGCCTATCGAAAATTGTGCAAGTTGTCGATCTTGTACCGATTTCCAGTCGAACGAACGAAAAGACGTTTGCAGCGCGTCGCGACGCTGACTGAAGAGTTCCGCGACGAGTTTCGTAGGTACGTCGCTTGGATGCCGGGACGCCGCGCCGCGCTGCGCTGAGTCGGGGCGACGCATGCTCCAGGATATCGTTCGCGACAAAACGGATGTATTTTAGAAAAATACGAGAAATTTAATAAACATCAAGTTCGTTAACACGATCGATTTCAAGGGAAGCGTGAAGTTCTATCAAACTATGTGACGCGGCCAAAATCCTCGAATCGTTCTTAAAGGTTAAGATAAGTTAAAGGAGAAATGTTTTTCTGCAACGTTGAGTAAATATTTTCAGGCGAATCAGACAGTTATTGTCGGATATGTTGTCTCGTGTACTTGAGAAATATCTTCGTAAAGAAGATCGGGAAAACGATACCAATGGGAGTAAACGCAGGAATATTCAATGATATGGATGCACTTTACTACTCGGAGAAACTAGAGATCGTTGAGAGTCCCATCGCATCTTCCAGAGATCCTCCCATCGCGCCACATTGGGCTAGGACAATGGCTATGTCGAGCAATTTATTATTCTCACTCTTATTTGCATTAGTTTGTGATTCAATGGTATTTTAGTAATTCAATATTAATAATATGTCGATTAACAAATCGATTAGTTAACGTGTATGTCCATTGGCCGAATTATCCAACAAGATGCTATAATAAACACAACTTTGTTTTAGAAATCCACATTTTTATTTGTAATTATCATCTATCTATTTGATATATTTTCGTCGATAGACTAACGTACGTCGTAGACTAACATATTTCTCTTTAAACATTTTAACACTATCGTCTAAAATGATTAAAACTAAAACTATTTGAAGATTACGGCAAAAATATATCGAGATTATTTAGAAAAATTACATGCGATTACAATTATCGTTGGTTTTCCTTTGCTTTTGATCCTAACCTTAACTACTATTACCGCAAAGTTGAATACTTACTCGTCACATTTTCTTATCGTTCGTTTAGGTAATAGCAATTTTAACGCACTAAACGATACTTTGTTTCGTGTGTTTGTTATCATGAACTTTTAATAAAGTATTTATTATCTGTTTTTGTAAATGCGTAACTTTGAATCGTCCGTGTTCAAGACTGATACAGCGCGATTTTATGATTAAACAGCGTTGTTTAACGTTTTTTAACGACAATATAGTAGACGCATTATTGGTGGAGTATCGTTTGTTTGTTCGTTCAAGATAATCAAAATTTATAAACGTAAAAAAACGTTATATTAAGATTTAATGTCATCGGAAAAAATGTTTCACAGTAATTCGTCGATGTTACTGGCTCGATGTCATTAATTAATTTATTATTCAATTTAAGGTCGATATCGTAGGAGTAAATGCATCTCTTGTCATAATTCGTCAACCCACAGTGTTCTACTCTGTAACCCACAGTGTTCGGGCACATCCATGCGCGTGTAATTGTTCGATATTGCATGACGCGTGATAGTCCGCGTCGCTGCTATCCATAACTTAAAATTATGTTATTAAGATATTACATTCATCGTGAACATTCACTATATTCGCATTGTTAGAAAATTAGAAATGAACTATCAGCTTTGTTAATTACTGCTGCTTTAATTACTTTCTAATTCCGTGTTCTTATTTCTTTCAATTAAACTCACGGTAGTACAATTTCCTGCTTAAAATACGAACATATTAACCGATATTTTGAGAATCCTATGTTCGTCACTGAAAGTATACTAATATTTGCTTATATCGCTGACGAAGATTACGCTAGAACTTTTAGGACAGTACGTACTTACTAGCTCTTATAAATGTTACTCGAAACATAACGCAAAGAGTAGTATAAGTAGTAAAAATCATAAAATCACAAATTTGTGTGGTATATGTATATATATAGAAAAGAACCTAATAAACCATTTTATGGAATAATTATTTTATACCTCTCCGAGTTGAAAAATACCATTCAAATTAAATTATTGCACAATAATAGGGAAAAATGTAATAGTATCAAGAGAAACGAGACATTTCATAAAAATATCCTTTTTATTTTTCAAATCTCGTTTCTTGCGTGTCCCTTTTGTTACATATAATAAAGTACTAATAGTAACAGACATAACGATAATTACTATAATATACAATACAGAGAATAGTAATAATAACTACAGTATTTCGTAATGGGACACAATAGATGTTTAAAACATATGACATTTGTTTTTGACACAATAATTATTTCTATATAAAAGGTTATCAAGTGCTTTACAAAAATGGATCATGATACACCGAGTTTGATGCATCAATTATCACAAGATTGCTAAAGCGCCGAAGCGCGGCTCCTTCTTTCGAAGAAAACTAAGTTTATTGTAAGAAACACAAATGGAAATGTTTCCCGTTTTGCTAAATGCCTAAGAAAAATCAGCTACAACAAGATGAATATCAAAACACGAATTTACTCTCATTGAGCTTGCATTCAAGTACGAGTCTAAACGTATAATCATATTATATCGCGTATAGAAAACATTAAACTTTTAAAACCACCTAGATTAGCTCTGTCCAATACCTATAATACTTCTCTACCAGTATTTGTAAATTACGTTAAATTTTAAACTCCGATTCGAAGTTACGTATTGGAAAACAGATAATGTATATACTTGCGTATACGCGCAACAAATTCTATTGCATGTTAAATAAACAAAAAAGATGAATAAGAGAAAATTTTTCGTTAACTGTTGAACCCAAAGATACTCGTGTAACATTAAATCCAAATTAAAATGATTTAAGAATATGTTCTGCAAGTTTAGGACAAAGAGGAATAGAATGTGTAACCATTTGATAAATAAAATATCGGCTTTTCTGCTATAAAAAAAATATATGGAACAAACCCAAACAATAGGATCGATGCTACCTTTAACTACATATTTTTGTTTTCGTTCGATAGCTTTCGAATGTTGTTCATGATAAGTGTTATTGTTGACTGCTGGCACTCTTTTGAAGTATCACACGACAGAAAACTAGTCTTTTACGTTCGTTCATATTGAATTATCGTTGCATTACGACCAACTCCTACATCGTAGATAGTTCAGTCATAGTCGTGAGAAGGTTCTGTCTTATTGAACAAACAGTCTCTTTCTTCCTGAGTGGATGGAACATCCGAAGTAATGGGCCTCAGAACTTTCGACACCTTGCTCACTTTACTGAGACCTTCGGTGATACCGCTACCTCCGGAAACACTGGAAAAAAGACTGAGATCGTCACATTAGAACTGGCCAAAGTATAAAATAGTTAATAGAGTAAAAACTGCTAAAAATATTTGAAAATAACGAATGAAAATACCTTCTTTGATATGACGGTAAGATTTTTCATAAGTAGGAGAAAAATATCAAATACGTGAATACTTACACGACATCCATCTCGTCGTCCTCGTCAGCCTGAGCTGTTTCATCGTTAGTTAATGTAAAATACGGATTCGCAGATGCTGCTCGGAACTTATACCCGGTAAGAACAAAAAAGATGTATGTAGACATTTCTCGGAACATTTCATCTAACCATTCGTATTGGAAAGGTACTGTAATCTATAAAATATAACAACAGAAATAAAATCCCTTTTGTACAATGTGGTTAAAATAGTGTAATGTAACGAAAGCTATACCTTAAGTAAGTACACTATGATTCTGGTAAAGTAAATGTAAGAAAATATCATAATATAGAAATGCTTAAAAAGTTTGAGCTTGCGTAAGTTGATAGCTGCCTTGCCATCTATGTGTGCAGCTTCCTCTACGTGCTTAATACTCCAAACTACTGGAAATATAATAGCACCGCAACAAAGCAAGTCCACGAGAATAAAAACATCTCGCCATGTTCTATACTCTATATCTCCTTCTTCGCTTTCTTCGATTATTATTTCTGCCACGTTTGCCAATACCTGACAGATGACAATATGTCATAATGTATCTACCTATATCGATTCTCTTTTTCTCCCTGTGTCTCGTATAAAAATACTAACCTGTAATGGTATTGCTATCATAAAGAGCTTCTTATCTTTATCAGCTAAAATGTGTTTAATAAATGTCCATCCAGTGCCAATTAATAAAATGGTGATAAAAAGTACAGCTCCTTTCAATAAATGTGTGATATAATATAGAATTGCCCAAGCAGCAACATGCTCTCCTTTTGTTTGAATAAAATGATAATTAATACCATGGAAGAGTAATGACATGGATTTCAGGTACACCAAAACCGCCATTAAGTAATGAATCTTAAAAACAGGGTGCCTAAAAAAAAAAACATCCATGAGTTTCAAAGTAGCGAAGGACATTGTTATATTGGTGAACCTCTGCTGTACAAATGTAAACGAAATTCTTACTTGCTCTTCTTAAGAATGAATACCCAGAAACAACCTGACAGAAAGAATAAAAGTGCCATCATGAAATATAGAGCTGGTAAAGGCATTTCACCTGCACTGAGGAAATTTCCATTGTTAATTTCCGATATTTGTATCTGTAAATTATACATCGTATTTATCACAACGTCAGGTTCAGCAAATTAAGATCGCTACAAAAAAAAAGAGAGAAACAAATTCTTACCGTGAAATCCAATGCTACCCGGGTATTATATTTATAACTTGGACAATTATGGAAATAAAGATTATAGAGACCTTCTTCTTCCGCACTGGCAACATACATAGAAAAACTTGTATTGTAATACTTTTCTCCTTTCACGGTCTGTACGGTCATCGCGAACGGGGTCGTTTGACCAGAACAAATGTTATCGTCTGACCCCATCTCAGATTCATCTTCGATATTAGTTTTTTCGTTACCTGTGGAAAAATTACGCTATAAGTGATACATAATAGTTTCAGAGACTACCAGAAGAAAGAATATATGAAAGAAATTGTTATTTTATTTGGAAATCCACTAAAACGGTTTAATTAAATATTAGTCGTAAGTTTGGTATAATCCAGTTGAAATATTATTGGCATGAAATGTAATACTCTAGAAGACAGTTACCTAACCAAACCCTCAAAAATACTTGAGTTTCGAGGTATTTATAACATTGAGGACGAGCCACGTTAATTATAGCGACTCTCATCTTAGTGGTGTTCGATCACCGATGTCGCTTCAGGTCCACATTCCATAACATATCGATCACATTCGTTTTTAGTTTTATGACCATGCGAAACTAAGTTACTACAGAAAAGTTTTGTATGAAGGAAACATCTTTATTGTTATTTTCGCTATTGATAGCAATGCAAGTTCAAATTTGTATCTAAATTTTTATTTATCAATTCCTATAATGAGTACGAAGCAGAAGTTTCTTGTTAAAATCGAAATTAATTTAACATTGAAACGTTACAAAGTGCTGTTATATTTCGCTATCGTCATCGAACGATCAATTCGTAAAATCAATTTGAACAACCAATTAAACATGTTGAGTGTTTGACAAGATAGATATCCATGTCCAATATTAAACATGTATCAGTACAACTGAATGAGAATATCTGATGATTCGTAGTGCCATCTTACCGTTAGTTGGATATATATGTACACATACAATACATACATATATAGTATGCGGTATGAGTAAATGCATATACACAGGAGCGAATGATCTAGCGGGCTAAAATGTAGAGTGAACTTATGCTGGTATCAAGAGAATGTATGCGTACATTATATGCAAACAGTATAACAAAAATTCAACTAACAAGAATAAAAGACATAGCAATTAATGGCAGATGGCATTCGACTTACGTCAATCATAAATTACCGCAATAATGTAGGTTCTTATGATCATTACAACTACAATCTACAGTATAAATAAAATTATAAGATGCACACGAAATATTTATACATCGTATACATCGATAAAAATTTCTTTGTACAAGAAATATTACGTACATATATACATACATATTTTAAGGTCGCGATCAATGCAATTCATGCCAACTTGTTATTTTCCACCTGTTAGTCTGCGTTACGATTGCATCAAGTTCCTAATATTAGTAGCAAACTGTGTCAAAAATAACTTGTGACAAAAATAATATACTATTTAAGCCCGTAGGTTAACGTTGTTTAAGATTATTCAGAAATTTAAATCCTTTCTTTCACTAATATGTAACGATTTTTTAATTGAATATCTTTAAATGAATAATAAAAGGAATTGTCATACTTATTGTAAAATTAAAATTTTTAGATAATTGTGTGAGATTTATAATTAAAATTAAACACAAATATGATTGCAACATGTAATTTGCGAAAATTGTCGCATACTACGAAGTAATATTTCATCCATTCAATGGAATCTTTCCCACGACTACTATAAACATACATACTTACGTTTGGATGCTTGCCAAAAATAACAGGATCCTGTATTACAGGATCGCCATATTAAATCCATTTGTCCACTTTTGAACACTGTTCATCTTTTACAACAATGCACCTCTCTTTACCGAAGAGAAGTAAAAAAATAAAAATTTCTTCAAGAAATCAACGAAATTTTGTTAATTTTCCGAAACCGAAGGAAGAAAGATTTGTTTGATAGGAGGAACAGTTCCAAGAACTTGAACTTTTAACTACAATGTTATTTTAAATATTCTTATAACATAGTTAAATATAACTTGACATTCTGTTTTCAATTCAAATATAATATCTTAGAGTTTTGTTTTAACAAAATACTGGATTAATGGCTGCAATGGTTACAGCAGTTGTAAAAGCAGTGTTTATTGCAATAAAATTCTATTATAAATAAATCGATAAAATTAAAATAATTGGAAAATTTGGACTCACCCGGAAGAATGTTATCGCTGAACCTGGGTGGAAAAAAATCTCTTTTCTCCCGGATTAGAAACATGTTGCTGAAATCTTTATAAATATGTGCGATGTGTACGTTTCGACTGCAGTTTATCTTCAACCTAAAACACGTTTTCTCATACTCATTTATGTTATCATTTATGTTATCATTTATGTTCCGAAACAAATGTAAAGTATCGATACTTACAAGTTGTTCTTGAGGTCCATTGTGAAATATATCATGGCGCTGCCATTTTTTAGATCGAAATCGGGCTTGACGCTCGAAATGTCTTGGAGTTCACATTCTTCCCGATGATTGTCTAAATATGGAGTCAGCCGATCGCTTATGGTACGATCCAAAGTGAATCCAAACTAAACCATAAAAGTATAGAGTACACAAATATAAGAAGAAAAACAGGTTTTGGAGTTTTTCGAAAAAACATTTTGTAATTAGAAATGGTAATGTTTATAAAACAGACTGAAAACACGTTAATAAGCGCTGCTATATTGTGCCCTTGAACATAAACGTAATCAGGATTGTAGGCCCAAGAGCGTGTTAAAGAACTAGAATTTACCGGGTTTAATCAAATATTTATGAAAAAATGTATATGTTATGAATGTTCACATTTTGCTGTCTGATTATGGCTATGCATTTAAATGTTGTGCGACGGTAACCCAACATTCGATGAATTAGCCGATATGACCCTATACCATATATCGGGATGTACCAACTAATTGATTAGATGAAGTGCGTATCATACATATGCGCATTTTTATTGACAGTTACATGTGAAGCATTCTCCGTTGTGAATAAAGCGCTGACGGCAGTGCAGTAATGAGGAAATGGAAACAGGTGTTTGTGAATGAATGACGCGTGAATATATTCACTTTGCGATTACTTACCAGGGCATTCTCGTCAAATGGGTCAGCTTTGAAGTTTGTTAAATTTACATCGAGAACACCTCCTTTGTAGAAACCAAAGGTACTTAACGCAATGAATCGCCGTACGTCTTTCTGTAACATACAATATTACAAGTACATATGTATAAGCATAACAAAATTCCGTAACCTATGACTAATCGACAAAAGGAAAGTGTTCTCTAAAGACAATAATTTATATAATTAACACAACTGGCTATATCTATATGCTGCAACTTTTTAATAAAGTCTTCGCGGGAATCTTCTATATTGTTTACTATGCTTGCAACCATTTAGATAATCGTAACTTTGAACATAAATGTCGGTACGATATTATCGTATATAATATATCGTTCGTTTACATAATTAATTTATTTTATCTCAGTTTAATGTGATTACCAATTTATATGTGTAAATCGAATAACAAAGTTAATTTTAGTGGCCGGTTGAAATGCGATTGACGTAGCAAAGGAATTCTAATAAAATAATAGGTAGATATACAGATATACACTACACGCGTTATAGCTGAAGATTCCTTGAACTAACCCGTATTTCGAGTTTGTGAATTCTACCCGCTGCTAATACGAATATTGACATAGCCCAGAAACATCGTATCACTAGTTGCGTCGATTGCATCTTTGTTGCTTTTCACCAGAAAAATGTCACATCACGAAAATACATAATAATCATATCTGCAACACACAAACTGCGGCCATTGTTACGCGAGTAAAAACTAAGTTGGAACAGCAGGAATATCAACGAGATAGACGGAACGGATGAATTGAACTAAGCGCGATTTTTTAAAGCTTCTTTATGTATCTTTGAAGAAGAAGTAAGATTACTACCTATTATAACAAACATAATATACATACGAATATATGTATATATATGTATATATATCGTTTATATCATTTAAACTCAAATAAATTATTTTCTTTCTTAGTAATGTAATCTATAACAAATATAAGTTTATCAACAAATATAATTTCCATGTAATTTGTTTTCAAAATAATGATTAACAATGATTTAAGATTATCGACGAAATAGACAATCTCAAAATTGTAGTGTAATACATAAATTGTATTAATTTGTTTACGTTTCTTTAGCGGACATGTTTTGAATTTCAGGTTATGTTTCATTTGCCAATGATATTGCATAGTGTGAGTTATAAGTATTGATATGGAAAAACATTTTGCATCATTAAAATTATTACAATCGGATCCTAATTGGAGAACAATGGATATTACTTATTCGCTAACACCATCTTCTCAACGAGTCTCCATAAAACAGATATATCTATCTGAAACACAGCCAAAGTTGGTTAGACAATTCAGTTACGACCCCTTTTCTAATGAAGATGTAACTGCAAGGTAGATATTATTGTGTAAATTTAATGACAAAGTAACACGAATAATTATTTTTTTTGATTTCAGTCTAGTGGAAACATCGGAAATTGAGCAAACCGACAATAAAACTTCTAACGAGTATCAGATGATAACAGATCCTAATTTCGACTCGTTCACATCTCTTAATAGACAATTCTCCAAAAATAGCAATATATTACAACCACCAAAATTTATACCAAACAAACCATTAAATGAGATACAATCCAATAAAGTTGAAAATGTAAATCCTACAAATGAATCCATATTTTCATTGCATTGCCCGACAGGAAATGCAAATACAATAAATCAAGAAGATCATTTTCCTTGTGTACAGCAGAGAAATTGTGAGAAAACAACTGCTGAAATTAAAACAAACAGTGATACAAAAATTGTAAATAAAAAGACATATCAAGATATAAAAAATAAATGTAGACCACTGGTATTAAAGAACAAAAATTCTCTAAAAAAGAAGAGGAATATGTTGCGCTGTAGTGGTTTCCTTTTGTGCATATTACTAACAATTCCAGCAATAATTACAATGTTTTTAGATTGGAATATACCTAAATTTTGTAATCGTGAAATGTTTTTCTCAAATGCTACTCGAGAATTACAGCAAAAGATATATGGACAAAGAAATGCAATGTCACAAATTATAACTTATTTAAATCAGGATATATCCTGTTTAAAAGTTTTATGTCTTACAGGTGGAACAGGTGTTGGGAAATCTTACACGGCTCAAATCATAGCAAAACATTTTCCTTGGAATGAGAAAATTTTTATATATGATATGTTGTTGAACCATCATATTGACTCATACTTGCTAAATTCACTTGATTTATATGAATTAATTATACTGGAAAACTTAAAAATGCAAAATTTAGATATTTTTTCTAATATACTAGACGTATTAAATCAAACAAAATCTAGTTGTGTTACTGTAATAGCCATTTTCAACATAGAAGAAGTGAACAATAATCTAGAACGAAAAATAGATTTTAGACAAGGCATGGAAGATCTTCGTGATGCACTGTTCTGTAGAAAGATTGATAATTTAATTGTTCCTTATGAGCCTTTAAACGAAGAAGTATTACAAATGTGCATAATTGAGGCAGCAACAAACAGTGGTTTGACACTTACATTGGATCAAGTAAATGAAATCAAACAAAATTTATTACTTTTTGGCAGTGGCTGCAAAGGGGCATATGCTAAGGTACAAGTTTTTGGTAGACACTAAATTTAATGTAATAATTTATTTATCTTTACATATATGTTCCTTTTTCTTTAAAATATAGAAAATTTTTAAGACTAAAATAATAAAGTTAATTTTAAACATTTTAGGCTTTTAATAAACTGTCATTTTTATTATATTTTATTATAACATTTTTTAATACTTCATACATTCGGTTCATAGTAAATACTCTCGATTCCCTCAATTCTCTCGCGGAGGAATTACTTAAAGTTTATGTCGAGAATAGTTTTTCATTATAAAAAAATAAACGTACACCTTGTACATAAACAAGTAATCCATCATAATCTGTGTCTTCTTTGTATTCTAAAACTAACATTATCGTCTCACTATAAATTCTTATAATGTTAAGTATGGTAAATTTAGATAGTAACATTTTTATTATATTCTTCATTGGGATACTACTTTTCAGAAATTACATTTTTTGGCAAACTACAGGAGAAGCATTTGATATATCACAATCCTAATCACTCTTTATTATACATATACATGCTTCAGTTTTCAAAATACGTTCAACAAAAATATCAAGTTTACACAGTTTAAACTCCTAGCTAAAGTTGTTATTTATTTTATTTAAATATTACACTCATCTTGATTTTGTTCATTGCATTTCTTTCTTACACTTTTCCCTCCCTTGTTTCATTAAAAAAATTGTTTATCCTTCTGCCACAACCATTGCCAAAAAGAAACTAACATTAAAAATAAGAAGACGAAAATGATATGTGTTAATAAGATTTGTGATTTAAAAGATATATATGCAATATAGTTAATGTTGTAATCCTTTGTATTTGATCTGCTTTATTCATTCCTTTTTTCATTTATTAATCAATTAAGAACGCTAACGATACGTATAGATGTCTTATTTTATGGAAATTTGTAGTACATTACATATATTAAATATAGTATGGTATAAAATATTGTCTTTTTGAAATAATGTAATATTGATTTAAGTGTATCACGAAAGTGTAAAAATAAAATGTTTGATAATAATTCATACAGAGGTAATTAGAGAATGAAAATTCGATGTGCGTAACCCAATCTAGTTATTACTTTTTACAATGTACGTATTTTATTCTGCACAACGTGGCACGTTGAGTATTCTTTATGCTTTTCTTATGAAATTATATAATATGTTTACGTCTGTTATATCGTTTGTGATATAATGCTTAAACTTATCCTAAATCGCGAAGAGCACAACAAAACCTTGGATTTTTTCTCCATGATCGGTACTTTGCACTTTACGTGACACGGTATCCCATAAGACGTTATGCCTGCGCTACATTTTCTATATCAGAACGCTTCTTCATGTATGATCACATTTCACTTCCTGATAGTAAGTGCTTGAACCATTGCATGTCATAGCTTGGTAAATAAACAGCATCGAAACAACTATTACGTACATTTATGTCAGCACGATCGCTAGCGTTATACAAAACCGTAACAATCCATGTAACTCGCTATATATTTCCAATATATTTTCATCTCTGCTAATTGCTATAGGAAGGAATATCTACATATTTAAAAATTTTTTAGAATTGTAAATTAGCTTTCTCAAGTTTGAGTATAATTATTATTGATAATATCGGTAAGAAAATAAAATGACAAAATAAAATTGACAACTGTAGCGTTTGTTAATTGTAAGTACGTAATACTACCGTATCATAGCGTCCAATATAATTCGTAACCTGGTATCCTCGTATTTTGAAAAAATATATATGTCGGGATGCCGTTAGGGCTTGGATTAGGGGCGGATAACGAGTCTCTTCCTGAGTTGTCCATCGTTGGTGCACAATCGGAATAGCGTTTATTGTCACAGATACAGATAATACAAGATCGATACAAGAGACCGCGGTAATTAGGCGCTAGCGACAATCACCTTAGGTCCGGTATGACGAATCCACGGTCCACGGGTATACTTTGCTTCAAAGTCTAAGTCCGACTCGACTTGCCACTCGCGATGCAAGGATCACTTGATTAACTCGTACCAACACTCACTAGATATCTGGCTAATGAGGCTGCAAGAAAGGGAATGACTTCCCGTCACGACGACGCTGCAGAGGAAAACTATGATGGGGTGTGCCTAAGGGCACGAGATCATTGGATTCGTCGAGGAAAGCCTCCGCTCGGAGGGTGAGGGAAATGGACGTTGCTGTTAATTGGTTAATTTCTATGTTAGCGATTAGAAAGAGATGCTAGCCGCCCTTGAGAGAGAGAGTTCTTAGCGGGAAGCGTCGTACGTGACGAAAGTAGGTCTCCCGTATCTTCCCGCAATAGATGACAGATTCATGGGCTGATAGAATAGAGATCAATATCGATCTGAAGGACTTTATTTAATTGAGTTCCAAGATTTGTAGCGGTTCCTCAGGCTATCTGAACATAAACTGTGAATGATGCATCGACATCTGGCGATCATCTTACCCAAAGAATGGGGTCTGCATGTGGCGAGCTACAGGGCCGTTGGAATGTTTATTGTCAAGTGTCGGTACGGCCAATTCTTTACAGGGCAGCTATACCTCTGTTAGGTGGAACGTTCATTCCGTGACCGTGGCTACGTCCGGCGACCGGTTGTCGCCTCGAGCCTAAGCTCATTGTCTCAAATTTCAAATGACCGTGTCTGGGCCGTCTCGCAAATGCTACAGTATCAAGGCTTTCCCAAGCAGTTACGACGGGGGGGGGGGGGTCGCTGTCCCTTCATCTCCGACATATATATATATAATAAATCTCGATGCGTAACTGTAAGACTTATTTAAGATTAAGAGTAGCAAAAAAAGAAATTTCCTAATTATTTGTTACGTAGATCGGTGATGTAAGATAGAAACTGTTACCTGGAATACACTGATTGATTAGAAAATAAGATATGATTACATATTTTTAATAAATGTGAAGAATATTACCGATTAATAATACAATTTTCGTTCGAAATATTACACGATGTTAAATTATTTTATTATTATCCAGTTAGATTTAAGAGCAACAAAAGATAAAAATTATTTCCAATTAATTAATTTCCTTTAACTTATTAACTTATTTATACTGACCGTAGACTTGTAATATAATTACCATTTGATGAATTACCAAATTTAAGATACGAACTGTAAGGGAGAATATATAGAACCTTCATTTTTATATGGAGCCACAATTTTCGGGACGTTTTGTAAGAATCGTAGAAATGTAAGATAATAGAGAGAGAAAAAAAAAAAGAAAAAGTCGTTACGAAATGTACTACTACAGTGCATCGTTTAAGTTTAAGTGAACGATGATACTAACCGACGTACCTATAAAAGACGAGCAATTAGGTGAACCATGGTATTCGATGGTTTGCTGCAAAGTGACGGAACTGTTTTTTACGTATCTTTCGTTAGGCAATTCATTCGATCGATTTAACTAAGAAAAGAATTTAAAAAAGGCGAGATTCGTTCCTGAAAGGGACTTTGTTCTTTTGCATTGAGTCTGCTGGCATAAGCCATAAGGCCAATAAGCTACCGCGTGAGTATCGACGGCGAAGGTAGAAGAAAGGTACAAGTGGAAATTATAAAAGAGCGTTTCGCAAGCCAAGAGGAAACAGCCTCCTTCAAGTGTACATCTGTGCAACTACAACTCGGGTAAGTTACATGGCTTTCCATTAATTCCATAAATTATTAATAAAATTTTGTTTGGAGACGCAAGAATTTATTTTGTAAGAATCAAAATTTGAAATAATGTTGGAAAATTGAGTAACGCATACTATTGGCTAAGGTCAGAATCATATCATTGAGAAGTTAACACGTTCGTCCTTGAAAATAAAAATCTTTAAACAAATTGTATCAATCATATTATCATATATTGCTTAAATTTCATATTATATTAATTTCTTAAGAAACATTTTAATACGACTGACTTGATTTTTAAATTCTCAAAAATTAGAAACTTTACTAGTTTATCACAATTTTACTATCTCCCCAAATATATAAATAATTCTCGTCACATTAATTTATCTCGTAGCAACAGTGTACTAATAACTCATTCCGGATACCTTCAAATAGATCTCCTTGTATGTACGATAATTCACTAAACTTATTATAAATTTTAGTAGCGTCTGTAGGAACTTACATTGTTTTTTTCGTTGTATTTCACCGGACCGATGTCAGGTGAATACTAAGTACCAGTAATTGTATCCTAACCTTATCTTCAGAGGTCAGGAATTTTGGAGGCCAAGGCCTCGAATACAACAGATTTAATGTGATTTTGAATGTGTAGAAGAGTATATA
The DNA here is from genome assembly GCA_037178635.1 of Bombus dahlbomii. Lineage (NCBI taxonomy): Eukaryota > Metazoa > Arthropoda > Insecta > Hymenoptera > Apidae > Bombus > Bombus dahlbomii. The sequence goes on from CM074102.1 coordinate 20,583,326, forward strand.
TCTAAACATGATATATTTTGCTATTTTTTTTCTACTGCAATTCAATGTCGTCTGAATTTAATCAACAGAAACAAATAGCCAATAATGTTGCGTGTAATCGATTTAATATGCGAAATAGTGCTTAGTTGACGCGCGTTAAGGAAGAATAAAATGTATACTATATAGGATTTGATAATTCTTTTGTCTATATTCCAGTTTACAGACTGTTTATCCCTGACAATTTATTTGTTTGGCAACTAACTGATTAGGTGGTTACCATAACGTTATACGTTATAGCGTAATAATATATAACGTCATAAGTTATAAGGTAATACTATATAACGTTATACGTTAATACATAATGCTACGTAACGATATAAATTATAACGTAATATTATATACCGTTATACGTTATACCTTAATACTATATAACGTTATACGTCATTACATAAGACTACCTAATAATATACGTTAGAAGGTAACCGTATATAACGTTATACGTTATAAGGCAATAGTATATATCGTTGCACGTTCCAAGGAAATTCTATATTACGTTATACGTTATTACATATTGCTACATATCGATATACGTTATAAAGTAGTAGTATATATAGAGACTCTATAACGTAATAGTATATAATGTTATACGTTATAAGGTAATAGTATACAACGTAATATGATAGAAGGTATTACTATATAACGTTATACGTTAAGGAGTAATACTAAATAACGTTATAAGTTATAAGGTAATAGCATATAACGTTATACGTTATAAGATAATAATATATAACGTTATACGTTATAAGGTAATATCACATGACCTTATACGTTAAAAGGTATTACCATACAACGTCATACGTTATAAGGTAATAGTGTAAACCGTTATATGTTACAAGGTAATAGTATATAAGGTTATATGTTATAAGGTAATACTATATACCGTTTTACGTTATAACGTCAAAGTATATAACGTTACATGTTATAAGGTAATACTATATAACGTAATACGTTATAAAGTAATAGTGTATAACGTTATATGTTATAAGGTAATAGTATATAAGGTTGTACGTTATACGGTAATATTATACAACGTTTTACGTTATAACGACATAGTATATAACGTTATACGTTATTACATATTTCTACATATCGATATAGGGAATAAAGTAGTAGTATATATAGATATATTCTATAACGTAATAGTATATATCGTTATACGTTATAGCATCATACTATATAACGTTATACGTTATATCATAATACTACATATCGATACACATTATTACGTAACAGTACATAACGCTATACGTTATAAGGTAAGAGAATATAACGTTATACGTTATGGGGTAGTAGTATATAACATTACATGATATAAGGTAATACTATATGACGTTATACGTTACTACATAGTGTTACATATCTATTTTATATTACCTTATAACGTACAACGTTATACACTATTACCTTATAATGTATAACTTCAATTACTATTACGTTATAACTTATTTCGTTATGTAGCATCACGTTATAACGTATACCGTCATAAGATATTAACTTATAACGTATAACGTTATATAGCATTGCCATAAAAAGTATAACGTTATATAGTATTATCTTATAACTTATAACGTTATATGCTATTACCTTATGAAGTATAACGTTATATAGTATTACCTTATAACGTATGACGTTATATGCTATTACCTTAAAACGTATAACGTTATATAGAAATAACTTCGATCGCATAACGTGGTATACGATTACGTTATAACGTACAAAGTTGTATAGTATTACCTTATAACGTACAACGTTATATACTATTACCTTACAACGTATAACGTCATATAGTAATGGCTTCTAACGTATAACGTTATATAGTATTATTTTGTAACGTATAGCGTTATATAGTAATATTTTATAACCCATAACGTTATATATTGTTACGGTATAACGTATAATGTTATATAGTATTAGGTTATAACATATAACGTTATATAGTGTCACGTTATAACGTAGACAGTTATACGGTATTATTTTATAACGTATAACGTTATATGGTATTATTTTTTAACGTATAACGTTATATGGTATTATTTTATAACGTATAACGTTATATAATATTATTTTAGAACGTATAACGTTATATAGTATTGCGTTATAACGTATAACGTTATATAGTATTATTTTATAACGTATAACCTTTAGAGCATTATTTTATAACGTATAACGTTATGTAGTATTATTTCATAACGTATAACGTTATATAGTGTTACGTTATAACGTTATAACGTATAATGTTATAGGGTATTACTTTATAACGTATAACGTTATTCAGTGTTATTTTATAACGTATAACGTTATATAGTATTATTTTATAACGTATAACGTTATATGGTGTTATTTTATAACGTATAACGTTATGTAATATTATTTTGTAACGTATAACGTTATATAATATTATTTTATGACGTATAACGTTATGTAGTGTTACGTTACAACGCTATATTGTATCACGTTATAACGTATAACGTTATACGGTATTATTTTATAACGAATAACGTTATATGGTATTATTTTATATCGTATAACGTTATATAATGTTATTTTGGAACGTATAACGTTATGCAGTGTAACGTTATAACGTTATATTGTATTACGTTAAAACGTATAACGTTATACCGTATTATTTAATAACGTATAACTTTATATGGTATCATATTATAACGTGTAACGTTATATGGTATTATTTTATAACGTATAACGTTATATGGTATTATTTTATATCGTATAACGTTATATAATATTATTTTGGAACGTATAACGTTATGTAGTGTTACGTTATAACGTATAACGTATAATGTTATAGGGTATTACTTTATAACGTATAACGTTATGTAGTGTTAAGTTATATCGTATAACGTATAATGTTATAGGGTATTACTTTATAACGTATAACGTTATATAGCATTATTTTATAACGTATAACGTTATATAGTCTTATTTTATAACGTCTAACGTTATATAGTGAAACCTAATAACGTATAACGTTATATAGTGAAACCTAATAACGTATAACGTTATATAGTGTAATGTTATAACGTTATATAGCATTACGTTATAACGTATAACGTTATACCGTATTATATAATAACGTATAACGTTATATGGTATTACTTTATAACGTATTACGTAATATGGTATTATTTTATAACGTATAACGTTATATGGTGTTATCTTATAACGTATAACGTTGTATAGTGAAACCTAATAACGTATAACGCTATATAGTATTACGTTATAACGTTATATAGTGATACGTAATAACGTATAACGTTATATAGTGTTACGTTATAACGTTATGACGTATAAGGTTATACGGTATTATTTTATAACGTATAACGTTATACAGTCTTATTTTATAACGTATAACGTTATATCATATAATTTTATAACGTATAACGTTATATCATATAATTTTATAACGTTTAACGTTATGTAGTGTTACGTTATATCGTATAACGTTATATAGCATTACGTTATAACGTATAACGATATACGGTATTATTTTATAACGTATAACGTTATATGGTATTATTGTATTTCGTATAACGTTATATAATATTATTTTGGAACATATAACGTTATGCAGTGTAACGATATAACGTTATATTGTATTACGTTATAACGTATAACGTTATACCGTATTATTTAATAACGTATAACTTTATATGGTATCATATTATAACGTATAACGTTATATGGTATTATTTTATAACGTATAACGTTATATGGTGTTATTTTATTACGTATAACGTTATGTAGTGTTTTGTTACAACGTTATATCGTATTACGTTATAACGTATAACGATGTACGGTATTATTTTATAACGTATAACGTTATATGGTATTATTTTATATCGTATAACGTTATATAATATTATTTTGGAACGTATAACGTTCTGTAGTGTTACGTTATAACGTATAACGTTATATAGTGAAACCTAATAACGTATAACGTTATATAGTGTCTTGTTATAACTATATATAGCATTACGTTATGACGTATAACGTTATACGGTATAATTGTATAACGTATAACGTTATTCAGTGTTATTTTATAACGTATAACGTTATGCAGTGTAACGTTATAACGTTATATTGTATTACGTTATAACGTATAACGTTATACCGTATTATTTAATAACGTATAACTTTATATGGTATCATATTATAACGTATAACGTTATATGGTATTATTTTATAACGTATAACGTTATATGGTGTTATTTTATTACGTATAACGTTATGTAGTGTTTTGTTACAACGTTATATCGTATTACGTTATAACGTATAACGATATACGGTATTATTTTATAACGTATAACGTTATATGGTATTATTTTATATCGTATAACGTTATATAATATTATTTTGGAACGTATAACGTTATGTAGTGTTACGTTATGACGTATAACGTTATATAGTGATACCTAGTAACGTATAACGTTATATAGTGTTAAGTTATAACGTTATATTGTATTACTTTATATTGTATAACGTTATACGGTATTGTTTTATAACGTATAACGTTATGCAGTGTTACGTTATAACGTATAACGTTATATGGTGATACCTAATAACGTATAACGTTATATAGTGTTACGTTATGTCGTATAACGTTATACAGTGTCACTTAATAACGTATAACGTTATATAGTGTTACGTTATAACGTTATATAGCATTACGTTATAACGTATAACGTTATACGGTATTATATTATAACGTATAGCGTTAGATGGTATTATTTTATAACGTGTATCGTTATATGGTATTATTTTATAACGTATAACTTTATATAGTGGTACGTTGTAACGTTATATAGCATTACGTTATAACTTATAATGTTATACGGTATTAATTTATAACGTATAACGTTATATGGTATTATTTTATAACGTGCAACGTTATATAGCATTATTTTATAACGTATAACGTTATACAGTCTTATTTTATAACGTATGACGTTATATCAGATAATTTTATAACGTATAACGTTATATCATATAATTTTATAACGTTTAACGTTATGTAGTGCTACGTTATATCGTATAACGTTATATAGCATTACGTTATAATGTATAACGATATACGGTATTATTTTATAACGTATAACGTTATATGGTATTATTTTATTTCGTATAACTTTATATAATATTATTTTGGAACATATAACGTTATGCAGTGTAACGTTATAACGTTATATTGTATTACGTTATAACGTATAACGTTATACCGTATTATTTAATAACGTATAACTTTATATGGTATCATATTATAACCTATAACGTTATATGGCATTATTTTATAACGTATAACGTTATATGGTGTTATTTTATTACGTATAACGTTATGTAGTGTTTTGTTACAACGTTATATCGTATTACGTTATAACGTATAACGATATACGGTATTATTTTATAACGTATAACGTTATATGGTATTATTTTATATCGTATAACGTTATATAATATTATTTTGGAACGTATAACGTTAATTAGTGTTACGTTATAACGTATAACGTTATATAGTGTTAAGTTATAACGTTATATTGTATTACGTTACAACGTATAACGTTATACGGTATTATTTTATAACGTATAACGTTATATAGTGTTACGTTATAACGTTAGATAGCATTACGTTATAAGGTATAATGTTATACGGTATTATTTTATAACGTATAACGTTTTATAGCATTATTTTATATCGTATAACGTTATATAGTCTTATTTTATAACGTATAACGTTATATAGTGAAACCTAATAACGTATAACGTTATGTAGTATTACGTTACAACGTTATATTGTTTTACGTTATAACGTATAACGTTATACGGTATTATTTTATAACGTATAACTTTATATGGTATTATTTTATAACGTATAACGTTATATAATATTATTTTAGAACGTATAACGTTATGTAGTGTTTCGTTCTAAAGTATAGCGTTATATAGTGTTACGTTATAAAGTTATATTGTATTACGTTATAACGTATAACGTTATACTGTATTATTTAATAACGTATAACGTTATATGGAATTATTTTATAACGTATATCGTTATATGGTATTATTTTATAACGTATAACGTTATATGGTGTTACGTTATAACGTTATATTGTATTACGTTATAACGTATAACGTTATACTGTATTACGTTATAATGTATAACGTTATAAGTTATTCTTTTATAACGTATAACGTTATATGGTATTATCTTATAACGTATAACGTTATATGGTGTTATTTTATAACGTATAACGTTATATGGTATTAATTTATAACGTATAACGTTATATGGTGTTACGTTATAACGTTGTATTGTATTTCGTTAGAACGTATAACGTTATACGGTATTATTTTATAACGGATAACGTTATATCATATTATTTTATAACGTATAACGTTATGTAGTGTTACGTTATAACGTATAGCGTTATATAGTGATACCTGGTAACGTATAACGTTATATAGTGTAACGTTATAACATTATATTGTATTACGTTAAAATGTATAACGTTATACGGTATTATTTTTTAACGTATAACTTTATATGGTATTATTTTATAACGTATAACGTTATATGGTATTATTTTATAACGTATAACGTAGTGTAGTGTTTCGTTATAACGTATAACGTTATATAGTGTAACGTAATAACGCTACATTGTATTACGTTATAACGTATAACGTTATACGGCATTACTTAACAACGTATAACGTTACATGGTATTATATTATAACGTATAACGTTATATGGTACTATTTTATAACGTATAACGTTATATGGTATTATTTCATAACGTATAACGTTATATAATATTATTTTATAAGGTATAACGTTATGTGGTGTTACGTTATAACGTATATCGTTATATAGTGTTACGTTATAACGTTATATTGTATTACGTTATAACGTATAACGTTATACGTTATTATTTTATAACGTTTTATAACGTATAACTGCATATGGTATTATTTTATAACGTATAACGTTATATGATATTAGTTTATAACGTATAACGTTATGTAGTGATACGTTAAAACGTATAACGTTATGTGGTAATATTTTATAACGTATAACGTTATACAATAATATTTTATATCGTATAACGTTATATAATATTATTTTATAACGTATAACGTTATATAGCGTTACGTTATAACGTTATATTATATTACGTTATAACGTACAACGTTATACGGTATTACTTAATAACGTATAACGTTATATGGTATTATATTATAACGTATAACGTTATATGGTATTACTTTCTAACGTATAACGTTATATGGTATTATTTCATAACGTATAACGTTATATAATATTATTTTATAAGGTATAACGTTATGTGGTGCTACGTTATAACGTATAACGTTATATAGTGTTACGTTATAACGTTATATTATATTACGTTGTAACGTATAACGTTATATGGTATTATTTTATAGCGTATAACGTAGTGTAGTGTTTCGTTATAACGTATAACGTTATATAGTGTTACGCTATAACGTTATATTGTATTACGTTATAACGTATAACGTTATACGGTATTATTTCATAACGTATAACGTTATATGGTATAATTTTATAACGTATAACGTTATGTAGTGTTACGTTATAACGTAGAACGTTATATAGTGTTACGTTATAACGTTGTATTGTATTACGTTAGAACGTATAACGTTATACGGTATTATTTTATAACGTATAACGTTGTATGGTATTATTTTATAACGAATAACGTTATGTAGTGATACGTTATAATGTATAACGTTATATGGTGTTATGTTATAACGTTGTATTGTATTACGTTAGAACGTATAACGTTATACGGTATTACTTAACAACGTATAACGTTATATGGTATTATTTCATAACGTATAACGTTATATAATACTATTTTATAAGGTATAACGTAGTGTAGTGTTACGTTATATCGTATAATGTTATATAGTGTTACGTTATAACGTTATATTATATTACGTTGTAACGTATTACGTTATATGGTATTATTATATAACGTATAACGTAGTGTAGTGTTTCGTTATAACGTATAACGTTATATAGTGTTACGTTATAACGTTATATTGTATTACGTTATAACGTATAACGTTATACGGTATTATTTCATAACGTATAACGTTATACGGTATTACTTAACAACGTATAACGTTATACGGTATTATTTTATAACGGATAACGTTATATGATATTATTTTATAACGTACAACGTTATGTAGGGTTACGTTATAACGTATAACGTTATATGGTGATACCTAGTAACGTATAACGTTATATAGTGTTACGTTATAACGTTATACTGTATTACGTTATAATGTATAAAGTTATAAGTTATTATTTTATAACGTATAACGTTATATGGTATTATTTTATAACGTATAACGTTATATGGTGTTATTTTATAACGTATAACGTTATATGGTATTAATTTATAACGTATAACGTTATGTAGTGTTACGTTATAACGTATAGCGTTATATAGTGATACCTAGTAACGTATAACGTTATATAGTGTAACGTTATAACGTTATATTGTAATACGTTAAAATGTAGAACGTTATACGGCATTATTTTATACCGTATAACTTTATATGGTATTATTTTATAACGTATAACGATATATGGTATTATTTTATATCGTATAACGTAGTGTAGTGTTTCGTTATAACGTACAACGTAATATGGTGTTATGTTATAACGTTATATTGTATTACGTTAGAACATATAAAGTTATTCTGTATTATTTTATAACGGATAACGTTATATGATATTATTTTATGACGTATAACGTTATGTAGTGTTACGTTATAACGTATAGCGTTATATAGTGATACCTAGTAACGTTGTATAGTTTAACGTTATAACGTTATATTGTATTACGTTAAAATGTATAACGTTATACGGTATTATTTTATAACGTATAACTTTATATGGTATTATTTTATAACGTATAACGTTATATGGTATTATTTTATAACGTATAACGTAGTGTAGTGTTTCGTTATAACGTATAGCGTTGTATAGTGTAACGTTATAACGCTACATTGTATTACGTTATAACGTATAACGTTATATGGTATTACTTAACAACGTATAACGTTATATGGTATTATATTATAACGTATAACGTTATATGGTATTATTTTATAACGTATAACGTTATATGGTATTATTTCTTAACGTATAACGTTATATAATATTATTTTATAAGGTATAACGTTATGTGGTGTTACGTTATAACGTATAACGTTATATATTGTTACGTTATAACGTTATATTGTATTACGATATAACGTATAACGTTATATGTTATTATTTTATAACGTTTTATAACGTATAACTTCATATGGTATTATTTTATAACGTATAACGTTATATAATATTAGTTTATAACGTATAACGTTATGTAGTGATACGTTATAACGTATAACGTTATGTGGTAATATTTTATAACGTATAACGTTATGTAGTGTTACGTTATAACGTATAATGTTATATAGTGATACCTAGTAACGTGTAACGTTATATAGTGTTACGTTATAACGTTATATTGTATTACGTTAAAATGTATAACGTTATACAGTATTATTTTATAACGTATAACGTTATATGGTATTACTTCATAACGTATAACGTTATATAATATTATTTTATAAGGTATAACGTTATGTGGTGTTACGATATAACTAATAACGTTATATAGTGTTACGTTATAACGTTATATTGTATTACGATATAACGTATAACGTTATACGTTATTATTTTATAACGTTTTATAACGTATAACGTTATATGGTTTTATTTTATAACGTATAACGTTATGTAGTGTTACGTTATAACGTATAACGTTATATGGTGATACCTAGTAACGTATAACGTTATATAGTGTTACGTTATAACGTTATACTGTATTACGTTATAATGAATAACGTTATAAGTTATTATTTTATAACGTATAACGTTATATGGTATTATTTTATAACGTATAACGTTATGTAGTGTTACGTTATAACGTACAACGTTATATAGTGTTTCGTTATAACGTTGTATTGTATTTCGTTAGAACGTATAACGTTATACGGTATTATTTTTTAACGGATAACGTTATATGATATTATTTTATGACGTATAACGTTATGTAATGTTACGTTATAACGTATAGCGTTATATAGTGATACCTAGTAACGTATAACGTTATATAGTATAACGTTATAACGTTATATTGTATTACGTTAAAATGTATAACGTAATACGGTATTATTTTATAACGTATAACGTTATGTAGTGTTACATTACAACGCATAACGTTATGTGGTAATATCTTATAACGTATAACGTTATATGGTGTTATTTTATAACGTATAACGTTATATGGTATTAATTTATAACGTGATACGTTATGTAGTGTTACGTTATAACGTACAACGTTATATAGTGTTTCGTTATAACGTTGTATTGTATTTCGTTAGAACGTATAACGTTATACGGTATTATTTGATAACGGATAACGTTATATGATATTATTTTATAACGTATAACGTTATGTAGTGTTACGTTATAACGTATAACGTTATTTAGTGATACCTAGTAACGTATAACGTTATATAGTGTTACGTTATAACGTTATATTGTATTACGTCAAAATGTATAACGTTATACAGTATTATTTTATAACGTATAACGTTATATGGTACTATTTTATAACGTATAACGTTATATGGTATTATTTTATAACGTATAACGTAGTGTAGTGTTTCGTTATAACGTATAACGTTATATAGTGTAACGTTATAACGCTACATTGTATTACGTTATAACGTATAACGTTATACGGTATTACTTAACAACGTATAACGTTGTATGGTATTATATTATAACGTACAACATTATATGGTATTATTTTATAACGTATAACGTTATATGGTATTATTTCATAACGTATAACGTTATATAATATTGTTTTATGAGGTATAACATTATGTGGTGTTACGTTATAACGTATAACGTTATATAGTGTTACGTTATAACGTTATATTGTATTACGATATAACGTATAACGTTATACGTTATTATTTTATAACGTTTTATAACGTATAACGTTCTATGGTATTATTTTATAACGTATAACGTTATATGGTTTTATTTTATAACGTATAACGTTATGTAGTGTTACGTTATAACGTATAACGTTATTTAGTGTTACGTTATAACGTTGTATTGTATTACGTTAGAACGTATAACGTTATACGGTATTATGTTATAACGTATAACGTTATATGGTATTATTTTATAACGTATGACGTTATGTAGTGTTACGTTATAACGTGTAACGTTATATAGTGTTACGTTATAACGTTGTATTGTATTACGTTAGAACGTATAACGTTATACGGTATTATGTTATAACGTATAACGTTATATGGTATTATTTTATAACGTATAACGCTATGTAGTGTTACGTTATAACGTATAACGTTATATGGTGTTATGTTATAACGTTATACTGTATTACGTTAGAACGTATAAAGTTATTCGGTATTATTTTATAACGGATAACGTTATATAATATTAGTTTATAACGTATAACGTTATGTTGTGATACGTTATAACGTATAACGCTATGTGGTAATATTTTATAACGTATAACGTTATATGATGTTAATTTATAACTTATAACGTTATGTAGTGTTACGTTATCACGTATAACGTTATATAGTGTTTCGTTATAACGTTGTATTCTATTTCGTTAGAACGAATAACGTTATACGGTATTATTTTATAACGGATAACGTTATATGATATTATTTTATAACGTATAACGTTATGTAGTGTTACGTTATTACGTATAACGTTATATAGTGATACCTAATAACGTATAACGTTATGTAGTGTTACGTTATAACGTACAACGTTATATAGTGTTTCGTTATAACGTTGTATTGTATTTCGTTAGAACGTATAACGTTATACGCTATTATTTTATAACGGATAACGTTATATGATATTATTTTATAACGTATAACGCTATGTAGTGTTACGTTATAACGTATAGCGTTATATAGTGATACCTAGTAACGTATAACGTTATATAGTGTAACGTTATAACGTTATATTGTATTACGTTAAAATGTATAACGTTATACGGTATTATTTTATAACGTATAACTTTATATGGTATTATTTTATAACGTATAACGTTATATGGTATTATTTTATAACGTATAACGTAGTGTAGTGTTTCGTTATAACGTATAACGTTGTATAGTGTAACGTTATAACGCTACATTGTATTACGTTATAACGTATAACGTTATATGGTATTACTTAACAACGTATAACGTTATATGGTATTATATTATAACGTATAACGTTATATGGTATTATTTTATAACGTATAACGTTATATGGTATTATTTCATAACGTATAACGTTATATGGTATTATTTTATAACGTATGACGTTATGTAGTGTTACGTTATAACGTGTAACGTTATATAGTGTTACGTTATAACGTTGTATTGTATTACGTTAGAACGTATAACGTTATACGGTATTATGTTATAACGTATAACGTTATATGGTATTATTTTATAACGTATAACGCTATGTAGTGTTACGTTATAACGTATAACGTTATATGGTGATACCTAGTAACGTATAACGTTATATAGTGTTACGTTATAACGTTATACTGTATTACGTTATAATGAATAACGTTATAAGTTATTATTTTATAACGTATAACGTTATATGGTATTATTTTATAACGTATAACGTTATGTAGTGTTACGTTATAACGTACAACGTTATATAGTGTTTCGTTATAACGTTGTATTGTATTTCGTTAGAACGTATAACGTTATACGGTATTATTTTTTAACGGATAACGTTATATGATATTATTTTATGACGTATAACGTTATGTAATGTTACGTTATAACGTATAGCGTTATATAGTGATACCTAGTAACGTATAACGTTATATAGTATAACGTTATAACGTTATATTGTATTACGTTAAAATGTATAACGTAATACGGTATTATTTTATAACGTATAACGTTATGTAGTGTTACATTACAACGCATAACGTTATGTGGTAATATCTTATAACGTATAACGTTATATGGTGTTATTTTATAACGTATAACGTTATATGGTATTAATTTATAACGTGATACGTTATGTAGTGTTACGTTATAACGTACAACGTTATATAGTGTTTCGTTATAACGTTGTATTGTATTTCGTTAGAACGTATAACGTTATACGGTATTATTTGATAACGGATAACGTTATATGATATTATTTTATAACGTATAACGTTATGTAGTGTTACGTTATAACGTATAACGTTATTTAGTGATACCTAGTAACGTATAACGTTATATAGTGTTACGTTATAACGTTATATTGTATTACGTCAAAATGTATAACGTTATACAGTATTATTTTATAACGTATAACGTTATATGGTACTATTTTATAACGTATAACGTTATATGGTATTATTTTATAACGTATAACGTAGTGTAGTGTTTCGTTATAACGTATAACGTTATATAGTGTAACGTTATAACGCTACATTGTATTACGTTATAACGTATAACGTTATACGGTATTACTTAACAACGTATAACGTTGTATGGTATTATATTATAACGTACAACATTATATGGTATTATTTTATAACGTATAACGTTATATGGTATTATTTCATAACGTATAACGTTATATAATATTGTTTTATGAGGTATAACATTATGTGGTGTTACGTTATAACGTATAACGTTATATAGTGTTACGTTATAACGTTATATTGTATTACGATATAACGTATAACGTTATACGTTATTATTTTATAACGTTTTATAACGTATAACGTTCTATGGTATTATTTTATAACGTATAACGTTATATGGTTTTATTTTATAACGTATAACGTTATGTAGTGTTACGTTATAACGTATAACGTTATTTAGTGTTACGTTATAACGTTGTATTGTATTACGTTAGAACGTATAACGTTATACGGTATTATGTTATAACGTATAACGTTATATGGTATTATTTTATAACGTATGACGTTATGTAGTGTTACGTTATAACGTGTAACGTTATATAGTGTTACGTTATAACGTTGTATTGTATTACGTTAGAACGTATAACGTTATACGGTATTATGTTATAACGTATAACGTTATATGGTATTATTTTATAACGTATAACGCTATGTAGTGTTACGTTATAACGTATAACGTTATATGGTGTTATGTTATAACGTTATACTGTATTACGTTAGAACGTATAAAGTTATTCGGTATTATTTTATAACGGATAACGTTATATAATATTAGTTTATAACGTATAACGTTATGTTGTGATACGTTATAACGTATAACGCTATGTGGTAATATTTTATAACGTATAACGTTATATGATGTTAATTTATAACTTATAACGTTATGTAGTGTTACGTTATCACGTATAACGTTATATAGTGTTTCGTTATAACGTTGTATTCTATTTCGTTAGAACGAATAACGTTATACGGTATTATTTTATAACGGATAACGTTATATGATATTATTTTATAACGTATAACGTTATGTAGTGTTACGTTATTACGTATAACGTTATATAGTGATACCTAATAACGTATAACGTTATGTAGTGTTACGTTATAACGTACAACGTTATATAGTGTTTCGTTATAACGTTGTATTGTATTTCGTTAGAACGTATAACGTTATACGCTATTATTTTATAACGGATAACGTTATATGATATTATTTTATAACGTATAACGCTATGTAGTGTTACGTTATAACGTATAGCGTTATATAGTGATACCTAGTAACGTATAACGTTATATAGTGTAACGTTATAACGTTATATTGTATTACGTTAAAATGTATAACGTTATACGGTATTATTTTATAACGTATAACTTTATATGGTATTATTTTATAACGTATAACGTTATATGGTATTATTTTATAACGTATAACGTAGTGTAGTGTTTCGTTATAACGTATAACGTTGTATAGTGTAACGTTATAACGCTACATTGTATTACGTTATAACGTATAACGTTATATGGTATTACTTAACAACGTATAACGTTATATGGTATTATATTATAACGTATAACGTTATATGGTATTATTTTATAACGTATAACGTTATATGGTATTATTTCATAACGTATAACGTTATATGGTATTATTTTATAACGTATGACGTTATGTAGTGTTACGTTATAACGTGTAACGTTATATAGTGTTACGTTATAACGTTGTATTGTATTACGTTAGAACGTATAACGTTATACGGTATTATGTTATAACGTATAACGTTATATGGTATTATTTTATAACGTATAACGCTATGTAGTGTTACGTTATAACGTATAACGTTATATGGTGTTATGTTATAACGTTATACTGTATTACGTTAGAACGTATAAAGTTATTCGGTATTATTTTATAACGGATAACGTTATATAATATTAGTTTATAACGTATAACGTTATGTTGTGATACGTTATAACGTATAACGCTATGTGGTAATATTTTATAACGTATAACGTTATATGATGTTAATTTATAACTTATAACGTTATGTAGTGTTACGTTATCACGTATAAGGTTATATAGTGTTTCGTTATAACGTTGTATTCTATTTCGTTAGAACGAATAACGTTATACGGTATTATTTTATAACGGATAACGTTATATGATATTATTTTATAACGTATAACGTTATGTAGTGTTACGTTATTACGTATAACGTTATATAGTGATACCTAATAACGTATAACGTTATGTAGTGTTACGTTATAACGTACAACGTTATATAGTGTTTCGTTATAACGTTGTATTGTATTTCGTTAGAACGTATAACGTTATACGCTATTATTTTATAACGGATAACGTTATATGATATTATTTTATAACGTATAACGCTATGTAGTGTTACGTTATAACGTATAGCGTTATATAGTGATACCTAGTAACGTATAACGTTATATAGTGTAACGTTATAACGTTATATTGTATTACGTTAAAATGTATAACGTTATACGGTATTATTTTATAACGTATAACTTTATATGGTATTATTTTATAACGTATAACGTTATATGGTATTATTTTATAACGTATAACGTAGTGTAGTGTTTCGTTATAACGTATAACGTTGTATAGTGTAACGTTATAACGCTACATTGTATTACGTTATAACGTATAACGTTATATGGTATTACTTAACAACGTATAACGTTATATGGTATTATATTATAACGTATAACGTTATATGGTATTATTTTATAACGTATAACGTTATATGGTATTATTTCATAACGTATAACGTTATATAATATTATTTTATAAGGTATAACGTTATGTGGTGTTACGTTATAACGTATAACGTTATATATTGTTACGTTATAACGTTATACGTTATTATTTTATAACGTTTTATAACGTATAACTTCATATGGTATTATTTTATAACGTATAACGTTATATAATATTAGTTTATAACGTATAACGTTATGTAGTGATACGTTATAACGTATAACGTTATGTGGTAATATTTTATAACGTATAACGTTATATAATACTATTTTATAACGTATAACGTTATATAATATTATTTTATAACGTATAACGTTATATAGTGTTACGTTATAACGTTATATTATATTACGTTATAACGTACAACGTTATACGGTATTACTTAATAACGTATAACGTTATATGGTATTATATTATCACGTATAACGTTATATGGTATTACTTTCTAACGTATAACATTATATGATATTATTTCATAACGTATAACGTTATATAATATTATTTTATAAGGTATAACGTTATGTGGTGCTACGTTATAACGTATAACGTTATATAGTGTTACGTTATAACGTTATATTTTATTACGTTATAACGTATAACGTTATATAGTGATACCTAATAACGTATAACGTTATATAGTGTTACGGTATAACGTTATATTGTATTACGTTAAAATGTATAACTTAATACGGTATTATTTTATAACGTACAACGTTATGTAGTGTTACATTACAACGCATAACGTTATGTGGTAATATTTTATAACGTATAACGTTATATGGTGTTATTTTATAACGTATAACGTTATATGGTATTAATTTATAACGTATAACGTTATGTAGTGTTACGTTATAACGTACAACGTTATATAGTGTTTCGTTATAACGTTGTACTGTATTCCGTTAGAACGTATAACGTTATACGGTATTATTTTATAACGGATAACGTTATATGATATTATTTTATAACGTATAACGTTATGTAGTGTTACCTTATAACGTATAACGTTATATAGTGATACCTAGTAACGTGTAACGTTATATAGTGTTACGTTATAACGTTATATTGTATTACGTTAAAATGTATAACGTTATACAGTATTATTTTATAACGTTTTATAACGTATAACGTTATATGGTTTTATTTTATAACGTATAACGTTATGTAGTGTTACGTTATAACGTATAACGTTATATGGTGATACCTAGTAACGTATAACGTTATATAGTGTTACGTTATAACGTTATACTGTATTACGTTATAATGTATAACGTTATAAGTTATTATTTTATAACGTATAACGTTATATGGTATTATTTTATAACGTATAACGTTATGTAGTGTTACGTTATAACGCACAACGTTATATAGTGTTTCGTTATAACGTTGTATTGTATTTCGTTAGAACGTATAACGTTATACGGTATTATTTTATAACGGATAACGTTATATGATATTATTTTATAACGTATAACGTTATGTAGTGTTACGTTATAACGTATAGCGTTATATAGTGATACCTAGTAACGTATAACGTTATATAGTATAACGTTATAACGTTATATTGTATTACGTTAAAATGTATAACGTAATACGGTATTATTTTATAACGTATAACGTTATGTAGTGTTACATTACAACGCATAACGTTATGTGGTAATATTTTATAACGTATAACGTTATATGGTGTTATTTTATAACGTATAACGTTATATGGTATTAATTTATAACGTATAACGTTATGTAGTGTTACGTTATAACGTACAACGTTATATAGTGTTACGTTATAACGTTGTATTGTATTTCGTTAGAACGTATAACGTTATACGGTATTATTTGATAACGGATAACGTTATATGATATTATTTTGTAACGTATAACGTTATGTAGTGTTACGTTATAACGTATAACGTTATTTAGTGATACCTAGTAACGTATAACGTTATATAGTGTTACGTTATAACGTTATATTGTATTACGTCAAAAGGTATAACGTTATACAGTATTATTTTATAACGTATAACGTTATATGGTATTATTTTATAACGTATAACGTTATATGGTATTATTTTATAACGTATAACGTAGTGTAGTGTTTCGTTATAACGTATAACGTTATATAGTGTAACGTTATAACGCTACATTGTATTACGTTATAACGTATAACGTTATACGGTATTACTTAACAACGTATAACGTTGTATGGTATTATATTATAACGTTCAACATTATATGGTATTATTTTATAACGTATAACGTTATATGGTATTATTTCATAACCTATAACGTTATATAATATTATTTTATAAGGTATAACGTTATGTGGTGTTACGTTATAACGTATAACGTTATATAGTGTTACGTTATAACGTTATATTGTATTACGATATAACGTATAACGTTATACGTTATTATTTTATAACGTTTTATAACGTATAACGTTATATGGTATTATTTTATAACGTATAACGTTATATGGTTTTATTTTATAACGTATAACGTTATGTAGTGTTACGTTATAACGTATAACATATATAGTGTTACGTTATAACGTTGTATTGTATTACGTTAGAACGTATAACGTTATACGGTATTATGTTATAACGTATAACGTTATATGGTATTATTTTATAACGTATAACGTTATGTAGTGTTACGTTATAACGCGTAACGTTATATAGTGTTACGTTATAACGTTGTATTGTATTAC
The DNA here is from genome assembly GCA_037178635.1 of Bombus dahlbomii. Classification (NCBI taxonomy): domain Eukaryota; kingdom Metazoa; phylum Arthropoda; class Insecta; order Hymenoptera; family Apidae; genus Bombus; species Bombus dahlbomii. The sequence continues at coordinate 20,602,464 of CM074102.1, forward strand.
GTTAGAACGTATAACGTTATACGGTATTATGTTATAACGTATAACGTTATATGGTATTATTTTATAACGTATAACGCTATGTAGTGTTACGTTATAACGTATAACGTTATATGGTGTTATAATATAACGTTATACTGTATTACGTTAGAACGTATAAAGTTATTCGTTATTATTTTATAACGGATAACGTTATATAATATTAGTTTATAACGTATAACGTTATGTTGTGATACGTTATAACGTATAATGCTATGTCGTAATATTTTATAACGTATAACGTTATATGATGTTAATTTATAACGTATAACGTTATGTAGTGTTACGTTATCACGTATAACGTTATATAGTGTTTCGTTATAACGTTGTATTCTATTTCGTTAGAACGTATAACGTTATTCGGTATTATTTTATAACGGATAACGTTATATGATATTATTTTATAACGTATAACGTTATGTAGTGTTACGTTATTACGTATAACGTTATATAGTGATACCTAATAACGTATAACGTTATGTAGTGTTACGTTATAACGTATAACGTTATATGGTGTAATGTTATAACGTTATATTGTATTACGTTAGGACGTATAAAGTTATACGGTATTATTTTATAACGGATAACGTTATACGATATTATTTTATAACGTATAACGTTATGTAGTGTTACGTTATAACGTATAACGTTATATAGTGATACCTAATAACGTATAACGTTATATAGTATTACGTTATATCGATATATTGTATTACGTTAAAATGTATAACGTAATACGGTATTATTTTATAACGTATAACGTTATGTAGCGTTACATTACAACGCATAACGTTACGTGGTAATATTTTATAACGTATAACGTTATATGGTATTATTTTATAACGTATAACGTAGTGTAGTGTTTCGTTATAACGTATAACGTTGTATAGTGTAACGTTATAACGCTACATTGTATTACGTTATAACGTATAACGTTATACGGTATTACTTAACAACGTATAACGTTATATGGTATTATATTATAACGTATAACGTTATATGGTATTATTTTATAACGCATAACGTTATATGGTATTATTTCATAACGTATAACGTTATATAATATTATTTTATAAGGTATAACGTTATGTGGTGTTACGTTATATCGTATAACGTTATATATTGTTATGTTATAACGTTATATTGTATTACGATATAACGTATAACGTTATACGTTATTATCTTATAACGTTTTATAACGTATAACTTCATATGGTATTATTTTATAACGTATAACGTTATATAATATTAGTTTATAACGTATAACGTTATATAATATTAGTTTATAACGTATAACGTTATGTAGTGATACGTTATAACGTATAGCGTTATGTGGTAATATTTTATAACGTATAACGTTATATAATAATATTTTATAACGTATAACGTTATATAATATTATTTTATAACGTATAACGTTATATAGTGTTACGTTATAACGTTATATTATATTATGTTATAACGTACAACGTTATACGGTATTACTTAATAACGTATAACGTTATATGGTATTATATTATCACGTATAACGTTATATGGTATTACTTTCTAACGTATAACATTATATGGTATTATTTCATAACGTATAACGTTATATAATATTATTTTATAAGGTATAACGTTATGTGGTGCTACGTTATAACGTAGAACGTTATATAGTGTTACGTTATAACGTTATATTATATTACGTTGTAACGTATAACGTTATATGGTATTATTTTATAACGTATAACGTAGAGTAGTGTTTCGTTATAACGTATAACGTTATATAGTGTTACGTTATAACGTTGTATTGTATTACGTTAAAACGTATAACGTTGTATGGTATTATTTTATAACGTATAACGTTATGTAGTGTTACGTTATAACGTATAACGTTATATAGTGATACCTAATAACTTATAACGTTATATAGTGTTACGTTATAACGTTATATTATATTACGTTGTAACGTATAACGTTATACGGTATAATTTTATAACGTATAACGTTATATGGTATTATTTTATAACGTATAAAGTTATATGGTGTTATTTTATAACGTATAACGTTATATGGTATTTTTTTATAACGTATAACTTTATATGGTGTTATTTTATAACATATAACGTTTTATGTTATTAATTTATAACGTATAACGTTATGTAGTGTTACGTTATAACGCATAACGTTATGTGGTAATATTTTATAACGTATAACGTTATATGGTGTTATTTTATAACGTATAACGTTATATGGTATTAATTTATAACGTATAACGTAATGTAGTGTTTCGTTATAACGTATAACGTTATATAGTGTTACGTTATAACGCTGTATTGTATTACGTTAGAACGTATAACGTTATACGGTATTCCTTAACAACGTATAACGTTATATGGTATTATTTCATAACGTATAACGTTATATAATACTATTTTATAAAGTATAACGTAGTGTAGTGTTACGTTATATCGTATAATGTTATATAGTGTTACGTTATAACGTTATATTATATTACGTTGTAACGTATTACGCTATATGATATTATTATATAACGTATAACGTAGTGTAGTGTTTCGTTGTAACGTATAACGTTATATAGTGGTACGTTATAACGTTATATTGTATTACGTTATAACGTATAACGTTATATAGTGTTTCGTTATAGCGTTGTATTGTATTTCATTAGAACGTATAACGTTTTACGGTATTATTTTATAACGGATAACGTTATATGATATTATTTTATAACGTATAACGTTATGTAGTGTTACGTTGTAACGTATAACGTTATATAGTGATACCTAATAACGTATAACGTTATATAGTGTTACGGTATAACGTTATATTGTATTACGTTAAAATGTATAACTTAATACGGTATTATTTTATAACGTAAAACGTTATGTAGTGTTACATTACAACGCATAACGTTATGTGGTAATATTTTATAACGTATAACGTTATATGGTGTTATTTTATAACGTATAACGTTATATGATATTATTTTATAACGTATAACGTTATGTAGTGTTACGTTATAACGTTGTACTGTATTTCGTTAGAACGTATAACGTTATACGGTATTATTTTATAACGGATAACGTTATATGATATTATTTTATAACGTATAACGTTATGTAGTGTTACGTTATAACGTTGTACTGTATTTCGTTAGAACGTATAACGTTATACGGTATTATTTTATAACGGATAACGTTATATGATATTATTTTATAACGTATAAAGTTATGTAGTGTTTCGTTATAACGTATAACGTTATATAGTGTTACGTTATAACGTTATATTCTATTACGATATAACGTATAACGTTATACGTTATTATTTTATAACGTTTTATAACGTATAACGTTATATGGTTTTATTTTATAACGTATAACGTTATGTAGTGTTACGTTATAACGTATAACGTTATATGGTGATACCTAGTAACGTATAAAGTTATATAGTGTTACGTTATAACGTTATACTGTATTACGTTATAATGTATAACGTTATAAGTTATTATTTTATAACGTATAACGTTATATGGTATTATTTTATAACGTATAACGTTATGTAGTGTTACGTTATATCGTACAACGTTATATAGTGTTTCGTTATAACGTTGTATTGTATTTCGTTAGAACGTATAACGTTATACGGTATTATTTTATAACGGATAACGTTATATGATATTATTTTATAACGTATAACGTTATGTAGTGTTACGTTATAACGTACAACGTTATATAGTGTTTCGTTATAACGTTGTATTGTATTACGTCAAAATGTATAACGTTATACAGTATTATTTTATAACGGATAACGTTATATGATATTATTTTATAACGTATAACGTTATGTAGTGTTACCTTATAACGTATAGCGTTATATAGTGATACCTAGTAACGTATAACGTTATATAGTATTACGTTATAACGTTATATTGTATTACGTTAAAATGTATAACGTAATACGGTATTATTTTATAACGTATAACGTTATGTAGTGTTACATTACAACGCATAACGTTATGTGGTAATATTTTATAACGTATAACGTTATATGGTGTTATTTTATAACGTATAACGTTATATGGTATTAATTTATAACGTATAACGTTATGTAGTGTTACATTATAACGTACAACGTTATATAGTGTTTCGTTATAACGTTGTATTCTATTTCGTTAGAACGTATAACGTTATACGGTATTATTTGATAACGGATAACGTTATATGATATTATTTTATAACGTATAACGTTATGTAGTGTTACGTTATAACGTATAACGTTATTTAGTGATACCTAGTAACGTATAACGTTATATAGTGTTACGTTATAACGTTATATTGTATTACGTAAAAATGTATAACGTTATACAGTATTATTTTAAAACGTATAACGTTATACGGTATTACTTAACAACGTATAACGTTGTATGGTATTATATTATAACGTACAACATTATATGGTATTATTTTATAACGTATAACGTTATATGGTATTATTTCATAACGTATAACGTTATATAATATTGTTTTATAAGGTATAACATTATGTGGTGTTACGTTATAACGTATAACGTTATATAGTGTTACGTTATAACGTTATATTGTATTACGATATAACGTATAACGTTATACGTTATTATTTTATAACGTTTGATAACGTATAACGTTATATGGTATTATTTTATAACGTATAACGTTATATGGTTTTATTTTATAACGTATAACGTTATGTAGTGTTACGTTATAACGTATAACGTTATATAGTGTTACGTTATAACGTTGTATTGTATTACGTTAGAACGTATAACGTTATACGGTATTATGTTATAACGTATAACGTTATATGGTATTATTTTATAACGTATAACGTTATGTAGTGTTACGTTATAACGTGTAACGTTATATAGTGTTATGTTATAACGTTGTATTGTATTACGTTAGAACGTATAACGTTATACGGTATTATGTTATAACGTATAACGTTATATGGTATTATTTTATAACGTATAACGCTATGTAGTGTTACGTTATAACGTATAACGTTATATGGTGTTATTTTATAACGTTATACTGTATTACGTTAGAACGTATATAGTTATTCGGTATTATTTTATAACGGATAACGTTATATAATATTAGTTTATAACGTATAACGTTATGTTGTGATACGTTATAACGTACAACGCTATGTGGTAATATTTTATAACGTATAACGTTATATGATGATAATTTATAACGTATAACGTTATGTAGTGTTACGTTATCACGTATAACGTTATATAGTGTTTCGTTATAACGTTGTATTCTATTTCGTTAGAACGTATAACGTTATACGGTATTATTTTATAACGGAAAATGTTATATGATATTATTTTATAACGTATAACGTTATGTAGTGTTACGTTATCACGTATAACGTTATATGGTGTAATGTTATAACGTTATATTGTATTACGTTAGAACGTATAAAGTTATACGGTATTATTTTATAACGGATAACGTTATATGATATTATTTTATAACGTATAACGATATGTAGTGTTACGTTATTGCGTATAACGTTATATAGTGATACCTAATAACGTATAACGTTATGTAGTGTTACGTTATAACGTATAACGTTATATGGTGTAATGTTATAACGTTATATTGTATTACGTTAGGACGTATAAAGTTATACGGTATTATTTTATAACGGATAACGTTATACGATATTATTTTATAACGTATAACGTTATGTAGTGTTACGTTATAACGTATAACGTTATATAGTGATACCTAATAACGTATAACGTTATATAGTGTTACGTTATATCGATATATTGTATTACGTTAAAATGTATAACGTAATACGGTATTATTTTATAACGTATAACGTTATGTAGCGTTACATTACAACGCATAACGTTACGTGGTAATATTTTATAACGTATAACGTTATATGGTATTATTTTATAACGTATAACGTAGTGTAGTGTTTCGTTATAACGTATAACGTTGTATAGTGTAACGTCATAACGCTACATTGTATTACGTTATAACGTACAACGTTATATAGTGATACCTAATAACGTATAACGTTATATAGTGTTACGTTATAACGTTATATTGTATTACGTTAAAATGTATAACTTAATACGGTATTATTTTATAACGTACAACGTTATGTAGTGTTACATTACAACGCATAACGTTATGTGGTAATATTTTATAACGTATAACGTTATATGGTGTTATTTTATAACGTATAACGTTATATGGTATTAATTTATAACGTATAACGTAGTGTAGTGTTTCGTTATAACGTATAACGTTATATAGTGTTACGTTATAACGTTGTATTGTATTACGTTAGAACGTATAACGTTATACGGTATTCCTTAACAACGTATAACGTTATATGGTATTATTTCAAAACGTATAACGCTATATAATACTATTTTATAAGGTATAACGTAGTGTAGTGTTACGTTATATCGTATAATGTTATATAGTGTTACGTTATAACGTTATATCATATTACGTTGTAACGTATTACGCTATATGGTATTATTATATAACGTATAACGTAGTGTAGTGTTTCGCTGTAAAGTATAACGTTATATAGTGTTACGTTATAACGTTGTATTGTATTACGTTAGAACGTATAACGTTATACGGTATTCCTTACCAACGTATAACGTTATATGGTATTATTTCATAACGTATAACGTTATATAATACTATTTTATAAGGTATAACGTAGTGTAGTGTTACGTTATATCGTATAATGTTATATAGTGTTACGTGATAACGTTATATTATATTACGTTGTAACGTATTACGCTATATGATATTATTATATAACGTATAACGTAGTGTAGTGTTTCGTTGTAACGTATAACGTTATATAGTGTTACGTTATAACGTTATATTGTATTACGTTATAACGTATAACGTTATATAGTCTTTCGTTATAGCGTTGTATTGTATTTCATTAGAACGTATAACGTTTTACGGTATTATTTTATAACGGATAACGTTATATGATATTATTTTATAACGTATAACGTTATGTAGTGTTACGTTATAACGTATAACGTTATATAGTGATACCTAATAACGTATAACGTTATAGGGTTTTATTTTATAACGTATAACGTTATATGGTATTATTTCATAACGTATAACGTTATATAATATTGTTTTATAAGGTATAACGTTATTTGGTGTTACGTTATAACGTATAACGTTATATAGTGTTACGTTATAACGTTATATTGTATTACGTTAGAACGTATAAAGTTATTAGGTATTATTTTATAACGGATAACGTTATATGGTATTATTTTATAACGTATAACGTTATGTAGTGTTACGTTATCACGTATAACGTTATATGGTGTAACGTTATAACGTTATATTGTATTACGTTAGAACGTATAAAGTTATACGGTATTATTTTATAACGGATAACGTTATATGATATTATTTTATAACGTATAACGATATGTAGTGTTACGTTATTGCGTATAACGTTATATAGTGATACCTAATAACGTATAACGTTATGTAGTGTTACGTTATAACGTATAACGTTATATGGTGTAATGTTATAACGTTACATTGTATTACGTTAGGACGTATAAAGTTATACGGTATTATTTTATAACGGATAACGTTATATGATATTATTTTATAACGTATAACGTTATGTAGTGTTACGTTATAACGTATAACGTTATATAGTGATACCTAATAACGTATAACGTTATATAGTGTTTCGTTATGACGTTGTATTGTATTACGTTAGAACGTATAACGTTATACGGTATTATGTTATAACGTATAACGATATATGGTATTATTTCATAACGTATGACGTTATATAATATTATTTTATAAGGTATAACGTTATGTGGTGTTACGTTATAACGTATAACGTTATATATTGTTACGTTATAACGTTATATTGTATTACGATATAACGTATAACGTTATACGTTATTATTTTATAACGTTTTATAACGTATAACTTCATATGGTATTATTTTATAACGTATAACGTTATATAATATTATTTTATAAGGTATAACGTTATGTGATGCTACGTTATAACGTATAACGTTATATAGTGTTACGTTATAACGTTATATTATATTACGTTGTAACGTATAACGTTATATGGTATTATTTTATAACGTATAACGTAGTGTAGTGTTTCGTTATAACGTATAACGTTATGTAGTGTTACATTACAACGCATAACGTTATGTGGTAATATTTTATAACGTATAACGTTATATGGTGTTATTTTATAACGTATAACGTTATATGGTATTAATTTATAACGTATAACGTTATGTAATGTTACGTTATAACGTACAACGTTATATAGTGTTTCGTTATAACGTTGTATTGTATTTCGTTAGAACGTATAACGTTATACGGTATTATTTGATAACGGATAACGTTATATGATATTATTTTATAACGTATAACGTTATGTAGTGTTACGTTATAACGTATAACGTTATTTAGTGATACCTAGTAACGTATAACGTTATATAGTGTTACGTTATAACGTTATATTGTATTACGTCAAAATGTATAACGTTATACAGTATTATTTTATAACGTATAACGTTATATGGTATTATTTTATAACGTATAACGTTATATGGTATTATTTTATAACGTATAACGTAGTGTAGTGTTTCGTTATAACGTATAACGTTATATAGTGTAACGTTATAACGCTACATTGTATTACGTTATAACGTATAACGTTATACGGTATTACTTAACAACGTATAACGTTGTATGGTATTATATTATAACGTACAACATTATATGGTATTATTTTATAACGTATAACGTTATATGGTATTATTTCATAACGTATAACGTTATATAATATTGTTTTATAAGGTATAACATTATGTGGTGTTACGTTATAACGTATAACGTTATATAGTGTTACGTTATAACGTTGTATTGTATTACGTTAGAGCGTATAACGTTATAAGGTATTATGTTATAACGTATAACGTTATATGGTATTATTTTATAACGTATAACGTTATGTAGTGTTACGTTATAACGTGTAACGTTATATAGTGTTACGTTATAACGTTGTATTGTGTTACGTTAGAACGTATAACGTTATACGGTATTATGTTATAACGTATAACGTTATATGGTATTATTTTATAACGTGTAACGCTATGTAGTGTTACGTTATAACGTATAACGTTATATGGTGTTATGTTATAACGTTATACTGTATTACGTTAGAACGTATAAAGTTATTCGGTATTTTTTTATAACGGATAACGTTATATAATATTAGTTTATAACGTATAACGTTATGTTGTGACACGTTATAACGTATAACGCTATGTGGTAATATTTTATAACGTATAACGTTATATGATGTTAATTTATAACGTATAACGTTATGTAGTGTTACGTTATCACGTATAACGTTATATAGTGTTTCGTTATAACGTTGTATTCTATTTCGTTAGAACGTATAACGTTATACGGTATTATTTTATAACGGATAACGTTATATGATATTATTTTATAACGTATAACGTTATGTAGTGTTACGTTATTACGTATAACGTTATATAGTGATACCTAATAACGTATAACGTTATGTAGTGTTACGTTATAACGTACAACGTTATATAGTGTTCCGTTATAACGTTGTATTGTATTTCGTTAGAACGTATAACGTTATACGGTATTATTTTATAACGGAAAACGTTATATGATATTATTTTATAACGTATAACGTTATGTAGTGGTACGTTATAACGTATAGCGTTATATAGTGATACCTAGTAACGTATAACGTTGTATAGTTTAACGTTATAACGTTATATTGTATTACGTTAAAATGTATAACGTTATACGGTATTATTTTATAACGTATAACGTTATATGGTATTAGTTTATAACGTATAACGTTATATGGTATTATTTTATATCGTATAACGTTATATGGTATTATTTCATAACCTATAACGTTATATAATATTATTTTATAAGGTATAACGTTATGTGGTGTTACGTTATAACGTATAACGTTATATAGTGTTACGTTATAACGTTATATTGTATTACGATATAACGTATAACGTTATACCTTATTATTTTATAACGTTTTATAACGTATAACGTTATATAATATTATTTTATAACGTATAGCGTTATATAGTGTTACGTTATAACGTTATATTATATTACGTTATAACGTACAACGTTATACGGTATTACTTAATAACGTATAACGTTATATGGTATTATATTATCACGTATAACGTTATATGGTATTACTTTCTAACGTATAACATTATATGGTATTATTTCATAACGTATAACGTTATATAATATTATTTTATAAGGTATAACGTTATGTGGTGCTACGTTATAACGTATAACGTTATATAGTATTACGTTATAACGTTATATTATATTACGTTGTAACGTATAACGTTATATGGTATTATTTTATAACGTATAACGTAGTGTAGTGTTTCGTTATAACGTATAACGTTATGTAGTGTTACATTACAACGCATAACGTTATGTGGTAATATTTTATAACGTATAACGTTATATGGTGTTATTTTATAACGTATAACGTTATATGGTATTAATTTATAACGTATAACGTTATGTAGTGTTACGTTATAACGTACAACGTTATATAGTGTTTCGTTATAACGTTATATTGTATTACGTCAAAATGTATAACGTTATACAGTATTATTTTATAACGTATAACGTTATATGGTATTATTTTATAACGTATAACGTTATATGGTATTATTTTATAACGTATAACGTAGTGTAGTGTTTCGTTATAACGTATAACGTTATGTAGTGTTACATTACAACGCATAACGTTATGTGGTAATATTTTATAACGTATAACGTTATATGGTGTTATTTTATAACGTATAACGTTATATGGTATTAATTTATAACGTATAAGGTAGTGGAGTGTTTCGTTATAACGTATAACGTTATATAGTGTTACGTTATAACGTTGTATTGTATTTCGTTAGAACGTATAACGTTATACGGTATTATTTGATAACGGATAACGTTATATGATATTATTTTATAACGTATAACGTTATGTAGTTTTACGTTATAACGTATAACGTTATTTAGTGATACCTAGTAACGTATAACGTTATATAGTGTTACGTTATAACGTTATATTGTATTACGTCAAAATGTATAACGTTATACAGTATTATTTTATAACGTATAACGTTATATGGTATTATTTTATAACGTATAACGTTATATGGTATTATTTTATAACGTATAACGTAGTGTAGTGTTTCGTTATAACGTATAACGTTATGTAGTGTTACATTACAACGCATAACGTTATGTGGTAATATTTTATAACGTATAACGTTATATGGTGTTATTTTATAACGTATAACGTTATATGGTATTAATTTATAACGTATAACGTTATGTAGTGTTACGTTATAACGTACAACGTTATATAGTATTTCGTTATAACGTTGTATTGTATTTCGTTAGAACGTATAACGTTATACGGTATTATTTGATAACGGATAACGTTATATGATATTATTTTATAACGTATAACGTTATGTAGTGTTACGTTATAACGTATAACGTGATTTAGTGATACCTAGTAACGTATAACGTTATATAGTGATACCTAATAACGTATAACGTTATATAGTGTTACGTTATATCGATATATTGTATTACGTTAAAATGTATAACGTAATACGGTATTATTTTATAACGTATAACGTTATGTAGCGTTACATTACAACGCATAACGTTACGTGGTAATATTTTATAACGTATAACGTTATATGGTATTATTTTATAACGTATAACGTAGTGTAGTGTTTCGTTATAACGTATAACGTTGTATAGTGTAACGTTATAACGCTACATTGTATTACGTTATACCGTATAACGTTATACGGTATTACTTAACAACGTATAACGTTATATGGTATTATATTATAACGTATAACGTTATATGGTATTATTTTATAACGTATAACGTTATATGGTATTATTTCATAACGTATAACGTTATATAATATTATTTTATAAGGTATAACGTTATGTGGTGTTACGCTATAACGTATAACGTTATATATTGTTATGTTATAACGTTATATTGTATTACGATATAACGTATAACGTTATACGTTATTATTTTATAACGTTTTATAACGTATAACTTCATATGGTATTATTTTATAACGTATAACGTTATATAATATTAGTTTATAACGTATAACGTTATGTGGTATTATTTTATAACGTATAACGTAGTGTAGTGTTTCGTTATAACGTATAACGTTATATAGTGTTACGTTATAACGTTGTATTGTATTACGTTAGAACGTATAACGTTGTATGGTATTATTTTATAACGTATAACGTTATGTAGTGTTACGTTATAACGTATAACGTTATATAGTGATACCTAATAACTTATAACGTTATATAGTGTTACGTTATAACGTTATATTATATTACGTTGTAACGTATAACGTTATACGGTATTATTTTATAACGTATAACGTTATATGGTATTATTTTATAACGTATAAAGTTATATGGTGTTATTTTATAACGTATAACGTTATATGGTATTATTTTATAACGTATAACTTTATATGGTGTTATTTTATAACATATAACGTTATATGTTATTAATTTATAACGTATAACGTTATGTAGTGTTACGTTATAACGTACAACGTTATATAGTGATACCTAATAACGTATAACGTTATATAGTGTTACGTTATAACGTTATATTGTATTACGTTAAAATGTATAACTTAATACGGTATTATTTTATAACGTACAACGTTATGCAGTGTTACATTACAACGCATAACGTTATGTGGTAATATTTTATAACGTATAACGTTATATAGTGTTATTTTATAACGTATAACGTTATATAGTGTTACGTTATAACGTTGTATTGTATTACGTTAGAACGTATAACGTTATACGGTATTCCTTAACAACGTATAACGTTATATGGTATTATTTCATAACGTATAACGTTATATAATACTATTTTATAAGGTATAACGTAGTGTAGTGTTACGTTATATCGTATAATGTTATATAGTGTTACGTTATAACGTTATATTATATTACGTTGTAACGTATTACGCTATATGGTATTATTATATAACGTATAACGTAGTGTAGTGTTTCGCTGTAAAGTATAACGTTATATAGTGTTACGTTATACCGTTATATTGTATTACGTTATAACGTATAACGTTATATAGTCTTTCGTTATAGCGTTGTATTGTATTTCATTAGAACGTATAACGTTTTACGGTATTATTTTATAACGGATAACGTTATATGATATTATTTTATAACGTATAACGTTATGTAGTGTTACGTTATAACGTATAACGTTATATAGTGATACCTAATAACGTATAACGTTATATGGTTTTATTTTATAACGTATAACGTTATATGGTAATATTTCATAACGTATAACGTTATATAATATTGTTTTATAAGGTATAACGTTATTTGGTGTTACGTTATAACGTATAACGTTATATAGTGTTACGTTATAACGTTATATTGTATTACGTTAGAACGTATAAAGTTATTCGGTATTATTTTATAACGGATAACGTTATATGGTATTATTTTATAACGTATAACGTTATGTAGTGTTACGTTATCACGTATAACGTTGTATGGTGTAATGTTATAACGTTATATTGAATTACGTTAGAACATATAAAGTTATACGGTATTATTTTATAACGGATAACGTTATATGATATTATTTTATAACGTATAACGTTATGTAGTGTTACGTTATAACGTATAACGTTATATAGTGATACCTAATAACATATAACGTTATATAGTGTTTCGTTATAACGTTGTATTGTATTACGTTAGAACGTATAACGTTATACGGTATTATGTTATAACGTATAACGTTATATGGTATTATTTCATAACGTATAACGTTATATAATATTATTTTATAAGGTATAACGTTATGTGGTGTTACGTTATAACGTATAACGTTATATATTGTTACGTTATAACGTTATATTGTATTACGATATAACGTATAACGTTATACGTTATTATTTTATAACGTTTTATAACGTATAAATTCATATGGTATTATTTTATAACGTATAACGTTATATAATATTAGTTTATAACGTATAACGTTATGTGGTGATACGTTATAACGTATAACGTTATGTGGTAATATTTTATAACGTATAACGTTATATAATAATATTTTATAACGTATAACGTTATATAATATTATTTTATAACGTATAGCGTTATATAGTGTTACGTTATAACGTTATATTATATTACGTTGTAACGTACAACGTTATACGGTATTACTTAATAACGTATAACGTTATATGGTATTATATTATCACGTATAACGTTATATGGTATTACTTTCTAACGTATAACATTATATGGTATTATTTCATAACGTATAACGTTATATAATATTATTTTATAAGGTATAACGTTATGTGGTGCTACGTTATAACGTATAACGTTATATAGTGTTACGTTATAACGTTATATTATATTACGTTGTAACGTATAACGTTATATGGTATTATTTTATAACGTATAACGTAGTGTAGTGTTTCGTTATAACGTATAACGTTATGTAGTGTTACATTACAACGCATAACGTTATGTGGTAATACTTTATAACGTATAACGATATATGGTGTTATTTTATAACGTATAACGTTATATGGTATTAATTTATAACGTATAACGTTATGTAGTGTTACGTTATAACGTACAACGTTATATAGTGTTTCGTTATAACGTTATATTGTATTACGTCAAAATGTATAACGTTATACAGTATTATTTTATAACGTATAACGTTATATGGTATTATTTTATAACGTATAACGTTATATGGTATTATTTTATAACGTATAACGTAGTGTAGTGTTTCGTTATAACGTATAACGTTATGTAGTGTTACATTACAACGCATAACGTTATGTGGTAATATTTTATAACGTATAACGTTATATGGTGTTATTTTATAACGTATAACGTTATATGGTATTAATTTATAACGTATAACGTAGTGTAGTGTTTCGTTATAACGTATAACGTTATATAGTGTTACGTTATAACGTTGTATTGTATTTCGTTAGAACGTATAACGTTATACGGTATTATTTGATAACGGATAACGTTATATGATATTATTTTATAACGTATAACGTTATGTGGTTTTACGTTATAACGTATAACGTTATTTAGTGATACCTAGTAACGTATAACGTTATATAGTGTTACGTTATAACGTTATATTGTATTACGTCAAAATGTATAACGTTATACAGTATTATTTTATAACGTATAACGTTATATGGTATTATTTTATAACGTATAACGTTATATGGTATTATTTTATAACGTATAACGTAGTGTAGTGTTTCGTTATAACGTATAACGTTATGTAGTGTTACATTACAACGCATAACGTTATGTGGTAATATTTTATAACGTATAACGTTATATGGTGTTATTTTATAACGTATAACGTTATATGGTATTAATTTATAACGTATAACGTTATGTAGTGTTACGTTATAACGTACAACGTTGTATAGTGTAACGTTATATCGCTACATTGTATTACGTTATAACGTATAACGTTATACGGTATTACTTAACAACGTATAACGTTATATGGTATTATATTATAACGTATAACGTTATATGGTATTATTTTATAACGTATAACGTTATATGGTATTATTTCATAACGTATAACGTTATATAATATTATTTTATAAGGTATAACGTTATGTGGTGTTACGCTATAACGTATAACGTTATATATTGTTATGTTATAACGTTATATTGTATTACGATATAACGTATAACGTTATACGTTATTATTTTATAACGTTTTATAACGTATAACTTCATATGGTATTATTTTATAACGTATAACGTTATATAATATTAGTTTATAACGTATAACGTTATGTGGTATTATTTTATAACGTATAACGTAGTGTAGTGTTTCGTTATAACGTATAACGTTATATAGTGTTACGTTATAACGTTGTATTGTATTACGTTAGAACGTATAACGTTGTATGGTATTATTTTATAACGTATAACGTTATGTAGTGTTACGTTATAACGTATAACGTTATATAGTGATACCTAATAACTTATAACGTTATATAGTGTTACGTTATAACGCTATATTATATTACGTTGTAACGTATAACGTTATACGGTATTATTTTATAACGTATAACGTTATATGGTATTATTTTATAACGTATAAAGTTATATGGTGTTATTTTATAACGTATAACGTTATATGGTATTATTTTATAACGTATAACTTTATATGGTGTTATTTTATAACATATAACGTTATATGTTATTAATTTATAACGTATAACGTTATGTAGTGTTACGTTATAACGTACAACGTTATATAGTGATACCTAATAACGTATAACGTTATATAGTGTTACGTTATAACGTTATATTGTATTACGTTAAAATGTATAACTTAATACGGTATTATTTTATAACGTACAACGTTATGCAGTGTTACATTACAACGCATAACGTTATGTGGTAATATTTTATAACGTATAACGTTATATGGTGTTATTTTATAACGTATAACGTTATATGGTATTAATTTATAACGTATAACGTAGTGTAGTGTTTCGTTATAACGTATAACGTTATATAGTGTTACGTTATAACGTTGTATTGTATTACGTTAGAACGTATAACGTTATACGGTATTCCTTAACAACGTATAACGTTATATGGTATTATTTCATAACGTATAACGTTATATAATACTATTTTATAAGGTATAACGTAGTGTAGTGTTACGTTATATCGTATAATGTTATATAGTGTTACGTTATAACGTTATATTATATTACGTTGTAACGTATTACGCTATATGGTATTATTATATAACGTATAACGTAGTGTAGTGTTTCGCTGTAAAGTATAACGTTATATAGTGTTACGTTATAACGTTGTATTGTATTACGTTAGAACGTATAACGTTATACGGTATTCCTTACCAACGTATAACGTTATATGGTATTATTTCATAACGTATAACGTTATATAATACTATTTTATAAGGTATAACGTAGTGTAGTGTTACGTTATATCGTATAATGTTATATAGTGTTACGTTATAACGTTATATTATATTACGTTGTAACGTATTACGCTATATGATATTATTATATAACGTATAACGTAGTGTAGTGTTTCGTTGTAACGTATAACGTTATATAGTGTTACGTTATACCGTTATATTGTATTACGTTATAACGTATAACGTTATATAGTCTTTCGTTATAGCGTTGTATTGTATTTCATTAGAACGTATAACGTTTTACGGTATTATTTTATAACGGATAACGTTATATGATATTATTTTATAACGTATAACGTTATGTAGTGTTACCTTATAACGTATAACGTTATATAGTGATACCTAATAACGTATAACGTTATATGGTTTTATTTTATAACGTATAACGTTATATGGTAATATTTCATAACGTATAACGTTATATAATATTGTTTTATAAGGTATAACGTTATTTGTTGTTACGTTATAACGTATAACGTTATATAGTGTTACGTTATAACGTTATATTGTATTAC
Organism: Bombus dahlbomii; assembly: GCA_037178635.1. Lineage (NCBI taxonomy): Eukaryota > Metazoa > Arthropoda > Insecta > Hymenoptera > Apidae > Bombus > Bombus dahlbomii. Next base: position 20,620,253 of record CM074102.1, read on the forward strand.
GTTAGAACGTATAAAGTTATTCGGTATTATTTTATAACGGATAACGTTATATGGTATTATTTTATAACGTATAACGTTATGTAGTGTTACGTTATAACGTATAACGTTATATAGTGATACCTAATAACGTATAACGTTATATAGTGTTTCGTTATAACGTTGTATTGTATTACGTTAGAACGTATAACGTTATACGGTATTATGTTATAACGTATAACGTTATATGGTATTATTTCATAACGTATAACGTTATATAATATTATTTTATAAGGTATAACGTTATGTGGTGTTACGTTATAACGTATAACGTTATATATTGTTACGTTATAACGTTATATTGTATTACGATATAACGTATAACGTTATACGTTATTATTTTATAACGTTTTATAACGTATAACTTCATATGGTATTATTTTATAACGTATAACGTTATATAATATTAGTTTATAACGTATAACGTTATGTAGTGATACGTTATAACGTATAACGTTATGTGGTAATATTTTATAACGTATAACGTTATATAATAATATTTTATAACGTATAACGTTATATAATATTATTTTATAACGTATAGCGTTATATAGTGTTACGTTATAACGTTATATTATATTACGTTATAACGTACAACGTTATACGGTATTACTTAATAACGTATAACGTTATATGGTATTATATTATCACGTATAACGTTATATGGTATTACTTTCTAACGTATAACATTATATGGTATTATTTCATAACGTATAACGTTATATAATATTATTTTATAAGGTATAACGTTATGTGGTGCTACGTTATAACGTATAACGTTATATAGTGTTACGTTATAACGTTATATTATATTACGTTGTAACGTATAACGTTATATGGTATTATTTTATAACGTATAACGTAGTGTAGTGTTTCGTTATAACGTATAACGTTATATAGTGTTACGTTATAACGTTGTATTGTATTACGTTAGAACGTATAACGTTGTATGGTATTATTTTATAACGTATAACATTATGTAGTGTTACGTTATAACGTATAACGTTATATAGTGATACCTAATAACTTATAACGTTATATAGTGTTACGTTATAACGTTATATTATATTACGTTGTAACGTATAACGTTATACGGTATTATTTTATAACGTATAACGTTATATGGTACTATTTTATAACGTATAAAGTTATATGGTGTTATTTTATAACGTATAACGTTATATGGTATTATTTTATAACGTATAACTTTATATGGTGTTATTTTATAACATATAACGTTATATGTTATTAATTTATAACGTATAACGTTATGTAGTGTTACGTTATAACGTACAACGTTATATAGTGATACCTAATAACGTATAACGTTATATAGTGTTACGTTATAACGTTATATTGTATTACGTTAAAATGTATAACTTAATACGGTATTATTTTATAACGTACAACGTTATGCAGTGTTACATTACAACGCATAACGTTATGTGGTAATATTTTATAACGTATAACGTTATATGGTGTTATTTTATAACGTATAACGTTATATGGTTTTAATTTATAACGTATAACGTAGTGTAGTGTTTCGTTATAACGTATAACGTTATATAGTGTTACGTTATAACGTTGTATTGTATTACGTTAGAACGTATAACGTTATACGGTATTCCTTAACAACGTATAACGTTATATGGTATTATTTCATAACGTATAACGTTATATAATACTATTTTATAAGGTATAACGTAGTGTAGTGTTACGTTATATCGTATAATGTTATATAGTGTTACGTTATAACGTTATATTATATTACGTTGTAACGTATTACGCTATATGGTATTATTATATAACGTATAACGTAGTGTAGTGTTTCGCTGTAAAGTATAACGTTATATAGTGTTACGTTATACCGTTATATTGTATTACGTTATAACGTATAACGTTATATAGTCTTTCGTTGTAGCGTTGTATTGTATTTCATTAGAACGTATAACGTTTTACGGTATTATTTTATAACGGATAACGTTATATGATATTATTTTATAACGTATAACGTTATGTAGTGTTACGTTATAACGTATAACGTTATATAGTGATACCTAATAACGTATAACGTTATATGGTTTTATTTTATAACGTATAACGTTATATGGTAATATTTCATAACGTATAACGTTATATAATATTGTTTTATAAGGTATAACGTTATTTGGTGTTACGTTATAACGTATAACGTTATATAGTGTTACGTTATAACGTTATATTGTATTACGTTAGAACGTATAAAGTTATTCGGTATTATTTTATAACGGATAACGTTATATGGTATTATTTTATAACGTATAACGTTATGTAGTGTTACGTTATCACGTATAACGTTGTATGGTGTAATGTTATAACGTTATATTGAATTACGTTAGAACATATAAAGTTATACGGTATTATTTTATAACGGATAACGTTATATGATATTATTTTATAACGTATAACGTTATGTAGTGTTACGTTATAACGTATAACGTTATATAGTGATACCTAATAACGTATAACGTTATATAGTGTTTCGTTATAACGTTGTATTGTATTACGTTAGAACGTATAACGTTATACGGTATTATGTTATAACGTATAACGTTATATGGTATTATTTCATAACGTATAACGTTATATAATATTATTTTATAAGGTATAACGTTATGTGGTGTTACGTTATAACGTATAACGTTATATATTGTTACGTTATAACGTTATATTGTATTACGATATAACGTATAACGTTATACGTTATTATTTTATAACGTTTTATAACGTATAACTTCATATGGTATTATTTTATAACGTATAACGTTATATAATATTAGTTTATAACGTATAACGTTATGTAGTGATACGTTATAACGTATAACGTTATGTGGTAATATTTTATAACGTATAGCGTTATATAGTGTTACGTTATAACGTTATATTATATTACGTTATAACGTACAACGTTATACGGTATTACTTAATAACGTATAACGTTATATGGTATTATATTATCACGTATAACGTTATATGGTATTACTTTCTAACGTATAACATTATATGGTATTATTTCATAACGTATAACGTTATATAATATTATTTTATAAGGTATAACGTTATGTGGTGCTACGTTATAACGTATAACGTTATATAGTGTTACGTTATAACGTTATATTATATTACGTTGTAACGTATAACGTTATATGGTATTATTTTATAACGTATAACGTAGTGTAGTGTTTCGTTATAACGTATAACGTTATATAGTGTTACGTTATAACGTTGTATTGTATTACGTTAGAACGTATAACGTTGTATGGTATTATTTTATAACGTATAACGTTATGTAGTGTTACGTTATAACGTATAACGTTATATAGTGATACCTAATAACGTATAACGTTATATAGTGTTACGGTATAACGTTATATTGTATTACGTTAAAATGTATAACTTAATACGGTATTATTTTATAACGTATAACGTTATATGGTATTATTTTATAACGTATAACGTAGTGTAGTGTTTCGTTATAACGTATAACGTTATATAGTGATACCTAGTAACGTGTAACGTTATATAGTGTTACGTTATAACGTTATATTGTATTACGTTAAAATGTATAACGTTATACAGTATTATGTTATAACGTATAACGTTATATGGTATTATTTCATAACGTATAACGTTATATAATATTATTTTATAAGGTATAACGTTATGTGGTGTTACGATATAACGAATAACGTTATATATTGTTACGTTATAACGTTATATTGTATTACGATATAACGTATAACGTTATACGTTATTATTTTATAACGTTTTATAACGTATAACGTTATATGGTTTTATTTTATAACGTATAACGTTATGTAGTGTTACGTTATAACGTATAACGTTATATGGTGATACCTAGTAACGTATAACGTTATATAGTGTTACGTTATAACGTTATACTGTATTACGTTATAATGTATAACGTTATAAGTTATTATTTTATAACGTATAACGTTATATGGTATTATTTTATAACGTATAACGTTATGTAGTGTTAAGTTATAACGTACAACGTTATATAGTGTTTCGTTATAACGTTGTATTGTATTTCGTTAGAACGTATAACGTTATACGGTATTATTTTATAACGGATAACGTTATATGATATTATTTTATAACGTATAACGTTATGTAGTGTTACGTTATAACGTATAGCGTTATATAGTGATACCTAGTAACGTATAACGTTATATAGTATAACGTTATAACGTTATATTGTATTACGTTAAAATGTATAACGTAATACGGTATTATTTTATAACGTATAACGTTATGTAGTGTTACATTACAACGCATAACGTTATGTGGTAATATTTTATAACGTATAACGTTATATGGTGTTATTTTATAACGTATAACGTTATATGGTATTAATTTATAACGTATGACGTTATGTAGTGTTACGTTATAACGTACAACGTTATATAGTGTTTCGTTATAACGTTGTATTGTATTTCGTTAGAACTTATAACGTTATACGGTATTATTTGATAACGGATAACGTTATATGATATTATTTTATAACGTATAACGTTATGTAGTGTTACGTTATAACGTATAACGTTATTTAGTGATACCTAGTAACGTATAACGTTATATAGTGTTACGTTATAACGTTATATTGTATTACGTCAAAATGTATAACGTTATACGGTATTACTTAACAACGTATAACGTTGTATGGTATTATATTATAACGTACAACATTATATGGTATTATTTTATAACGTATAACGTTATATGGTATTATTTCATAACGTATAACGTTATATAATATTGTTTTATAAGGTATAACATTATGTGGTGTTACGTTATAACGTATAACGTTATATAGTGTTACGTTATAACGTTGTATTGTATTACGTTAGAACGTATAACGTTATACGGTATTATGTTATAACGTATAACGTTATATGGTATTATTTTATAACGTATAACGTTATGTAGTGTTACGTTATAACGTGTAACGTTATATAGTGTTACGTTATAACGTTGTATTGTATTACGTTAGAACGTATAACGTTATACGGTATTATGTTATAACGTATAACGTTATATGGTATTATTTTATAACGTATAACGCTATGTAGTGTTACGTTATAACGTATAACGTTATATGGTGTTATGTTATAACGTTATACTGTATTACGTTAGAACGTATAAAGTTATTCGGTATTATTTTATAACGGATAACGTTATATAATATTAGTTTATAAGGTATAACGTTATGTTGTGACACGTTATAACGTATAACGCTATGTGGTAATATTTTATAACGTATAACGTTATATGATGTTAATTTATAACGTATAACGTTATGTAGTGTTACGTTATCACGTATAACGTTATATAGTGTTTCGTTATAACGTTGTATTCTATTTCGTTAGAACGTATAACGTTATACGGTATTATTTTATAACGGATAACGTTATATGATATTATTTTTTAACGTATAACGTTATGTAGTGTTACGTTATTACGTATAACGTTATATAGTGATACCTAATAACGTATAACGTTATGTAGTGTTACGTTATCACGTATAACGTTATATAGTGTTTCGTTATAACGTTGTATTCTATTTCGTTAGAACGTATAACGTTATACGGTATTATTTTATAACGGATAACGTTATATGATATTATTTTATAACGTATAACGTTATGTAGTGTTACGTTATTACGTATAACGTTATATAGTGATACCTAATAACGTATAACGTTATGTAGTGTTACGTTATAACGTACAACGTTATATAGTGTTTCGTTATAACGTTGTATTGTATTTCGTTAGAACGTATAACGTTATACGGTATTATTTTATAACGGATAACGTTATATGATATTATTTTATAACGTATAACGTTATGTAGTGTTAAGTTATAACGTATAGCGTTATATAGTGATACCTAGTAACGTATAACGTTATATAGTATAACGTTATAACGTTATATTGTATTACGTTAAAATGTATAACGTAATACGGTATTATTTTATAACGTATAACGTTATGTAGTGTTACATTACAACGCATAACGTTATGTGGTAATATTTTATAACGTATAACGTTATATGGTGTAATTTTATAACGTATAACGTTATATGGTATTATTTTATAACGTATAACGTTATATGGTATTATTTCATAACGTATAACGTTATATAATATTGTTTTATGAGGTATAACATTATGTGGTGTTACGTTATAACGTATAACGTTATATAGTGTTACGTTATAACGTTATATTGTATTACGATATAACGTATAACGTTATACGTTATTATTTTATAACGTTTTATAACGTATAACGTTATATGGTATTATTTTATAACGTATAACGTTATATGGTTTTATTTTATAACGTATAACGTTATGTAGTGTTACGTTATAACGTATAACGTTATTTAGTGTTACGTTATAACGTTGTATTGTATTACGTTAGAACGTATAACGTTATACGGTATTATGTTATAACGTATAACGTTATACGGTATTATGTTATAACGTATAACGTTATATGGCATTATTTTATAACGTATAACGTTATGTAGTGTTACGTTATAACGTACAACGTTATATAGTGTTTCGTTATAACGTTGTATTGTATTTCGTTAGAACTTATAACGTTATACGGTATTATTTGATAACGGATAACGTTATATGATATTATTTTATAACGTATAACGTTATGTAGTGTTACGTTATAACGTATAACGTTATTTAGTGATACCTAGTAACGTATAACGTTATATAGTGTTACGTTATAACGTTATATTGTATTACGTCAAAATGTATAACGTTATACAGTATTATTTTATAACGTATAACGTTATATGGTATTATTTTATAACGTATAACGTTATATGGTATTATTTTATAACGTATAACGTAGTGTAGTGTTTCGTTATAACGTATAACGTTATATAGTGTAACGTTATAACGCTACATTGTATTACGTTATAACGTATAACGTTATACGGTATTACTTAACAACGTATAACGTTGTATGGTATTATATTATAACGTACAACATTATATGGTATTATTTTATAACGTATAACGTTATATGGTATTATTTCATAACGTATAACGTTATATAATATTGTTTTATAAGGTATAACATTATGTGGTGTTACGTTATAACGTATAACGTTATATAGTGTTACGTTATAACGTTGTATTGTATTACGTTAGAACGTATAACGTTATACGCTATTATGTTATAACGTATAACGTTATATGGTATTATTTTATAACGTATAACGTTATGTAGTGTTACGTTATAACGTGTAACGTTATATAGTGTTACGTTATAACGTTGTATTGTATTACTTTAGAACGTATAACGTTATACGGTATTATGTTATAACGTATAACGTTATATGGTATTATTTTATAACGTATAACGCTATGTAGTGTTACGTTATAACGTATAACGTTATATGGTGTTATGTTATAACGTTATACTGTATTACGTTAGAACGTATAAAGTTATTCGGTATTATTTTATAACGGATAACGTTATATAATATTAGTTTATAAGGTATAACGTTATGTTGTGACACGTTATAACGTATAACGCTATGTGGTAATATTTTATAACGTATAACGTTATATGATGTTAATTTATAACGTATAACGTTATGTAGTGTTACGTTATCACGTATAACGTTATATAGTGTTTCGTTATAACGTTGTATTCTATTTCGTTAGAACGTATAACGTTATACGGTATTATTTTATAACGGATAACGTTATATGATATTATTTTATAACGTATAACGTTATGTAGTGTTACGTTATTACGTATAACGTTATATAGTGATTCCTAATAACGTATAACGTTATGTAGTGTTACGTTATAACGTACAACGTTATATAGTGTTTCGTTATAACGTTGTATTCTATTTCGTTAGAACGTATAACGTTATACGGTATTATTTTATAACGGATAACGTTATATGATATTATTTTATAACGTATAACGTTATGTAGTGTTACGTTATTACGTATAACGTTATATAGTGATACCTAATAACGTATAACGTTATGTAGTGTTACGTTATAACGTACAACGTTATATAGTGTTTCGTTATAACGTTGTATTGTATTTCGTTAGAACGTATAACGTTATACGGTATTATTTTATAACGGATAACGTTATATGATATTATTTTATAACGTATAACGTTATGTAGTGTTACGTTATAACGTATAGCGTTATATAGTGATACCTAGTAACGTATAACGTTATATAGTATAACGTTATAACGTTATATTGTATTACGTTAAAATGTATAACGTAATACGGTATTATTTTATAACGTATAACGTTATGTAGTGTTACATTACAACGCATAACGTTATGTGGTAATATTTTATAACGTATAACGTTATATGGTGTTATTTTATAACGTATAACGTTATATGGTATTAATTTATAACGTATGACGTTATGTAGTGTTACGTTATAACGTACAACGTTATATAGTGTTTCGTTATAACGTTGTATTGTATTTCGTTAGAACTTATAACGTTATACGGTATTATTTGATAACGGATAACGTTATATGATATTATTTTATAACGTATAACGTTATGTAGTGTTACGTTATAACGTATAACGTTATTTAGTGATACCTAGTAACGTATAACGTTATATAGTGTTACGTTATAACGTTATATTGTATTACGTCAAAATGTATAACGTTATACGGTATTACTTAACAACGTATAACGTTGTATGGTATTATATTATAACGTACAACATTATATGGTATTATTTTATAACGTATAACGTTATATGGTATTATTTCATAACGTATAACGTTATATAATATTGTTTTATAAGGTATAACATTATGTGGTGTTACGTTATAACGTATAACGTTATATAGTGTTACGTTATAACGTTGTATTGTATTACGTTAGAACGTATAACGTTATACGGTATTATGTTATAACGTATAACGTTATATGGTATTATTTTATAACGTATAACGTTATGTAGTGTTACGTTATAACGTGTAACGTTATATAGTGTTACGTTATAACGTTGTATTGTATTACGTTAGAACGTATAACGTTATACGGTATTATGTTATAACGTATAACGTTATATGGTATTATTTTATAACGTATAACGCTATGTAGTGTTACGTTATAACGTATAACGTTATATGGTGTTATGTTATAACGTTATACTGTATTACGTTAGAACGTATAAAGTTATTCGGTATTATTTTATAACGGATAACGTTATATAATATTAGTTTATAAGGTATAACGTTATGTTGTGACACGTTATAACGTATAACGCTATGTGGTAATATTTTATAACGTATAACGTTATATGATGTTAATTTATAACGTATAACGTTATGTAGTGTTACGTTATCACGTATAACGTTATATAGTGTTTCGTTATAACGTTGTATTCTATTTCGTTAGAACGTATAACGTTATACGGTATTATTTTATAACGGATAACGTTATATGATATTATTTTTTAACGTATAACGTTATGTAGTGTTACGTTATTACGTATAACGTTATATAGTGATACCTAATAACGTATAACGTTATGTAGTGTTACGTTATCACGTATAACGTTATATAGTGTTTCGTTATAACGTTGTATTCTATTTCGTTAGAACGTATAACGTTATACGGTATTATTTTATAACGGATAACGTTATATGATATTATTTTATAACGTATAACGTTATGTAGTGTTACGTTATTACGTATAACGTTATATAGTGATACCTAATAACGTATAACGTTATGTAGTGTTACGTTATAACGTACAACGTTATATAGTGTTTCGTTATAACGTTGTATTGTATTTCGTTAGAACGTATAACGTTATACGGTATTATTTTATAACGGATAACGTTATATGATATTATTTTATAACGTATAACGTTATGTAGTGTTAAGTTATAACGTATAGCGTTATATAGTGATACCTAGTAACGTATAACGTTATATAGTATAACGTTATAACGTTATATTGTATTACGTTAAAATGTATAACGTAATACGGTATTATTTTATAACGTATAACGTTATGTAGTGTTACATTACAACGCATAACGTTATGTGGTAATATTTTATAACGTATAACGTTATATGGTGTTATTTTATAACGTATAACGTTATATGGTATTATTTTATAACGTATAACGTTATATGGTATTATTTCATAACGTATAACGTTATATAATATTGTTTTATGAGGTATAACATTATGTGGTGTTACGTTATAACGTATAACGTTATATAGTGTTACGTTATAACGTTATATTGTATTACGATATAACGTATAACGTTATACGTTATTATTTTATAACGTTTTATAACGTATAACGTTATATGGTATTATTTTATAACGTATAACGTTATATGGTTTTATTTTATAACGTATAACGTTATGTAGTGTTACGTTATAACGTATAACGTTATTTAGTGTTACGTTATAACGTTGTATTGTATTACGTTAGAACGTATAACGTTATACGGTATTATGTTATAACGTATAACGTTATACGGTATTATGTTATAACGTATAACGTTATATGGCATTATTTTATAACGTATAACGTTATGTAGTGTTACGTTATAACGTACAACGTTATATAGTGTTTCGTTATAACGTTGTATTGTATTTCGTTAGAACTTATAACGTTATACGGTATTATTTGATAACGGATAACGTTATATGATATTATTTTATAACGTATAACGTTATGTAGTGTTACGTTATAACGTATAACGTTATTTAGTGATACCTAGTAACGTATAACGTTATATAGTGTTACGTTATAACGTTATATTGTATTACGTCAAAATGTATAACGTTATACAGTATTATTTTATAACGTATAACGTTATATGGTATTATTTTATAACGTATAACGTTATATGGTATTATTTTATAACGTATAACGTAGTGTAGTGTTTCGTTATAACGTATAACGTTATATAGTGTAACGTTATAACGCTACATTGTATTACGTTATAACGTATAACGTTATACGGTATTACTTAACAACGTATAACGTTGTATGGTATTATATTATAACGTACAACATTATATGGTATTATTTTATAACGTATAACGTTATATGGTATTATTTCATAACGTATAACGTTATATAATATTGTTTTATAAGGTATAACATTATGTGGTGTTACGTTATAACGTATAACGTTATATAGTGTTACGTTATAACGTTGTATTGTATTACGTTAGAACGTATAACGTTATACGCTATTATGTTATAACGTATAACGTTATATGGTATTATTTTATAACGTATAACGTTATGTAGTGTTACGTTATAACGTGTAACGTTATATAGTGTTACGTTATAACGTTGTATTGTATTACTTTAGAACGTATAACGTTATACGGTATTATGTTATAACGTATAACGTTATATGGTATTATTTTATAACGTATAACGCTATGTAGTGTTACGTTATAACGTATAACGTTATATGGTGTTATGTTATAACGTTATACTGTATTACGTTAGAACGTATAAAGTTATTCGGTATTATTTTATAACGGATAACGTTATATAATATTAGTTTATAAGGTATAACGTTATGTTGTGACACGTTATAACGTATAACGCTATGTGGTAATATTTTATAACGTATAACGTTATATGATGTTAATTTATAACGTATAACGTTATGTAGTGTTACGTTATCACGTATAACGTTATATAGTGTTTCGTTATAACGTTGTATTCTATTTCGTTAGAACGTATAACGTTATACGGTATTATTTTATAACGGATAACGTTATATGATATTATTTTATAATGTATAACGTTATGTAGTGTTACGTTATTACGTATAACGTTATATAGTGATTCCTAATAACGTATAACGTTATGTAGTGTTACGTTATAACGTACAACGTTATATAGTGTTTCGTTATAACGTTGTATTCTATTTCGTTAGAACGTATAACGTTATACGGTATTATTTTATAACGGAAAACGTTATATGTTATTATTTTATAACGTATAACGTTATGTAGTGTTACGTTATAACGTATAGCGTTATATAGTGATACCTAGTAACGTATAACGTTGTATAGTTTAACGTTATAACGTTATATTGTATTACGTTAAAATGTATAACGTTATACGGTATTATTTTATAACGTATAACGTTATATGGTATTATTTCATAACGTATAACGTTATATAATATTGTTTTATAAGGTATAACATTATGTGGTGTTACGTTATAACGTATAACGTTATATAGTGTTACGTTATAACGTTGTATTGTATTACGTTAGAACGTATAACGTTATACGGTATTATGTTATAACGTATAACGTTATATGGTATTATTTTATAACGTATAACGTTATGTAGTGTTACGTTATAACGTGTAACGTTATATAGTGTTACGTTATAACGTTGTATTGTATTACGTTAGAACGTATAACGTTATACGGTATTATGTTATAACGTATAACGTTATATGGTATTATTTTATAACGTATAACGCTATGTAGTGTTACGTTATAACGTACAGCGTTATATTGTGATACCTAGTAACGTATAACGTTGTATAGTTTAACGTTATAACGTTATATTGTATTACGTTAAAATGTATAACGTTATACGGTATTATTTTATAACGTATAACGTTATATGGTATTAGTTTATAACGTATAACGTTATATGGTATTATTTAATATCGTATAACGTTATTCGGTATTATTTTATAACGGATAACGTTATATAATATTAGTTTATAAGGTATAACGTTATGTTGTGACACGTTATAACGTATAACGCTATGTGGTAATATTTTATAACGTATAACGTTATATGATGTTAATTTATAACGTATAACGTTATGTAGTGTTACGTTATCACGTATAACGTTATATAGTGTTTCGTTATAACGTTGTATTCTATTTCGTTAGAACGTATAACGTTATACGGTATTATTTTATAACGGATAACGTTATATGATATTATTTTATAACGTATAACGTTATGTAGTGTTACGTTATTACGTATAACGTTATATAGTGATTCCTAATAACGTATAACGTTATGTAGTGTTACGTTATAACGTACAACGTTATATAGTGTTTCGTTATAACGTTGTATTCTATTTCGTTAGAACGTATAACGTTATACGGTATTATTTTATAACGGAAAACGTTATATGTTATTATTTTATAACGTATAACGTTATGTAGTGTTACGTTATAACGTATAGCGTTATATAGTGATACCTAGTAACGTATAACGTTGTATAGTTTAACGTTATAACGTTATATTGTATTACGTTAAAATGTATAACGTTATACGGTATTATTTTATAACGTATAACGTTATATGGTATTATTTCATAACGTATAACGTTATATAATATTGTTTTATAAGGTATAACATTATGTGGTGTTACGTTATAACGTATAACGTTATATAGTGTTACGTTATAACGTTGTATTGTATTACGTTAGAACGTATAACGTTATACGGTATTATGTTATAACGTATAACGTTATATGGTATTATTTTATAACGTATAACGTTGTATAGTTTAACGTTATAACGTTATATTGTATTACGTTAAAATGTATAACGTTATACGGTATTATTTTATATCGTATAACGTTATATGGTATTATTTCATAACCTATAACGTTATATAATATTATTTTATAAGGTATAACATTATGTGGTGTTACGTTATAACGTATAACGTTATATAGTGTTACGTTATAACGTTGTATTGTATTTCGTTAGAACTTATAACGTTATACGGTATTATTTGATAACGGATAACGTTATATGATATTATTTTATAACGTATAACGTTATGTAGTGTTACGTTATAACGTATAACGTTATTTAGTGATACCTAGTAACGTATAACGTTATATAGTGTTACGTTATAACGTTATATTGTATTACGTCAAAATGTATAACGTTATACGGTATTACTTAACAACGTATAACGTTGTATGGTATTATATTATAACGTACAACATTATATGGTATTATTTTATAACGTATAACGTTATATGGTATTATTTCATAACGTATAACGTTATATAATATTGTTTTATAAGGTATAACATTATGTGGTGTTACGTTATAACGTATAACGTTATATAGTGTTACGTTATAACGTTGTATTGTATTACGTTAGAACGTATAACGTTATACGGTATTATGTTATAACGTATAACGTTATATGGTATTATTTTATAACGTATAACGTTATGTAGTGTTACGTTATAACGTGTAACGTTATATAGTGTTACGTTATAACGTTGTATTGTATTACGTTAGAACGTATAACGTTATACGGTATTATGTTATAACGTATAACGTTATATGGTATTATTTTATAACGTATAACGCTATGTAGTGTTACGTTATAACGTATAACGTTATATGGTGTTATGTTATAACGTTATACTGTATTACGTTAGAACGTATAAAGTTATTCGGTATTATTTTATAACGGATAACGTTATATAATATTAGTTTATAAGGTATAACGTTATGTTGTGACACGTTATAACGTATAACGCTATGTGGTAATATTTTATAACGTATAACGTTATATGATGTTAATTTATAACGTATAACGTTATGTAGTGTTACGTTATCACGTATAACGTTATATAGTGTTTCGTTATAACGTTGTATTCTATTTCGTTAGAACGTATAACGTTATACGGTATTATTTTATAACGGATAACGTTATATGATATTATTTTTTAACGTATAACGTTATGTAGTGTTACGTTATTACGTATAACGTTATATAGTGATACCTAATAACGTATAACGTTATGTAGTGTTACGTTATCACGTATAACGTTATATAGTGTTTCGTTATAACGTTGTATTCTATTTCGTTAGAACGTATAACGTTATACGGTATTATTTTATAACGGATAACGTTATATGATATTATTTTATAACGTATAACGTTATGTAGTGTTACGTTATTACGTATAACGTTATATAGTGATACCTAATAACGTATAACGTTATGTAGTGTTACGTTATAACGTACAACGTTATATAGTGTTTCGTTATAACGTTGTATTGTATTTCGTTAGAACGTATAACGTTATACGGTATTATTTTATAACGGATAACGTTATATGATATTATTTTATAACGTATAACGTTATGTAGTGTTAAGTTATAACGTATAGCGTTATATAGTGATACCTAGTAACGTATAACGTTATATAGTATAACGTTATAACGTTATATTGTATTACGTTAAAATGTATAACGTAATACGGTATTATTTTATAACGTATAACGTTATGTAGTGTTACATTACAACGCATAACGTTATGTGGTAATATTTTATAACGTATAACGTTATATGGTGTTATTTTATAACGTATAACGTTATATGGTATTATTTTATAACGTATAACGTTATATGGTATTATTTCATAACGTATAACGTTATATAATATTGTTTTATGAGGTATAACATTATGTGGTGTTACGTTATAACGTATAACGTTATATAGTGTTACGTTATAACGTTATATTGTATTACGATATAACGTATAACGTTATACGTTATTATTTTATAACGTTTTATAACGTATAACGTTATATGGTATTATTTTATAACGTATAACGTTATATGGTTTTATTTTATAACGTATAACGTTATGTAGTGTTACGTTATAACGTATAACGTTATTTAGTGTTACGTTATAACGTTGTATTGTATTACGTTAGAACGTATAACGTTATACGGTATTATGTTATAACGTATAACGTTATACGGTATTATGTTATAACGTATAACGTTATATGGCATTATTTTATAACGTATAACGTTATGTAGTGTTACGTTATAACGTACAACGTTATATAGTGTTTCGTTATAACGTTGTATTGTATTTCGTTAGAACTTATAACGTTATACGGTATTATTTGATAACGGATAACGTTATATGATATTATTTTATAACGTATAACGTTATGTAGTGTTACGTTATAACGTATAACGTTATTTAGTGATACCTAGTAACGTATAACGTTATATAGTGTTACGTTATAACGTTATATTGTATTACGTCAAAATGTATAACGTTATACAGTATTATTTTATAACGTATAACGTTATATGGTATTATTTTATAACGTATAACGTTATATGGTATTATTTTATAACGTATAACGTAGTGTAGTGTTTCGTTATAACGTATAACGTTATATAGTGTAACGTTATAACGCTACATTGTATTACGTTATAACGTATAACGTTATACGGTATTACTTAACAACGTATAACGTTGTATGGTATTATATTATAACGTACAACATTATATGGTATTATTTTATAACGTATAACGTTATATGGTATTATTTCATAACGTATAACGTTATATAATATTGTTTTATAAGGTATAACATTATGTGGTGTTACGTTATAACGTATAACGTTATATAGTGTTACGTTATAACGTTGTATTGTATTACGTTAGAACGTATAACGTTATACGCTATTATGTTATAACGTATAACGTTATATGGTATTATTTTATAACGTATAACGTTATGTAGTGTTACGTTATAACGTGTAACGTTATATAGTGTTACGTTATAACGTTGTATTGTATTACTTTAGAACGTATAACGTTATACGGTATTATGTTATAACGTATAACGTTATATGGTATTATTTTATAACGTATAACGCTATGTAGTGTTACGTTATAACGTATAACGTTATATGGTGTTATGTTATAACGTTATACTGTATTACGTTAGAACGTATAAAGTTATTCGGTATTATTTTATAACGGATAACGTTATATAATATTAGTTTATAAGGTATAACGTTATGTTGTGACACGTTATAACGTATAACGCTATGTGGTAATATTTTATAACGTATAACGTTATATGATGTTAATTTATAACGTATAACGTTATGTAGTGTTACGTTATCACGTATAACGTTATATAGTGTTTCGTTATAACGTTGTATTCTATTTCGTTAGAACGTATAACGTTATACGGTATTATTTTATAACGGATAACGTTATATGATATTATTTTATAACGTATAACGTTATGTAGTGTTACGTTATTACGTATAACGTTATATAGTGATTCCTAATAACGTATAACGTTATGTAGTGTTACGTTATAACGTACAACGTTATATAGTGTTTCGTTATAACGTTGTATTCTATTTCGTTAGAACGTATAACGTTATACGGTATTATTTTATAACGGAAAACGTTATATGTTATTATTTTATAACGTATAACGTTATGTAGTGTTACGTTATAACGTATAGCGTTATATAGTGATACCTAGTAACGTATAACGTTGTATAGTTTAACGTTATAACGTTATATTGTATTACGTTAAAATGTATAACGTTATACGGTATTATTTTATAACGTATAACGTTATATGGTATTATTTCATAACGTATAACGTTATATAATATTGTTTTATAAGGTATAACATTATGTGGTGTTACGTTATAACGTATAACGTTATATAGTGTTACGTTATAACGTTGTATTGTATTACGTTAGAACGTATAACGTTATACGGTATTATGTTATAACGTATAACGTTATATGGTATTATTTTATAACGTATAACGTTATGTAGTGTTACGTTATAACGTGTAACGTTATATAGTGTTACGTTATAACGTTGTATTGTATTACGTTAGAACGTATAACGTTATACGGTATTATGTTATAACGTATAACGTTATATGGTATTATTTTATAACGTATAACGCTATGTAGTGTTACGTTATAACGTACAGCGTTATATTGTGATACCTAGTAACGTATAACGTTGTATAGTTTAACGTTATAACGTTATATTGTATTACGTTAAAATGTATAACGTTATACGGTATTATTTTATAACGTATAACGTTATATGGTATTAGTTTATAACGTATAACGTTATATGGTATTATTTAATATCGTATAACGTTATTCGGTATTATTTTATAACGGATAACGTTATATAATATTAGTTTATAAGGTATAACGTTATGTTGTGACACGTTATAACGTATAACGCTATGTGGTAATATTTTATAACGTATAACGTTATATGATGTTAATTTATAACGTATAACGTTATGTAGTGTTACGTTATCACGTATAACGTTATATAGTGTTTCGTTATAACGTTGTATTCTATTTCGTTAGAACGTATAACGTTATACGGTATTATTTTATAACGGATAACGTTATATGATATTATTTTATAACGTATAACGTTATGTAGTGTTACGTTATTACGTATAACGTTATATAGTGATTCCTAATAACGTATAACGTTATGTAGTGTTACGTTATAACGTACAACGTTATATAGTGTTTCGTTATAACGTTGTATTCTATTTCGTTAGAACGTATAACGTTATACGGTATTATTTTATAACGGAAAACGTTATATGTTATTATTTTATAACGTATAACGTTATGTAGTGTTACGTTATAACGTATAGCGTTATATAGTGATACCTAGTAACGTATAACGTTGTATAGTTTAACGTTATAACGTTATATTGTATTACGTTAAAATGTATAACGTTATACGGTATTATTTTATAACGTATAACGTTATATGGTATTATTTCATAACGTATAACGTTATATAATATTGTTTTATAAGGTATAACATTATGTGGTGTTACGTTATAACGTATAACGTTATATAGTGTTACGTTATAACGTTGTATTGTATTACGTTAGAACGTATAACGTTATACGGTATTATGTTATAACGTATAACGTTATATGGTATTATTTTATAACGTATAACGTTGTATAGTTTAACGTTATAACGTTATATTGTATTACGTTAAAATGTATAACGTTATACGGTATTATTTTATATCGTATAACGTTATATGGTATTATTTCATAACCTATAACGTTATATAATATTATTTTATAAGGTATAACGTTATGTGGCGTTACGTTATAACGTATAACGTTATATAGTGTTACGTTATAAAGTTATATTGTTTTACGATATAACGTATAACGTTATACCTTATTATTATATAACGTTTTATAACGTATAACGTTATATGGTATTATTTTATAACGTATAACGTTGTATGGTTTTATTTTATAACGTATAACGTTATATGGTATTATTTTATAACGTATAACGTTATGTATTGTTACGTTATAACGTATAACGTTATATAGTGTTACGTTATAACGTTGTATTGTATTACGTTAGAACGTATAACGTTATACGGTATTATTTTATAACGTATAACGTTATATGGTGATATTTTATAACGTATAACGTTATGTAGTGTTACGTTATCACGTATAACGTTATGTGGTGTAATGTTATAACGTTATATTGTATTACGTTAGAACGTATAAAGTTATACGGTATTATTTTATAACGGATAACGTTATAAGATATTATTTTATAACGTATAACGATATGTAGTGTTACGTTATTGCGTATAACGTTATATAGTGATACCTAATAACGTATAACGTTATGTAGTGTTACGTTATAACGTATAACGTTATGTGGTGTAATGTTATAAAGTTATATTGTATTACGTTAGGACGTATAAAGTTATACGGTATTATTTTATAACTGATAACGTTATACGATATTATTTTATAACGTATAACGTTATGTAGTGTTACGTTATAACGTATAACGTTATATAGTGATACCTAATAACCTATAACGTTATATAGTGTTACGTTATAACGTTGTATTGTATTACGTTAGAACGTATAACGTTGTATGGTATTATTTTATAACGTATAACGTTATGTAGTGTTACGTTATAACGTATAACGTTATATAGTGATACCTAATAACGTATAACGTTATATAGTGTTACGGTATAACGTTATATTGTATTACGTTAAAATGTATAACTTAATACGGTATTATTTTATAACGTATAACGTTATATGGTATTATTTTATAACGTATAACGTAGTGTAGTGTTTCGTTATAACGTATAACGTTATATAGTGATACCTAGTAACGTGTAACGTTATATAGTGTTACGTTATAACGTTATATTGTATTACGTTAAAATGTATAACGTTATACAGTATTATGTTATAACGTATAACGTTATATGGTATTATTTCATAACGTATAACGTTATATAATATTATTTTATAAGGTATAACGTTATGTGGTGTTACGATATAACGAATAACGTTATATATTGTTACGTTATAACGTTATATTGTATTACGATATAACGTATAACGTTATACGTTATTATTTTATAACGTTTTATAACGTATAACGTTATATGGTTTTATTTTATAACGTATAACGTTATGTAGTGTTACGTTATAACGTATAACGTTATATGGTGATACCTAGTAACGTATAACGTTATATAGTGTTACGTTATAACGTTATACTGTATTACGTTATAATGTATAACGTTATAAGTTATTATTTTATAACGTATAACGTTATATGGTATTATTTTATAACGTATAACGTTATGTAGTGTTACGTTATAACGTACAACGTTATATAGTGTTTCGTTATAACGTTGTATTGTATTTCGTTAGAACGTATAACGTTATACGGTATTATTTTATAACGGATAACGTTATATGACATTATTTTATAACGTATAACGTTATGTAGTGTTACGTTATAACGTATAGCGTTATATAGTGATACCTAGTAACGTATAACGTTATATAGTATAACGTTATAACGTTATATTGTATTACGTTAAAATGTATAACGTAATACGGTATTATTTTATAACGTATAACGTTATGTAGTGTTACATTACAACGCATAACGTTATGTGGTAATATTTTATAACGTATAACGTTATATGGTGTTATTTTATAACGTATAACGTTATATGGTATTATTTTATAACGTATAACGTTATATGGTATTATTTCATAACGTATAACGTTATATAATATTGTTTTATGAGGTATAACATTATGTGGTGTTACGTTATAACGTATAACGTTATATAGTGTTACGTTATAACGTTATATTGTATTACGATATAACGTATAACGTTATACGTTATTATTTTATAACGTTTTATAACGTATAACGTTATATGGTATTATTTTATAACGTATAACGTTATATGGTTTTATTTTATAACGTATAACGTTATGTAGTGTTACGTTATAACGTATAACGTTATTTAGTGTTACGTTATAACGTTGTATTGTATTACGTTAGAACGTATAACGTTATACGGTATTATGTTATAACGTATAACGTTATATGGTATTATTTTATAACGTATAACGTTATGTAGTGTTACGTTATAACGTACAACGTTATATAGTGTTTCGTTATAACGTTGTATTGTATTTCGTTAGAACTTATAACGTTATACGGTATTATTTGATAACGGATAACGTTATATGATATTATTTTATAACGTATAACGTTATGTAGTGTTACGTTATAACGTATAACGTTATTTAGTGATACCTAGTAACGTATAACGTTATATAGTGTTACGTTATAACGTTATATTGTATTACGTCAAAATGTATAACGTTATACAGTATTATTTTATAACGTATAACGTTATATGGTATTATTTTATAACGTATAACGTTATATGGTATTATTTCATAACGTATAACGTTATATAATATTGTTTTATAAGGTATAACATTATGTGGTGTTACGTTATAACGTATAACGTTATATAGTGTTACGTTATAACGTTATATTGTATTACGTTAGAACGTATAAAGTTATTCGGTATTATTTTATAACGGATAACGTTATATGGTATTATTTTATAACGTATAACGTTATGTAGTGTTACGTTATCACGTATAACGTTATATGGTGTAATGTTATAACGTTATATTGTATTACGTTAGAACATATAAAGTTATACGGTATTATTTTATAACGGATAACGTTACATGATATTATTTTATAACGTATAACGTTATGTAGTGTTACGTTATAACGTATAACGTTATATAGTGATACCTAATAACGTATAACGTTATATAGTGTTTCGTTATAACGTTGTATTGTATTACGTTAGAACGTATAACGTTATACGGTATTATGTTATAACGTATAACGTTATATGGTATTATTTCATAACGTATAACGTTATATAATATTATTTTATAAGGTATAACGTTATGTGGTGTTACGTTATAACGTATAACGTTATATATTGTTACGTTATAACGATATATTGTATTACGATATAACGTATAACGTTATACGTTATTATTTTATAACGTTTTATAACGTATAACTTCATATGGTATTATTTTATAACGTATAACGTTATATAATATTAGTTTATAACGTATAACGTTATGTAGTGATACGTTATTACGTATAACGTTATGTGGTAATATTTTATAACGTATAACGTTATATAATAATATTTTATATCGTATAACGTTATATAATATTATTTTATAACGTATAGCGTTATATAGTGTCACGTTATAACGTTATATTATATTACGTTATAACGTACAACGTTATACGGTATTACTTAATAACGTATAACGTTATATGGTATTATATTATCACGTATAACGTTATATGGTATTACTTTCTAACGTATAACATTATATGGTATTATTTCATAACGTATAACGTTATATAATATTATTTTATAAGGTATAACGTTTTGTGGTGCTACGTTATAACGTATAACGTTATATAGTGTTACGTTATAACGTTATATTATATTACGTTGTAACGTATAACGTTATATGGTATTATTTTATAACGTATAACGTAGTGTAGTGTTTCGTTATAACGTATAACGTTATATAGTGTTACGTTATAACGTTGTATTGTATTACGTTAGAACGTATAACGTTGTATGGTATTATTTTATAACGTATAACGTTATGTAGTGTTACGTTATAACGTATAACGTTATATAGTGATACCTAATAACGTATAACGTTATATAGTGTTACGGTATAACGCTATATTGTATTACGTTAAAATGTATAACTTAATACGGTATTATTTTATAACGTATAACGTTATATGGTATTATTTTATAACGTATAACGTAGTGTAGTGTTTCGTTATAACGTATAACGTTATATAGTGATACCTAGTAACGTGTAACGTTATATAGTGTTACGTTATAACGTTATATTGTATTACGTTAAAATGTATAACGTTATACAGTATTATGTTATAACGTATAACGTTATATGGTATTATTTCATAACGTATAACGTTATATAATATTATTTTATAAGGTATAACGTTATGTGGTGTTACGATATAACGAATAACGTTATATATTGTTACGTTATAACGTTATATTGTATTACGATATAACGTATAACGTTATACGTTATTATTTTATAACGTTTTATAACGTATAACGTTATATGGTTTTATTTTATAACGTATAACGTTATGTAGTGTTACGTTATAACGTATAACGTTATATGGTGATACCTAGTAACGTATAACGTTATATAGTGTTACGTTATAACGTTATACTGTATTACGTTATAATGTATAACGTTATAAGTTATTATTTTATAACGTATAACGTTATATGGTATTATTTTATAACGTATAACGTTATGTAGTGTTACGTTATAACGTACAACGTTATATAGTGTTTCGTTATAACGTTGTATTGTATTTCGTTAGAACGTATAACGTTATACGGTATTATTTTATAACGGATAACGTTATATGATATTATTTTATAACGTATAACGTTATGTAGTGTTACGTTATAACGTATAGCGTTATATAGTGATACCTAGTAACGTATAACGTTATATAGTATAACGTTATAACGTTATATTGTATTACGTTAAAATGTATAACGTAATACGGTATTATTTTATAACGTATAACGTTATGTAGTGTTACATTACAACGCATAACGTTATGTGGTAATATTTTATAACGTATAACGTTATATGGTGTTATTTTATAACGTATAACGTTATATGGTATTATTTTATAACGTATAACGTTATATGGTATTATTTCATAACGTATAACGTTATATAATATTGTTTTATGAGGTATAACATTATGTGGTGTTACGTTATAACGTATAACGTTATATAGTGTTACGTTATAACGTTATATTGTATTACGATATAACGTATATCGTTATACGTTATTATTTTATAACGTTTTATAACGTATAACGTTATATGGTATTATTTTATAACGTATAACGTTATATGGTTTTATTTTATAACGTATAACGTTATGTAGTGTTACGTTATAACGTATAACGTTATTTAGTGTTACGTTATAACGTTGTATTGTATTACGTTAGAACGTATAACGTTATACGGTATTATGTTATAACGTATAACGTTATATGATATTATTTTATAACGTATAACGTTATGTAGTGTTACGTTATAACGTATAACGTTATTTAGTGATACCTAGTAACGTATAACGTTATATAGTGTTACGTTATAACGTTATATTGTATTACGTCAAAATGTATAACGTTATACAGTACTATTTTATAACGTATAACGTTATATGGTATTATTTTATAACGTATAACGTTATATGGTATTATTTTATAACGTATAACGTAGTGTAGTGTTTCGTTATAACGTATAACGTTATATAGTGTTACGTTATAACGTTATATTGTATTACGTCAAAATGTATAACGTTATACAGTATTATATTATAACGTACAACATTATATGGTATTATTTTATAACGTATAACGTTATATGGTATTATTTCATAACGTATAACGTTATATAATATTGTTTTATAAGGTATAACATTATGTGGTGTTACGTTATAACGTATAACGTTATATAGTGTTACGTTATAACGTTGTATTGTATTACGTTAGAACGTATAACGTTATACGGTATTATGTTATAACGTATAACGTTATATGGTATTATTTTATAACGTATAACGTTATGTAGTGTTACGTTATAACGTGTAACGTTATATAGTGTTACGTTATAACGTTGTATTGTATTACTTTAGAACGTATAACGTTATACGGTATTATGTTATAACGTATAACGTTATATGGTATTATTTTATAACGTATAACGCTATGTTGTGTTACGTTATAACGTATAACGTTATATGGTGTTATGTTATAACGTTATACTGTATTACGTTAGAACGTATAAAGTTATTCGGTATTATTTTATAACGGATAACGTTATATAATATTAGTTTATAAGGTATAACGTTATGTTGTGACACGTTATAACGTATAACGCTATGTGGTAATATTTTATAACGTATAACGTTATATGATGTTAATTTATAACGTATAACGTTATGTAGTGTTACGTTATCACGTATAACGTTATATAGTGTTTCGTTATAACGTTGTATTCTATTTCGTTAGAACGTATAACGTTATACGGTATTATTTTATAACGGATAACGTTATATGATATTATTTTATAACGTATAACGTTATGTAGTGTTACGTTATTACGTATAACGTTATATAGTGATACCTAATAACGTATAACGTTATGTAGTGTTACGTTATCACGTATAACGTTATATAGTGTTTCGTTATAACGTTGTATTCTATTTCGTTAGAACGTATAACGTTATACGGTATTATTTTATAACGGATAACGTTATACGATATTATTTTATAACGTATAACGTTATGTAGTGTTACGTTATAACGTATAACGTTATATAGTGATACCTAATAACGTATAACGTTATATAGTGTTACGTTATATCGATATATTGTATTACGTTAAAATGTATAACGTAATACGGTATTATTTTATAACGTATAACGTTATGTAGCGTTACATTACAACGCATAACGTTACGTGGTAATTTTTTATAACGTATAACGTTATATGGTATTATTTTATAACGTATAACGTAGTGTAGTGTTTCGTTATAACGTATAACGTTGTATAGTGTAACGTTATAACGCTACATTGTATTACGTTATAACGTATAACGTTATACGGTATTACTTAACAACGTATAACGTTATATGGTATTATATTATAACGTATAACGTTATGTAGTGTTACGTTATAACGTATAACGTTATATAGTGATACCTAATAACGTATAACGTTATATAGTGATACCTAATAACGTATAACGTTATATGGTTTTATTTTATAACGTATAACGTTATATGGTAATATTTCATAACGTATAACGTTATATAATATTGTTTTATAAGGTATAACGTTATTTGGTGTTACGTTATAACGTATAACGTTATATAGTGTTACGTTATAACGTTATATTGTATTACGTTAGAACGTATAAAGTTATTCGGTATTATTTTATAACGGATAACGTTATATGGTATTATTTTATAACGTATAACGTTATGTAGTGTTACGTTATCACGTATAACGTTATATGGTGTAATGTTATAACGTTATATTGTATTACGTTAGAACATATAAAGTTATACGGTATTATTTTATAACGGATAACGTTACATGATATTCTTTTATAACGTATAACGTTATGTAGTGTTACGTTATAACGTATAACGTTATATAGTGATACCTAATAACGTATAACGTTATATAGTGTTTCGTTATAACGTTGTATTGTATTACGTTAGAACGTATAACGTTATACGGTATTATGTTATAACGTATAACGTTATATGGTATTATTTCATAACGTATAACGTTATATAATATTATTTTATAAGGTATAACGTTATGTGGTGTTACGTTATAACGTATAACGTTATATATTGTTACGTTATAACGTTATATTGTATTACGATGTAACGTATAACGTTATACGTTATTATTTTATAACGTTTTATAACGTATAACTTCATATGGTATTATTTTATAACGTATAACGTTATATAATATTAGTTTATAACGTATAACGTTATGTAGTGATACGTTATAACGTATAACGTTATGTGGTAATATTTTATAACGTATAACGTTATATAATAATATTTTATAACGTATAACGTTATATAATATTATTTTATAACGTATAGCGTTATATAGTGTTACGTTATAACGTTATATTATATTACGTTATAACGTACAACGTTATACGGTATTACTTAATAACGTATAACGTTATATGGTATTATATTATCACGTATAACGTTATATGGTATTACTTTCTAACGTATAACATTATATGGTATTATTTCATAACGTATAACGTTATATAATATTATTTTATAAGGTATAACGTTATGTGGTGCTACGTTATAACGTATAACGTTATATAGTGTTACGTTATAACGTTATATTATATTACGTTGTAACGTATAACGTTATATGGTATTATTTTATAACGTATAACGTAGTGTAGTGTTTCGTTATAACGTATAACGTTATATAGTGTTACGTTATAACGTTGTATTGTATTACGTTAGAACGTATAACGTTGTATGGTATTATTTTATAACGTATAACGTTATGCAGTGTTACGTTATAACGTATAACGTTATATAGTGATACCTAATAACGTATAACGTTATATAGTGTTACGGTATTACGTTATATTGTATTACGTTAAAATGTATAACTTAATACGGTATTATTTTATAACGTATAACGTTATATGGTATTATTTTATAACGTATAACGTAGTGTAGTGTTTCGTTATAACGTATAACGTTATATAGTGATACCTAGTAACGTGTAACGTTATATAGTGTTACGTTATAACGTTATATTGTATTACGTTAAAATGTATAACGTTATACAGTATTATGTTATAACGTATAACGTTATATGGTATTATTTCATAACGTATAACGTTATATAATATTATTTTATAAGGTATAACGTTATGTGGTGTTACGATATAACGAATAACGTTATATATTGTTACGTTATAACGTTATATTGTATTACGATATAACGTATAACGTTATACGTTATTATTTTATAACGTTTTATAACGTATAACGTTATATGGTTTTATTTTATAACGTATAACGTTATGTAGTGTTACGTTATAACGTATAACGTTATATGGTGATACCTAGTAACGTATAACGTTATATAGTGTTACGTTATAACGTTATACTGTATTACGTTATAATGTATAACGTTATAAGTTATTATTTTATAACGTATAACGTTATATGGTATTATTTTATAACGTATAACGTTATGTAGTGTTACGTTATAACGTACAACGTTATATAGTGTTTCGTTATAACGTTGTATTGTATTTCGTTAGAACGTATAACGTTATACGGTATTATTTTATAACGGATAACGTTATATGATATTATTTTATAACGTATAACGTTATGTAGTGTTACGTTATAATGTATAGCGTTATATAGTGATACCTAGTAACGTATAACGTTATATAGTATAACGTTATAACGTTATATTGTATTACGTTAAAATGTATAACGTAATACGGTATTATTTTATAACGTATAAAGTTATGTAGTGTTACATTACAACGCATAACGTTATGTGGTAATATTTTATAACGTATAACGTTATATGGTGTTATTTTATAACGTATAACGTTATATGGTATTATTTTATAACGTATAACGTTATATGGTATTATTTCATAACGTATAACGTTATATAATATTGTTTTATGAGGTATAACATTATGTGGTGTTACGTTATAACGTATAACGTTATATAGTGTTACGTTATAACGTTATATTGTATTACGATATAACGTATAACGTTATACGTTATTATTTTATAACGTTTTATAACGTATAACGTTATATGGTATTATTTTATAACGTATAACGTTATATGGTTTTATTTTATAACGTATAACGTTATGTAGTGTTACGTTATAACGTATAACGTTATTTAGTGTTACGTTATAACGTTGTATTGTATTACGTTAGAACGTATAACGTTATACGGTATTATGTTATAACGTATAACGTTATATGGTATTATTTTATAACGTATAACGTTATGTAGTGTTACGTTATAACGTACAACGTTATATAGTGTTTCGTTATAACGTTGTATTGTATTTCGTTAGAACTTATAACGTTATACGGTATTATTTGATAACGGATAACGTTATATGATATTATTTTATAACGTATAACGTTATGTAGTTTTACGTTATAACGTATAACGTTATTTAGTGATACCTAGTAACGTATAACGTTATATAGTGTTACGTTATAACGTTATATTGTATTACGTCAAAATGTATAACGTTATACAGTATTATTTTATAACCTATAACGTTATATGGTATTATTTTATAACGTATAACGTTATATGGTATTATTTTATAACGTATAACGTTATATGGTTTTATTTTATAACGTATAACGTTATGTACTGTTACGTTATAACGTATAACGTTATTTAGTGTTATGTTATAACGATGTATTGTATTACGTTAGAACGTATAACGTTATACGGTATTATGTTATAACGTATAACGTTATATGGTATTATTTTATAACGTAGTTATGTAGTGTTACGTTATAACGTATAACGTTATTTAGTGATACCTAGTAACGTATAACGTTATATAGTGTTACGTTATAACGTTATATTGTATTACGTCAAAATGTATAACGTTATACAGTATTATTTTATAACGTATAACGTTATATGGTATTATTTTATAACGTATAACGTTATATGGTATTATTTCATAACGTATAACGTTATATAATATTGTTTTATAAGGTATAACATTATGTGGTGTTACGTTATAACGTATAACGTTATATAGTGTTACGTTATAACGTTGTATTGTATTACGTTAGAACGTATAACGTTATACGGTATTATGTTATAACGTATAACGTTATATGGTATTATTTTATAACGTATAACGTTATGTAGTGTTACGTTATAACGTGTAACGTTATATAGTGTTAAGTTATAACGTTGTATTGTATTACTTTAGAACGTATAACGTTATACGGTATTATGTTATAACGTATAACGTTATATGGTATTATTTTATAACGTATAACGCTATGTAGTGTTACGTTATAACGTATAACGTTATATGGTGTTATGTTATAACGTTATACTGTATTACGTTAGAACGTATAAAGTTATTCGGTATTATTTTATAACGGATAACGTTATATAATATTAGTTTATAAGGTATAACGTTATGTTGTGACACGTTATAACGTATAACGCTATGTGGTAATATTTTATAACGTATAACGTTATATGATGTTAATTTATAACGTATAACGTTATGTAGTGTTACGTTATCACGTATAACGTTATATAGTGTTTCGTTATAACGTTGTATTCTATTTCGTTAGAACGTATAACGTTATACGGTATTATTTTATAACGGATAACGTTATATGATATTATTTTATAACGTATAACGTTATGTAGTGTTACGTTATTACGTATAACGTTATATAGTGATACCTAATAACGTATAACGTTATGTAGTGTTACGTTATCACGTATAACGTTATATAGTGTTTCGTTATAACGTTGTATTCTATTTCGTTAGAACGTATAACGTTATACGGTATTATTTTATAACGGATAACGTTATACGATATTATTTTATAACGTATAACGTTATGTAGTGTTACGTTATAACGTATAACGTTATATAGTGATACCTAATAACGTATAACGTTATATAGTGTTACGTTATATCGATATATTGTATTACGTTAAAATGTATAACGTAATACGGTATTATTTTATAACGTATAACGTTATGTAGCGTTACATTACAACGCATAACGTTACGTGGTAATTTTTTATAACGTATAACGTTATATGGTATTATTTTATAACGTATAACGTAGTGTAGTGTTTCGTTATAACGTATAACGTTGTATAGTGTAACGTTATAACGCTACATTGTATTACGTTATAACGTATAACGTTATACGGTATTACTTAACAACGTATAACGTTATATGGTATTATATTATAACGTATAACGTTATATGGTATTATCTTATAACGTATAACGTTATATGGTATTATTTCATAACGTATAACGTTATATAATATTATTTTATAAGGTATAACGTTATGTGGTGTTACGTTATAACGTATAACGTTATATATTGTTATGTTATAACGTTATATTGTATTACGATATAACGTATAACGTTATACGTTATTATTTTATAACTTTTTATAACGTATAACTTCATATGGTATTATTTTATAACGTATAATGTTATATAATATTAGTTTATAACGTATAACGTTATATAATATTAGTTTATAACGTATAACGTTATGTAGTGATACGTTATAACGTATAACGTTATGTGGTAATATTTTATAACGTATAACGTTATATAATATTATTTTATAAGGTATAACGTTATGTGGTGCTACGTTATAACGTAGAACGTTATCTAGTGTTACGTTATAACGTTATATTATATTACGTTGTAACGTATAACGTTATATGGTATTATTTTATAACGTATAACGTAGTGTAGTGTTTCGTTATAATGTATAACGTTATATAGTGTTACGTTATAACGTTGTATTGTCTTACGTTAGAACGTATATCGTTGTATGGTATTATTTTAAAACGTATAACGTTATGTAGTGTTACGTTATAACGTATAACGTTATATAGTGATACCTAATAACTTATAACGTTATATAGTGTTACGTTATAACGTTATATTATATTACGTTGTAACGTATAACGTTATACGGTATTATTTTATAACGTATAACGTTATATGGTATTATTTTATAACGTATAAAGTTATATGGTGTTATTTTATAACGTATAACGTTATATGGTATTATTTTATAACGTATAACTTTATATGGTGTTATTTTATAACATATAACGTTATATGTTATTAATTTATAACGTATAACGTTATGTAGTGTTACGTTATAACGTACAACGTTATATAGTGATACCTAATAACGTATAACGTTATATAGTGTTACGTTATAACGTTATATTGTATTACGTTAAAATGTATAACTTAATACGGTATTATTTTATAACGTACAACGTTATATGGTATTATTTTATAACGTATAACGTTGTATGGTTTTATTTTATAACGTATAACGTTATATGGTATTAATTTATAACGTATAACGTAGTGTAGTGTTTCGTTATAACGTATAACGTTATATAGTGTTACGTTATAACGTTGTATTGTATTACGTTAGAACGTATAACGTTATACGGTATTCCTTAACAACGTATAACGTTATATGGTATTATTTCATAACGTATAATGTTATATGATACTATTTTATAAGGTATAACGTAGTGTAGTGTTACGTTATATCGTATAATGTTATATAGTGTTACGTTATAACGTTATATTATATTACGTTGTAACGTATTACGCTATATGGTATTATTATATAACGTATAACGTAGTGTAGTGTTTCGCTGTAAAGTATAACGTTATATAGTGTTACGTTATAACGTTGTATTGTATTACGTTAGAACGTATAACGTTATACGGTATTACTTAACAACGTATAACGTTGTGTGGTATTATATTATAACGTACAACATTATATGGTATTATTTTATAACGTATAACGTTATATGGTATTATTTCATAACGTATAACGTTATATAATATTGTTTTATAAGGTATAACATTATGTGGTGTTACGTTATAACGTATAACGTTATATAGTGTTACGTTATAACGTTATATTGTATTACGATATAACGTATAACGTTATACGTTATTATTTTATAACGTTTTATAACGTATAACGTTATATGGTATTATTTTATAACGTATAACGTTATATGGTTTTATTTTATAACGTATAACGTTATGTAGTGTTACGTTATAATGTATAACGTTATATAGTGTTACGTTATAACGTTGTATTGTATTACGTTAGAACGTATAACGTTATACGGTATTATGTTATAACGTATAACGTTATATGGTATTATTTTATAACGTATAACGTTATGTAGTGTTACGTTATAACGTGTAACGTTATGTAGTGTTACGTTATAACGTGTAACGTTATATAGTGTTACGTTATAACGTTGTATTGTATTACGTTAGAACGTATAAAGTTATTCGGTATTATTTTATAACGGATAACGTTATATAATATTAGTTTATAACGTATAACGTTATGTTGTGACACGTTATAACGTATAACGCTATGTGGTAATATTTTATAACGTATAACGTTATATGATGTTAATTTATAACGTATAACGTTATGTAGTGTTACGTTATCACGTATAACGTTATATAGTGTTTCGTTATAACGTTGTATTCTATTTCGTTAGAACGTATAACGTTATACGGTATTATTTTATAACGGATAACGTTATATGGTATTATTTTATAACGTATAACGTTATATGGTATTATTTCATAACGTATAACGTTATATAATATTATTTTATAAGGTATAACGTTATGTGGTGTTACGCTATAACGTATAACGTTATATATTGTTATGTTATAACGTTATATTGTATTACGATATAACGTATAACGTTATACGTTATTATTTTATAACGTTTTATAACGTATAACTTCATATGGTATTATTTTATAACGTATAACGTTATATAATATTAGTTTATAACGTATAACGTTATATGGTATTATTTTATAACGTATAACGTAGTGTAGTGTTTCGTTATTTCGTATAACGTTATATAGTGTTACGTTATAACGTTGTATTGTATTAAGTTAGAACGTATAACGTTGTATGGTATTATTTTATAACGTATAACGTTATGTAGTGTTACGTTATAACGTATAACGTTATATAGTGATACCTAATAACTTATAACGTTATATAGTGTTACGTTATAACGTTATATTATATTACGTTGTAACGTATAACGTTATACGGTATTATTTTATAACGTATAACGTTATATGGTATTATTTTATAACGTATAAAGTTATATGGTGTTATTTTATAACGTATAACGTTATATGGTATTATTTTATAACGTATAACTTTATATGGTGTTATTTTATAACATATAACGTTATATGTTATTAATTTATAACGTATAACGTTATGTAGTGTTACGTTATAACGTACAACGTTATATAGTGATACCTAATAACGTATAACGTTATATAGTTTTACGTTATAACGTTATATTGTATTACGTTAAAATGTATAACTTAATACGGTATTATTTTATAACGTACAACGTTATGCAGTGTTACATTACAACGCATAACGTTATGTGGTAATATTTTATAACGTATAACGTTATATGGTGTTATTTTATAACGTATAACGTTATATGGTATTAATTTATAACGTATAACGTAGTGTAGTGTTTCGTTATAACGTATAACGTTATATAGTGTTACGTTATAACGTTGTATTGTATTACGTTAGAAAGTATAACGTTATACGGTATTCCTTAACAACGTATAACGTTATATGGTATTATTTCATAACGTATAACGTTATATAATATTATTTTATAAGGTATAACGTTATGTGGTGTTACGTTATAACGTATAACGTTATATATTGTTACGTTATAACGTTATATTGTATTACGATATAACGTATAACGTTATACGTTATTATTTTATAACGTTTTATAACGTATAACTTCATATGGTATTATTTTATAACGTATAACGTTATATAATATTAGTTTATAACGTATAACGTTATATAATATTATTTTATAACGTATAGCGTTATATAGTGTTACGTTATAACGTTATATTATATTACGTTATAACGTACAACGTTATACGGTATTACTTACTAACGTATAACGTTATATGGTATTATATTATCACGTATAACGTTATATGGTATTACTTTCTAACGTATAACATTATATGGTATTATTTCATAACGTATAACGTTATATAATATTATTTTATAAGGTATAACGTTATGTGGTGCTACGTTATAACGTATAACGTTATATAGTGTTACGTTATAACGTTATATTATATTACGTTGTAACGTATAACGTTATATGGTATTATTTTATAACGTATAACGTAGTGTAGTGTTTCGTTATAACGTATAACGTTATATAGTGTTACGTTATAACGTTGTATTGTATTACGTTAGAACGTATAACGTTGTATGGTATTATTTTATAACGTATAACGTTATGTAGTGTTACGTTATAACGTATAACGTTATATAGTGATACCTAATAACGTATAACGTTATATAGTGTTATGGTATAACGTTATATTGTATTACGTTAAAATGTATAACTTAATACGGTATTATTTTATAACGTATAACGTTATATGGTATTATTTTATAACGTATAACGTAGTGTAGTGTTTCGTTATAACGTATAACGTTATATAGTGATACCTAGTAACGTGTAACGTTATATAGTGTTACGTTATGACGTTATATTGTATTACGTTAAAATGTATAACGTTATACAGTATTATGTTATAACGTATAACGTTATATGGTATTATTTCATAACGTATAACGTTATATAATATTATTTTATAAGGTATAACGTTATGTGGTGTTACGATATAACGAATAACGTTATATATTGTTACGTTATAACGTGATATTGTATTACGATATAACGTATAACGTTATAAGTTATTATTTTATAACGTTTTATAACGTATAACGTTATATGGTTTTATTTTATAACGTATAACGTTATGTAGTGTTACGTTATAACGTATAACGTTATATGGTGATACCTAGTAACGTATAACGTTATATAGTGTTACGTTATAACGTTATACTGTATTACGTTATAATGTATAACGTTATAAGTTATTATTTTATAACGTATAACGTTATATGGTATTATTTTATAACGTATAACGTTATGTAGTGTTACGTTATAACGTTATATGGTATTATTTTATAACGTATAACGTTATGTAGTGTTACGTTATAACGTACAACGTTATATAGTGTTTCGTTATAACGTTGTATTGTATTTCGTTAGAACGTATAACGTTATACGGTATTATTTTATAACGGATAACGTTATATGATATTATTTTATAACGTATAACGTTATGTAGTGTTACGTTATAACGTATAGCGTTATATAGTGATACCTAGTAACGTATAACGTTATATAGTATAACGTTATAACGTTATATTGTATTACGTTAAAATGTATAACGTAATACGGTATTATTTTATAACGTATAACGTTATGTAGTGTTACATTACAACGCATAACGTTATGTGGTAATATTTTATAACGTATAACGTTATATGGTGTTATTTTATAACGTATAACATTATATGGTATTATTTTATAACGTATAACGTTATATGGTATTATTTCATAACGTATAACGTTATATAATATTGTTTTATGAGGTATAACATTATGTGGTGTTACGTTATAACGTTGTATTGTATTACGTTAGAACGTATAACGTTATACGGTATTATGTTATAACGTATAACGTTATATGGTATTATTTTATAACGTATAACGTTATGTAGTGTTACGTTATAACGTACAACGTTATATAGTGTTTCGTTATAACGTTGTATTGTATTTCGTTAGAACTTATAACGTTATACGGTATTATTTGATAACGGATAACGTTATATGATATTATTTTATAACGTATAACGTTATGTGGTGTTACGTTATAACGTATAACGTTATTTAGTGATACCTAGTAACGTATAACGTTATATAGTGTTACGTTATAACGTTATATTGTATTACGTCAAAATGTATAACGTTATACAGTATTATTTTATAACGTATAACGTTATATGGTATTATTTTATAACGTATAACGTTATATGGTATTATTTTATAACGTATAACGTAGTGTAGTGTTTCGTTATAACGTATAACGTTATATAGTGTTACGTTATAACGTTATATTGTATTACGTCAAAATGTATAACGTTATACAGTATTATATTATAACGTACAACATTATATGGTATTATTTTATAACGTATAACGTTATATGGTATTATTTCATAACGTATAACGTTATATAATATTGTTTTATAAGGTATAACATTATGTGGTGTTACGTTATAACGTATAACGTTATATAGTGTTACGTTATAACGTTGTATTGTATTACGTTAGAACGTATAACGTTATACGGTATTATGTTATAACGTATAACGTTATATGGTATTATTTTATAACGTATAACGTTATGTAGTGTTACGTTATAACGTGTAACGTTATATAGTGTTACGTTATAACGTTGTATTGTATTACTTTAGAACGTATAACGTTATACGCTATTATGTTATAACGTATAACGTTATATGGTATTATTTTATAACGTATAACGCTATGTAGTGTTACGTTATAACGTATAACGTTATATGGTGTTATGTTATAACGTTATACTGTATTACGTTAGAACGTATAAAGTTATTCGGTATTATTTTATAACGGATAACGTTATATAATATTAGTTTATAAGGTATAACGTTATGTTGTGACACGTTATAACGTATAACGCTATGTGGTAATATTTTATAACGTATAACGTTATATGATGTTAATTTATAACGTATAACGTTATGTAGTGTTACGTTATCAGGTATAACGTTATATAGTGTTTCGTTATAACGTTGTATTCTATTTCGTTAGAACGTATAACGTTATACGGTATTATTTTATAACGGATAACGTTATATGATATTATTTTATAACGTATAACGTTATGTAGTGTTACGTTATTACGAATAACGTTATATAGTGATACCTAGTAACGTATAACGTTGTATAGTTTAACGTTATAACGTTATATTGTATTACGTTAAAATGTATAACGTTATACGGTATTATTTTATAACGTATAACGTTATATGGTATTAGTTTATAACGTATAACGTTATATGGTATTATTTTATAACGTATAACTTTATATGGTGTTATTTTATAACATATAACGTTATATGTTATTAATTTATAACGTATAACGTTATGTAGTGTTACGTTATAACGTACAACGTTATATAGTGATACCTAATAACGTATAACGTTATATAGTGTTACGTTATAACGTTATATTGTATTACGTTAAAATGTATAACTTAATACGGTATTATTTTATAACGTACAACGTTATGCAGTGTTACATTACAACGCATAACGTTATGTGGTAATATTTTATAACGTGTAACGTTATATGGTGTTATTTTATAACGTATAACGTTATATGGTATTAATTTATAACGTATAACGTAGTGTAGTGTTTCGTTATAACGTATAACGTTATATAGTGTTACGTTATAACGTTGTATTGTATTACGTTAGAACGTATAACGTTATACGGTATTCCTTAACAACGTATAACGTTATATGGTATTATTTCATAACGTATAACGTTATATAATACTATTTTATAAGGTATAACGTAGTGTAGTGTTACGTTATATCGTATAATGTTATATAGTGTTACGTTATAACGTTATATTATATTACGTTGTAACGTATTACGCTATATGGTATTATTATATAACGTATAACGTAGTGTAGTGTTTCGCTGTTAAGTATAACGTTATATAGTGTTACGTTATACCGTTATATTGTATTACGTTATAACGTATAACGTTATATAGTCTTTCGTTATAGCGTTGTATTGTATTTCATTAGAACGTATAACGTTTTACGGTATTATTTTATAACGGATAACGTTATATGATATTATTTTATAACGTATAACGTTATGTAGTGTTACGTTATAACGTATAACGTTATATAGTGATACCTAATAACGTATAACGTTATATGGTTTTATTTTATAACGTATAACGTTATATGGTAATATTTCATAACGTATAACGTTATATAATATTGTTTTATAAGGTATAACGTTATTTGGTGTTACGTTATAACGTATAACGTTATATAGTGTTACGTTATAACGTTATATTGTATTACGTTAGAACGTATAAAGTTATTCGGTATTATTTTATAACGGATAACGTTATATGGTATTATTTTATAACGTATAACGTTATGTAGTGTTACATTATCACGTATAACGTTATATGGTGTAATGTTATAACGTTATATTGTATTACGTTAGAACATATAAAGTTATACGGTATTATTTTATAACGGATAACGTTATATGATATTATTTTATAACGTATAACGTTATGTAGTGTTACGTTATAACGTATAACGTTATATAGTGATACCTAATAACGTATAACGTTATATAGTGTTTCGTTATAACGTTGTATTGTATTACGTTAGAACGTATAACGTTATATGGTATTATGTTATAACGTATAACGTTATATGGTATTATTTCATAACGTATAACGTTATATAATATTATTTTATAAGGTATAACGTTATGTGGTGTTACGTTATAACGTATAACGTTATATATTGTTACGTTATAACGTTATATTGTATTACGATATAACGTATAATGTTATACGTTATTATTTTATAACGTTTTATAACGTATAACTTCATATGGTATTATTTTATAACGTATAACGTTATATAATATTAGTTTATAACGTATAACGTTATGTAGTGATACGTTATAACGTATAACGTTATGTGGTAATATTTTATAACGTATAACGTTATATAATAATATTTTATAACGTATAACGTTATATAATATTATTTTATAACGTATAGCGTTATATAGTGTTACGTTATAACGTTATATTATATTACGTTATAACGTACAACGTTATACGGTATTAGTTAATAACGTATAACGTTATATGGTATTATATTATCACGTATAACGTTATATGGTATTACTTTCTAACGTATAACATTATATGGTATTATTTCATAACGTATAACGTTATGTAATATTATTTTATAAGGTATAACGTTATGTGGTGCTACGTTATAACGTATAACGTTATATAGTGTTACGTTATAACGTTATATTATATTACGTTGTAACGTATAACGTTATATGGTATTATTTTATAACGTATAACGTAGTGTAGTGTTTCGTTATAACGTATAACGTTATATAGTGATACCTAGTAACGTGTAACGTTATATAGTGTTACGTTATAACGTTATATTGTATTACGTTAAAATGTATAACGTTATACAGTATTATGTTATAACGTATAACGTTATATGGTATTATTTCATAACGTATAACGTTATATAATATTATTTTATAAGGTATAACGTTATGTGGTGTTACGATATAACGAATAACGTTATATATTGTTACGTTATAACGTTAAATTGTATTACGATATAACGTATAACGTTATACGTTATTATTTTATAACGTTTTATAACGTATAACGTTATATGGTTTTATTTTATAACGTGTAACGTTATGTAGTGTTACGTTATAACGTATAACGTTATATGGTGATACCTAGTAACGTATAACGTTATATAGTGTTACGTTATAACGTTATACTGTATTACGTTATAATGTATAACGTTATAAGTTATTATTTTATAACGTATAACGTTATATGGTATTATTTTATAACGTATAACGTTATGTAGTGTTACGTTATAACGTACAACGTTATATAGTGTTTCGTTATAACGTTGTATTGTATTTCGTTAGAACGTATAACGTTATACGGTATTATTTTATAACGGATAACGTTATATGATATTATTTTATAACGTATAACGTTATGTAGTGTTACGTTATAACGTATAGCGTTATATAGTGATACCTAGTAACGTATAACGTTATATAGTATAACGTTATAACGTTATATTGTATTACGTTAAAATGTATAACGTAATACGGTATTATTTTATAACGTATAACGTTATGTAGTGTTACATTACAACGCATAACGTTATGTGGTAATATTTTATAACGTATAACGTTATATGGTGTTATTTTATAACGTATAACGTTATATGGTATTATTTTATAACGTATAACGTTATATGGTATTATTTCATAACGTATAACGTTATATAATATTGTTTTATGAGGTATAACATTATGTGGTGTTACGTTATAACGTATAACGTTATATAGTGTTACGTTATAACGTTATATTGTATTACGATATAACGTATAACGTTATTTAGTGTTACGTTATAACGTTGTATTGTATTACGTTAGAACGTATAACGTTATACGGTATTATGTTATAACGTATAACGTTATGTAGTGTTACGTTATAACGTATAACGTTATTTAGTGATACCTAGTAACGTATAACGTTATATAGTGTTACGTTATAACGTTATATTGTATTACGTCAAAATGTATAACGTTATACAGTATTATTTTATAACGTATAACGTTATATGGTATTATTTTATAACGTATAACGTTATATGGTATTATTTTATAACGTATAACGTAGTGTAGTGTTTCGTTATAACGTATAACGTTATATAGTGTTACGTTATAACGTTATATTGTATTACGTCAAAATGTATAACGTTATACAGTATTATATTATAACGTACAACATTATATGGTATTATTTTATAACGTATAACGTTATATGGTATTATTTCATAACGTATAACGTTATATAATATTGTTTTATAAGGTATAACATTATGTGGTGTTACGTTATAACGTATAACGTTATATAGTGTTACGTTATAACGTTGTATTGTATTACGTTAGAACGTATAACGTTATACGGTATTATGTTATAACGTATAACGTTATATGGTATTATTTTATAACGTATAACGTTATGTAGTGTTACGTTATAACGTGTAACGTTATATAGTGTTACGTTATAACGTTGTATTGTATTACTTTAGAACGTATAACGTTATACGGTTTTATATTATAACGTATAACGTTATATGGTATTATTTTATAACGTATAACGCTATGTAGTGTTACGTTATAACGTATAACGTTATATGGTGTTATGTTATAACGTTATACTGTATTACGTTAGAACGTATAAAGTTATTCGGTATTATTTTATAACGGATAACGTTATATAATATTAGTTTATAAGGTATAACGTTATGTTGTGACACGTTATAACGTATAACGCTATGTGGTAATATTTTATAATGTATAACGTTATATGATGTTAATTTATAACGTATAACGTTATGTAGTGTTACGTTATCACGTATAACGTTATATAGTGTTTCGTTATAACGTTGTATTCTATTTCGTTAGAACGTATAACGTTATACGGTATTATTTTATAACGGATAACGTTATATGATATTATTTTATAACGTATAACGTTATGTAGTGTTACGTTATTACGTATAACGTTATATAGTGATACCTAATAACGTATAACGTTATGTAGTGTTACGTTATCACGTATAACGTTATATAGTGTTTCGTTATAACGTTGTATTCTATTTCGTTAGAACGTATAACGTTATACGGTATTATTTTATAACGGATAACGTTATATGATATTATTTTATAACGTATAACGTTATGTAGTGTTACGTTATTACGAATAACGTTATATAGTGATTCCTAATAACGTATAACGTTATGTAGTGTTACGTTATAACGTATAGCGTTATATAGTGATACCTAGTAACGTATAACGTTGTATAGTTTAACGTTATAACGTTATATTGTATTACGTTAAAATGTATAACGTTATACGGTATTATTTTATAACGTATAACGTTATATGGTATTAGTTTATAACGTATAACGTTATATGGTATTATTTTATATCGTATAACGTTATATGGTATTATTTCAT
Organism: Bombus dahlbomii; assembly: GCA_037178635.1. Lineage (NCBI taxonomy): Eukaryota > Metazoa > Arthropoda > Insecta > Hymenoptera > Apidae > Bombus > Bombus dahlbomii. The sequence continues at coordinate 20,662,971 of CM074102.1, forward strand.
AACCTATAACGTTATATGGTATTATTTTATAACGTATAACGTTATGTAGTGTTACGTTATAACGTGTAACGTTATATAGTGTTACGTTATAACGTTGTATTGTATTACTTTAGAACGTATAACGTTATATGGTATTATTTTATAACGTATAACGTTATGTATTGTTACGTTATAACGTATAACGTTATATAGTGTTACGTTATAACGTTGTATTGTATTACGTTAGAACGTATAACGTTATACGGTATTATTTTATAACGGATAACGTTATAAGGTATTATTTTATAACGTATAACGATATGTAGTGTTACGTTATTGCGTATAACGTTATATAGTGATACCTAATAACGTATAACGTTATGTAGTGTTACGTTATCACGTATAACGTTATATGGTGTAATGTTATAACGTTATATTGTATTACGTTAGAACGTATAAAGTTATACGGTATTATTTTATAACGGATAACGTTATAAGATATTATTTTATAACGTATCACGATATGTAGTGTTACGTTATTGCGTATAACGTTATATAGTGATACCTAATAACGTATAACGTTAGGTAGTGTTACGTTATAACGTATAACGTTATATGGTGTAATGTTATAACGTTATATTGTATTACGTTAGGACGTATAAAGTTATACGGTATTATTTTATAACGGATAACGTTATACGATATTATTTTATAACGTATAACGTTATGTAGTGTTACGTTATAACGTATAACGTTATATAGTGATACCTAATAACGTATAACGTTATATAGTGTTACGTTATATCGATATATTGTATTACGTTAAAATGTATAACGTAATACGGTATTATTTTATAACGTATAACGTTATGTAGCGTTACATTACAACGCATAACGTTACGTGGTAATTTTTTATAACGTATAACGTTATATGGTATTATTTTATAACGTATAACGTAGTGTAGTGTTTCGTTATAACGTATAACGTTGTATAGTGTAACGTTATAACGCTACATTGTATTACGTTATAACGTATAACGTTATACGGTATTACTTAACAACGTATAACGTTATATGTTATTATATTATAACGTATAACGTTATATGGTATTATTTTATAACGTATAACGTTATATGGTATTATTTCATAACGTATAACGTTATATAATATTATTTTATAAGGTATAACGTTATGAGGTGTTACGTTATAACGTATAACGTTATATATTGTCATGTTATAACGTTATATTGTATTACGATATAACGTATAACGTTATACGTTATTATTTTATAACGTTTTATAACGTATAACTTCATATGGTATTATTTTATAACGTATAACGTTATATAATATTAGTTTATAACGTATAACGTTATATAATATTAGTTTATAACGTATAACGTTATGTAGTGATACGTTATAACGTATAACGTTATGTGGTAATATTTTATAACGTATAACGTTATATAATATTATTTTATAAGGTATAACGTTATGTGGTGCTACGTTATAACGTAGAACGTTATATAGTGTTACGTTATAACGTTATATTATATTACGTTGTAACGTATAACGTTATATGGTATTATTTTATAACGTATAACGTAGTGTAGTGTTTCGTTATAACGTATAACGTTATATAGTGTTACGTTATAACGTTGTATTGTATTACGTTAGAACGTATAACGTTGTATGGTATTATTTTATAACGTATAACGTTATGTAGTGTTACGTTATAACGTATAACGTTATATAGTGATACCTAATAACTTATAACGTTATATAGTGTTACGTTATAACGTTATATTATATTACGTTGTAACGTATAACGTTATACGGTATTATTTTATAACGTATAACGTTATATGGTATTATTCTATAACGTATAAAGTTATATGGTGTTATTTTATAACGTATAACGTTATATGGTATTATTTTATAACGTATAACTTTATATGGTGTTATTTTATAACATATAACGTTATATGTTATTAATTTATAACGTATAATGTTATGTAGTGTTACGTTATAACGTACAACGTTATATAGTGATACCTAATAACGTATAACGTTAAATAGTGTTACGTTATAACGTTATATTGTATTACGTTAAAATGTATAACTTAATACGGTATTATTTTATAACGTACAACGTTATGTAGTGTTACATTACAACGCATAACGTTATGTGGTAATATTTTATAACGTATAACGTTATATGGTGTTATTTTATAACGTATAACGTTATATGGTATTAATTTATAACGTATAACGTAGTGTAGTGTTTCGTTATAACGTATAACGTTATATAGTGTTACGTTATAACGTTGTATTGTATTACGTTAGAACGTATAACGTTGTATGGTATTATTTTATAACGTATAACGTTATGTAGTGTTACGTTATAACGTATAACGTTATATAGTGATACCTAATAACTTATAACGTTATATAGTGTTACGTTATAACGTTATATTATATTACGTTGTAACGTATAACGTTATACGGTATTATTTTATAACGTATAACGTTATATGGTATTATTTTATAACGCATAAAGTTATATGGTGTTATTTTATAACGTATAACGTTATATGGTATTATTTTATAACGTATAACTTTATATGGTGTTATTTTATAACATATAACGTTATATGTTATTAATTTATAACGTATAATGTTATGTAGTGTTACGTTATAACGTACAACGTTATATAGTGATACCTAATAACGTATAACGTTATATAGTGTTACGTTATAACGTTATATTGTATTACGTTAAAATGTATAACTTAATACGGTATTATTTTATAACGTACAACGTTATGTAGTGTTACATTACAACGCATAACGTTATGTGGTAATATTTTATAACGTATAACGTTATATGGTGTTATTTTATAACGTATAACGTTATATGGTATTAATTTATAACGTATAACGTAGTGTAGTGTTTCGTTATAACGTATAACGTTATATAGTGTTACGTTATAACGTTGTATTGTATTACGTTAGAACGTATAACGTTATACGGTATTCCTTAACAACGTATAACGTTATATGGTATTATTTCATAACGTATAACGTTATATAATACTATTTTATAACGTATAACGTTATGTAGTGTTACGTTATAACGTATAACGTTATATGGTGATACCTAGTAACGTATAACGTTATATAGTGTTACGTTATAACGTTATATTGTATTACGTCGAAATGTATAACGTTATACGGTATTATTTTATAACGTATAACTTTATATGGTATTATTTTATAACGTATAACGTTATATGGTATTATTTTATAACGTATAACGTAGTGTAATGCTTCGTTATAACGTATAACGTTGTATAGTGTAACGTTATAACGCTACATGGTATTACGTTATAACGTATAACGTTATACGGTATTATTTTATAACGTTTTATAACGTATAACTTCATATGGTATTATTTTATAACGTATAACGTTATATAATATTAGTTTATAACGTATAACGTTATGTAGTGATACGTTATAACGTACAACGTTATATAGTGTTTCGTTATAACGTTGTATTGTATTTCGTTAGAACGTATAACGTTATACGGTATTATTTTATAACGGATAACGTTATATGATATTATTTTATAACGTATAACGTTATGTAGTGTTACGTTATAACGTATAGCGTTATATAGTGATACCTAGTAACGTATAACGTCATATAGTATAACGTTATAACGTTATATTGTATTACGTTAAAATGTATAACGTTATACGGTATTATTTTATAACGTATAACTTTATATGGTATTATTTTATAACGTATAACGTTATATGGTATTATTTTATAACGTATAACGTAGTGTAGTGCTTCGTTATAACGTATAACGTTGTATAGTGTAACGTTATAACGCTACATGGTATTACGTTATAACGTATAACGTTATACGGTATTATTTTATAACGTTTTATAACGTATAACTTCATATGGTATTATTTTATAACGTATAACGTTATATAATATTAGTTTATAACGTATAACGTTATGTAGTGATACGTTATAACGTATAACGTTATGTGGTAATATTTTATAACGTATAACCTTATATAGTGTTACGTTATAACGTTATATTGTATTACGTTAAAATGTATAACGTAATACGGTATTATTTTATAACGTATAACGTTATGTAGTGTTACATTACAACGCATAACGTTATGTGGTAATATTTTTAACGTATAACGTTATATGGTGTTATTTTATAACGTATAACGTTATATGATATTATTTTATAACGTATAACGTTATGTAGTGTTACGTTATAACGTATAACGTTATTTAGTGATACCTAGTAACGTATAACGTTATATAGTGTTACGTTATAACGTTATATTGTATTACGTCGAAATGTATAACGTTATACAGTATTATTTTATAACGTTTTATAACGTATAACGTTATATGGTATTATTTTATAACGTATAACGTTATATGGTATTATTTTATAACGTATAACGTTATATGGTATTATTTTATAACGTATAACGTTATGTAGTGTTACGTTATAACGTATAACGTTATATAGAGTTTCGTTATAACGTTGTAGTGTATTACGTTAGAACGTATAACGTTATACGGTATTATCTTATAACGTATAACGGCATATGGTATTATTTTATAACGTATAACGTTATATAATATTAGTTTATAACGTATAACGTTATGTAGTGATACGTTATAACGTATAACGTTATGTGGTAATATTTTATAACGTATAACGTTATATGGTGTTAATTTATAACGTATAACGTTATGTAGTGCTAGGATATAACGTATAACGTTATATAGTGTTTCGTTATAACGTTGTATTGTATTTCGTTAGAACGTATAACGTTATGCGGTATTATTTTATAACGGATATCGTTATATGATATTATTTTATAACGTAAAACGTTATGTAGTGTTACGTTATAACGCATAACGTTATATAGTGATACCTAATAACGTATAACGTTATATAGTGTTACGTTATAACGTTATACTGTATTACGTTATAATGTATAACGTTATAAGTTATTATTTTATAACGTATAACGTTATATGGTATTATTTTATAACGTATAACGTTATATGGTGTTATTTTATAACGTATAACGTTATATGGTATTAATTTATAACGTATAACGTTATGTAGTGTTACGTTATAACGTACAACGTTATATAGTGTTGCGTTATAACGTTGTATTGTATTTCGTTAGAACGTATAACGTTATACGGTATTATTTTATAACGTACAACGTTATGTAGTGTTACATTACAACGCATAACGTTATGTGGTAATATTTTATAACGTATAACGTTATATGGTGTTATTTTATAACGTATAACGTTATATGGTATTAATTTATAACGTATAACGTAGTGTAGTGTTTCGTTATAACGTATAACGTTATATAGTGTTACGTTATAACGTTGTATTGTATTACGTTAGAACGTATAACGTTATACGGTATTCCTTAACAACGTATAACGTTATATGGTATTATTTCATAACGTATAACGTTATATAATACTATTTTATAACGTATAACGTTATGTAGTGTTACGTTATAACGTATAACGTTATATGGTGATACCTAGTAACGTATAACGTTATATAGTGTTACGTTATAACGTTATATTGTATTACGTCGAAATGTATAACGTTATACGGTATTATTTTATAACGTATAACTTTATATGGTATTATTTTATAACGTATAACGTTATATGGTATTATTTTATAACGTATAACGTAGTGTAATGCTTCGTTATAACGTATAACGTTGTATAGTGTAACGTTATAACGCTACATGGTATTACGTTATAACGTATAACGTTATACGGTATTATTTTATAACGTTTTATAACGTATAACTTCATATGGTATTATTTTATAACGTATAACGTTATATAATATTAGTTTATAACGTATAACGTTATGTAGTGATACGTTATAACGTACAACGTTATATAGTGTTTCGTTATAACGTTGTATTGTATTTCGTTAGAACGTATAACGTTATACGGTATTATTTTATAACGGATAACGTTATATGATATTATTTTATAACGTATAACGTTATGTAGTGTTACGTTATAACGTATAGCGTTATATAGTGATACCTAGTAACGTATAACGTCATATAGTATAACGTTATAACGTTATATTGTATTACGTTAAAATGTATAACGTTATACGGTATTATTTTATAACGTATAACTTTATATGGTATTATTTTATAACGTATAACGTTATATGGTATTATTTTATAACGTATAACGTAGTGTAGTGCTTCGTTATAACGTATAACGTTGTATAGTGTAACGTTATAACGCTACATGGTATTACGTTATAACGTATAACGTTATACGGTATTATTTTATAACGTTTTATAACGTATAACTTCATATGGTATTATTTTATAACGTATAACGTTATATAATATTAGTTTATAACGTATAACGTTATGTAGTGATACGTTATAACGTATAACGTTATGTGGTAATATTTTATAACGTATAACCTTATATAGTGTTACGTTATAACGTTATATTGTATTACGTTAAAATGTATAACGTAATACGGTATTATTTTATAACGTATAACGTTATGTAGTGTTACATTACAACGCATAACGTTATGTGGTAATATTTTTAACGTATAACGTTATATGGTGTTATTTTATAACGTATAACGTTATATGATATTATTTTATAACGTATAACGTTATGTAGTGTTACGTTATAACGTATAACGTTATTTAGTGATACCTAGTAACGTATAACGTTATATAGTGTTACGTTATAACGTTATATTGTATTACGTCGAAATGTATAACGTTATACAGTATTATTTTATAACGTTTTATAACGTATAACGTTATATGGTATTATTTTATAACGTATAACGTTATATGGTATTATTTTATAACGTATAACGTTATATGGTATTATTTTATAACGTATAACGTTATGTAGTGTTACGTTATAACATATAACGTTATATAGAGTTTCGTTATAACGTTGTAGTGTATTACGTTAGAACGTATAACGTTATACGGTATTATCTTATAACGTATAACGGCATATGGTATTATTTTATAACGTATAACGTTATATAATATTAGTTTATAACGTATAACGTTATGTAGTGATACGTTATAACGTATAACGTTATGTGGTAATATTTTATAACGTATAACGTTATATGGTGTTAATTTATAACGTATAACGTTATGTAGTGCTAGGATATAACGTATAACGTTATATAGTGTTTCGTTATAACGTTGTATTGTATTTCGTTAGAACGTATAACGTTATGCGGTATTATTTTATAACGGATATCGTTATATGATATTATTTTATAACGTAAAACGTTATGTAGTGTTACGTTATAACGCATAACGTTATATAGTGATACCTAATAACGTATAACGTTATATAGTGTTACGTTATAACGTTATACTGTATTACGTTATAATGTATAACGTTATAAGTTATTATTTTATAACGTATAACGTTATATGGTATTATTTTATAACGTATAACGTTATATGGTGTTATTTTATAACGTATAACGTTATATGGTATTAATTTATAACGTATAACGTTATGTAGTGTTACGTTATAACGTACAACGTTATATAGTGTTGCGTTATAACGTTGTATTGTATTTCGTTAGAACGTATAACGTTATACGGTATTATTTTATAACGGATAACGTTATATGATATTATTTTATAACGTATAACGTTATGTAGTGTTACGTTATAACGTATAGCGTTATATAGTGATACCTAGTAACGTATAACGTTATATAGTGTAACGTTCTAACGTTATATTGTATTACGTTAAAATGTATAACGTTATACGGTATTATTTTATAACTTATAACTTTATATGGTATTATTTTATAACGTATAACGTTATATGGTATTATTTTATAACGTATAACGTAGTGTAGTGCTTCGTTATAACGTATAACGTTGTATAGTGTAACGTTATAACGCTACATTGTATTACGTTATAACGTATAACGTTATACGGTATTACTTATCAACGTATAACGTTATATGGTATTATATTATAACGTATAACGTTATATGGTATTATTTTATAACGTATAACGTTATATGGTATTATTTCATAACGTATAACGTTATATAATATTATTTTATATGGTATAACGTTATGTGGTGTTACGTTATAACGTATAACGTTATATATTGTTACGTTGTAACGTTATATTGTAATACGATATAACGTATAACGTTATACGTTATTATTTTATAACGTTTTATAACGTATAACTTCATATGGCATTATTTTATAACGTATAACGTTATATAATATTAGTTTATAACGTATAACGTTATGTAGTGATACATTACAACGCATAACGTTATGTGGTAATATTTTATAACGTATAACGTTATATGGTGTTATTTTGTAACGTATAACGTTATATGGTATTAATTTATAACGTATAACGTTATGTAGTGTTACGTTATAACGTACAACGTTATATAGTGTTTCGTTATAACGTTGTATTGTATTTCGTTAGAACGTATAACGTTATACGGTATTATTTGATAACGGATAACGTTATATGATATTATTTTATAACGTATAACGTTATGTAGTGTTACGTTATAACGTATAACGTTATTTAGTGATACCTAGTAACGTATAACGTTATATAGTGTTACGTTATAACGTTATATTGTATTACGTCGAAATGTATAACGTTATACAGTATTATTTTATAACGTTTTATAACGTATAACGTTATATGGTATTATTTTATAACGTATAACGTTATATGGTTTTATTTTATAACGTACAACGTTATATGGTATTATTTCATAACGTATAACGTTATATAATATTGTTTTATAAGGTATAACGTTATTTGGTGTTACGCTATAACGTATAACGTTATATAGTGTTACGTTATAACGTTATATTGTATTACGTTAGAACGTATAAATTTATTCGGTATTATTTTATAACGGATAACGTTATATGGTATTATTTTATAACGTATAACGTTATGTAGTGTTACGTTATCACGTATAACGTTATATGGTGTAATGTTATAACGTTATATTGTATTACGTTAGAACGTATAAAGTTATACGGTATTATTTTATAACGGATAACGTTATATGATATTATTTTATAACGTATAACGTTATGTAGTGTTACGTTATTGCGTATAACGTTATATAGTGATACCTAATAACGTATAACGTTATATAGTGTTACGTTATATCGATATATTGTATTACGTTAAAATGTATAACGTAATACGGTATTATTTTATAACGTATAACGTTATGTAGCGTTACATTACAACGCATAACGTTACGTGGTAATATTTTATAACGTATAACGTTATATAATATTATTTTATAACGTATAAAGTGATGTAGTGTTACGTTATAACGTATAACGTTATATAGTGTTACGTTATAACGTTATATTATATTACGTTGTAACGTATAACGTTATACGGTATTATTTTATAACGTATAACGTTATACGGTATTATTTTATAACGTATAACGTTATATTGTATTACGGTAAAATGTATAACGTTATACGGTATCATTTTATAACGTATAACGTTATATGGTATTATTTTATAACGTATAACGTTATATGGCATTATTCTATAACGTATAACGTTATGTAGTGATACGTTATAACGTATAACGTTATGTGGTAATATTTTATAACGTATAACGTTATATGGTGTTAATTTATAACGTATAACGTTATGTAGTGCTAGGATATAACGTATAACGTGATATAGTGTTTCGTTATAACGTTGTATTGTTTTTCGTTAGAACGTATAACGTTATGCGGTATTATTTTATAACGGATATCGTTATATGATATTATTTTATAACGTAAAACGTTATGTAGTGTTACGTTATAACGCATAACGTTATATAGTGATACCTAATAACGTATAACGTTATATAGTGTTACGTTATAACGTTATACTGTATTACGTTATAATGTATAACGTTATAAGTTATTATTTTATAACGTATAACGTTATATGGTATTATTTTATAACGTATAACGTTATATGGTGTTATTTTATAACGTATAACGTTATATGGTATTATTTTATAACATATAACGTTATATGGTGTTATTTTATAACGTATAACGTTATATGGTGTTAATTTATAACGTATAACTTTATGTAGTGCTAGGATATAACGTATAACGTTATATAGTGTTTCGTTATAACGTTGTATTGTATTTCGTTAGAACGTATAACGTTATACGGTATTATTTGATAACGGATAACGTTATATGATATTATTTTATAACGTATAACGTTATGTAGTGTTACGTTATAACGTATAACGTTATTTAGTGATACCTAGTAACGTATAACGTTATATAGTGTTACGTTATAACGTTATATTGTATTACGTCGAAATGTATAACGTTATACAGTATTATTTTATAACGTTTTATAACGTATAACGTTATATGGTATTATTTTATAACGTATAACTTTATATGGTTTTATTTTATAACGTATAACGTTATATGGTATTATTTCATAACGTATAACGTTATATAATATGGTTTTATAAGGTATAACGTTATTTGGTGTTACGTTATAACGTATAACGTTATATAGTGTTACGTTATAACGTTATATTGTATTACGTTAGAACGTATAAAGTTATTCGGTATTATTTTATAACGGATAACGTTATATGGTTTTATTTTATAACGTATAACGTTATGTAGTGTTACGTTATCACGTATAACGTTATATGGTGTAATGTTATAACGTTATATTGTATTACGTTAGAACGTATAAAGTTATACGGTATTATTTTATAACGTATAACGTTATATGGTATTATTTTATAACGTATAACGTTATATGGTATTATTTTATAACGTATAACGTTATGTAGTGTTACGTTATAACGTATATAGTTATATAGAGTTTCGTTATAACGTTGTATTGTATTACGTTAGAACGTATAACGTTATACGGTATTATCTTATAACGTATAACGTCATATGTTATTATTTTATAACGTATAACGTTATATAATATTAGTTTATAACGTATAACGTTATGTAGTGATACGTTATAACGTATAACGTTATGTGGTAATATTTTATAACGTATAACGTTATATGGTATTAATTTATAACGTATAACGTTATGTAGTGCTAGGATATAACGTATAACGTTATATAGTGTTTCGTTATAACGTTGAATTGTTTTTCGTTAGAACGTATAACGTTATGCGGTATTATTTTATAACGGATATCGTTATATGATATTATTTTATAACGTAAAACGTTATGTAGTGTTACGTTATAACGCATAACGTTATATAGTGATACCTAATAACGTATAACGTTATATAGTGTTACGTTATAACGTTATACTGTATTACGTTATAATGTATAAAGTTATAAGTTATTATTTTATAACGTATAACGTTATATGGTATTATTTTATAACGTATAACGTTATATGGTGTTATTTTATAACGTATAACGTTATATGGTATTATTTTATAACGTATAACGTTATATGGTGTTATTTTATAACGTATAACGTTATATGGTGTTAATTTATAACGTATAACGTTATGTAGTGCTAGGATATAACGTATAACGTTATATAGTGTTTCGTTATAACGTTGTATTGTATTTCGTTAGAACGTATAACGTTATACGGTATTATTTGATAACGGATAACGTTATATGATATTATTTTATAACGTATAACGTTATGTAGTGTTACGTTATAACGTATAACGTTATTTAGTGATACCTAGTAACGTATAACGTTATATAGTGTTGCGTTATAACGTTATATTGTATTACGTCGAAATGTATAACGTTATACAGTATTATTTTATAACGTTTTATAACGTATAACGTTATATGGTATTATTTTATAACGTATAACGTTATATGGTTTTATTTTATAACGTATAACGTTATATGGTATTATTTCATAACGTATAACGTTATATAATATGGTTCTATAAGGTATAACGTTATTTGGTGTTACGTTATAACGTATAACGTTATATAGTGTTACGTTATAACGTTATATTGTATTACGTTAGAACGTATAAAGTTATTCGGTATTATTTTATAACGGATAACGTTATATGGTATTATTTTATAACGTATAACGTTATGTAGTGTTACGTTATCACGTATAACGTTATATGGTGTAATGTTATAACGTTATATTGTATTACGTTAGAACGTATAAAGTTATACGGTATTATTTTATAACGGATAACGTTATATGATATTATTTTATAACGTATAACGTTATGTAGTGTTACGTTATTACGTATAACGTTATATAGTGATACCTAATAACTTATAACGTTATGTAGTGTTACGTTATAACGTACAACGTTATATAGTGTTTCGTTATAACATTGTATTGTATTTCGTTAGAACGTATAACGTTATACGGTATTATTTTATAACGGATAACGTTATATGATATTGTTTTATAACGTATAACGTTATGTAGTGTTACGTTATAACGTATAGCGTTATATAGTGATACCTAGTAACGTATAACGTTATATAGTATAACGTTATAACGTTATATTGTATTACGTTAAAATGTATAACGTAATGCGGTATTATTTTATAACGTATAACGTTATGTAGTGTTACATTACAACGCATAACGTTATGTGGTAATATTTTATAACGTATAACGTTATATGGTGTTATTTTATAACGTATAACGTTATATGGTATTAATTTATAACGTATAACGTTATGTAGTGTTACGTTATAACGTACAACGTTATATAGTGTTTCGTTATAACGTTGTATTGTATTTCGTTAGAACTTATAAGGTTATACGGTATTATTTGATAACGGATAACGTTATATGATATTATTTTATAACGTATAACGTTATGTAGTGTTGCGTTATAACGTATAACGTTAATTAGTGATACCTAGTAACGTATAACGTTATATAGTGTTACGTTATAACGTTATATTGTATTACGTCAAAATGTATAACGTTATACAGTATTATTTTATAACGTATAACGTTATATGGTATTATTTTATAACGTATAACGTTATATGGTATTATTTTATAACGTATAACGTAGTGTAGTGTTTCGTTATAACGTATAACGTTATATAGTGTAACGTTATAACGCTACATTGTATTACGTTATAACGTATAACGTTATACGGTATTACTTAACAACGTATAACGTTGTATGGTATTATATTATAACGTACAACATTATATGGTATTATTTTATAACGTATAACGTTATATGGTATTATTTCATAACGTATAACGTTATATAATATTGTTTTATAAGGTATAACATTATGTGGTGTTACGTTATAACGTATAACGTTATATAGTGTTACGTTATAACGTTGTATTGTATTACGTTAGAACGTATAACGTTATACGGTATTATGTTATAACGTATAACGTTATATGGTATTATTTTATAACGTATAACGTTATGTAGTGTTACGTTATAACGTGTAACGTTATATAGTGTTACGTTATAACGTTGTATTGTATTACGTTAGAACGTATAACGTTATACGGTATTATGTTATAACGTATAACGTTATATGGTATTATTTTATAACGTATAACGCTATGTAGTGTTACGTTATAACGTATAACGTTATATGGTGTTATGTTATAACGTTATACTGTATTACGTTAGATCGTATAAAGTTATTCGGTATTATTTTATAACGGATAACGTTATATAATATTAGTTTATAAGGTATAACGTTATGTTGTGACACGTTATAACGTATAACGCTATGTGGTAATATTTTATAACGTATAACGTTATATGATGTTAATTTATAACGTATAATGTTATGTAGTGTTACGTTATCACGTATAACGTTATATAGTGCTTCGTTATAACGTTGTATTCTATTTCGTTAGAACGTATAACGTTATACGGTATTATTTTATAACGGATAACGTTATATGATATTATTTTATAACGTATAACGTTATGTAGTGTTACGTTATTACGTATAACGTTATATAGTGATACCTAATAACGTATAACGTTATGTAGTGTTACGTTATCACGTGTAACGTTATATAGTGTTTCGTTATAACGTTGTATTCTATTTCGTTAGAACGTATAACGTTATACGGTATTATTTTATAACGGATAACGTTATATGATATTATTTTATAACGTATAACGTTATGTAGTGTTACGTTATTACGTATAACGTTATATAGTGATACCTAATAACGTATAACGTTATGTAGTGTTACGTTATAACGTACAACGTTATATAGTGTTTCGTTATAACGTTGTATTGTATTTCGTTAGAACGTATAACGTTATACGGTATTATTTTATAACGGAAAACGTTATATGATATTATTTTATAACGTATAACGTTATGTAGTGTTACGTTATAACGTATAGCGTTATATAGTGATACCTAGTAACGTATAACGTTGTATAGTTTAACGTTATAACGTTATATTGTATTACGTTAAAATGTATAACGTTATACGGTATTATTTTATAACGTATAACGTTATATGGTATTAGTTTATAACGTATAACGTTATATGGTATTATTTTATATCGTATAACGTTATATGGTATTATTTCATAACCTATAACGTTATATAATATTATTTTATAAGGTATAACGTTATGTGGTGTTACGTTATAACGTATAACGTTATATAGTGGTACGTTATAACGTTATATTGTATTACGATATAACGTATAACGATATACCTTATTATTTTATAACGTTTTATAACGTATAACGTTATATGGTATTATTTTATAACGTATAACGTTGTATGGTTTTATTTTATAACGTATAACGTTATATGGTATTATTTTATAACGTATAACGTTATGTATTGTTACATTATAACGTATAACGTTATATAGTGTTACGTTATAACGTTGTATTGTATTACGTTAGAACGTATAACGTTATACGGTATTATTTTATAACGGATAACGTTATAAGATATTATTTTATAACGTATAACGATATGTAGTGTTACGTTATTGCGTATAACGTTGTATAGTGATACCTAATAACGTATAACGTTATGTAGTGTTACGTTATCACGTATAACGTTATATGGTGTAATGTTATAACGTTATATTGTATTACGTTAGAACGTATAAAGTTATACGGTATTATTTTATAACGGATAACGTTATAAGATATTATTTTATAATGTATAACGATATGTAGTGTTACGTTATTGCGTATAACGTTATATAGTGATACATAATAACGTATAACGTTATGTAGTGTTACGTTATAACGTATAACGTTATATGGTGTAATGTTATAACGTTATATTGTATTACGTTAGGACGTATAAAGTTATACGGTATTATTTTATAACGGATAACGTTATACGATATTATTTTATAACGTATAACGTTATGTAGTGTTACGTTATAACGTATAACGTTATATAGTGATACCTAATAACGTATAACGTTATGTAGTGTTACGTTATAACGTATAACGTTATATAGTGTTTCGTTATATCGATATATTGTATTACGTTAAAATGTATAACGTAATACGGTATTATTTTATAACGTATAACGTTATGTAGCGTTACATTACAACGCATAACGTTACGTGGTAATTTCTTATAACGTATTATTTTATATGGTATTATTTTATAACGTATAACGTAGTGTAGTGTTTCGTTATAACGTATAACGTTGTATAGTGTAACGTTATAACGCTACATTGTATTACGTTATAACGTATAACGTTATACGGTATTACTTAACAACGTATAACGTTATATGGTATTATATTATAATGTATAACGTTATATGGTATTATTTTATAACGTATAACGTTATATGGTATTATTTCATAACGTATAACGTTATATAATATTATTTTATAAGGTATAACGTTATGTGGTGTTACGTTATAACGTATAACGTTATATATTGTTATGTTATAACGTTATATTGTATTACGATATAACGTATAAAGTTATACGTTATTATTTTATAACGTTTTATAACGTATAACTTCATATGGTATTATTTTATAACGTATAACTTTATATAATATTAGTTTATAACGTATAACGTTATATAATATTAGTTTATAACGTATAACGTTATGTAGTGATACGTTATAACGTATAACGTTATGTGGTAATATTTTATAACGTATAACGTTATATAATATTATTTTATAAGGTATAACGTTATGTGGTGCTACGTTATAACGTAGAACGTTATATAGTGTTACGTTATAACGTTATATTATATTACGTTGTAACGTATAACGTTATACGGTATTATTTTATAACGTATAACGTTATATGGTATTATTTTATAACGTATAAAGTTATATGGTGTTATTTTATAACGTATAACGTTATATGGTATTATTTCATAACGTTTAACGTTATATAATATTATTTTATAAGGTATAACGTTATGCGGTGTTACGTTATAACGAATAACGTTATATAGTGTTACGTTATAACGTTGTATTGTATTACGTTAGAACGTATAACGTTGTATGGTATTATTTTATAACGTATAACGTTATGTAGTGTTACGTTATAACGTATAACGTTATATAGTGATACCTAATAACTTATAACGTTATATAGTGTTACGTTATAATGTTGTATTGTATTACGTTAGAACGTATAACGTTATACGGTATTCCTTAACAACGTATAACGTTACGTGGTAATTTCTTATAACGTATTATTTTATATGGTATTATTTTATAACGTATAACGTAGTGTAGTGTTTCGTTATAACGTATAACGTTATATACTGTTACGTTATAACGTTGTATTGTATTACGTTAGAACGTATAACGTTGTATGGTATTATTTTATAACGTATAACGTTATGTAGTGTTACGTTATAACGTATAACGTTATATAGTGATACCTAATAACTTATAACGTTATATAGTGTTACGTTATAATGTTATATTATATTACGTTGTAACGTATAACGTTATACGGTATTATTTTATAACGTATAACGTTATATGGTATTATTTTATAACGTATAAAGTTATATGGTGTTATTTTATAACGTATAACGTTATATGGTATTATTTTATAACGTATAACTTTATATGGTGTTATTTTATAACATATAACGTTATATGTTATTAATTTATAACGTATAACGTTATGTAGTGTTACGTTATAACGTACAACGTTATATAGTGATACCTAATAACGTATAACGTTATATAGTGTTACGTTATAACGTTATATTGTATTACGTTAAAATGTATAACTTAATACGGTATTATTTTATAACGTACAACGTTATGTAGTGTTACATTATAACGCATAACGTTATGTGGTAATATTTTATAACGTATAACGTTATATGGTGTTATTTTATTACGTATAACGTTATATGGTATTAATTTATAACGTATAACGTAGTGTAGTGTTTCGTTATAACGTATAACGTTATATAGTGTTACGTTATAACGTTGTATTGTATTACGTTAGAACGTATAACGTTATACGGTATTCCTTAACAACGTATAACGTTATATGGTATTATTTCATAACGTATAACGTTATATAATACTATTTTATAAGGTATAACGTAGTGTAGTGTTACGTTATGTCGTATAATGTTATATAGTGTTACGTTATAACGTTATATTATATTACGTTGTAACGTATTACGCTATATGGTATTATTATATAACGTATAACGTAGTGTAGTGTTTCGCTGTAAAGTATAACGTTATATAGTGTTACGTTATAACGTTGTATTGTATTACGTTAGAACGTATAACGTTATACGGTATTCCTTAACAACGTATAACGTTATATGGTATTATTTCATAACGTATAACGTTATATAATACTATTTTATAAGGTATAACGTAGTGTAGTGTTACGTTATATCGTATAATGTTATATAGTGTTACGTTATAATGTTATATTATATTACGTTGTAACGTATTACGCTATATGATATTATTATATAACGTATAACGTAGTGTAGTGTTTCGTTGTAACGTATAACGTTATATAGTGTTACGTTATAACGTTATATTGTATTACGTTATAACGTATAACGTTATATAGTCTTTCGTTATAGCGTTGTATTGTATTTCATTAGAACGTATAACGTTTTACGGTATTATTTTATAATGGATAACGTTATATGATATTATTTTATAACGTATAACGTTATGTAGTGTTACGTTATAACGTATAACGTTATATAGTGATACCTAATATCGAATGACGTTATGTAGTGTTACGTTATAACGTTATATTGTATTACGTTAAAATGTATAACTTAATACGGTATTATTTTATAACGTACAACGTTATGTAGTGTTACATTACAACGCATAACGTTATGTGGTAATATTTTATAACGTATAACGTTATATGGTGTTATTTTATAACGTATAACGTTATATGGTATTATTTCATAACGTTTAACGTTATATAATATTATTTTATAAGGTATAACGTTATGTAGTGTTATGTTATAACGTACAACGTTATATAGTGTTTCGTTATAACGTTGTACTTTATTTCGTTAGAACGTATAACGTTATACGGTATTATTTTATAACGGATAACGTTATATGATATTATTTTATAACGTATAACGTTATGTAGTGTTACGTTATAACGTATAACGTTATATGGTATTATTTCATAACGTTTAACGTTATATAATATTATTTTATAAGGTATAACGTTATGCGGTGTTACGTTATAACGAATAACGTTATATAGTGTTACGTTATAACGTTATATTGTATTACGATATAACGTATAACGTTATACGTTATTATTTTATAACGTTTTATAACGTATAACGTTATATGGTTTTATTTTATAACGTATAACGTTATGTAGTGTTACGTTATAACGTATAACGTTATATGGTGATACCTAGTAACGTATAACGTTATATAGTGTTACGTTATAACGTTATACTGTATTACGTTATAATGTATAACGTTATAAGTTATTATTTTATAACGTATAACGTTATATGGTATTATTTTATAACGTATAACGTTATATAATATTATTTTATAACGTATAACGTTATATAGTGTTACGTTATAACGTTATATTATATTACGTTATAACGTACAACGTTATACGGTATTACTTAATAACGTATAACGTTATATGGTATTATATTATCACGTATAACGTTATATGGTATTAGTTTCTAACGTATAACATTATACGGTATTATTTCATAACGTATAACGTTATATAATATTATTTTATAAGGTATAACGTTATGTGGTGCTACGTTATAACGTAGAACGTTATATAGTGTTACGTTATAACGTTATATTATATTACGTTGTAACGTATAACGTTATATGGTATTATTTTATAACGTATAACGTAGTGTAGTGTTTCGTTATAACGTATAACGTTTTACAGTGTTACGTTATAACGTTGTATTGTATTACGTTAGAACGTATAACGTTATACGTTATTATTTTATAACGTTTTATAACGTATAACTTCATATGGTATTATTTTATAACGTATAACGTTATATAATATTAGTTTATAACGTATAACGTTATATAATATTAGTTTATAACGTATAACGTTATGTAGTGATACGTTATAACGTATAACGTTATGTGGTAATATTTTATAACGTATAACGTTATATAATATTATTTTATAAGGTATAACGTTATGTGGTGCTACGTTATAACGTAGAACGTTATATAGTGTTACGTTATAACGTTATATTATATTACGTTGTAACGTATAACGTTATATGGTATTATTTTATAACGTATAACGTAGTGTAGTGTTTCGTTATAACGTATAACGTTATATAGTGTTACGTTATAACGCTGTATTGTATTACGTTAGAACGTATAACGTTGTATGGTATTATTTTATAACGTATAACGTTATGTAGTGTTACGTTATAACGTATAACGTTATATAGTGATACCTAATAACTTATAACGTTATATAGTGTTACGTTATAACGTTATATTATATTACGTTGTAACGTATAACGTTATACGGTATTATTTTATAACGTATAACGTTATATGGTATTATTTCATAACGTATAACGTTATATAATATTATTTTATAAGGTATAACGTTATGTGGTGTTACGTTATAACGAATAACGTTATATAGTGTTACGTTATAACGTTATATTATATTACGATATAACGTATAACGTTATACGTTATTATTTTATAACGTTTTATAACGTATAACGTTATATGGTTTTATTTTATAACGTATAACGTTATGTAGTGTTACGTTATAACGTATAACGTTATATGGTGATACCTAGTAACGTATAACGTTATATAGTGTTACGTTATAACGTTATACTGTATTACGTTATAATGTATAACGTTATAAGTTATTATTTTATAACGTATAACGTTATATGGTATTATTTTATAACGTATAACGTTATGTAGTGTTACGTTATAACGTACAACGTTATATAGTGTTTCGTTATAACGTTGTATTGTATTTCGTTAGAACGTATAACGTTATACGGTATTATTTTATAACGGATAACGTTATATGATATTATTTTATAACGTATAACGTTATGTAGTGTTACGTTATAACGTATAGCGTTATATAGTGATACCTAGTAACGTATAACGTCATATAGTATAACGTTATAACGTTATATTGTATTACGTTAAAATGTATAACGTTATACGGTATTATTTTATAACGTATAACTTTATATGGTATTATTTTATAACGTATAACGTTATATGGTATTATTTTATAACGTATAACGTAGTGTAGTGCTTCGTTATAACGTATAACGTTGTATAGTGTAACGTTATAACGCTACATGGTATTACGTTATAACGTATAACGTTATACGGTATTATTTTATAACGTTTTATAACGTATAACTTCATATGGTATTATTTTATAACGTATAACGTTATATAATATTAGTTTATAACTTATAACGTTATGTAGTGATACGTTATAACGTATAACGTTATGTGGTAATATTTTATAACGTATAACGTTATATAGTGTTACGTTATAACGTTATATTGTATTACGTTAAAATGTATAACGTAATACGGTATTATTTTATAACGTATAACGTTATGTAGTGTTACATTACAACGCATAACGTTATGTGGTAATATTTTATAACGTATAACGTTATATGGTGTTATTTTATAACGTATAACGTTATATGATATTATTTTATAACGTATAACGTTATGTAGTGTTACGTTATAACGTATAACGTTATTTAGTGATACCTAGTAACGTATAACGTTATATAGTGTTACGTTATAACGTTATATTGTATTACGTCGAAATGTATAACGTTATACAGTATTATTTTATAACGTTTTATAACGTATAACGTTATATGGTATTATTTTATAACGTATAACGTTATATGGTATTATTTTATAACGTATAACGTTATATGGTATTATTTTATAACGTATAACGTTATGTAGTGTTACGTTATAACGTATAACGTTATATAGAGTTTCGTTATAACGTTGTATTGTATTACGTTAGAACGTATAACGTTATACGGTATTATCTTATAACGTATAACGTCATATGGTATTATTTTATAACGTATAACGTTATATAATATTAGTTTATAACGTATAACGTTATGTAGTGATACGTTATAACGTATAACGTTATGTGGTAATATTTTATAACGTATAACGTTATATGGTGTTAATTTATAACGTATAACGTTATGTAGTGCTAGGATATAACGTATAACGTTATATAGTGTTTCGTTATAACGTTGTATTGTATTTCGTTAGAACGTATAACGTTATGCGTTATTATTTTATAACGGATATCGTTATATGATATTATTTTATAACGTAAAACGTTATGTAGTGTTACGTTATAACGCATAACGTTATATAGTGATACCTAATAACGTATAACGTTATATAGTGTTACGTTATAACGTTATACTGTATTACGTTATAATGTATAACGTTATAAGTTATTATTTTATAACGTATAACGTTATATGGTATTATTTTATAACGTATAACGTTATATGGTGTTATTTTAAAACGTATAACGTTATATGGTATTAATTTATAACGTATAACGTTATGTAGTGTTACGTTATAACGTACAACGTTATATAGTGTTGCGTTATAACGTTGTATTGTATTTCGTTAGAACGTATAACATTATACGGTATTATTTTATAACGGATAACGTTATATGATATTATTTTATAACGTATAACGTTATGTAGTGTTACGTTATAACGTATAGCGTTATATAGTGATACCTAGTAACGTATAACGTTATATAGTGTAACGTTCTAACGTTATATTGTATTACGTTAAAGTGTATAACGTTATACGGTATTATTATATAACGTATAACTTTATATGGTATTATTTTATAACGTATAACGTTATATGGTATTATTTTATAACGTATAACGTAGTGTAGTGCTTCGTTATAACGTATAACGTTGTATAGTGTAACGTTATAACGCTACATTGTATTACGTTATAACGTATAACGTTATACGGTATTACTTATCAACGTATAACGTTATATGGTATTATATTATAACGTATAACGTTATATGGTATTATTTTATAACGTATAACGTTATATGGTATTATTTGATAACGTATAACGTTATATAATATTATTTTATAAGGTATAACGTTATGTGGTGTTACGTTATAACGTATAACGTTATATATTGTTACGTTGTAACGTTATATTGTAATACGATATAACGTATAACGTTATACGTTATTATTTTATAACGTTTTATAACGTATAACTTCATATGGTATTATTTTATAACGTATAACGTTATATAATATTAGTTTATAACGTATAACGTTATGTAGTGATACATTACAACGCATAACGTTATGTGGTAATATTTTATAACGTATAACGTTATATAGTGATACCTAATATCGAATGACGTTATGTAGTGTTACGTTATAACGTTATATTGTATTACGTTAAAATGTATAACTTAATACGGTATTATTTTATAACGTACAACGTTATGTAGTGTTACATTACAACGCATAACGTTATGTGGTAATATTTTATAACGTATAACGTTATATGGTGTTATTTTATAACGTATAACGTTATATGGTATTATTTCATAACGTTTAACGTTATATAATATTATTTTATAAGGTATAACGTTATGTAGTGTTATGTTATAACGTACAACGTTATATAGTGTTTCGTTATAACGTTGTACTTTATTTCGTTAGAACGTATAACGTTATACGGTATTATTTTATAACGGATAACGTTATATGATATTATTTTATAACGTATAACGTTATGTAGTGTTACGTTATAACGTATAACGTTATATGGTATTATTTCATAACGTTTAACGTTATATAATATTATTTTATAAGGTATAACGTTATGCGGTGTTACGTTATAACGAATAACGTTATATAGTGTTACGTTATAACGTTATATTGTATTACGATATAACGTATAACGTTATACGTTATTATTTTATAACGTTTTATAACGTATAACGTTATATGGTTTTATTTTATAACGTATAACGTTATGTAGTGTTACGTTATAACGTATAACGTTATATGGTGATACCTAGTAACGTATAACGTTATATAGTGTTACGTTATAACGTTATACTGTATTACGTTATAATGTATAACGTTATAAGTTATTATTTTATAACGTATAACGTTATATGGTATTATTTTATAACGTATAACGTTATATAATATTATTTTATAACGTATAACGTTATATAGTGTTACGTTATAACGTTATATTATATTACGTTATAACGTACAACGTTATACGGTATTACTTAATAACGTATAACGTTATATGGTATTATATTATCACGTATAACGTTATATGGTATTAGTTTCTAACGTATAACATTATACGGTATTATTTCATAACGTATAACGTTATACAATATTATTTTATAAGGTATAACGTTATGTGGTGCTACGTTATAACGTAGAACGTTATATAGTGTTACGTTATAACGTTATATTATATTACGTTGTAACGTATAACGTTATATGGTATTATTTTATAACGTATAACGTAGTGTAGTGTTTCGTTATAACGTATAACGTTTTACAGTGTTACGTTATAACGTTGTATTGTATTACGTTAGAACGTATAACGTTATACGTTATTATTTTATAACGTTTTATAACGTATAACTTCATATGGTATTATTTTATAACGTATAACGTTATATAATATTAGTTTATAACGTATAACGTTATATAATATTAGTTTATAACGTATAACGTTATGTAGTGATACGTTATAACGTATAACGTTATGTGGTAATATTTTATAACGTATAACGTTATATAATATTATTTTATAAGGTATAACGTTATGTGGTGCTACGTTATAACGTAGAACGTTATATAGTGTTACGTTATAACGTTATATTATATTACGTTGTAACGTATAACGTTATATGGTATTATTTTATAACGTATAACGTAGTGTAGTGTTTCGTTATAACGTATAACGTTATATAGTGTTACGTTATAACGCTGTATTGTATTACGTTAGAACGTATAACGTTGTATGGTATTATTTTATAACGTATAACGTTATGTAGTGTTACGTTATAACGTATAACGTTATATAGTGATACCTAATAACTTATAACGTTATATAGTGTTACGTTATAACGTTATATTATATTACGTTGTAACGTATAACGTTATACGGTATTATTTTATAACGTATAACGTTATATGGTATTATTTCATAACGTATAACGTTATATAATATTATTTTATAAGGTATAACGTTATGTGGTGTTACGTTATAACGAATAACGTTATATAGTGTTACGTTATAACGTTATATTATATTACGATATAACGTATAACGTTATACGTTATTATTTTATAACGTTTTATAACGTATAACGTTATATGGTTTTATTTTATAACGTATAACGTTATGTAGTGTTACGTTATAACGTATAACGTTATATGGTGATACCTAGTAACGTATAACGTTATATAGTGTTACGTTATAACGTTATACTGTATTACGTTATAATGTATAACGTTATAAGTTATTATTTTATAACGTATAACGTTATATGGTATTATTTTATAACGTATAACGTTATGTAGTGTTACGTTATAACGTACAACGTTATATAGTGTTTCGTTATAACGTTGTATTGTATTTCGTTAGAACGTATAACGTTATACGGTATTATTTTATAACGGATAACGTTATATGATATTATTTTATAACGTATAACGTTATGTAGTGTTACGTTATAACGTATAGCGTTATATAGTGATACCTAGTAACGTATAACGTCATATAGTATAACGTTATAACGTTATATTGTATTACGTTAAAATGTATAACGTTATACGGTATTATTTTATAACGTATAACTTTATATGGTATTATTTTATAACGTATAACGTTATATGGTATTATTTTATAACGTATAACGTAGTGTAGTGCTTCGTTATAACGTATAACGTTGTATAGTGTAACGTTATAACGCTACATGGTATTACGTTATAACGTATAACGTTATACGGTATTATTTTATAACGTTTTATAACGTATAACTTCATATGGTATTATTTTATAACGTATAACGTTATATAATATTAGTTTATAACTTATAACGTTATGTAGTGATACGTTATAACGTATAACGTTATGTGGTAATATTTTATAACGTATAACGTTATATAGTGTTACGTTATAACGTTATATTGTATTACGTTAAAATGTATAACGTAATACGGTATTATTTTATAACGTATAACGTTATGTAGTGTTACATTACAACGCATAACGTTATGTGGTAATATTTTATAACGTATAACGTTATATGGTGTTATTTTATAACGTATAACGTTATATGATATTATTTTATAACGTATAACGTTATGTAGTGTTACGTTATAACGTATAACGTTATTTAGTGATACCTAGTAACGTATAACGTTATATAGTGTTACGTTATAACGTTATATTGTATTACGTCGAAATGTATAACGTTATACAGTATTATTTTATAACGTTTTATAACGTATAACGTTATATGGTATTATTTTATAACGTATAACGTTATATGGTATTATTTTATAACGTATAACGTTATATGGTATTATTTTATAACGTATAACGTTATGTAGTGTTACGTTATAACGTATAACGTTATATAGAGTTTCGTTATAACGTTGTATTGTATTACGTTAGAACGTATAACGTTATACGGTATTATCTTATAACGTATAACGTCATATGGTATTATTTTATAACGTATAACGTTATATAATATTAGTTTATAACGTATAACGTTATGTAGTGATACGTTATAACGTATAACGTTATGTGGTAATATTTTATAACGTATAACGTTATATGGTGTTAATTTATAACGTATAACGTTATGTAGTGCTAGGATATAACGTATAACGTTATATAGTGTTTCGTTATAACGTTGTATTGTATTTCGTTAGAACGTATAACGTTATGCGTTATTATTTTATAACGGATATCGTTATATGATATTATTTTATAACGTAAAACGTTATGTAGTGTTACGTTATAACGCATAACGTTATATAGTGATACCTAATAACGTATAACGTTATATAGTGTTACGTTATAACGTTATACTGTATTACGTTATAATGTATAACGTTATAAGTTATTATTTTATAACGTATAACGTTATATGGTATTATTTTATAACGTATAACGTTATATGGTGTTATTTTAAAACGTATAACGTTATATGGTATTAATTTATAACGTATAACGTTATGTAGTGTTACGTTATAACGTACAACGTTATATAGTGTTGCGTTATAACGTTGTATTGTATTTCGTTAGAACGTATAACATTATACGGTATTATTTTATAACGGATAACGTTATATGATATTATTTTATAACGTATAACGTTATGTAGTGTTACGTTATAACGTATAGCGTTATATAGTGATACCTAGTAACGTATAACGTTATATAGTGTAACGTTCTAACGTTATATTGTATTACGTTAAAGTGTATAACGTTATACGGTATTATTATATAACGTATAACTTTATATGGTATTATTTTATAACGTATAACGTTATATGGTATTATTTTATAACGTATAACGTAGTGTAGTGCTTCGTTATAACGTATAACGTTGTATAGTGTAACGTTATAACGCTACATTGTATTACGTTATAACGTATAACGTTATACGGTATTACTTATCAACGTATAACGTTATATGGTATTATATTATAACGTATAACGTTATATGGTATTATTTTATAACGTATAACGTTATATGGTATTATTTGATAACGTATAACGTTATATAATATTATTTTATAAGGTATAACGTTATGTGGTGTTACGTTATAACGTATAACGTTATATATTGTTACGTTGTAACGTTATATTGTAATACGATATAACGTATAACGTTATACGTTATTATTTTATAACGTTTTATAACGTATAACTTCATATGGTATTATTTTATAACGTATAACGTTATATAATATTAGTTTATAACGTATAACGTTATGTAGTGATACATTACAACGCATAACGTTATGTGGTAATATTTTATAACGTATAACGTTATATGGTGTTATTTTATAACGTATAACGTTATATGGTATTAATTTATAACGTATAACGTTATGTAGTGTTACGTTATAACGTACAACGTTATATAGTGTTTCGTTATAACGTTGTATTGTATTCCGTTAGAACGTATAACGTTATACGGTATTATTTGATAACGGATAACGTTATATGATATTATTTTATAACGTATAACGTTATGTAGTGTTACGTTATAACGTATAACGTTATTTAGTGATACCTAGTAACGTATAACGTTATATAGTGTTACGTTATAACGTTATATTGTATTACGTCGAAATGTATAACGTTATACAGTATTATTTTATAACGTTTTATAACGTATAACGTTATATGGTATTATTTTATAACGTATAACGTTATATGGTTTTATTTTATAACGTACAACGTTATATGGTATTATTTCATAACGTATAACGTTATATAATATAGTTTTATAAGGTATAACGTTATTTGGTGTTACGCTATAACGTATAACGTTATATAGTGTTACGTTATAACGTTATATTGTATTACGTTAGAACGTATAAAGTTATTCGGTATTATTTTATAACGGATAACGTTATATGGTATTATTTTATAACGTATAACGTTATGTAGTGTTACGTTATCACGTATAACGTTATATGGTGTAATGTTATAACGTTATATTGTATTACGTTAGAACGTATAAAGTTATACGGTATTATTTTATAACGGATAACGTTATATGATGTTATTTTATAACGTATAACGGTAAGTAGTGTTACGTTATTGCGTATAACGTTATATAGTGATACCTAATAACGTATAACGTTATGTAGTATTACGTTATAACGTATAACGTTATATGGTGTAATGTTATAATGTTACATTGTATTACGTTAGAACGTATAAAGTTATACGGTATTATTTTATAACGGATAACGTTATATGATATTATTTTATAACGTATAACGTTATGTAGTGTTACGATATAACCTATAACGTTATATAGTGATACCTAATAACGTATAACGTTATATAGTGTTACGTTATATCGATATATTGTATTACGTTAAAATGTATAACGTAATACGGTATTATTTTATAACGTATAACGTTATGTAGCGTTACATTACAACGCATAACGTTGCGTGGTAATATTTTATAACGTATAACGTTATATAATATTATTTTATAACGTATAAAGTTATGTAGTGTTACGTTATAACGTATAACGTTATATAGTGTTACGTTATAACGTTATATTATATTACGTTGTAACGTATAACGTTATACGGTATTATTTTATAACGTATAACGTTATACGGTATTATTTTATAACGTATAACGTTATATTGTATTACGTTAAAATGTATAACGTTATACGGTATTATTTTATAACGTATAACGTTATATGGTATTATTTTATAACGTATAACGTTATATGGTATTATTTTATAACGTATAACGTTATGTAGTGTTACGTTATAACGTATAACGTTATATAGAGTTTCGTTATAACGTTGTATTGTATTACGTTAGAACGTATAACGTTATACGGTATTATCTTATAACGTATAACGTCATATGGTATTATTTTATAACGTATAACGTTATATAATATTAGTTTATAACGTATAACGTTATGTAGTGATACGTTATAACGTATAACGTTATGTGGTAATATTTTATAACGTATAACGTTATATGGTGTTAATTTATAACGTATAACGTTATGTAGTGCTAGGATATAACGTATAACGTTATATAGTGTTTCGTTATAACGTTGTATTGTTTTTCGTTAGAACGTATAACGTTATGCGGTATTATTTTATAACGGATATCGTTATATGATATTATTTTATAACGTAAAACGTAATGTAGTGTTACGTTATAACGCATAACGTTATATAGTGATACCTAATAACGTATAACGTTATATAGTGTTACGTTATAACGTTATACTGTATTACGTTATAATGTATAAAGTTATAAGTTATTATTTTATAACGTATAACGTTATAAGTTATTATTTTATAACGTATAACGTTATATGGTATTATTTTATAACGTATAACGTTATATGGTGTTATTTTAAAACGTATAACGTTATATGGTATTAATTTATAACGTATAACGTTATGTAGTGTTACGTTATAACGTACAACGTTATATAGTGTTGCGTTATAACGTTGTATTGTATTTCGTTAGAACGTATAACATTATACGGTATTATTTTATAACGGATAACGTTATATGATATTATTTTATAACGTATAACGTTATGTAGTGTTACGTTATAACGTATAGCGTTATATAGTGATACCTAGTAACGTATAACGTTATATAGTGTAACGTTCTAACGTTATATTGTATTACGTTAAAGTGTATAACGTTATACGGTATTATTATATAACGTATAACTTTATATGGTATTATTTTATAACGTATAACGTTATATGGTATTATTTTATAACGTATAACGTAGTGTAGTGCTTCGTTATAACGTATAACGTTGTATAGTGTAACGTTATAACGCTACATTGTATTACGTTATAACGTATAACGTTATACGGTATTACTTATCAACGTATAACGTTATATGGTATTATATTATAACGTATAACGTTATATGGTATTATTTTATAACGTATAACGTTATATGGTATTATTTGATAACGTATAACGTTATATAATATTATTTTATAAGGTATAACGTTATGTGGTGTTACGTTATAACGTATAACGTTATATATTGTTACGTTGTAACGTTATATTGTAATACGATATAACGTATAACGTTATACGTTATTATTTTATAACGTTTTATAACGTATAACTTCATATGGTATTATTTTATAACGTATAACGTTATATAATATTAGTTTATAACGTATAACGTTATGTAGTGATACATTACAACGCATAACGTTATGTGGTAATATTTTATAACGTATAACGTTATATGGTGTTATTTTATAACGTATAACGTTATATGGTATTAATTTATAACGTATAACGTTATGTAGTGTTACGTTATAACGTACAACGTTATATAGTGTTTCGTTATAACGTTGTATTGTATTCCGTTAGAACGTATAACGTTATACGGTATTATTTGATAACGGATAACGTTATATGATATTATTTTATAACGTATAACGTTATGTAGTGTTACGTTATAACGTATAACGTTATTTAGTGATACCTAGTAACGTATAACGTTATATAGTGTTACGTTATAACGTTATATTGTATTACGTCGAAATGTATAACGTTATACAGTATTATTTTATAACGTTTTATAACGTATAACGTTATATGGTATTATTTTATAACGTATAACGTTATATGGTTTTATTTTATAACGTACAACGTTATATGGTATTATTTCATAACGTATAACGTTATATAATATAGTTTTATAAGGTATAACGTTATTTGGTGTTACGCTATAACGTATAACGTTATATAGTGTTACGTTATAACGTTATATTGTATTACGTTAGAACGTATAAAGTTATTCGGTATTATTTTATAACGGATAACGTTATATGGTATTATTTTATAACGTATAACGTTATGTAGTGTTACGTTATCACGTATAACGTTATATGGTGTAATGTTATAACGTTATATTGTATTACGTTAGAACGTATAAAGTTATACGGTATTATTTTATAACGGATAACGTTATATGATGTTATTTTATAACGTATAACGGTAAGTAGTGTTACGTTATTGCGTATAACGTTATATAGTGATACCTAATAACGTATAACGTTATGTAGTATTACGTTATAACGTATAACGTTATATGGTGTAATGTTATAATGTTACATTGTATTACGTTAGAACGTATAAAGTTATACGGTATTATTTTATAACGGATAACGTTATATGATATTATTTTATAACGTATAACGTTATGTAGTGTTACGATATAACCTATAACGTTATATAGTGATACCTAATAACGTATAACGTTATATAGTGTTACGTTATATCGATATATTGTATTACGTTAAAATGTATAACGTAATACGGTATTATTTTATAACGTATAACGTTATGTAGCGTTACATTACAACGCATAACGTTGCGTGGTAATATTTTATAACGTATAACGTTATATAATATTATTTTATAACGTATAAAGTTATGTAGTGTTACGTTATAACGTATAACGTTATATAGTGTTACGTTATAACGTTATATTATATTACGTTGTAACGTATAACGTTATACGGTATTATTTTATAACGTATAACGTTATACGGTATTATTTTATAACGTATAACGTTATATTGTATTACGTTAAAATGTATAACGTTATACGGTATTATTTTATAACGTATAACGTTATATGGTATTATTTTATAACGTATAACGTTATATGGTATTATTTTATAACGTATAACGTTATGTAGTGTTACGTTATAACGTATAACGTTATATAGAGTTTCGTTATAACGTTGTATTGTATTACGTTAGAACGTATAACGTTATACGGTATTATCTTATAACGTATAACGTCATATGGTATTATTTTATAACGTATAACGTTATATAATATTAGTTTATAACGTATAACGTTATGTAGTGATACGTTATAACGTATAACGTTATGTGGTAATATTTTATAACGTATAACGTTATATGGTGTTAATTTATAACGTATAACGTTATGTAGTGCTAGGATATAACGTATAACGTTATATAGTGTTTCGTTATAACGTTGTATTGTTTTTCGTTAGAACGTATAACGTTATGCGGTATTATTTTATAACGGATATCGTTATATGATATTATTTTATAACGTAAAACGTAATGTAGTGTTACGTTATAACGCATAACGTTATATAGTGATACCTAATAACGTATAACGTTATATAGTGTTACGTTATAACGTTATACTGTATTACGTTATAATGTATAAAGTTATAAGTTATTATTTTATAACGTATAACGTTATATGGTATTATTTTATAACGTATAACGTTATATGGTGTTATTTTATAACGTATAACGTTATATGGTATTATTTTATAACGTATAACGTTATATGGTGTTATTTGATAACGGATAACGTTATATGATCTTATTTTATAACGTATAACGTTATGTAGTGTTACGTTATAACGTATAACGTTATTTAGTGATACCTAGTAACGTATAACGTTATATAGTGTTACGTTATAACGTATAACGTTATTTAGTGATACCTAGTAACGTATAACGTTATATAGTGTTACGTTATAACGTTATATTGTATTACGTCGAAATGTATAACGTTATACAGTATTATTTTATAACGTTTTATAACGTATAACGTTATATGGTGTTAATTTATAACGTATAACGTTATGTAGTGCTAGGATATAACGTATAACGTTATATAGTGTTTCGTTATAACGTTGTATTGTATTTCGTTAGAACGTATAACGTTATACGGTATTATTTGATAACGGATAACGTTATATGATCTTATTTTATAACGTATAACGTTATGTAGTGTTACGTTATAACGTATAACGTTATTTAGTGATACCTAGTAACGTATAACGTTATATAGTGTTACGTTATAACGTTATATTGTATTACGTCGAAATGTATAACGTTATACAGTATTATTTTATAACGTTTTATAACGTATAACGTTATATGGTATTATTTTATAACGTATAACGTTATATGGTTTTATTTTATAACGTATAACGTTATATGGTATTATTTCATAACGTATAACGTTATATAATATGGTTCTATATGGTATAACGTTATTTGGTGTTACGTTATAACGTATAACGTTATATAGTGTTACGTTATATCGTTATATTGTATTACGTTAGAACGTATAAAGTTATTCGGTATTATTTTATAACGGATAACGTTATATGGTATTATTTTATAACGTATAACGTTATGTAGTGTTACGTTATCACGTATAACGTTATATGGTGTAATGTTATAACATTATATTGTATTACGTTAGAACATATAAAGTTATACGGTATTATTTTATAACTGATAACGTTATATGATATTATTTTATAACGTATAACGATATGTAGTGTTACGTTATTGCGTATAACGTTATATAGTGATACCTAATAACGTATAACGTTATGTAGTGTTACGTTATAACGTATAACGTTATATGGTGTAATGTTATAACGTTACATTGTATTACGTTAGGACGTATATAGTTATACGGT
Source organism: Bombus dahlbomii (assembly GCA_037178635.1). Classification (NCBI taxonomy): domain Eukaryota; kingdom Metazoa; phylum Arthropoda; class Insecta; order Hymenoptera; family Apidae; genus Bombus; species Bombus dahlbomii. Next base: position 20,696,936 of record CM074102.1, read on the forward strand.
ATTATTTTATAACGGATAACGTTATATGATATTATTTTATAACGTATAACGTTATGTAGTGTTACGTTATCACGTATAACGTTATATGGTGTAATGTTATAACATTATATTGTATTACGTTAGAACATATAAAGTTATACGGTATTATTTTATAACGGATAACGTTATATGATATTATTTTATAACGTATAACGATATGTAGTGTTACGTTATAACGTACAACGTTATATAGTGATACCTAATAACGTATAACGTTATATAGTGTTACGTTATAACGTTATATTGTATTACGTTAAAATGTATAACTTAATACGGTATTATTTTATAACGTACAACGTTAGGTAGTGTTACATTACAACGTATAACGTTATATGGTATTATTTTATAACGTATAACGTTATATGGTATTATTTTATAACGTATAACGTCATATGGTATTATTTTATAACGTATAACGTTATATAATATTAGTTTATAACGCATAACGTTATATAGTGATACCTAATAACGTATAACGTTATATAGTGTTACGTTATAACGTTATACTGTATTACGTTATAATGTATAAAGTTATAAGTTATTATTTTATAACGTATAACGTTATATGGTATTATTTTATAACGTATAACGTTATATGGTGTTATTTTATAACGTATAACGTTATGTGGTGTTACGTTATAACGTATAACGTTATTTAGTGATACCTAGTAACGTATAACGTTATATAGTGTTACGTTATAACGTTATATTGTATTACGTCGAAATGTATAACGTTATACAGTATTATTTTATAACGTTTTATAACGTATAACGTTATATGGTATTATTAATTATAACGTATAACGTTATATGGTTTTATTTTATAACGTATAACGTTATATGGTATTATTTCATAACGTATAACGTTATATAATATGGTTTTATAAGGTATAACGTTATTTGGTGTTACGTTATAACGTATAACGTTATATAGTGTTACGTTATAACGTTATATTGTATTACGTTAGAACGTATAAAGTTATTCGGTATTATTTTATAACGGATAGCTTTATATGGTATTATTTTATAACGTATAACGTTATGTAGTGTTACGTTATCACGTATAACGTTATATGGTGTAATGTTATAACGTTATATTGTATTACGTTAGAACGTATAAAGTTATACGGTATTATTTTATAACGTATAACGTTATATGGTATTACTTTATAACGTATAACGTTATATGGTATTATTTTATAACGTATAACGTTATGTAGTGTTACGTTATAACGTATAACGTTATATAGAGTTTCGTTATAACGTTGTATTGTATTACGTTAGAACGTATAACGTTATACGGTATTATCTTATAACGTATAACGTCATATGGTATTATTTTATAACGTATAACGTTATATAATATTAGTTTATAACGTATAACGTTATGTAGTGATACGTTATAACGTATAACGTTATGTGGTAATATTTTATAACGTATAACGTTATATGGTGTTAATTTATAACGTATAACGTTATGTAGTGCTAGGATATAACGTATAACGTTATATAGTGTTTCGTTATAACGTTGTATTGTATTTCGTTAGAACGTATAACGTTATACGGTATTATTTGATAACGGATAACGTTATATGATATTATTTTATAACGTATAACGTTATGTAGTGTTACGTTATTACGTATAACGTTATATAGTGATACCTAATAACGTATAACGTTATGTAGTGTTACGTTATCACGTATAACGTTATATAGTGTTTCGTTATAACGTTGTATTCTATTTCGTTAGAACGTATAACGTTATACGGTATTATTTTATAACGGATAACGTTATACGATATTATTTTATAACGTATAACGTTATGTAGTGTTACGTTATAACGTATAACGTTATATAGTGATACCTAATAACGTATAACGTTATATAGTGTTACGTTATATCGATATATTGTATTACGTTAAAATGTATAACGTAATACGGTATTATTTTATAACGTATAACGTTATGTAGCGTTACATTACAACGCATAACGTTACGTGGTAATTTTTTATAACGTATAACGTTATATGGTATTATTTTATAACGTATAACGTAGTGTAGTGTTTCGTTATAACGTATAACGTTGTATAGTGTAACGTTATAACGCTACATTGTATTACGTTATAACGTATAACGTTATACGGTATTACTTAACAACGTATAACGTTATATGGTATTATATTATAACGTATAACGTTATGTAGTGTTACGTTATAACGTATAACGTTATATAGTGATACCTAATAACGTATAACGTTATATAGTGATACCTAATAACGTATAACGTTATATGGTTTTATTTTATAACGTATAACGTTATATGGTAATATTTCATAACGTATAACGTTATATAATATTGTTTTATAAGGTATAACGTTATTTGGTGTTACGTTATAACGTATAACGTTATATAGTGTTACGTTATAACGTTATATTGTATTACGTTAGAACGTATAAAGTTATTCGGTATTATTTTATAACGGATAACGTTATATGGTATTATTTTATAACGTATAACGTTATGTAGTGTTACGTTATCACGTATAACGTTATATGGTGTAATGTTATAACGTTATATTGTATTACGTTAGAACATATAAAGTTATACGGTATTATTTTATAACGGATAACGTTACATGATATTCTTTTATAACGTATAACGTTATGTAGTGTTACGTTATAACGTATAACGTTATATAGTGATACCTAATAACGTATAACGTTATATAGTGTTTCGTTATAACGTTGTATTGTATTACGTCGAAATGTATAACGTTATACAGTATTATTTTATAACGTTTTATAACGTATAACGTTATATGGTATTATTTTATAACGTATAACGTTATATGGTTTTATTTTATAACGTATAACGTTATATGGTATTATTTCATAACGTATAACGTGATATAATATGGTTTTATAAGGTATAACGTTATTTGGTGTTACGTTATAACGTATAACGTTATATAGTGTTACGTTATAACGTTATATTGTATTACGTTAGAACGTATAAAGTTATTCGGTATTATTTTATAACGGATAACGTTATATGGTATTATTTTATAACGTATAACGTTATATGGTTTTATTTTATAACGTATAACGTTATATGGTATTATTTCATAACGTATAACGTTATATAATATGGTTTTATAAGGTATAACGTTATTTGGTGTTACGTTATAACGTATAACGTTATATAGTGTTACGTTATAACGTTATATTGTATTACGTTAGAACGTATAAAGTTATTCGGTATTATTTTATAACGTATAACGTTATGTAGTGTTACGTTATCACGTAAAACGTTATATGGTGTAATGTTATAACGTTATATTGTATTACGTTAGAACGTATAAAGTTATACGATATTATTTTAGAACGGATAACGTTATATGATATTATTTTATAACGTATAACGATATGTAGTGTTACGTTATTGCGTATAACGTTATATAGTGATACCTAATAACGTATAACGTTATGTAGTGTTACGTTATAACCTATAACGTTATATGGTGTAATGTTATAACGTTACATTGTATTACGTTAGGACGTATAAAGTTATACGGTATTATTTTATAACGGATAACGTTATATGATATTATTTTATAACGTATAACGTTATATGGTATTATTTTATAACGTATAACTTTATATGGTGTTATTTTCTAACATATAACGATATATGTTATTAATTTATAACGTATAACGTTATGTAGTGTTACGTTATAACGTACAACGTTATATAGTGATACCTAATAACGTATAACGTTATATAGTGTTACGTTATAACGTTATATTGTATTACGTTAAAATGTATAACTTAATACGGTATTATTTTATAACGTACAACGTTATGTAGTGTTACATTACAACGCATAACGTTATGTGGTAATATTTTATAACGTATAACGTTATATGGTGTTATTTTATAACGTATAACGTTATATGGTATTAATTTATAACGTATAACGTAGTGTAGTGTTTCGTTATAACGTATAACGTTATATAGTGTTACGTTATAACGTTGTATTGTATTACGTTAGAACGTATAACGTTATACGGTATTCCTTAACAACGTATAACGTTATATGGTATTATTTCATAACGTATAACGTTATATAATACTATTTTATAAGGTATAACGTAGTGTAGTGTTACGTTATATCGTATAATGTTATATAGTGTTACGTTATAACGTTATATTATATTACGTTGTAACGTATTACGCTATATGGTATTATTATATAACGTATAACGTAGTGTAGTGTTTCGCTGTAAAGTATAACGTTATATAGTGTTACGTTATAACGTTGTTTTGTATTACGTTAGAACGTATAACGTTATACGGTATTCCTTACCAACGTATAACGTTATACGGTATTATTTCATAACGTATAACGTTATATAATACTATTTTATAAGGTATAACGTAGTGTAGTGTTACGTTATATCGTATAATGTTATATAGTGTTACATTATAACGTTATATTATATTACGTTCTAACGTATTACGCTATATGATATTATTATATAACGTATAACGTAGTGTAGTGTTTCGTTGTAACGTATAACGTTATATAGTGTTACGATATAACATTATATTGTATTACGTTATAACGTATAACGTTATATAGTCTTTCGTTATAGCGTTGTATTGTATTTCATTAGAACGTATAACGTTTTACGGTATTATTTTATAACGGATAACGTTATATGATATTATTTTATAACGTATAACGTTATGTAGTGTTACGTTATAACGTATAACGTTATATAGTGATACCTAATAACGTATAACGTTATATGGTTTTATTTTATAACGTATAACGTTATATGGTATTATTTTATAACGTATAACGTTATGTAGTGTTACGTTATCACGTATAACGTTATATGGTGTAATGTTATAACGTTATATTGTATTACGTTAGAACGTATAAAGTTATACGGTATTATTTTATAACGGATAACGTTATATGATATTATTTTATAACGTATAACGATATGTAGTGTTACGTTATTGCGTATAACGTTATATAGTGATACCTAATAACGTATAACGTTATGTAGTGTTACGTTATAACGTATAACGTTATATGGTATTATTTTATAACGTATAACGTAGTGTAGTGTTTCGTTATAACGTATAACGTTATGTAGTGTTACGTTATAACGTATAACGTTATATAGTGATACCTAATAACGTATAACGTTATATAGTGTTACGGTATAACGTTATATTGTATTACGTTAAAATGTATAACTTAATACGGTATTATTTTATAACGTACAACGTTATGTAGTGTTACATTACAACGCATAACGTTATGTGGTAATATTTTATAACGTATAACGTTATATGGTGTTATTTTATAACGTATAACGTTATATGGTATTAATTTATAACGTATAACGTTATGTAGTGTTACGTTATAACGTACAACGTTATATAGTGTTTCGTTATAACGTTGTACTGTATTTCGTTAGAACGTATAACGTTATACGGTATTATTTTATAACGGATAACGTTATATGATATTATTTTATAACGTATAACTTTATGTAGTGTTACGTTATAACGTATAACGTTATATAGTGATACCTAGTAACGTGTAACGTTATATAGTGTTACGTTATAACGTTATATTGTATTACGTTAAAATGTATAACGTTATACAGTATTATTTTATAACGTATAACGTTATATGGTATTATTTCATAACGTATAACGTTATATAATATTATTTTATAAGGTATAACGTTATGTGGTGTTACGATATAACGAATAACGTTATATAGTGTTACGTTATAACGTTATATTGTATTACGATATAACGTATAACGTTATACGTTATTATTTTATAACGTTTTATAACGTATAACGTTATATGATTTTATTTTATAACGTATAACGTTATGTAGTGTTACGTTATAACGTATAACGTTATATAGTGTTACGTTATAACGTTGTATTGTATTACGTTAGAACGTATAACGTTATACGGTATTATGTTATAACGTATAACGTTATATGGTATTATTTTATAACGTATAACGTTATATGGTGTTATGATATAACGTTATACTGTATTACGTTAGAACGTATAAAGTTATTCGGTATTATTTTATAACGGATAACGTTATATAATATTAGTTTATAACGTATAACGTTATGTTGTGACACGTTATAACGTATAACGCTATGTGGTAATATTTTATAACGTATAACGTTATATGATGTTAATTTATAACGTATAACGTTATGTAGTGTTACGTTATCACGTATAACGTTATATAGTGTTTCGTTATAACGTTGTATTCTATTTCGTTAGAACGTATAACGTTATACGGTATTATTTTATAACGGATAACGTTATATGATATTATTTTATAACGTATAACGTTATGTAGTGTTACGTTATTACGTATAACGTTATATAGTGATACGTAATAACGTATAACGTTATGTAGTGTTACGTTATAACGTACAACGTTATATAGTGTTTCGTTATAACGTTGTATTGTATTTCGTTAGAACGTATAACGTTATACGGTATTATTTTATAACGTATAACGTTATATTGTATTACGTTAAAATGTATAACGTTATACGGTATTATTTTATAACGTATAACGTTATATGGTATTATTTTATAACGTATAACGTTATATGGTACTATTTTATAACGTATAACGTTATGTAGTGTTACGTTATAACGTATAACGTTATATAGAGTTTCGTTATAACGTTGTATTGTATTTCGTTAGAACGTATAACGTTATACGGTATTATTTTATAACGGAAAACGTTATATGATATTATTTTATAACGTATAACGTTATGTAGTGTTACGTTATAACGTATAGCGTTATATAGTGATACCTAGTAACGTATAACGTTGTATAGTTTAACGTTATAACGTTGTATTGTATTACGTTAAAATGTATAACGTTATACGGTATTATTTTATAACGTATAACGTTATGTAGTGTTACGTTATAACGTATAGCGTTATATAGTGATACCTAGTAACGTATAACGTTGTATAGTTTAACGTTATAACGTTGTATTGTATTACGTTAAAATGTATAACGTTATACGGTATTATTTTATAACGTATAACGTTATATGGTATTAGTTTATAACGTATAACGTTATATGGTATTATTTTATATCGTATAACGTTATATGGTATTATTTCATAACCTATAACGTTATATAATATTATTTTATAAGGTATAACGTTATGTGGTGTTACGTTATAACGTATAACGTTATATAGTGTTACGTTATAACGTTATATTGTATTACGATATAACGTATAACGTTATACCTTATTATTTTATAACGTTTTATAACGTATAACGTTATATGGTGTTATTTTATAACGTATAACGTTATATGGTATTATTTTATAACGTATAACGTTATATGGTGTTATTTTATAACGTATAACGTTATATGGTGTTAATTTATAACGTATAACGTTATGTAGTGCTAGGATATAACGTATAACGTTATATAGTGTTTCGTTATAACGTTGTATTGTATTTCGTTAGAACGTATAACGTTATACGGTATTATTTGATAACGGATAACGTTATATGATCTTATTTTATAACGTATAACGTTATGTAGTGTTACGTTATAACGTATAACGTTATTTAGTGATACCTAGTAACGTATAACGTTATATAGTGTTACGTTATAACGTTATATTGTATTACGTCGAAATGTATAACGTTATACAGTATTATTTTATAACGTTTTATAACGTATAACGTTATATGGTATTATTTTATAACGTATAACGTTATATGGTTTTATTTTATAACGTATAACGTTATATGGTATTATTTCATAACGTATAACGTTATATAATATGGTTCTAAATGGTATAGCGTTATTTGGTGTTACGTTATAACGTATAACGTTATATAGTGTTACGTTATATCGTTATATTGTATTACGTTAGAACGTATAAAGTTATTCGGTATTATTTTATAACGGATAACGTTATATGGTATTATTTTATAACGTATAACGTTATGTAGTGTTACGTTATCACGTATAACGTTATATGGTGTAATGTTATAACGTTATATTGTATTACGTTAGAACATATAAAGTTATACGGTATTATTTTATAACGGATAACGTTATATGATATTATTTTATAACGTATAACGATATGTAGTGTTACGTTATTGCGTATAACGTTATATAGTGATACCTAATAACGTATAACGTTATGTAGTGTTACGTTATAACGAATAACGTTATATGGTGTAATGTTATAACGTTACATTGTATTACGTTAGGACGTATAAAGTTATACGGTATTATTTTATAACGGATAACGTTATATGATATTATTTTATAACGTATAACGTTATATGGCATTATTTTATAACGTATAACTTTATATGGTGTTATTTTATAACATATAACGTTATATGTTATTAATTTATAACGTATAACGTTATGTAGTGTTACGTTATAACGTACAACGTTATATAGTGATACCTAATAACGTATAACGTTATGTAGTGTTACGTTATAACGAATAACGTTATATAGTGTTACGTTATAACGTTATATTGTATTACGTTAAAATGTATAACTTAATACGGTATTATTTTATAACGTACAACGTTATGTAGTGTTACATTACAACGCATAACGTTATGTGGTAATATTTTATAACGTATAACGTTATATAATATTATTTTATAACGTATAAAGTAATGTAGTGTTACGTTATAACGTATAACGTTATATAGTGTTACGTTATAACGTTATATTATATTACGTTGTAACGTATAACGTTATACGGTATTATTTTATAACGTATAACGTTATACGGTATTATTTTATAACGTATAACGTTATATTGTATTACGGTAAAACGTATAACGTTATACGGTATTATTTTATAACGTATAACGTTATATGGTATTATTTTATAACGTATAACGTTATATGGTATTATTTTATAACGTATAACGTTATGTAGTGTTACGTTATAACGTATAACGTTATATAGAGTTTCGTTATAACGTTGTATTGTATTACGTTAGAACGTATAACGTTATACGGTATTATCTTATAACGTATAACGTCATATGGTATTATTTTATAACGTATAACGTTATATAATATTAGTTTATAACGTATAACGTTATGTAGTGATACGTTATAACGTATAACGTTATACGGTATTACTTATCAACGTATAACGTTATATGGTATTATTTTATAACGTATAACGTTATATGGTGTTATTTTATAACGTATAACGTTATATAGTGTTACGTTATAACGTTATATTGTATTACGTCGAAATGTATAACGTTATACAGTATTATTTTATAACGTTTTATAACGTATAACGTTATATGGTATTATTAATTATAACGTATAACGTTATATGGTTTTATTTTATAACGTATAACGTTATATGGTATTATTTTATAACGTATAACGTTATGTAGTGTTACGTTATCACGTATAACGTTATATGGTGTAATGTTATAACGTTATATTGTATTACGTTAGAACGTATAAAGTTATACGGTATTATTTTATAACGTATAACGTTATATGGTATTACTTTATAACGTATAACGTTATATGGTATTATTTTATAACGTATAACGTTATGTAGTGTTACGGTATAACGTATAACGTTATATAGAGTTTCGTTATAACGTTGTATTGTATTACGTTAGAACGTATAACGTTATACGGTATTATCTTATAACGTATAACGTCATATGGTATTATTTTATAACGTATAACGTTATATAATATTAGTTTATAACGTATAACGTTATGTAGTGATACGTTATAACGTATAACGTTATGTGGTAATATTTTATAACGCATAACGTTATATGGTGTTAATTTATAACGTATAACGTTATATAGTGCTAGGATATAACGTATAACGTTATATGGTGTTTCGTTATAACGTTGTATTGTTTTTCGTTAGAACGTATAACGTTATGCGGTATTATTTTATAACGGATATCGTTATATGATATTATTTTATAACGTAAAACGTTATGTAGTGTTACGTTATAACGCATAACGTTATATAGTGATACCTAATAACGTATAACGTTATATAGTGTTACGTTATAACGTTATACTGTATTACGTTATAATGTATAAAGTTATAAGTTATTATTTTATAACGTATAACGTTATATGGTATTATTTTATAACGTATAACGTTATATGGTGTTATTTTATAACGTATAACGTTATATGGTATTATTTTATAACGTATAACGTTATATGGTGTTATTTTGTAACGTATAACGTTATATGGTGCTAATTTATAACGTATAACGTTATGTAGTGCTAGGATATAACGTATAACGTTATATAGTGTTTCGTTATAACGTTGTATTGTATTTCGTTAGAACGTATAACATTATACGGTATTATTTGATAACGGATAACGTTATATGATATTATTTTATAACGTATAACGTTATGTAGTGTTACGTTATAACGTATAACGTTATTTAGTGATACCTAGTGTCGTATAACGTTATATAGTGTTACGTTATAACGTTATATTGTATTACGTCGAAATGTATAACGTTATACAGTATTATTTTATAACGTTTTATAACGTATAACGTTATATGGTATTATTTTATAACGTATAACGTTATATGGTTTTATTTTATAACGTATAACGTTATATGGTATTATATCATAACGTATAACGTTATATAATATGGTTTTATAAGGTATAACGTTATTTGGTGTTACGTTATAACGTATAACGTTATATAGTGTTACGTTATATCGTTATATTGTATTACGTTAGAACGTATAAAGTTATTCGGTATTATTTTATAACGGATAACGTTATATGGTATTATTTTATAACGTATAACGTTATGTAGTGTTACGTTATCACGTATAACTTTATATGGTGTAATGTTATAACGTTATATTGTATTACGTTAGAACGTATAAAGTTATACGGTATTATTTTATAACGTATAACGTTATATGGTATTACTTTATAACGTATAACGTTATATGGTATTATTTTATAACGTATAACGTTATGTAGTGTTACGGTATAACGTATAACGTTATATAGAGTTTCGTTATAACGTTGTATTGTATTACGTTAGAACGTATAACGTTATACGGTATTATCTTATGACGTATAACGTCATATGGTATTATTTTATAACGTATAACGTTATATAATATTAGTTTATAACGTATAACGTTATGTAGTGATACGTTATAACGTATAACGTTATGTGGTAATATTTTATAACGCATAACGTTATATGGTGTTAATTTATAACGTATAACGTTATATAGTGCTAGGATATAACGTATAACGTTATATGGTGTTTCGTTATAACGTTGTATTGTTTTTCGTTAGAACGTATAACGTTATGCGGTATTATTTTATAACGGATATCGTTATATGATATTATTTTATAACGTAAAACGTTATGTAGTGTTACGTTATAACGCATAACGTTATATAGTGATACCTAATAACGTATAACGTTATATAGTGTTACGTTATAACGTTATACTGTATTACGTTATAATGTATAAAGTTATAAGTTATTATTTTATAACGTATAACGTTATATGGTATTATTTTATAACGTATAACGTTATATGGTGTTATTTTATAACGTATAACGTTATATGGTATTATTTTATAACGTATAACGTTATATGGTGTTATTTTGTAACGTATAACGTTATATGGTGCTAATTTATAACGTATAACGTTATGTAGTGCTAGGATATAACGTATAACGTTATATAGTGTTTCGTTATAACGTTGTATTGTATTTCGTTAGAACGTATAACATTATACGGTATTATTTGATAACGGATAACGTTATATGATATTATTTTATAACGTATAACGTTATGTAGTGTTACGTTATAACGTATAACGTTATTTAGTGATACCTAGTGTCGTATAACGTTATATAGTGTTACGTTATAACGTTATATTGTATTACGTCGAAATGTATAACGTTATACAGTATTATTTTATAACGTTTTATAACGTATAACGTTATATGGTATTATTTTATAACGTATAACGTTATATGGTTTTATTTTATAACGTATAACGTTATATGGTATTATATCATAACGTATAACGTTATATAATATGGTTTTATAAGGTATAACGTTATTTGGTGTTACGTTATAACGTATAACGTTATATAGTGTTACGTTATATCGTTATATTGTATTACGTTAGAACGTATAAAGTTATTCGGTATTATTTTATAACGGATAACGTTATATGGTATTATTTTATAACGTATAACGTTATGTAGTGTTACGTTATCACGTATAACGTTATATGGTGTAATGTTATAACGTTATATTGTATTACGTTAGAACGTATAAAGTTATACGGTATTATTTTATAACGGATAACGTTATATGATATTATTTTATAACGTATAACGATATGTAGTGTTACGTTATTGCGTATAACGTTATATAGTGATACCTAATAACGTATAACGTTATGTAGTGTTACGTTATAACGTATAACGTTATATGGTGTAATGTTATAACGTTACATTGTATTACGTTAGGACGTATAAAGTTATACGGTATTATTTTATAACGGATAACGTTATATGATATTATTTTATAACGTATAACGTTATATGGTATTATTTTATAACGTATAACTTTATATGGTGTTATTTTCTAACATATAACGTTATATGTTATTAATTTATAACGTATAACGTTATGTAGTGTTACGTTATAACGTACAACGTTATATAGTGATACCTAATAACGTATAACGTTATATAGTGTTACGTTATAACGTTATATTGTATTACGTTAAAATGTATAACTTAATACGGTATTATTTTATAACGTACAACGTTATGTAGTGTTACATTACAACGCATAACGTTATGTGGTAATATTTTATAACGTATAACGTTATATGGTGTTATTTTATAACGTATAACGTTATATGGTATTAATTTATAACGTATAACGTAGTGTAGTGTTTCGTTATAACGTATAACGTTATATAGTGTTACGTTATAACGTTGTATTGTATTACGTTAGAACGTATAACGTTATACGGTATTCCTTAACAACGTATAACGTTATATGGTATTATTTCATAACGTATAACGTTATATAATACTATTTTATAAGGTATAACGTAGTGTAGTGTTACGTTATATCGTATAATGTTATATAGTGTTACGTTATAACGTTATATTATATTACGTTGTAACGTATTACGCTATATGGTATTATTATATAACGTATAACGTAGTGTAGTGTTTCGCTGTAAAGTATAACGTTATATAGTGTTACGTTATAACGTTGTATTGTATTACGTTAGAACGTATAACGTTATACGGTATTCCTTACCAACGTAAAACGTTATATGGTATTATTTCATAACGTATAACTTTATATAATACTATTTTATAAGGTATGACGTAGTGTAGTGTTACGTTATATCGTATAATGTTATATAGTGTTACATTATAACGTTATATTATATTACGTTGTAACGTATTACGCTATATGATATTATTATATAACGTATAACGTAGTGTAGTGTTTCGTTGTAACGTATAACGTTATATAGTGTTACGATATAACGTTATATTGTATTACGTTATAACGTATAACGTTATATAGTCTTTCGTTATAGCGTTGTATTGTATTTCATTAGAACGTATAACGTTTTACGGTATTATTTTATAACGGATAACGTTATATGATATTATTTTATAACGTATAACGTTATGTAGTGTTATGTTATAACGTATAACGTTATATAGTGATACCTAATAACGTATAACGTTATATGGTTTTATTTTATAACGTATAACGTTATATGGTATTATTTTATAACGTATAACGTTATGTAGTGTTACGTTATCACGTATAACGTTATATGGTGTAATGTTATAACGTTATATTGTATTACGTTAGAACGTATAAAGTTATACGGTATTATTTTATAACGGATAACGTTATATGATATTATTTTATAACGTATAACGATATGTAGTGTTACGTTATTGCGTATAACGTTATATAGTGATTCCTAATAACGTATAACGTTATGTAGTGTTACGTTATAACGTATAACGTTATATGGTATTATTTTATAACGTATAACGTAGTGTAGTGTTTCGTTATAACGTATAACGTTATGTAGTGTTACGTTATAACGTATAACGTTATATAGTGATACCTAATAACGTATAACGTTATATAGTGTTACGGTATAACGTTATATTGTATTACGTTAAAATGTATAACTTAATACGGTATTATTTTATAACGTACAACGTTATGTAGTGTTACATTACAACGCATAACGTTATGTGGTAATATTTTATAACGTATAACGTTATATGGTGTTATTTTATAACGTATAACGTTATATGGTATTAATTTATAACGTATAACGTTATGTAGTGTTACGTTATAACGTACAACGTTATATAGTGTTTCGTTATAACGTTGTACTGTATTTCGTTAGAACGTATAACGTTATACGGTATTATTTTATAACGGATAACGTTATATGATATTATTTTATAACGTATAACGTTACGTAGTGTTACGTTATAACGTATAACGTTATATAGTGATACCTAGTAACGTGTAACGTTATATAGTGTTACGTTATAATGTTATATTGTATTACGTTAAAGTGTATAACGTTATACAGTATTATTTTATAACGTATAACGTTATACGGTATTATTTTATAACGTATAACGTTATATTGTATTACGGTAAAACGTATAACGTTATACGGTATTATTTTATAACGTATAACGTTATATGGTATTATTTTATAACGTATAACGTTATATGGTATTATTTTATAACGTATAACGTTATGTAGTGTTACGTTATAACGTATAACGTTATATAGAGTTTCGTTATAACGTTGTATTGTATTACGTTAGAACGTATAACGTTATACGGTATTATCTTATAACGTATAACGTCATATGGTATTATTTTATAACGTATAACGTTATATAATATTAGTTTATAACGTATAACGTTATGTAGTGATACGTTATAACGTATAACGTTATACGGTATTACTTATCAACGTATAACGTTATATGGTATTATTTTATAACGTATAACGTTATATGGTGTTATTTTATAACGTATAACGTTATATAGTGTTACGTTATAACGTTATATTGTATTACGTCGAAATGTATAACGTTATACAGTATTATTTTATAACGTTTTATAACGTATAACGTTATATGGTATTATTAATTATAACGTATAACGTTATATGGTTTTATTTTATAACGTATAACGTTATATGGTATTATTTTATAACGTATAACGTTATGTAGTGTTACGTTATCACGTATAACGTTATATGGTGTAATGTTATAACGTTATATTGTATTACGTTAGAACGTATAAAGTTATACGGTATTATTTTATAACGTATAACGTTATATGGTATTACTTTATAACGTATAACGTTATATGGTATTATTCTATAACGTATAACGTTATGTAGTGTTACGGTATAACGTATAACGTTATATAGAGTTTCGTTATAACGTTGTATTGTATTACGTTAGAACGTATAACGTTATACGGTATTATCTTATAACGTATAACGTCATATGGTATTATTTTATAACGTATAACGTTATATAATATTAGTTTATAACGTATAACGTTATGTAGTGATACGTTATAACGTATAACGTTATGTGGTAATATTTTATAACGCATAACGTTATATGGTGTTAATTTATAACGTATAACGTTATATAGTGCTAGGATATAACGTATAACGTTATATGGTGTTTCGTTATAACGTTGTATTGTTTTTCGTTAGAACGTATAACGTTATGCGGTATTATTTTATAACGGATATCGTTATATGATATTATTTTATAACGTAAAACGTTATGTAGTGTTACGTTATAACGCATAACGTTATATAGTGATACCTAATAACGTATAACGTTATATAGTGTTACGTTATAACGTTATACTGTATTACGTTATAATGTATAAAGTTATAAGTTATTATTTTATAACGTATAACGTTATATGGTATTATTTTATAACGTATAACGTTATATGGTGTTATTTTATAACGTATAACGTTATATGGTATTATTTTATAACGTATAACGTTATATGGTGTTATTTTGTAACGTATAACGTTATATGGTGCTAATTTATAACGTATAACGTTATGTAGTGCTAGGATATAACGTATAACGTTATATAGTGTTTCGTTATAACGTTGTATTGTATTTCGTTAGAACGTATAACATTATACGGTATTATTTGATAACGGATAACGTTATATGATATTATTTTATAACGTATAACGTTATGTAGTGTTACGTTATAACGTATAACGTTATTTAGTGATACCTAGTGTCGTATAACGTTATATAGTGTTACGTTATAACGTTATATTGTATTACGTCGAAATGTATAACGTTATACAGTATTATTTTATAACGTTTTATAACGTATAACGTTATATGGTATTATTTTATAACGTATAACGTTATATGGTTTTATTTTATAACGTATAACGTTATATGGTATTATATCATAACGTATAACGTTATATAATATGGTTTTATAAGGTATAACGTTATTTGGTGTTACGTTATAACGTATAACGTTATATAGTGTTACGTTATATCGTTATATTGTATTACGTTAGAACGTATAAAGTTATTCGGTATTATTTTATAACGGATAACGTTATATGGTATTATTTTATAACGTATAACGTTATGTAGTGTTACGTTATCACGTATAACGTTATATGGTGTAATGTTATAACGTTATATTGTATTACGTTAGAACGTATAAAGTTATACGGTATTATTTTATAACGGATAACGTTATATGATATTATTTTATAACGTATAACGATATGTAGTGTTACGTTATTGCGTATAACGTTATATAGTGATACCTAATAACGTATAACGTTATGTAGTGTTACGTTATAACGTATAACGTTATATGGTGTAATGTTATAACGTTACATTGTATTACGTTAGGACGTATAAAGTTATACGGTATTATTTTATAACGGATAACGTTATATGATATTATTTTATAACGTATAACGTTATATGGTATTATTTTATAACGTATAACTTTATATGGTGTTATTTTCTAACATATAACGTTATATGTTATTAATTTATAACGTATAACGTTATGTAGTGTTACGTTATAACGTACAACGTTATATAGTGATACCTAATAACGTATAACGTTATATAGTGTTACGTTATAACGTTATATTGTATTACGTTAAAATGTATAACTTAATACGGTGTTATTTTATAACGTACAACGTTATGTAGTGTTACATTACAACGCATAACGTTATGTGGTAATATTTTATAACGTATAACGTTATATGGTGTTATTTTATAACGTATAACGTTATATGGTATTAATTTATAACGTATAACGTAGTGTAGTGTTTCGTTATAACGTATAACGTTATATAGTGTTACGTTATAACGTTGTATTGTATTACGTTAGAACGTATAACGTTATACGGTATTCCTTAACAACGTATAACGTTATATGGTATTATTTCATAACGTATAACGTTATATAATACTATTTTATAAGGTATAACGTAGTGTAGTGTTACGTTATATCGTATAATGTTATATAGTGTTACGTTATAACGTTATATTATATTACGTTGTAACGTATTACGCTATATGGTATTATTATATAACGTATAACGTAGTGTAGTGTTTCGCTGTAAAGTATAACGTTATATAGTGTTACGTTATAACGTTGTATTGTATTACGTTAGAACGTATAACGTTATACGGTATTCCTTACCAACGTAAAACGTTATATGGTATTATTTCATAACGTATAACTTTATATAATACTATTTTATAAGGTATGACGTAGTGTAGTGTTACGTTATATCGTATAATGTTATATAGTGTTACATTATAACGTTATATTATATTACGTTGTAACGTATTACGCTATATGATATTATTATATAACGTATAACGTAGTGTAGTGTTTCGTTGTAACGTATAACGTTATATAGTGTTACGATATAACGTTATATTGTATTACGTTATAACGTATAACGTTATATAGTCTTTCGTTATAGCGTTGTATTGTATTTCATTAGAACGTATAACGTTTTACGGTATTATTTTATAACGGATAACGTTATATGATATTATTTTATAACGTATAACGTTATGTAGTGTTATGTTATAACGTATAACGTTATATAGTGATACCTAATAACGTATAACGTTATATGGTTTTATTTTATAACGTATAACGTTATATGGTATTATTTTATAACGTATAACGTTATGTAGTGTTACGTTATCACGTATAACGTTATATGGTGTAATGTTATAACGTTATATTGTATTACGTTAGAACGTATAAAGTTATACGGTATTATTTTATAACGGATAACGTTATATGATATTATTTTATAACGTATAACGATATGTAGTGTTACGTTATTGCGTATAACGTTATATAGTGATTTCTAATAACGTATAACGTTATGTAGTGTTACGTTATAACGTATAACGTTATATGGTATTATTTTATAACGTATAACGTAGTGTAGTGTTTCGTTATAACGTATAACGTTATGTAGTGTTACGTTATAACGTATAACGTTATATAGTGATACCTAATAACGTATAACGTTATATAGTGTTACGGTATAACGTTATATTGTATTACGTTAAAATGTATAACTTAATACGGTATTATTTTATAACGTACAACGTTATGTAGTGTTACATTACAACGCATAACGTTATGTGGTAATATTTTATAACGTATAACGTTATATGGTGTTATTTTATAACGTATAACGTTATATGGTATTAATTTATAACGTATAACGTTATGTAGTGTTACGTTATAACGTACAACGTTATATAGTGTTTCGTTATAACGTTGTACTGTATTTCGTTAGAACGTATAACGTTATACGGTATTATTTTATAACGGATAACGTTATATGATATTATTTTATAAGGTATAACGTTATGTGGTGTTACGATATAACGAATAACGTTATATAGTGTTACGTTATAACGTTATATTGTATTACGATATAACGTATAACGTTCTACGTTATTATTTTATAACGTTTTATAACGTATAACGTTATATGATTTTATTTTATAACGTATAACGTTATGTAGTGTTACGTTATAACGTATAACGTTATATAGTGTTACGTTATAACGTTGTATTGTATTACGTTAGAACGTATAACGTTATACGGTATTATGTTATAACGTATAACGTTATATGGTATTATTTTATAACGTATAACGTTATGTAGTGTTACGTTATAACGTGTAACGTTATATAGTGTTACGTTATAACGTTGTATTGTATTACGTTAGAACGTATAACGTTATACGGTATTATGTTATAACGTATAACGTTATATGGTATTATTTTATAACGTATAACGTTATATGGTGTTATGATATAACGTTATACTGTATTACGTTAGAACGTATAAAGTTATTCGGTATTATTTTATAACGGATAACGTTATATAATATTAGTTTATAACGTATAATGTTATGTTGTGACACGTTATAACGTATAACGCTATGTGGTAATATTTTATAACGTATAACGTTATATGATGTTAATTTATAACGTATAACGTTATGTAGTGTTACGTTATCACGTATAACGTTATATAGTGTTTCGTTATAACGTTGTATTCTATTTCGTTAGAACGTATAACGTTATACGGTATTATTTTATAACGGATAACGTTATATGATATTATTTTATAACGTATAACGTTATGTAGTGTTACGTTATTACGTATAACGTTATATAGTGATACGTAATAACGTATAACGTTATGTAGTGTTACGTTATAACGTACAACGTTATATAGTGTTTCGTTATAACGTTGTATTGTATTTCGTTAGAACGTATAACGTTATACGGTATTATTTTATAACGGAAAACGTTATATGATATTATTTTATAACGTATAACGTTATGTAGTGTTACGTTATAACGTATAGCGTTATATAGTGATACCTAGTAACGTATAACGTTGTATAGTTTAACGTTATAACGTTGTATTGTATTACGTTAAAATGTATAACGTTATACGGTATTATTTTATAACGTATAACGTTATGTAGTGTTACGTTATAACGTATAGCGTTATATAGTGATACCTAGTAACGTATAACGTTGTATAGTTTAACGTTATAACGTTGTATTGTATTACGTTAAAATGTATAACGTTATACGGTATTATTTTATAACGTATAACGTTATATGGTATTAGTTTATAACGTATAACGTTATATGGTATTATTTTATATCGTATAACGTTATATGGTATTATTTCATAACCTATAACGTTATATAATATTATTTTATAAGGTATAACGTTATGTGGTGTTACGTTATAACGTATAACGTTATATAGTGTTACGTTATAACGTTATATTGTATTACGATATAACGTATAACGTTATACCTTATTATTTTATAACGTTTTATAACGTATAACGTTATATGGTATTATTTTATAACGTATAACGTTGTATGGTTTTATTTTATAACGTATAACGTTATATGGTATTATTTTATAACGTATAACGTTATGTATTGTTACGTTATAACGTATAACGTTATATAGTGTTACGTTATAACGTTATATTGTATTACGTTAGAACGTATAAAGTTATAAGGTATTATTTTATAACGGATAACGTTGTAAGATATTATTTTATAACGTATAACGATATGTAGTGTTACGTTATTGCGTATAACGTTATATAGTGATACCTAATAACGTATAACGTTATGTAGTGTTACGTTATAACGTATAACGTTATATGGTGTAATGTTATAACGTTATATTGTATTACGTTGTAACGTATAACGTTATATGGTATTATTTTATAACGTACAACGTTATGTAGTGTTACATTACAACGCATAACGTTATGTGGTAATATTTTATAACGTATAACGTTATATGGTGTTATTTTATAACGTATAACGTTGTATGGTATTAATTTATAACGTATAACGTTATGTAGTGTTACGTTATAACGTACAACGTTATATAGTGTTTCGTTATAACGTTGTACTGTATTTCGTTAGAACGTATAACGTTATACGGTATTATTTTATAACGGATAACGTTATATGATATTATTTTATAACGTATAACGTTATGTAGTGTTACGTTATAACGTATAACGTTATATAGTGATACCTAGTAACGTGTAACGTTATATAGTTTTACGTTATAACGTTATATTGTATAACGTTAAAATGTATAACGTTATACAGTATTATTTTATAACGTATAACGTTATATGGTATTATTTCATAACGTATAACGTTATATAATATTATTTTATAAGGTATAACGTTATGTGGTGTTACGATATAACGAATAACGTTATATAGTGTTACGTTATAACGTTATATTGTATTACGATATAACGTATAACGTTATACGTTATTATTTTATAACGTTTTATAACGTATAACGTTATATGGTTTTATTTTATAACGTATAACGTTATGTAGTGTTACGTTATAACGTATAACGTTATATGGTGATACCTAGTAACGTATAACGTTATATAGTGTTACGTTATAACGTTATACTGTATTACGTTATAATGTATAACGTTATAAGTTATTATTTTATAACGTATAAAGTTATATGGTATTATTTTATAACGTATAACGTTATGTAGTGTTACGTTATAACGTACAACGTTATATAGTGTTTCGTTATAACGTTGTATTGTATTTCGTTAGAACGTATAACGTTATACGGTATTATTTTATAACGGATAACGTTATATGATATTATTTTATAACGTATAACGTTATGTAGTGTTACGTTATAACGTATAACGTTATTTAGTGATACCTAGTAACGTATAACGTTATATAGTGTTACGTTATAACGTTATATTGTATTACGTCAAAATGTATAACGTTATACAGTATTATTTTATAACGTATAACGTTATGTGGTATTATTTTATAACGTATAACGTTATATGGTATTATTTTATAACGTATAACGTAGTGTAGTGTTTCTTTATAACGTATAACGTTATATAGTGTAACGTTATAACGCTACACTGTATTACGTTATAACGTATAACGTTATACGGTATTACTTAACAACGTATAACGTTGTATGGTATTATTTCATAACGTATAACGTTATATAATATTGTTTTATAAGGTATAACATTATGTGGTGTTACGTTATAACGTATAACGTTATATAGTGTTACGTTATAACGTTGTATTGTATTACGTTAGAACGTATAACGTTATACGGTATTATGTTATAACGTATAACGTTATATGGTATTATTTTATAACGTATAACGTTATGTAGTGTTACGTTATAACGTGTAACGTTATATAGTGTTACGTTATAACGTTGTATTGTATTACGTTAGAACGTATAACGTTATACGGTATTATGTTATAACGTATAACGTTATATGGTATTATTTTATAACGTATAACGCTATGTAGTGTTACGTTATAACGTATAACGTTATATGGTGTTAAGTTATAACGTTATACTGTATTACGTTAGAACGCATAAAGTTATTCGGTATTATTTTATAACGGATAACGTTATATAATATTAGTTTATAACGTATAACGTTATGTTGTGACACGTTATAACGTATAACGCTATGTGGTAATATTTTATAACGTATAACGTTATATGATGTTAATTTATAACGTATAACGTTATGTAGTGTTACGTTATCACGTATAACGTTATATAGTGTTTCGTTATAACGTTGTATTCTATTTCGTTAGAACGTATAACGTTATATGGTATTATATTATAACGTATAACGTTGTATGGTATTATTTTATAACGTATAAAGTTATATGGTGTTATTTTATAACGTATAACGTTATATGGTATTATTTTATAACGTATAACTTTATATGGTGTTATTTTATAACATATAACGTTATATGTTATTAAGTTATAACGTATAACGTTATGTAGTGTTACGTTATAACGTACAACGTTATATAGTGATACCTAATAACGTATAACGTTATATAGTGTTACGTTATAACGTTATATTGTATTACGTTAAAATGTATAACTTAATACGGTATTATTTTATAACGTACAACGTTATGTAGTGTTACATTACAACGCATAACGTTATGTGGTAATATTTTATAACGTATAACGTTATATGGTGTTATTTTATAACGTATAACGTTATATGGTATTAATTTATAACGTATAACGTAGTGTAGTGTTTCGTTATAACGTATAACGTTATATAGTGTTACGTTATAACGTTGTATTTTATTACGTTAGAACGTATAACGTTATACGGTATTCCTTAATAACGTATAACGTTATATGGTATTATTTCATAACGTATAACGTTATATAATACTATTTTATAAGGTATAACGTAGTGTAGTGTTACGTTATATCGTATAATGTTATATAGTGTTACGTTATAACGTTATATCATATTACGTTGTAACGTATTACGCTATATGGTATTATTATATAACGTATAACGTAGTGTAGTGTTTCGCTGTAAAGTATAACGTTATATAGTGTTACGTTATAACGTTGTATTGTATTACGTTAGAACGTATAACGTTATACGGTATTCCTTAACAACGTATAACGTTATATGGTACTATTTCATAACGTATAACGTTATATAATACTATTTTATAAGGTATAACGTAGTGTAGTGTTACGTTATATCGTATAATGTTATATAGTGTTACGTTATAACGTTATATTATATTACGTTGTAACGTATTACGCTATATGATATTATTATATAACGTATAACGTAGTGTAGTGTTTCGTTGTAACGTATAACGTTATATAGTGTTACGTTATAACGTTATATTGTATTACGTTATAACGTATAACGTTATATAGTGTTTCGTTATAGCGTTGTATTGTATTTCATTAGAACGTATAACGTTTTACGGTATTATTTTATAACGGATAACGTTATATGATATTATTTTATAACTTATAACGTTATGTAGTGTTACGTAATAACGTATAACGTTATATAGTGATACCTAATAACGTATAACGTTATATAGTGTTACGTTATAACGTTATATTGTATTACGATAAAATGTATAACTTAATACGGTATTATTTTATAACGTACAACGTTATGTAGTGTTACATTACAACGCATAACGTTATGTGGTAATATTTTATAACGTATAACGTTATATGGTGTTATTTTATAACGTATAACGTTATATGGTATTAATTTATAACGTATAACGTTATGTAGTGTTACGTTATAACGTACAACGTTATATAGTGTTTCGTTATAACGTTGTACTGTATTTCGTTAGAACGTATAACGTTATACGGTATTATTTTATAACGGATAACGTTATATGATATTATGTTATAACGTATAACTTTATGTAGTGTTACGTTATAACGTATAACGTTATATAGTGATACCTAGTAACGTGTAACGTTATATAGTGTTACGTTTTAACGTTATATTGTATTACGTTAAAATGTATAACGTTATACAGTATTATTTTATAACGTATAACGTTATATGTTATTATTTCATAACGTTTAACGTTATATAATATTATTTTATAAGGTATAACGTTATGTGGTGTTACGTTATAACGAATAACGTTATATAGTGTTACGTTATAACGTTATATTGTATTACGATATAACGTATAACGTTATACGTTATTATTTTATAACGTTTTATAACGTATAACGTTATATGGTTTTATTTTATAACGTATGACGTTATGTAGTGTTACGTTATAACGTATAGCGTTATATGGTGGTACCTAGTAACGTATAACGTTATATAGTGTTACGTTATAACGTTATACTGTATTACATTATAATGTATAACGTTATAAGTTATTATTTTATAACGTATAACGTTATATGGTATTATTTTATAACGTATAACGTTATGTAGTGTTACGTTATAACGTACAACGTTATATAGTGTTTCGTTATAACGTTGTATTGTATTTCGTTAGAACGTTTAACGTTATACGGTATTATTTTATAACGCATAACGTTATATGATATTATTTTATAACGTATAACGTTATGTAGTGTTACGTTATAACGTATAGCGTTATATAGTGATTCCTAGTAACGTATAACGTTATATAGTATAACGTTATAACGTTATATTGTATTACGCTAAAATGTATAACGTTATACGGTATTATTTTATAACGTATAACTTTATATGGTATTATTTTATAACGTATAACGTTATATGGTATTATTTTATAACGTATAACGTAGTGTAGTGCTTCGGTATAACGTATAACGTTGTATAGTGTAACGTTATAACGCTACATTGTATTACGTTATAACGTATAACGTTATACGGTATTACTTATCAACGTATAACGTTATATGGTATTATATTATAACGTATAACGTTATATGGTATTATTTTATAACGTATAACGTTATATGGTATTATTTCATAACGTATAACGTTATATAATATTATTTTATAAGGTATAACGTTATGTGGTGATACGATATAACGTATAACGTTATATATTGTTACGTTGTAACGTTATATTGTAATACGATATAACGTATAACGTTATACGTTATTATTTTATAACGTTTTATAACGTATAACTTCATATGGTATTATTTTATAACGTATAACGTTATATAATATTAGTTTATAACGTATAACGTTATGTAGTGATACGTTATAACGTATAACGTTATGTGGTAATATTTTATAACGTATAACGTTATATAGTGTTACGTTATAACGTTATATTGTATTACGTTAAAATGTATAACGTAATACGGTATTATTTTATAACGTATAACGTTATGTAGTGTTACATTACAACGCATAACGTTATGTGGTAATATTTTATAACGGATAACGTTATATGGTGTTATTTTATAACGTATAACGTTATATGGTATTAATTTATAACGTATAACGTTATGTAGTGTTACGTTATATCGTACAACGTTACATAGTGTTTCGTTATAACGTTGTATTGTATTTCGTTAGAACGTATAACGTTATACGGTATTATTTGATAACGGATAACGTTATATGATATTATTTTATAACGTATAACGTTATGTAGTGTTACGTTATAACGTATAACGTTATTTAGTGATACCTAGTAACGTATAACGTTATATAGTGTTACGTTATAACGTTATATTCTATTACGTCGAAATGTATAACGTTATACAGTATTATTTTATAACGTTTTATAACGTATAACGTTATATGGTATTATTTTATAACGTATAACGTTATATGGTATTATTTTATAACGTATAACGTTATATGGTATTATTTTATAACGTATAACGTTATGTAGTGTTACGTTATAACCTATAACGTTATATAGAGTTTCGTTATAACGTTGTATTGTATTACGTTAGAACGTATAACGTTATACGGTATTATCTTATAACGTATAACGTCGTATGGTATTATTTTATAACGTATAACGTTATATAATATTAGTTTATAACGTATAACGTTATGTAGTGATGCGTTATAACGTATAACGTTATGTGGTAATATTTTATAACGTATAACTATATATGGTGTTAATTTATAACGTATAACGTTATGTAGTGCTAGGATATAACGTATAACGTTATATAGTGTTTCGTTATAACGTTGTATTGTATTTCGTTAGAACGTATAACGTTATGCGGTATTATTTTATAACGGATATCGTTATATGATATTATTTTATAACGTAAAACGTTATGTAGTGTTACGTTATAACGCATAACGTTATATAGTGATACCTAATAACGTATAACGTTATATAGTGTTACGTTATAACGTTATACTGTATTACGTTATAATGTATAACGTTATAAGTTATTTTTTTATAACGTATAACGTTATATGGTATTATTTTATAACGTATAACGTTATATGGTGTTATTTTATAACGTATAACGTTATATGGTATTAATTTATAACGTATAACGTTATGTAGTGTTACGTTATAACGTACAACGTTATATAGTGTTGCGTTATAACGTTATATTGTATTACGTTAAAATGTATAACGTTATACGGTATTATTTTATAACGTATAACTTTATATGGTATTATTTTGTAACGTATAACGTTATATGGTATTATATTATAACGTATAACGTTATATGGTATTATTTTATAACGTATAACGTTATATGGTATTATTTCATAACGTATAACGTTATATAATATTATTTTATAAGGTATAACGTTATGTGGTGTTACGTTATAACGTATAACGTTATATATTGTTACGTTATAACGTTATATTATATTACGTTGTAACGTATAACGTTATACGGTATTATTTTATAACGTATAACGTTATGTAGTGTTACGTTATAACGTATAACGTTATTTAGTGATACCTAGTAACGTATAACGTTATATAGTGTTACGTCATAACGTATAACGTTATATGGTGTAATGTTATAATGTTACATTGTATTACGTTAGGACGTATAAAGTTATACGGTATTATTTTATAACGTATAACGTTATATGATATTATTTTATAACGTATAACGATATGTAGTGTTACGTTATTGCGTATAACGTTATATAGTGATACCTAATAACGTATAACGTTATGTAGTATTACGTTATAACGTATAACGTTATATGGTGTAATGTTATAATGTTACATTGTATTACGTTAGGACGTATAAAGTTATACGGTATTATTTTATAACGGATAACGTTATATGATATTATTTTATAACGTATAACGTTATGTAGTGTTACGTTATAACGTATAACGTTATATAGTGATACCTAATAACGTATAACGTTATATAGTGTTACGTTATATCGATATATTGTATTACGTTAAAATGTATAACGTAATACGGTATCATTTTATAACGTATAACGTTATGTAGCGTTACATTACAACGCATAACGTTACGTGGTAATATTTTATAACGTATAACGTTATATAATATTATTTTATAACGTATAAAGTTATGTAGTGTTACGTTATAACGTATAAGGTTATATGGCGTTACGTTATAACGTTATATTATATTACGTTGTAACGTATAACGTTATACGGTATTATTTTATAACGTATAACGTTATACGGTATTATTTTATAACGTATAACGTTATATTGTATTACGGTAAAATGTATAACGTTATACGGTATTATTTTATAACGTATAACGTTATATGGTATTATTTTATAACGTATAACGTTATATGGTATTATTTTATAACGTATAACGTTATGTAGTGTTACGTTATAACGTATAACGTTATATAGAGTTTCGTCATAACGTTGTATTGTATTACGTTAGAACGTATAACGTTATACGGTATTATCTTATAACGTATAACGTCATGTGGTATTATTTTATAACGTATAACGTTATATAATATTAGTTTATAACGTATAACGTTATGTAGTGATACGTTATAACGTATAACGTTATGTGGTAATATTTTATAACGTATAACGATATATGGTGTTAATTTATAACGTATAACGTTATGTAGTGCTAGGATATAACGTATAACGTTATATAGTGTTTCGTTATAACGTTGTATTGTATTTCGTTAGAACGTATAACGTTATGCGGTATTATTTTATAACGGATATCGTTATATGATATTATTTTATAACGTAAAACGTTATGTAGTGTTACGTTATAACGCATAACGTTATATAGTGATACCTAATAACGTATAACGTTATATAGTGTTACGTTATAACGTTATACTGTATTACGTTATAATGTATAACGTTATAAGTTATTATTTTATAACGTATAACGTTATATGGTATTATTTTATAACGTATAACGTTATATGGTGTTATTTTATAACGTATAACGTTATATGCTATTATTTTATAACGTATAACGTTATATGGTGTTATTTTATAACGAATAACGTTATATGGTGTTAATTTATAACGTACAACGTTATATAGTGTTGCGTTATAACGTTATATTGTATTACGTTAAAATGTATAACGTTATACGGTATTATTTTATAACGTATAACTTTATATGGTATTATTTTATAACGTATAACGTTATATGGTATTATTTTATAACGTATAACGTAGTGTAGTGCTTCGTTATAACGTATAACGTTGTATAGTGTAACGTTATAACGCTACATTGTATTACGTTATAACGTATAACGTTATACGGTATTACTTATCAACGTATAACGTTATATGGTATTATATTATAATGTATAACGTTATATGGTATTATTTTACAACGTATAACGTTATATGGTATTATTTCATAACGTATAACGTTATATAATATTATTTTATAAGGTATAACGTTATGTGGTGTTACGTTATAACGTATAACGTTATATATTGTTACGTTGTAACGTTATATTGTAATACGATATAACGTATAACGTTATACGTTATTATTTTATAACGTTTTATAACGTATAACTTCATATGGTATTATTTTATAACGTATAACGTTATATAATATTAGTTTATAACGTATAACGTTATGTAGTGATACATTACAACGCATAACGTTATGTGGTAATATTTTATAACGTATAACGTTATATGGTGTTATTTTATAACATATAACGTTATATGGTATTAATTTATAACGTATAACGTTATGTAGTGTTACGTTATAACGTACAACGTTATATAGTGTTTCGTTATAACGTTGTATTGTATTTCGTTAGAACGTATAACGTTATACGGTATTATTTGATAACGGATAACGTTATATGATATTATTTTATAACGTATAACGATATGTAGTGTTACGTTATAACGTATAACGTTATATAGTGTTACGTTATATCGATATATTGTATTACGTTAAAATGTATAACGTAATACGGTATCATTTTATAACGTATAACGTTATGTAGCGTTACATTACAACGCATAACGTTACGTGGTAATATTTTATAACGTATAACGTTATATAATATTATTTTATAACGTATAAAGTTATGTAGTGTTACGTTATAACGTATAACGTTATATAGTGTTACGTTATAACGTTATATTGTATTACGGTAAAATGTATAACGTTATACGGTATTATTTTATAACGTATAACGTTATATGGTATTATTTTATAACGTATAACGTTATATGGTATTATTTTATAACGTATAACGTTATGTAGTGTTACGTTATAACGTATAACGTTATATAGAGTTTCGTTATAACGCTGTATTGTATTACGTTCGAACGTATAACGTTATACGGTATTATCTTATAACGTATAACGTCATGTGGTATTATTTTATAACGTATAACGTTATATAATATTAGTTTATAACGTATAACGTTATGTAGTGATACGTTATAACGTATAACGTTATGTGGTAATATTTTATAACGTATAACGTTATATGGTGTTATTTTATAACATATAACGTTATATGGTATTAATTTATAACGTATAACGTTATGTAGTGTTACGTTATAACGTACAACGTTATATAGTGTTTCGTTATAACGTTGTATTGTATTTCGTTAGAACGTATAACGTTATACGGTATTATTTGATAACGGATAACGTTATATGATATTATTTTATAACGTATAACGATATGTAGTGTTACGTTATAACGTATAACGTTATATAGTGTTACGTTATATCGATATATTGTATTACGTTAAAATGTATAACGTAATACGGTATCATTTTATAACGTATAACGTTATGTAGCGTTACATTACAACGCATAACGTTACGTGGTAATATTTTATAACGTGTAACGTTATATAATATTATTTTATAACGTATAAAGTTATGTAGTGTTACGTTATAACGTATAACGTTATATAGTGTTACGTTATAACGTTATATTGTATTACGGTAAAATGTATAACGTTATACGGTATTATTTTATAACGTATAACGTTATATGGTGTTATTTTATAACGTATAACGATATATGGTATTAATTTATAACGTATAACGTTTTGTAGTGTTACGTTATAACGTACAACGTTATATAGTGTTGCGTTATAACGTTGTATTGTATTTCGTTAGAACGTATAACGTTATACGGTATTATTTTATAACGGATAACGTTATATGATATTATTTTATAACGTATAACGTTATGTAGTGTTACGTTATAACGTATAGCGTTATATAGTGATACCTAGTAACGTATAACGTTATATAGTGTAACGTTCTAACGTTATATTGTATTACGTTAAAATGTATAACGTTATACGGTATTATTTTATAACGTATAGCGTTATATGGTATTATTTTATAACGTATAACGTTATATGGTATTATTTTATAACGTATAACGTAGTGTAGTGTTTCGTTCTAACGTATAACGTTATTTAGTGTAACGTTATAACGCTACATTGTATTACGTTATAACGTATAACATTATACGGTATTACTTAACAACGTATAACGTTATATGGTGTTATTTCATAACGTATAACGTTATATAATATTATTTTATAAGGTATAACGTAGTGTAGTGTTACGTTATATCGTATAATGTTATATAGTGTTACGTTATAACGTTATATAGTGTTACGTTATAACGTTATACTGTATTACGTTATAATGTATAACGTTATAAGTTATTATTTTATAACGTATAACGTTATATGGTATTATTTTATAACGTATAACGTTATATGGTGTTATTTTATAACGTATAACGTTATATGGTATTAATTTATAACGTATAACGTTATGTAGTGTTACGTTATAACGTACAACGTTATATAGTGTTGCGTTATAACGTTATATTGTATTACGTTAAAATGTATAACGTTATACGGTATTATTTTATAACGTATAACTTTATATGGTATTATTTTATAACGTATAACGTTATATGGTATTATTTTATAACGTATAACGTAGTGTAGTGCTTCGTTATAACGTATAACGTTGTATAGTGTAACGTTATAACGCTACATTGTATTACGTTATAACGTATAACGTTATACGGTATTACTTATCAACGTATAACGTTATATGGTATTATATTATAATGTATAACGTTATATGGTATTATTTTATAACGTATAACGTTATATGGTATTATTTCATAACGTATAACGTTATATAATATTATTTTATAAGGTATAACGTTATGTGGTGTTACGTTATAACGTATAACGTTATATATTGTTACGTTGTAACGTTATATTGTAATACGATATAACGTATAACGTTATACGTTATTATTTTATAACGTTTTATAACGTATAACTTCATATGGTATTATTTTATAACGTATAACGTTATATAATATTAGTTTATAACGTATAACGTTATGTAGTGATACATTACAACGCATAACGTTATGTGGTAATATTTTATAACGTATAACGTTATATGGTGTTATTTTATAACATATAACGTTATATGGTATTAATTTATAACGTATAACGTTATGTAGTGTTACGTTATAACGTACAACGTTATATAGTGTTTCGTTATAACGTTGTATTGTATTTCGTTAGAACGTATAACGTTATACGGTATTATTTGATAACGGATAACGTTATATGATATTATTTTATAACGTATAACGATATGTAGTGTTACGTTATAACGTATAACGTTATATAGTGTTACGTTATATCGATATATTGTATTACGTTAAAATGTATAACGTAATACGGTATCATTTTATAACGTATAACGTTATGTAGCGTTACATTACAACGCATAACGTTACGTGGTAATATTTTATAACGTATAACGTTATATAATATTATTTTATAACGTATAAAGTTATGTAGTGTTACGTTATAACGTATAACGTTATATAGTGTTACGTTATAACGTTATATTGTATTACGGTAAAATGTATAACGTTATACGGTATTATTTTATAACGTATAACGTTATATGGTATTATTTTATAACGTATAACGTTATATGGTATTATTTTATAACGTATAACGTTATGTAGTGTTACGTTATAACGTATAACGTTATATAGAGTTTCGTTATAACGCTGTATTGTATTACGTTCGAACGTATAACGTTATACGGTATTATCTTATAACGTATAACGTCATGTGGTATTATTTTATAACGTACAACGTTATATAATATTAGTTTATAACGTATAACGTTATGTAGTGATACGTTATAACGTATAACGTTATGTGGTAATATTTTATAACGTATAACGTTATATGGTGTTATTTTATAACATATAACGTTATATGGTATTAATTTATAACGTATAACGTTATGTAGTGTTACGTTATAACGTACAACGTTATATAGTGTTTCGTTATAACGTTGTATTGTATTTCGTTAGAACGTATAACGTTATACGGTATTATTTGATAACGGATAACGTTATATGATATTATTTTATAACGTATAACGATATGTAGTGTTACGTTATAACGTATAACGTTATATAGTGTTACGTTATATCGATATATTGTATTACGTTAAAATGTATAACGTAATACGGTATCATTTTATAACGTATAACGTTATGTAGCGTTACATTACAACGCATAACGTTACGTGGTAATATTTTATAACGTGTAACGTTATATAATATTATTTTATAACGTATAAAGTTATGTAGTGTTACGTTATAACGTATAACGTTATATAGTGTTACGTTATAACGTTATATTGTATTACGGTAAAATGTATAACGTTATACGGTATTATTTTATAACGTATAACGTTATATGGTATTATTTTATAACGTATAACGTTACATGGTATTATTTTATAACGTATAACGTTATGTAGTGTTACGTTATAACGTATAACGTTATATAGAGTTTCGTTATAACGTTGTATTGTATTACGTTAGAACGTATAACGTTATACGGTATTATCTTATAACGTATAACGTCATGTGGTATTATTTTATAACGTATAACGTTATATAATATTAGTTTATAACGTATAACGTTATGTAGTGATACGTTATAACGTATAACGTTATGTGGTAATATTTTATAACGTATAACGTTATATGGTGTTAATTTATAACGTATAACGTTATGTAGTGCTAGGATATAACGTATAACGTTATATAGTGTTTCGTTATAACGTTGTATTGTATTTCGTTAGAACGTATAACGTTATGCGGTATTATTTTATAACGGATATCGTTATATGATATTATTTTATAACGTAAAACGTTATGTAGTGTTACGTTATAACGCATAACATTATATAGTGATACCTAATAACGTATAACGTTATATAGTGTTACGTTATAACGTTATACTGTATTACGTTATAATGTATAACGTTATAAGTTATTGTTTTATAACGTATAACGTTATATGGTATTATTTTATAATGTATAACGTTATATGGTGTTATTTTATAACGTATAACGTTATATGGTATTAATTTATAACGTATAACGTTATGTAGTGTTATGTTATAACATACAACGTTATATAGTGTTGCGTTATAACGTTGTATTGTATTTCGTTAGAACGTATAACGTTATACGGTATTATTTTATAACGGATAACGTTATATGATATTATTTTATAACGTATAACGTTATGTAGTGTTACGTTATAACGTATAGCGTTATATAGTGATACCTAGTAACGTATAACGTTATATAGTGTAACGTTCTAACGTTATATTGTATTACGTTAAAATGTATAACGTTATACGGTATTATTTTATAACGTATAGCGTTATATGGTTTTATTTTATAACGTATAACGTTATGTGGTATTATTTTATAACGTATAACGTAGTGTAGTGTTTCGTTCTAACGTATAACGTTATATAGTGTAAAGTTATAACGCTACATTGTATTACGTTATAACGTATAACGTTATACGGTATTACTTAACAACGTATAACGTTATATGGTATTATATTATAACGTATAACGTTATAGGGTATTATTTTATAACGTATAACGTTATATGGTATTATTTCATAACGTATAACGTTATATAATATTATTTTATAAGGTATAACGCTATGTGGTGTTACGTTATAACGTATAACGTTATATATTGTTACGTTATAACGTTATATTGTATTACGATATAACGTATAACGTTATATGATATTATTTTATAACGTATAACGTTATGTAGTGTTACGTTATAACGTATAGCGTTATATAGTGAAACCTAATAACGTATAACGTTATGTGGTATTACGTTACAACGTTATATTGTTTTACGTTATAACTAATAAGGTTATACGGTATTATTTTATAACGTATAACTTTATATGGTATTATTTTATAACGTATAACGTTATATAATATTATTTTAGAACGTATAACGTTATGTAGTGTTACGTTCTAAAGTATAGCGTTATATAGTGTTACGTTATACTGTATTATTTAATAACGTATAACGTTACATGGAATTATTTTATAACGTATAACGTTATATAATATTATTTTAGAACGTATAACGTTATGTAGTGTTACGTTATAACGTATAACGTTATACCGTATTACTTAATAACGTATAACGTTATATGGTATTATTTCATAACGTATAACGTTATATAATATTATTTTATAAGGTATAACGTAGTGTAGTGTTACGTTATATCGTATAATGTTATATAGTGTTACGTTATAACGTTATATTATATTACGTTGAAACGTATTACATTATATGGTACTATTATATAACGTATAACGTAGTGTAGTCTTTCGTTATAACGTATAACGTTATATAGTGTTACGTTATAACGTTATATTGTATTACGTTATAACGTATAACGTTATACGGTATTATTTCATAACGTATAACGTTATACGGTATTACTTAACAACGTATAACGTTATATGGTATTATTTTATAACGTATAAAGTTATATGGTGTTATTTTATAACGTATAACGTTATATGGTATTATTTTATAACGTATAACTTTATATGGTGTTATTTTATAACATATAACGTTATATGTTATTAATTTATAACGTATAACGTTATGTAGTGTTACGTTATAACGTTATATTATATTACGTTGTAACGTATAACGTTGTATGGTATTATTTTATAACGTATAACGTTATGTAGTGTTACGTTATAACGTATAACGTTATATAGTGATACCTAATAACTTATAACGTTATATAGTGTTACGTTATAACGTTATATTGTATTACGTTAAAATGTATAACGTAATACGGTATTATTTTATAACGTATAACGTTATATGGTATTATTTTATAACGTATAACGTTATGTAGTGTTACGTTATAACGTATAACGTTATATAGAGTTTCGTTATAACGTTGTATTGTATTACGTTAGAACGTATAACGTTATACGGTATTATCTTATAACGTATAACGTCATATGGTATTATTTTATAACGTATAACGTTATATAATATTAGTTTATAACGTATAACGTTATGTAATGATACGTTATAACGTATAACGTTACGTGGTAATATTTTATAACGTATAACGTTATATGGTGTTAATTTATAACGTATAACGTTATGTAGTGCTAGGATATAACGTATAACGTTATATAGTGTTTCGTTATAACGTTGTATTGTATTTCGTTAGAACGTATAACGTTATGCGGTATTATTTTATAACGGATATCGTTATATGATATTATTTTATAACGTAAAACGTTATGTAGTGTTACGTTATAACGTATAGCGTTATATAGTGATACCTAGTAACGTATAACGTTATATAGTGTAACGTTCTAACGTTATATTGTATTACGTTAAAATGTATAACGTTATACGGTATTATTTTATAACGTATAGCGTTATATGGTATTATTTTATAACGTATAACGTCATATGGTGTTATTTTATAACGTATAACGATATATGGTATTAATTTATAACGTATAACGTTTTGTAGTGTTACGTTATAACGTACAACGTTATATAGTGTTGCGTTATAACGTTGTATTGTATTTCGTTAGAACGTATAACGTTATACGGTATTATTTTATAACGGATAACGTTATATGATATTATTTTATAACGTATAACGTTATGTAGTGTTACGTTATAACGTATAGCGTTATATAGTGATACCTAGTAACGTATAACGTTATATAGTGTAACGTTCTAACGTTATATTGTATTACGTTAAAATGTATAACGTTATACGGTATTATTTTATAACGTATAGCGTTATATGGTATTATTTTATAACGTATAACGTTATATGGTATTATTTTATAACGTATAACGTAGTGTAGTGTTTCGTTCTAACGTATAACGTTATTTAGTGTAACGTTATAACGCTACATTGTATTACGTTATAATGTATAACATTATACGGTATTACTTAACAACGTATAACGTTATATGGTATTATTTCATAACGTATAACGTCATATAATATTATTTTATACGGTATAACGCTATGTGGTGTTACGTTATAACGTATAACGTTATATATTGTTACGTTATAACGTTATATTGTATTACGATATAAGGTATAATGTTATACGGTATTATTTTATAACGTATAACGTTTTATAGCATTATTTTATAACGTATAACGTTATATAGTCTTATTTTATAACGTATAACGT
This sequence comes from Bombus dahlbomii, assembly GCA_037178635.1. NCBI lineage: Eukaryota > Metazoa > Arthropoda > Insecta > Hymenoptera > Apidae > Bombus > Bombus dahlbomii. The sequence goes on from CM074102.1 coordinate 20,734,695, forward strand.
TATATAGTGAAACCTAATAACGTATAACGTTATGTGGTATTACGTTACAACGTTATATTGTTTTACGTTATAACGTATAACGTTATATAGTATTATTTTATAACGTATAACGTTATATGGTATTATTTTATAACGTATAACGTTATATGGTGTTATTTTATAACGTATCACGTTATATGATATTAATTTATAACGTATAACGTTATGTAGTGTTACGTTATAACGTTATATTGTATTACGTTATAACGTATAACGTTATATAGTATTATTTTATAACGTATAACGTTATATGGTATTATTTTATAACGTATAACGTTATATGGTGTTATTTTATAACGTATCACGTTATATGGTATTAATTTATAACGTATAACGTTATGTAGTGTTACGTTATAACGTATAACGTTATATAGTGATACCTAATAACTTATAACGTTATATAGTGTTACGTCATGACGTTATATTGTATTACGTTATAACGTATAACGTTATATATTATTATTTTATAACGTATAACGTTATATGGTATTATTTTATAACGTATAAATTTATATGGTGTTATTTTATAACATATAACGTTATATGTTATTAATTTATAACGTATAACGTTATGTAGTGTTACGTTATAACGTTATATTATATTACGTTGTAACGTATAACGTTGTATGGTATTATTTTACAACGTATAACGTTATGTAGTGTTACGTTATAACGTATAACGTTATATAGTGATACCTAATAACTTATAACGTTATATAGTGTTACGTTATAACGTTATATTGTATTACGTTAAAATGTATAACGTAATACGGTATTATTTTATAACGTACAACGTTATGTAGTGTTACATTACAACGCATAACGTTATGTGGTAATATTTTATAACGTATAACGTTATATGGTGTTATTTTATAACGTATAACGTTATATGGTATTAATTTATAACGTATAACGTTATGTAGTGTTACGTTATAACGTACAACGTTATATAGTGTTTCGTTATAACGTTGTATTGTATTTCGTTAGAACGTATAACGTTATACGGTATTATTTTATAACGGATAACGTTATATGATATTATTTTATAACGAATAACGTTATGTAGTGTTACGTTATAACGTATAGCGTTATATAGTGATACCTAGTAACGTATAACGTTATATAGTGTAACGTTATAACGTTATATTGTATTACGTTAAAATGTATAACGTTATATGGTATTATATTATAACGTATAACGTTATATGGTATTACTTTCTAACGTATAACGTTATATGGTATTATTTCATAACGTATAACGTTATATAATATTATTTTATAAGGTATAACGTTATGTGGTGCTACGTTATAACGTATAACGTTATATAGTGTTACGTTATAACGTTATGTTATATTACGTTGTAACGTATAACGTTATATGGTATTATTTTATAACGTATAACGTAGTGTAGTGTTTCGTTATAACGTATAACGTTATATAGTGTTACGTTATAACGTTGTATTGTATTACGTTTAAACGTATAACGTTATACGGTATTACTTAACAACGTATAACGTTATATGGTATTATTTCATAACGTATAACGTTATATAATATTATTTTATAAGGTATAACGTAGTGTAGTGTTACGTTATATCGTATAATGTTATATAGTGTTACGTTATAACGTTATATTATATTACGTTGTAACGTATTACATTATATGGTATTATTATATAACGTATAACGTAGTGTAGTGTTTCCTTATAACGTATAACGTTATATAGTGTTACGTTATGACGTTATATTGTATTACGTTAAAATGTATAACGTAATACGGTATTATTTTATAACGTACAACGTTATGTAGTGTTACATTACAACGCATAACGTTATGTGGTAATATTTTATAACGTATAACGTTATATGATATTATTTTATAACGTATATCGTTATGTAGTGTTACGTTATAACGTATAACGTTATATAGTGATACCTAGTAACGTGTAACGTTATATAGTGTTACGTTATAACGTTATATTGTATTACGTTAAAATGTATAACGTTATACAGTATTATTTTATAACGTTTAACGTTATGTGGTATTATTTTATAACGTATAACGTTATATGGTACAATTTTATAACGTATAGCGTAGTGTAGTGTTTCGTTATAACGTATAACGTTATATAGTGTAACGTTATAACGCTACATTGTATTACGTTATAACGTATAACGTTATATGGTATTACTTAACAACGTATAACGTTATATGGTATTATATTATAACGTACAACTTTATATGGTATTATTTTATAACGTATAACGTTATATGATATTATTTCATAACGTATAACGTTATATAATATTATTTTATAAGGTATAACGTTATGTGGTGTTACGTTATAACGAATAACGTTATATAGTGTTACGTTATAACGTTATATTGTATTACGATATAACGTATAACGTTATACGTTATTATTTTATAACGTTTTATAACGTATAACGTTATATGGTTTTATTTTATAACGTATAACGTTATGTAGTGTTACGCTATAACGTATAACGTTATATGGTGATACCTAGTAACGTATAACGATATATAGTGTTACGTTATAACGTTATACTGTATTTCGTTATAATGTATAACGTTAAAAGTTATTATTTTATAACGTATAACGTTATATGGTATTATTTTATAACGTATAACGTTATATGGTGTTATTTTATAACGTATAACGTTATATGGTATTAATTTATAACGTATAACGTTATGTAGTGTTACGTTATAACGTACAACGTTATATAGTGTTTCGTTATAACGTTGTATTGTATTTCGTTAGAAAGTATAACGTTATACGGTATTATTTTATAACGGATAACGTTATATGATATTATTTTATAACGTATAACGTTATATAGTGTAACGTTATAACGTTATATTGTATTACGTTAAAATGTATAACGTTATATGGTATTATATTATAACGTATAACGTTATATGGTATTACTTTCTAACGTATAACGTTATATGGTATTATTTCATAACGTATAACGTTATATAATATTATCTTATAAGGTATAACGTTATGTGGTGCTACGTTATAACGTATAACGTTATATAGTGTTACGTTATAACGTTATATTATATTACGTTGGAACGTATAACGTTATATGGTAGTATTTTATAACGTATAACGTAGTGTAGTGTTTCGTTATAACGTATAACGTTATATAGTGTTACGTTATAACGTTGTATTGTATTACGTTAGAACGTATAACGTTATACGGTATTACTTAACAACATATAACGTTATATGGTATTATTTCATAACGTATAACGTTATATAATACTATAAGGTATAACGTAGTGTAGTGTTACGTTATATCGTATAATGTTATATAGTGTTACGTTATAACGTTATATTATATTACGTTGTAACGTATTACGTTATATGGTATTATTATATAACGTATAACGTAGTGTAGTGCTTCCTTATAACGTATAACGTTATATAGTGTTACGTTATGACGTTATATTGTATTACGTTAAAATGTATAACGTAATACGGTATTATTTTATAACGTACAACGTTATGTAGTGTTACATTACAACGCATAACGTTATGTGGTAATATTTTATAACGTATAACGTTATATGATATTATTTTATAACGTATATCGTTATGTAGTGTTACGTTATAACGTATAACGTTATATAGTGGTACCTAATAACGTATAACGTTATATAGTGTTACGTTATAACGTTATATTGTATTACGTTAAAATGCATAACGTAATACGGTATTATTTTATAACGTATAACGTTATATTGTATTACGTTAAAATGTATAACGTTATACGGTATTATTTTATAACGTATAACGTTATGTGGTAATATTTTATAACGTATAACGTTATATGGTGTTATTTTATAACAGATAACGTTATATAATATTATTTTATAACGTATAAAGTTATGTAGTGTTACGTTATAACGTATAACGTTATATAGTGTTACGTTATAACGTTATATTATATTACGTTAGAACGTATAACGTTATACGGTATTATCTTATAACGTATAACGTCATGTGGTATTATTTTATAACGTATAAAGTTATGTAGTGATACGTTATAACGTATAACGTTATGTGGTAATATTTTATAACGTATAACGTTATATGGTGTTAATTTATAACGTATAACGTTATGTAGTGCTAGGATATAACGTATAACGTTATATAGTGTTTCGTTATAACGTTGTATTGTATTTCGTTAGAACGTATAACGTTATGCGGTATTATTTTATAACGGATATCGTTATATGATATTATTTTATAACGTAAAACGTTATGTAGTGTTACGTTATAACGCATAACGTTATATAGTGATACCTAATAACGTATAACGTTATATAGTGTTACGTTATAACGTTATACTGTATTACGTTATAATGTATAACGTTATAAGTTATTATTTTATAACGTATAACGTTATATGGTATTATTTTATAACGTATAACGTTATATGGTGTTATTTTATAACGTATAAAGTTATGTAGTGCTAGGATATAACGTATAACGTTATATAGTGTTTCGTTATAACGTTGTATTGTATTTCGTTAGAACGTATAACGTTATACGGTATTATTTGATAACGGATAACGTTATATGATATTATTTTATAACGTATAACGTTATGTAGTGTTACGTTATAACGTATAACGTTATTTAGTGATACCTAGTAACGTATAACGTTATATAGTGTTACGTTATAACGTTATATTGTATTACGTCGAATTGTATAACGTTATACAGTATTATTTTATAACGTTTTATAACGTATAACGTTATATGGTATTATTGTATAACGTATAACGTTATATGGTTTTATTTTATAACGTATAACGTTATATGGTATTATTTCATAACGTATAACGTTATATAATATTGTTTTATAAGGTATAACGTTATTTGGTGTTACGTTATAACGTATAACGTTATATAGTGTTACGTTATAACGTTATATTGTATTACGTTAGAACGTATAAAGTTATTCGGTATTATTTTATAACGGATAACGTTATATGGTATTATTTTATAACGTATAACGTTATGTAGTGTTACGTTATCACGTATAACGTTATATGGGGTAATGTTATAACGTTATATTGTATTACGTTAGAACGTATAAAGTTATACGGTATTATTTTATAACGGATAACGTTATATGATATTATTTTATAACGTATAACGATATGTAGTGTTGCGTTATTGCGTATGACGTTATATAGTGATACCTAATAACGTATAACGTTATGTAGTGTTACGTTATAACGTATAACGTTATATGGTGTAATGTTATAACGTTACATTGTATTACGTTAGGACGTATAAAGTTATACGGTATTTTTTTATAACGGATAACGTTATATGATATTATTTTATAACGTATAACGTTATGTAGTGTTACGTTATAACGTATAACGTTATATAGTGATACCTAATAACGTATAACGTTATATAGTGTTACGTTATATCGATATATTGTATTACGTTAAAATGTATAACGTAATACGGTATTATTTTATAACGTATAACGTTATATAGAGTTTCGTTATAACGTTGTATTGTATTACGTTAGAACGTATAACGTTATACGGTATTATCTTATAACGTATAACGTCATATGGTATTATTTTATAACGTATAACGTTATATGGTATTAGTTTATAACGTATAACGTTATGTAGTGATACGTTATAACGTATAACGTTATGTGGTAATATTTTATAACGTATAACGTTATATGGTGTTAATTTATAACGTATAACGTTATGTAGTGCTAGGATATAACGTATAACGTTATATAGTGTTTCGTTATAACGTTGTATTGTATTTCGTTAGAACGTATAACGTTATACGGTATTATTTTATAACGGATAACGTTATATGATATTAGTTTATAACGTATAACGTTATGTAGTGATACGTTATAACGTATAACGTTATGTGGTAATATTTTATAACGTATAACGTTATATGGTGTTAATTTATAACGTATAACGTTATGTAGTGCTAGGATATAACGTATAACGTTATATAGTGTTTCGTTATAACGTTGTATTGTATTTCGTTAGAACGTATAACGTTATGCGGTATTATTTTATAACGGATATCGTTATATGATATTATTTTATAACGTAAAACGTTATGTAGTGTTACGTTATAACGCATAACATTATATAGTGATACCTAATAACGTATAACGTTATATAGTGTTACGTTATAACGTTATACTGTATTACGTTATAATGTATAACGTTATAAGTTATTATTTTATAACGTATAACGTTATGTAGTGTTACGTTATAACGTATAACGTTATATAGTGATACCTAATAACGTATAACGTTATATAGTGTTACGTTATATCGATATATTGTATTACGTTAAAATGTATAACGTAATACGGTATTATATTATAACGTATAACGTTATATAGAGTTTCGTTATAACGTTGTATTGTATTACGTTAGAACGTATAACGTTATACGGTATTATCTTATAACGTATAACGTCATATGGTATTATTTTATAACGTATAACGTTATATGGTATTAGTTTATAACGTATAACGTTATGTAGTGATACGTTATAACGTATAACGTTATGTGGTAATATTTTATAACGTATAACGTTATATGGTGTTAATTTATAACGTATAACGTTATGTAGTGCTAGGATATAACGTATAACGTTATATAGTGTTTTGTTATAACGTTGTATTGTATTTCGTTAGAACGTATAACGTTATACGGTATTATTTTATAACGGATAACGTTATATGATATTAGTTTATAACGTATAACGTTATGTAGTGATACGTTATAACGTATAACGTTATGTGGTAATATTTTATAACGTATAACGTTATATGGTGTTAATTTATAACGTATAACGTTATGTAGTGCTAGGATATAACGTATAACGTTATATAGTCTTTCGTTATAACGTTGTATTGTATTTCGTTAGAACGTATAACGTTATGCGGTATTATTTTATAACGGATATCGTTATATGATATTATTTTATAACGTAAAACGTTATGTAGTGTTACGTTATAACGCATAACATTATATAGTGATACCTAATAACGTATAACGTTATATAGTGTTACGTTATAACGTTATACTGTATTACGTTATAATGTATAACGTTATAAGTTATTATTTTATAACGTATAACGTTATATGGTATTATTTCATAACGTATAACGTTATATAATATTATCTTATAAGGTATAACGTTATGTGGTGCTACGTTATAACGTATAACGTTATATAGTGTTACGTTATAACGTTATATTATATTACGTTGGAACGTATAACGTTATATGGTAGTATTTTATAACGTATAACGTAGTGTAGTGTTTCGTTATAACGTATAACGTTATATAGTGTTACGTTATAACGTTGTATTGTATTACGTTAGAACGTATAACGTTATACGGTATTACTTAACAACATATAACGTTATATGGTATTATTTCATAACGTATAACGTTATATAATACTATAAGGTATAACGTAGTGTAGTGTTACGTTATATCGTATAATGTTATATAGTGTTACGTTATAACGTTATATTATATTACGTTGTAACGTATTACGTTATATGGTATTATTATATAACGTATAACGTAGTGTAGTGCTTCCTTATAACGTATAACGTTATATAGTGTTACGTTATGACGTTATATTGTATTACGTTAAAATGTATAACGTAATACGGTATTATTTTATAACGTACAACGTTATGTAGTGTTACATTACAACGCATAACGTTATGTGGTAATATTTTATAACGTATAACGTTATATGATATTATTTTATAACGTATATCGTTATGTAGTGTTACGTTATAACGTATAACGTTATATAGTGGTACCTAATAACGTATAACGTTATATAGTGTTACGTTATAACGTTATATTGTATTACGTTAAAATGCATAACGTAATACGGTATTATTTTATAACGTATAACGTTATATTGTATTACGTTAAAATGTATAACGTTATACGGTATTATTTTATAACGTATAACGTTATGTGGTAATATTTTATAACGTATAACGTTATATGGTGTTATTTTATAACAGATAACGTTATATAATATTATTTTATAACGTATAAAGTTATGTAGTGTTACGTTATAACGTATAACGTTATATAGTGTTACGTTATAACGTTATATTATATTACGTTAGAACGTATAACGTTATACGGTATTATCTTATAACGTATAACGTCATGTGGTATTATTTTATAACGTATAAAGTTATGTAGTGATACGTTATAACGTATAACGTTATGTGGTAATATTTTATAACGTATAACGTTATATGGTGTTAATTTATAACGTATAACGTTATGTAGTGCTAGGATATAACGTATAACGTTATATAGTGTTTCGTTATAACGTTGTATTGTATTTCGTTAGAACGTATAACGTTATGCGGTATTATTTTATAACGGATATCGTTATATGATATTATTTTATAACGTAAAACGTTATGTAGTGTTACGTTATAACGCATAACGTTATATAGTGATACCTAATAACGTATAACGTTATATAGTGTTACGTTATAACGTTATACTGTATTACGTTATAATGTATAACGTTATAAGTTATTATTTTATAACGTATAACGTTATATGGTATTATTTTATAACGTATAACGTTATATGGTGTTATTTTATAACGTATAAAGTTATGTAGTGCTAGGATATAACGTATAACGTTATATAGTGTTTCGTTATAACGTTGTATTGTATTTCGTTAGAACGTATAACGTTATACGGTATTATTTGATAACGGATAACGTTATATGATATTATTTTATAACGTATAACGTTATGTAGTGTTACGTTATAACGTATAACGTTATTTAGTGATACCTAGTAACGTATAACGTTATATAGTGTTACGTTATAACGTTATATTGTATTACGTCGAAATGTATAACGTTATACAGTATTATTTTATAACGTTTTATAACGTATAACGTTATATGGTATTATTGTATAACGTATAACGTTATATGGTTTTATTTTATAACGTATAACGTTATATGGTATTATTTCATAACGTATAACGTTATATAATATTGTTTTATAAGGTATAACGTTATTTGGTGTTACGTTATAACGTATAACGTTATATAGTGTTACGTTATAACGTTATATTGTATTACGTTAGAACGTATAAAGTTATTCGGTATTATTTTATAACGGATAACGTTATATGGTATTATTTTATAACGTATAACGTTATGTAGTGTTACGTTATCACGTATAACGTTATATGGGGTAATGTTATAACGTTATATTGTATTACGTTAGAACGTATAAAGTTATACGGTATTATTTTATAACGGATAACGTTATATGATATTATTTTATAACGTATAACGATATGTAGTGTTGCGTTATTGCGTATGACGTTATATAGTGATACCTAATAACGTATAACGTTATGTAGTGTTACGTTATAACGTATAACGTTATATGGTGTAATGTTATAACGTTACATTGTATTACGTTAGGACGTATAAAGTTATACGGTATTTTTTTATAGCGGATAACGTTATATGATATTATTTTATAACGTATAACGTTATGTAGTGTTACGTTATAACGTATAACGTTATATAGTGATACCTAATAACGTATAACGTTATATAGTGTTACGTTATATCGATATATTGTATTACGTTAAAATGTATAACGTAATACGGTATTATTTTATAACGTATAACGTTATATAGAGTTTCGTTATAACGTTGTATTGTATTACGTTAGAACGTATAACGTTATACGGTATTATCTTATAACGTATAACGTCATATGGTATTATTTTATAACGTATAACGTTATATGGTATTAGTTTATAACGTATAACGTTATGTAGTGATACGTTATAACGTATAACGTTATGTGGTAATATTTTATAACGTATAACGTTATATGGTGTTAATTTATAACGTATAACGTTATGTAGTGCTAGGATATAACGTATAACGTTATATAGTGTTTCGTTATAACGTTGTATTGTATTTCGTTAGAACGTATAACGTTATACGGTATTATTTTATAACGGATAACGTTATATGATATTAGTTTATAACGTATAACGTTATGTAGTGATACGTTATAACGTATAACGTTATGTGGTAATATTTTATAACGTATAACGTTATATGGTGTTAATTTATAACGTATAACGTTATGTAGTGCTAGGATATAACGTATAACGTTATATAGTGTTTCGTTATAACGTTGTATTGTATTTCGTTAGAACGTATAACGTTATGCGGTATTATTTTATAACGGATATCGTTATATGATATTATTTTATAACGTAAAACGTTATGTAGTGTTACGTTATAACGCATAACATTATATAGTGATACCTAATAACGTATAACGTTATATAGTGTTACGTTATAACGTTATACTGTATTACGTTATAATGTATAACGTTATAAGTTATTATTTTATAACGTATAACGTTATGTAGTGTTACGTTATAACGTATAACGTTATATAGTGATACCTAATAACGTATAACGTTATATAGTGTTACGTTATATCGATATATTGTATTACGTTAAAATGTATAACGTAATACGGTATTATTTTATAACGTATAACGTTATATAGAGTTTCGTTATAACGTTGTATTGTATTACGTTAGAACGTATAACGTTATACGGTATTATCTTATAACGTATAACGTCATATGGTATTATTTTATAACGTATAACGTTATATGGTATTAGTTTATAACGTATAACGTTATGTAGTGATACGTTATAACGTATAACGTTATGTGGTAATATTTTATAACGTATAACGTTATATGGTGTTAATTTATAACGTATAACGTTATGTAGTGCTAGGATATAACGTATAACGTTATATAGTGTTTTGTTATAACGTTGTATTGTATTTCGTTAGAACGTATAACGTTATACGGTATTATTTTATAACGGATAACGTTATATGATATTAGTTTATAACGTATAACGTTATGTAGTGATACGTTATAACGTATAACGTTATGTGGTAATATTTTATAACGTATAACGTTATATGGTGTTAATTTATAACGTATAACGTTATGTAGTGCTAGGATATAACGTATAACGTTATATAGTCTTTCGTTATAACGTTGTATTGTATTTCGTTAGAACGTATAACGTTATGCGGTATTATTTTATAACGGATATCGTTATATGATATTATTTTATAACGTAAAACGTTATGTAGTGTTACGTTATAACGCATAACATTATATAGTGATACCTAATAACGTATAACGTTATATAGTGTTACGTTATAACGTTATACTGTATTACGTTATAATGTATAACGTTATAAGTTATTATTTTATAACGTATAACGTTATATGGTATTATTTTATAATGTATAACGTTATATGGTGTTATTTTATAACGTATACGTTATATGGTATTAATTTATAACGTATAACGTTATGTAGTGTTATGTTATAACATACAACGTTATATAGTGTTGCGTTATAACGTTGTATTGTATTTCGTTAGAACGTATAACGTTATACGGTATTATTTTATAACGGATAACGTTATATGATATTATTTTATAACGTATAACGTTATGTAGTGTTACGTTATAACGTATAGCGTTATATAGTGATACCTAGTAACGTATAACGTTATATAGTGTAACGTTCTAACGTTATATTGTATTACGTTAAAATGTATAACGTTATACGGTATTATTTTATAACGTATAGAGTTATATGGTATTATTTTATAACGTATAACGTTATATGGTATTATTTTATAACGTATAACGTAGTGTAGTGTTTCGTTCTAACGTATAACGTTATATAGTGTAAAGTTATAACGCTACATTGTATTACGTTATAACGTATAACGTTATACGGTATTACTTAACAACGTATAACGTTATATGGTATTATATTATAACGTATAACGTTATAGGGTATTATTCTATAACGTATAACGTTATATGGTATTATTTCATAACGTATAACGTTATATAATATTATTTTATAAGGTATAACGCTATGTGGTGTTACGTTATAACGTATAACGTTATATATTGTTACGTTATAACGTTATATTGTATTACGATATAACGTATAACGTTATACGGTATTATTTTATAACGTATAACGTTATATAGTGTTACGTTATAACGTTAGATAGCATTACGTTATAAGGTATAATGTTATACGGTATTATTTTACAACGTATAACGTTTTATAGCATTATTTTATAACGTACAACGTTATATAGTCTTATTTTATAACGTATAACGTTATATAGTGAAACCTAATAACGTATAACGTTATGTGGTATTACGTTACAACGTTATATTGTTTTACGTTATAACTAATAAGGTTATACGGTGTTATTTTATAACGTATAACTTTATATGGTATTATTTTATAACGTATAACGTTATATGGTATTATTTTATAACGTATAACGTTATGTAGTGTTACGTTATAACGTATAACGTTATATAGAGTTTCGTTATAACGTTGTATTGTATTACGTTAGAACGTATAACGTTATACGGTATTATCTTAAAACGTATAACGTCATATGGTATTATTTTATAACGTATAACGTTATATAATATTAGTTTATAACGTATAACGTTATGTAGTGATACGTTATAACGTATAACGTTACGTGGTAATATTTTATAACGTATAACGTTATATGGTGTTAATTTATAACGTATAACGTTATGTAGTGCTAGGATATAACGTATAACGTTATATAGTGTTTCGTTATAACGTTGTATTGTATTTCGTTAGAACGTATAACGTTATGCGGTATTATTTTATAACGGATATCGTTATATGATATTATTTTATAACGTAAAACGTTATGTAGTGTTACGTTATAACGCATAACATTATATAGTGATACCTAATAACGTATAACGTTATATAGTGTAACGTTCTAACGTTATATTGTATTACGTTAAAATGTATAACGTTATACGGTATTATTTTATAACGTATAGCGTTATATGGTATTATTTTATAACGTATAACGTTATATGGTGTTATTTTATAACGTATAACGATATATGGTATTAATTTATAACGTATAACGTTTTGTAGTGTTACGTTATAACGTACAACGTTATATAGTGTTGCGTTATAACGTTGTATTGTATTTCATTAGAACGTATAACGTTATACGGTATTATTTTATAACGGATAACGTTATATGATATTATTTTATAACGTATAACGTTATGTAGTGTTACGTTATAACGTATAGCGTTATATAGTGATACCTAGTAACGTATAACGTTATATAGTGTAACGTTCTAACGTTATATTGTATTACGTTAAAATGTATAACGTTATACGGTATTATTTTATAACGTATAGCGTTATATGGTATTATTTTATAACGTATAACGTTATATGGTATTATTTTATAACGTATAACGTAGTGTAGTGTTTCGTTCTAACGTATAACGTTATTTAGTGTAACGTTATAACGCTACATTGTATTACGTTATAACGTATAACGTTATACGGTATTACTTAACAACGTATAACGTTATATGGTATTATATTATAACGTATAACGTTATATGGTATTATTTTATAAGGTATAACGCTATGTGGTGTTACGTTATAACGTATAACGTTATATATTGTTACGTTATAACGTTATATTGTATTACGATATAAGGTATAATGTTCAACGGTATTATTTTATAACGTATAACGTTTTATAGCATTATTTTATAACGTATAACGTTATATAGTCTTATTTTATAACGTATAACGTTATATAGTGAAACCTAATAACGTATAACGTTATGTGGTATTACGTTACAACGTTATATTGTTTTACGTTATAACGTATAACGTTATATAGTATTATTTTATAACGTATAACGTTATATGGTATTATTTTATAACGTATAACGTTATATGGTGTTATTTTATAACGTATCACGTTATATGGTATTAATTTATAACGTATAACGTTATGTAGTGTTACGTTATAACGTTATATTGTATTACGTTATAACGTATAACGTTATATAGTATTATTTTATAACGTATAACGTTATATGGTATTATTTTATAACGTATAACGTTATATGGTGTTATTTTATAACGTATCACGTTATATGGTATTAATTTATAACGTATAACGTTATGTAGTGTTACGTTATAACGTATAACGTTATATAGTGATACCTAATAACTTATAACGTTATATAGTGTTACGTTATGACGTTATATTGTATTACGTTATAACGTATAACGTTATATATTATTATTTTATAACGTATAACGTTATATGGTATTATTTTATAACGTATAAATTTATATGGTGTTATTTTATAACATATAACGTTATATGTTATTAATTTACAACGTATAACGTTATGTAGTATTACGTTATAACGTTATATTATATTACGTTGTAACGTATAACGTTGTATGGTATTATTTTATAACGTATAACGTTATGTAGTGTTACGTTATAACGTATAACGTTATATAGTGATACCTAATAACTTATAACGTTATATAGTGTTACGTTATAACGTTATATTGTATTACGTTAAAATGTATAACGTAATACGGTATTATTTTATAACGTACAACGTTATGTAGTGTTACATTACAACGCATAACGTTATGTGGTAATATTTTATAACGTATAACGTTATATGGTGTTATTTTATAACGTATAACGTTATATGGTATTAATTTATAACGTATAACGTTATGTAGTGTTACGTTATAACGTACAACGTTATATAGTGTTTCGTTATAACGTTGTATTGTATTTCGTTAGAACGTATAACGTTATACGGTACTATTTTATAACGGATAACGTTATATGATATTATTTTATAACGTATAACGTTATGTAGTGTTACGTTATAACGTATAACGTTATATAGTGATACCTAGTAACGTGTAACGTTATATAGTGTAACGTTATAACGCTACATTGTATTACGTTATAACGTATAACGTTATACGGTATTACTTAACAACGTATAACGTTATATGGTATTATATTATAACGTATAACTTTATATGGTATTATTTTATAACGTATAACGTTATATGATATTATTTCATAACGTATAACGTTATATAATATTATTTTATAAGGTATAACGTTATGTGGTGTTACGTTATAACGAATAACGTTATATAGTGTTACGTTATAACGTTATATTGTATTACGATATAACGTATAACGTTATACGTTATTATTTTATAACGTTTTATAACGTATAACGTTATATGGTTTTATTTTATAACGTATAACGTTATGTAGTGTTACGCTATAACGTATAACGTTATATGGTGATACCTAGTAACGTATAACGTTATATAGTGTTACGTTATAACGTTATACTGTATTTCGTTATAATGTATAACGTTATAAGTTATTATTTTATAACGTATAACGTTATATGGTATTATTTTATAACGTATAACGTTATATGGTGTTATTTTATAACGTATAACGTTATATAGTGTTTCGTTATAACGTTGTATTGTATTTCGTTAGAACGTATAACGTTATACGGTATTATTTTATAACGGATAACGTTATATGATATTATTTTATAACGTATAACGTTATGTAGTGTTACGTTATAACGTATAGCGTTATATAGTGATACCTAGTAACGTATAACGTTATATAGTGTAACGTTATAACGTTATATTGTATTACGTTAAAATGTATAACGTTATATGGTATTATATTATAACGTATAACGTTATATGGTATTACTTTCTAACGTATAACGTTATATGGTATTATTTCATAACGTATAACGTTATATAATATTATTTTATAAGGTATAACGTTATGTGGTGCTACGTTATAACGTATAACGTTATATAGTGTTACGTTATAACGTTATATTATATTACGTTGTAACGTATAACGTTATATGGTATTATTTTATAACGTATAACGTAGTGTAGTGTTTCGTTATAACGTAGAACGTTATATAGTGTTACGTTATAACGTTGTATTGTATTACGTTTAAACGTATAACGTTATACGGTATTACTTAACAACGTATAACGTTATATGGTATTATTTCATAACGTATAACGTTATATAATATTATTTTATAAGGTATAACGTAGTGTAGTGTTACGTTATATCGTATAATGTTATATAGTGTTACGTTATAACGTTATATTATATTACATTGTAACGTATTACATTATATGGTATTATTATATAACGTATAACGTAGTGTAGTGTTTCCTTATAACGTATAACGTTATATAGTGTTACGTTATGACGTTATATTGTATTACGTTAAAATGTATAACGTAATACGGTATTATTTTATAACGTACAACGTTATGTAGTGTTACATTACAACGCATAACGTTATGTGGTAATATTTTATAACGTATAACGTTATATGATATTATTTTATAACGTATATCGTTATGTAGTGTTACGTTATAACGTATAACGTTATATAGTGATACCTAGTAACGTGTAACGTTATATAGTGTTACGTTATAACGTTATATTATATTACGTTGTAACGTATAACGTTATATGGTATTATTTTATAACGTATAACGTAGTGTAGTGTTTCGTTATAACGTAGAACGTTATATAGTGTTACGTTATAACGTTGTATTGTATTACGTTTAAACGTATAACGTTATACGGTATTACTTAACAACGTATAACGTTATATGGTATTATTTCATAACGTATAACGTTATATAATATTATTTTATAAGGTATAACGTAGTGTAGTGTTACGTTATATCGTATAATGTTATATAGTGTTACGTTATAACGTTATATTATATTACATTGTAACGTATTACATTATATGGTATTATTATATAACGTATAACGTAGTGTAGTGTTTCCTTATAACGTATAACGTTATATAGTGTTACGTTATGACGTTATATTGTATTACGTTAAAATGTATAACGTAATACGGTATTATTTTATAACGTACAACGTTATGTAGTGTTACATTACAACGCATAACGTTATGTGGTAATATTTTATAACGTATAACGTTATATGATATTATTTTATAACGTATATCGTTATATAGTGTTATGTTATAACATACAACGTTATATAGTGTTGCGTTATAACGTTGTATTGTATTTCGTTAGAACGTATAACGTTATACGGTATTATTTTATAACGGATAACGTTATATGATATTATTTTATAACGTATAACGTTATGTAGTGTTACGTTATAACGTATAGCGTTATATAGTGATACCTAGTAACGTATAACGTTATATAGTGTAACGTTCTAACGTTATATTGTATTACGTTAAAATGTATAACGTTATACGGTATTATTTTATAACGTATAGAGTTATATGGTATTATTTTATAACGTATAACGTAGTGTAGTGTTTCGTTCTAACGTATAACGTTATATAGTGTAAAGTTATAACGCTACATTGTATTACGTTATAACGTATAACGTTATACGGTATTACTTAACAACGTATAACGTTATATGGTATTATATTATAACGTATAACGTTATAGGGTATTATTTTATAACGTATAACGTTATATGGTATTATTTCATAACGTATAACGTTATATAATATTATTTTATAAGGTATAACGCTATGTGGTGTTACGTTATAACGTATAACGTTATATATTGTTACGTTATAACGTTATATTGTATTACGATATAACGTATAACGTTATACGGTATTATTTTATAACGTATAACGTTATATAGTGTTACGTTATAACGTTAGATAGCATTACGTTATAAGGTATAATGTTATACGGTATTATTTTACAACGTATAACGTTTTATAGCATTATTTTATAACGTACAACGTTATATAGTCTTATTTTATAACGTATAACGTTATATAGTGAAACCTAATAACGTATAACGTTATGTGGTATTACGTTACAACGTTATATTGTTTTACGTTATAACTAATAAGGTTATACGGTGTTATTTTATAACGTATAACTTTATATGGTATTATTTTATAACGTATAACGTTATATAATATTATTTTAGAACGTATAACGTTATGTAGTGTTACGTTCTAAAGTATAGCGTTATATAGTGTTACGTTATACTGTATTATTTAATAACGTATAACGTTACATGGAATTATTTTATAACGTATAACGTTATATAATATTATTTTAGAACGTATAACGTTATGTAGTGTTACGTTATAACGTATAACGTTATATAGTCTTATTTTATTACGTATAACGTTATATAGTGAAACCCAATAACGTATAACGTTATATAGTGAAACCTAATAACGTATATCGTTATATAGTGAAACCTAATAACATATACCGTTATATAGTGTCTTGTTATAACTATATATAGCACTACGTTATGACGTATAACGTTATACGGTATTACTTTATAACGTATAACGTTATTCAGTGTTATTTTATAACGTATAATGTTATGCAGTGTAACGTTATAACGTTATATTGTATTACGTTATAACGTATAACGTTATACCGTATTACTTAATAACGTATAACGTTATATGGTATTATATTATAACGTATAACGTTATATGGTATTACTTTCTAACGTATAACGTTATATGGTATTATTTCATAACGTATAACGTTATATAATATTATTTTATAAGGTATAACGTTATGTGGTGCTACGTTATAACGTATAACGTTATATAGTGTTACGTTATAACGTTATATTATATTACGTTGTAACGTATAACGTTATATGGTATTATTTTATAACGTATAAAGTAGTGTAGTGTTTCGTTATAACGTATAACGTTATATAGTGTTACGTTATAACGTTGTATTGTATTACGTTTAAACGTATAACGTTATACGGTATTACTTAACAACGTATAACGTTATATGATATTATTTCATAACGTATAACGTTATATAATATTATTTTATAAGGTATAACGTAGTGTAGTGTTACGTTATATCGTATAATGTTATATAGTGTTACGTTATAACGTTATATTATATTACGTTGAAACGTATTACATTATATGGTACTATTATATAACGTATAACGTAGTGTAGTCTTTCGTTATAACGTATAACGTTATATAGTGTTACGTTATAACGTTATATTGTATTACGTTATAACGTATAACGTTATACGGTATTATTTCATAACGTATAACGTTATACGGTATTACTTAACAACGTATAACGTTATATGGTATTATTTTATAACGTATAAAGTTATATGGTGTTATTTTATAACGTATAACGTTATATGGTATTATTTTATAACGTATAACGTTATGTAGTGTTACGTTATAACGTTATATTATATTATGTTGTAACGTATAACGTTGTATGGTATTATTTTATAACGTATAACGTTATGTAGTGTTACGTTATAACGTATAACGTTATATAGTGATACCTAATAACTTATAACGTTATATAGTGTTACGTTATAACGTTATATTGTATTACGTTAAAATGTATAACGTAATACGGTATTATTTTATAACGTACAACGTTATGTAGTGTTACATTACAACGCATAACGTTATGTGGTAATACTTTATAACGTATAACGTTATATGGTGTTATTTTATAACGTATAACGTTATATGGTATTATTTTATAACGTATAACGTAGTGTAGTGTTTCGTTCTAACGTATAACGTTATATAGTGTAACGTTATAACGCTACATTGTATTACGTTATAACGTATAACGTTATACGGTATTACTTAACAACGTATAACGTTATATGGTATTATATTATAACGTATAACGTTATAGGGTATTATTTTATAACGTATAACGTTATACGGTATTATTTTGTAACGTATAACGTTATATGGTATTATTTTATAACGTATAACGTTATATGGTATTATTTTATAACGTATAACGTTATGTAGTGTTACGTTATAACGTATAACGTTATATAGAGTTTCGTTATAACGTTGTATTGTATTACGTTAGAACGTATAACGTTGTACGGTATTATCTTAAAACGTATAACGTCATATGGTATTATTTTATAACGTATAACGTTATATAATATTAGTTTATAACGTATAACGTTATGTAGTGATACGTTATAACGTATAACGTTACGTGGTAATATTTTATAACGTATAACGTTATATGGTGTTAATTTATAACGTATAACGTTATGTAGTGCTAGGATATAACGTATAACGTTATATAGTGTAACGTTCTAACGTTATATTGTATTACGTTAAAATGTATAACGTTATACGGTATTATTTTATAACGTATAGCGTTATATGGTATTATTTTATAACGTATAACGTTATATGGTGTTATTTTATAACGTATAACGATATATGGTATTAATTTATAACGTATAACGTTTTGTAGTGTTACGTTATAACGTACAACGTTATATAGTGTTGCGTTATAACGTTGTATTGTATTTCATTAGAACGTATAACGTTATACGGTATTATTTTATAACGGATAACGTTATATGATATTATTTTATAACGTATAACGTTATGTAGTGTTACGTTATAACGTATAGCGTTATATAGTGATACCTAGTAACGTATAACGTTATATAGTGTAACGTTCTAACGTTATATTGTATTACGTTAAAATGTATAACGTTATACGGTATTATTTTATAACGTATAGCGTTATATGGTATTATTTTATAACGTATAACGTTATATGGTATTATTTTATAACGTATAACGTAGTGTAGTGTTTCGTTCTAACGTATAACGTTATTTAGTGTAACGTTATAACGCTACATTGTATTACGTTATAACGTATAACGTTATACGGTATTACTTAACAACGTATAACTTTATATGGTATTATATTATAACGTATAACGTTATATGGTATTATTTTATAAGGTATAACGCTATGTGGTGTTACGTTATAACGTATAACGTTATATATTGTTACGTTATAACGTTATATTGTATTACGATATAAGGTATAATGTTATACGGTATTAGTTTATAACGTATAACGTTTTATAGCATTATTTTATAACGTATAACGTTATATAGTCTTATTTTATAACGTATAACGTTATATAGTGAAACCTAATAACGTATAACGTTATGTGGTATTACGTTACAACGTTATATTGTTTTACGTTATAACGTATAACGTTATATAGTATTATTTTATAACGTATAACGTTATATGGTATTATTTTATAACGTATAACGTTATATGGTGTTATTTTATAACGTATCACGTTATATGGTATTAATTTATAACGTATAACGTTATGTAGTGTTACGTTATAACGTTATATTGTATTACGTTATAACGTATAACGTTATATAGTATTATTTTATAACGTATAACGTTATATGGTATTATTTTATAACGTATAACGTTATATGGTGTTATTTTATAACGTATCACGTTATATGGTATTAATTTATAACGTATAACGTTATGTAGTG
Source organism: Bombus dahlbomii (assembly GCA_037178635.1). NCBI lineage: Eukaryota > Metazoa > Arthropoda > Insecta > Hymenoptera > Apidae > Bombus > Bombus dahlbomii. The sequence goes on from CM074102.1 coordinate 20,756,242, forward strand.
TTACGTTATAACGTATAACGTTATATAGTGATACCTAATAACTTATAACGTTATATAGTGTTACGTTATTACGTTATATTGTATTACGTTATAACGTATAACGTTATATATTATTATTTTATAACGTATAACGTTATATGGTATTATTTTATAACGTATAAATTTATATGGTGTTATTTTATAACATATAACGTTATATGTTATTAATTTACAACGTATAACGTTATGTAGTATTACGTTATAACGTTATATTATATTACGTTGTAACGTATAACGTTGTATGGTATTATTTTATAACGTATAACGTTATGTAGTGTTACGTTATAGCGTATAACGTTATATAGTGATACCTAATAACTTATAACGTTATATAGTGTTACGTTATAACGTTATATTGTATTACGTTAAAATGTATAACGTAATACGGTATTATTTTATAACGTACAACGTTATGTAGTGTTACATTACAACGCATAACGTTATGTGGTAATATTTTATAACGTATAACGTTATATGGTGTTATTTTATAACGTATAACGTTATATGGTATTAATTTATAACGTATAACGTTATGTAGTGTTACGTTATAACGTACAACGTTATATAGTGTTTCGTTATAACGTTGTATTGTATTTCGTTAGAACGTATAACGTTATACGGTATTATTTTATAACGGATAACGTTATATGATATTATTTTATAACGTATAACGTTATGTAGTGTTACGTTATAACGTATAACGTTATATAGTGATACATAGTAACGTGTAACGTTATATAGTGTAACGTTATAACGCTACATTGTATTACGTTATAACGTATAACGTTATACGGTATTACTTAACAACGTATAACGTTATATGGTATTATATTATAACGTATAACTTTATATGGTATTATTTTATAACGTATAACGTTATATGATATTATTTCATAACGTATAACGTTATATAATATTATTTTATAAGGTATAACGTTATGTGGTGTTACGTTATAACGAATAACGTTATATAGTGTTACGTTATAACGTTATATTGTATTACGATATAACGTATAACGTTATACGTTATTATTTTATAACGTTTTATAACGTATAACGTTATATGGTTTTATTTTATAACGTATAACGTTATGTAGTGTTACGCTATAACGTATAACGTTATATGGTGATACCTAGTAACGTATAACGTTATATAGTGTTACGTTATAACGTTATACTGTATTTCGTTATAATGTATAACGTTATAAGTTATTATTTTATAACGTATAACGTTATATGGTATTATTTTATAACGTATAACGTTATAAGTTATTATTTTATAACGTATAACGTTATATGGTATTATTTTATAACGTATAACGTTATATGGTGTTATTTTATAACGTATAACGTTATATAGTGTTTCGTTATAACGTTGTATTGTATTTCGTTAGAACGTATAACGTTATACGGTATTATTTTATAACGGATAACGTTATATGATATTATTTTATAACGTATAACGTTATGTAGTGTTACGTTATAACGTATAGCGTTATATAGTGATACCTAGTAACGTATAACGTTATATAGTGTAACGTTATAACGTTATATTGTATTACGTTAAAATGTATAACGTTATATGGTATTATATTATAACGTATAACGTTATATGGTATTACTTTCTAACGTATAACGTTATATGGTATTATTTCATAACGTATAACGTTATATAATATTATTTTATAAGGTATAACGTTATGTGGTGCTACGTTATAACGTATAACGTTATATAGTGTTACGTTATAACGTTATATTATATTACGTTGTAACGTATAACGTTATATGGTATTATTTTATAACGTATAACGTAGTGTAGTGTATCGTTATAACGTATAACGTTATATAGTGTTACGTTATAACGTTGTATTGTATTACGTTTAAACGTATAACGTTATACGGTATTACTTAACAACGTATAACGTTATATGGTATTATTTCATAACGTATAACGTTATATAATATTATTTTATAAGGTATAACGTAGTGTAGTGTTACGTTATATCGTATAATGTTATATAGTGTTACGTTATAACGTTATATTATATTACGTTGTAACGTATTACATTATATGGTATTATTATATAACGTATAACGTAGTGTAGTGTTTCCTTATAACGTATAACGTTATATAGTGTTACGTTATGACGTTATATTGTATTACGTTAAAATGTATAACGTAATACGGTATTATTTTATAACGTACAACGTTATGTAGTGTTACATTACAACGCATAACGTTATGTGGTAATATTTTATAACGTATAACGTTATATGATATTATTTTATAACGTATATCGTTATGTAGTGTTACGTTATAACGTATAACGTTATATAGTGATACCTAGTAACGTGTAACGTTATATAGTGTTACGTTATAACGTTATATTGTATTACGTTAAAATGTATAACGTTATACAGTATTATTTTATAACGTATAACGTTATGTGGTATTATTTTATAACGTATAACGTTATATGGTACTATTTTATAACGTATAGCGTAGTGTAGTGTTTCGTTATATCGTATAACGTTATATAGTGTAACGTTATAACGCTACATTGTATTACGTTATAACGTATAACGTTATATGGTATTACTTAACAACGTATAACGTTATATGGTATTATATTATAACGTACAACTTTATATGGTATTATTTTATAACGTATAACGTTATATGATATTATTTCATAACGTATAACGTTATATAATATTATTTTATAAGGTATAACGTTATGTGGTGTTACGTTATAACGAATAACGTTATATAGTGTTACGTTATAACGTTATATTGTATTACGTTATAACGTATAACGTTATATGGTATTACTTAACAACGTATAACGTTATATGATATTATTTTATAACGTATATCGTTACGTAGTGTTACGTTATAACGTATAACGTTATATAGTGATACCTAGTAACGTGTAACGTTATATAGTGTTACGCTATAACGTTATATTGTATTACGTTAAAATGTATAACGTTATACGTTATTATTTTATAACGTTTTATAACGTATAACGTTATATGGTTTTATTTTATAACGTATAACGTTATGTAGTGTTACGCTATAACGTATAACGTTATATGGTATTACTTAACAACGTATAACGTTATATGGTATTATATTATAACGTACAACTTTATATGGTATTATTTTATAACGTATAACGTTATATGATATTATTTCATAACGTATAACGTTATATAATATTATTTTATAAGGTATAACGTTATGTGGTGTTACGTTATAACGAATAACGTTATATAGTGTTACGTTATAACGTTATATTGTATTACGATATAACGTATAACGTTATACGTTATTATTTTATAACGTTTTATAACGTATAACGTTATATGGTTTTATTTTATAACGTATAACGTTATGTAGTGTTACGCTATAACGTATAACGTTATATGGTGATACCTAGTAACGTATAACGTTATATAGTGTTACGTTATAACGTTATACTGTATTTCGTTATAATGTATAACGTTATAAGTTATTATTTTATAACGTATAACGTTATATGGTATTATTTTATAACGTATAACGTTATATGGTGTTATTTTATAACGTATAACGTTATATGGTATTAATTTATAACGTATAACGTTATGTAGTGTTACGTTATAGCGTACAACGTTATATAGTGTTTCGTTATAACGTTGTATTGTATTTCGTTAGAAAGTATAACGTTATACGGTATTATTTTATAACGGATAACGTTATATGATATTATTTTATAACGTATAACGTTATGTAGTGTTACGTTATAACGTATAGCGTAATATAGTGATACCTAGTAACGTATAATGTTATATAGTGTAACGTTATAACGTTATATTATATTACGTTGTAACGTATAACGTTATATGGTAGTATTTTATAACGTATAACGTAGTGTAGTGTTTCGTTATAACGTATAACGTTATATAGTGTTACGTTATAAGGTTGTATTGTATTACGTTAGAACGTATAACGTTATACGGTATTACTTAACAACATATAACGTTATATGGTATTATTTCATAACGTATAACGTTATATAATACTATAAGGTATAACGTAGTGTAGTGTTACGTTATATCGTATAATGTTATATAGTGTTACGTTATAACGTTATATTGTATTACGATATAACGTATAACGTTATACGGTATTATTTTATAACGTATAACGTTATATGGTATTATTTCATAACGTATAACGTTATATAATATTATTTTATAAGGTATAACGCTATGTGGTGTTACGTTATAACGTATAACGTTATATATTGTTACGTTATAACGTTATATTGTATTACGATATAAGGTATAATGTTATACGGTATTATTTTATAACGTATAACGTCTTATAGCATTATTTTATAACGTATAACGTTATATAGTCTTATTTTATAACGTATAACGTTATATAGTGAAACCTAATAACGTATAACGTTATGTGGTATTACGTTACAACGTTATATTGTTTTACGTTATAACGTATAACGTTATATAGTATTATTTTATAACGTATAACGTTATATGGTATTATTTTATAACGTATAACGTTATATGGTGTTATTTTATAACGTATCACGTTATATGGTATTAATTTATAACGTATAACGTTATGTAGTGTTACGTTATAACGTTATATTGTATTACGTTATAACGTATAACGTTATATAGTATTATTTTATAACGTATAACGTTATATGGTATTATTTTATAACGTATAACGTTATATGGTGTTATTTTATAACGTATCACGTTATATGGTATTAATTTATAACGTATAACGTTATGTAGTGTTACGTTATAACGTATAACGTTATATAGTGATACCTAATAACTTATAACATTATATAGTGTTACGTTATGACGTTATATTGTATTACGTTATAACGTATAACGTTATATATTATTATTTTGTAACGTATAACGTTATATGGTATTATTTTATAACGTATAAATTTATATGGTGTTATTTTATAACATATAACGTTATATGTTATTAATTTATAACGTATAACGTTATGTAGTGTTACGTTATAACGTTATATTATATTACGTTGTAACGTATAACGTTGTATGGTATTATTTTATAACGTATAACGTTATGTAGTGTTACGTTATAACGTATAACGTTATATAGTGATACCTAATAACTTATAACGTTATATAGTGTTACGTTATAACGTTATATTGTATTACGTTAAAATGTATAACGTAATACGGTATTATTTTATAACGTACAACGTTATGTAGTGTTACATTACAACGCATAACGTTATGTGGTAATATTTTATAACGTATAACGTTATATGGTGTTATTTTATAACGTATAACGTTATATGGTATTAATTTATAACGTATAACGTTATGTAGTGTTACGTTATAACGTACAACGTTATATAGTGTTTCGTTATAACGTTGTATTGTATTTCGTTAGAACGTATAACGTTATACGGTATTATTTTATAACGGATAACGTTATATGATATTATTTTATAAAGTATAACGTTATGTAGTGTTACGTTATAACGTATAACGTTATATAGTGATACCTAGTAACGTGTAACGTTATATAGTGTAACGTTATAACGCTACATTGTATTACGTTATAACGTATAACGTTATACGGTATTACTTAACAACTTATAACGTTATATGGTATTATATTATAACGTACAACTTTATATGGTATTATTTTATAACGTATAACGTTATATGATATTATTTCATAACGTATAACGTTATATAATATTATTTTATAAGGTATAACGTTATGTGGTGTTACGTTATAACGAATAACGTTATATAGTGTTACGTTATAACGTTATATTGTATTACGATATAACGTATAACGTTATACGTTATTATTTTATAACGTTTTATAACGTATAACGTTATATGGTTTTATTTTATAACGTATAACGTTATGTAGTGTTACGCTATAACGTATAACGTTATATGGTGATACCTAGTAACGTATAACGTTATATAGTGTTACGTTATAACGTTATACTGCATTTCGTTATAATGTATAACGTTATAAGTTATTATTTTATAACGTATAACGTTATATGGTATTATTTTATAACGTATAACGTTATATGGTGTTATTTTATAACGTATAACGTTATATAGTGTTTCGTTATAACGTTGTATTGTATTTCGTTAGAACGTATAAAGTTATACGGTATTATTTTATAACGGATAACGTTATATGATATTATTTTATAACGTATAACGTTATGTAGTGTTACGTTATAACGTATAGCGTTATATAGTGATACCTAGTAACGTATAACGTTATATAGTGTAACGTTATAACGTTATATTGTATTACGTTAAAATGTATAACGTTATATGGTATTATATTATAACGTATAACGTTATATGGTATTACTTTCTAACGTATAACGTTATATGGTATTATTTCATAACGTATAACGTTATATAATATTATTTTATAAGGTATAACGTTATGTGGTGCTACGTTATAACGTATAACGTTATATAGTGTTACGTTATAACGTTATATTATATTACGTTGTAACGTATAACTTTATATGGTATTATTTTATAACGTATAACGTAGTGTAGTGTTTCGTTATAACGTAGAACGTTATATAGTGTTACGTTATAACGTTGTATTGTATTACGTTTAAACGTATAACGTTATACGGTATTACTTAACAACGTATAACGTTATATGGTATTATTTCATAACGTATAACGTTATATAATATTATTTTATAAGGTATAACGTAGTGTAGTGTTACGTTATATCGTATAATGTTATATAGTGTTACGTTATAACGTTATATTATATTACATTGTAACGTATTACATTATATGGTATTATTATATAACGTACAACGTTATGTAGTGTTACATTACAACGCATAACGTTATGTGGTAATATTTTATAACGTATAACGTTATATGATATTATTTTATAACGTATATCGTTATGTAGTGTTACGTTATAACGTATAACGTTATATAGTGATACCTAGTAACGTGTAACGTTATATAGTGTTACGTTATAACGTTATATTGTATTACGTTAAAATGTATAACGTTATACAGTATTATTTTATAACGTATAACGTTATGTTGTATTATTTTATAACGTATAACGTTATATGGTACTATTTTATAACGTATAGCGTAGTGTAGTGTTTCGTTATAACGTATAACGTTATATAGTGTAACGTTATAACGCTACATTGTATTACGTTATAACGTATAACGTTATATGGTATTACTTAACAACGTATAACGTTATATGGTATTATATTATAACGTACAACTTTATATGGTATTATTTTATAACGTATAACGTTATATGATATTATTTCATAACGTATAACGTTATATAATATTATTTTATAAGGTATAACGTTATGTGGTGTTACGTTATAACGAATAACGTTATATAGTGTTACGTTATAACGTTATATTGTATTACGTTATAACGTATAACGTTATATGGTATTACTTAACAACGTATAACGTTATATGATATTATTTTATAACGTATATCGTTACGTAGTGTTACGTTATAACGTATAACGTTATATAGTGATACCTAGTAACGTGTAACGTTATATAGTGTTACGTTATAACGTTATATTGTATTACGTTAAAATGTATAACGTTATACGTTATTATTTTATAACGTTTTATAACGTATAACGTTATATGGTTTTATTTTATAACGTATAACGTTATGTAGTGTTACGCTATAACGTATAACGTTATATGGTGATACATAGTAACGTATAACGTTATATAGTGTTACGTTAGAACGTTATACTGTATTTCGTTATAATGTATAACGTTATAAGTTATTATTTTATAACGTACAACGTTATGTAGTGTTACATTACAACGCATAACGTTATGTGGTAATATTTTATAACGTATAACTTTATATGATATTATTTTATAACGTATAACGTTATGTAATGTTACGTTATAACGTATAACGTTATATTGTATTACGTTAAAATGTATAACGTTATACGGTATTATTTTATAACGTATAACGTTATGTGGTAATATTTTATAACGTATAACGTTATATGGTGTTATTTTATAACGTATAACGTTATATGGTATTAATTTATAACGTATAACGTTATGTAGTGTTACGTTATAACGTACAACGTTATATAGTGTTTCGTTATAACGTTGTATTGTATTTCGTTAGAACGTATAAGGTTATACGGTATTATTTTATAACGGATAACGTTATATGATATTATTTTATAACGAGTAACGTAATGTAGTGTTACGTTATAACGTATAACGTTATATAGTGATACCTAGTAACGTGTAACGTTATATAGTGTAACGTTATAACGCTACATTGTATTACGTTATAACGTATAACGTTATACGCTATTACTTAACAACGTATAACGTTATATGGTATTATATTATAACGTACAACTTTATATGGTATTATTTTATAACGTATCACGTTATATGATATTATTTCATAACGTATAACGTTATATAATATTATTTTATAAGGTATAACGTTATGTGGTGTTACGTTATAACGAATAACGTTATATAGTGTTACGTTATAACGTTATATTGTATTACGATATAACGTATAACGTTATACGTTATTATTTTATAACGTTTTATAACGTATAACGTTATATGGTTTTATTTTATAACGTATAACGTTATGTAGTGTTACGCTATAACGTATAACGTTATATGGTGATACCTAGTAACGTATAACGTTATATAGTGTTACGTTATAACGTTATACTGTATTTCGTTATAATGTATAACGTTATAAGTTATTATTTTATAACGTATAACGTTATATGGTATTATTTTATAACGTATAACGTTATATGGTGTTATTTTATAACGTATAGCGTTATATAGTGTTTCGTTATAACGTTGTATTGTATTTCGTTAGAACGTATAACGTTATACGGTATTATTTTATAACGGATAACGTTATATGATATTATTTTATAACGTATAACGTTATGTAGTGTTACGTTATAACGTATAGCGTTATATAGTGATACCTAGTAACGTATAACGTTATATAGTGTAACGTTATAACGTTATATTGTATTACGTTAAAATGTATAACGTTATATGGTATTATATTATAACGTATAACGTTATATGGTATTACTTTCTAACGTATAACGTTATTTGGTATTATTTCATAACGTATAACGTTATATAATATTATTTTATAAGGTATAACGTTATGTGGTGCTACGTTATAACGTATAACGTTATATAGTGTTACGTTATAACGTTATATTATATTACGTTGTAACGTATAACGTTATATGGTATTATGTTATAACGTATAACGTAGTGTAGTGTTTCGTTATAACGTATAACGTTATATAGTGTTACGTTATAACGTTGTATTGTATTACGTTTAAACGTATAACGTTATACGGTATTACTTAACATCGTATAACGTTATATGGTATTATTTCATAACGTATAACGTTATATAATATTATTTTATAAGGTATAACGTAGTGTAGTGTTACGTTATATCGTATAATGTTATATAGTGTTACGTTATAACGTTATATTATATTACGTTGTAACGTATTACATTATATGGTATTATTATATAACGTATAACGTAGTGTAGTGTTTCCTTATAACGTATAACGTTATATAGTGTTACGTTATGACGTTATATTGTATTACGTTAAAATGTATAACGTAGTACGGTATTATTTTATAACGTACAACGTTATGTAGTGTTACATTACAACGCATAACGTTATGTGGTAATATTTTATAACGTATAACGTTATATGGTGTTATTTTATAACGTATAACGTTATATGGTATTAATTTATAACGTATAACGTTATGTAGTGTTACGTTATAACGTACAACGTTATATAGTGTTTCGTTATAACGTTGTATTGTATTTCGTTAGAACGTATAACGCTATACGGTATTATTTTATAACGGATAACGTTATATGATATTATTTTATAACGTATAACGTTATGTAGTGTTACGTTATAACGTATAACGTTATATAGTGATACCTAGTAACGTGTAACGTTATATTGTGTTACGTAATAACGTTATATTGTATTACGTTAAAATGTATTACGTTATACAGTATTATTTTATAACGTATAACGTTATGTGGTATTATTTTATAACGTATAACGTTATATGGTACTATTTTATAACGTATAGCGTAGTGTAGTGTTTCGTTATAACGTATAACGTTATACAGTGTAACGTTATAACGCTACATTGTATTACGTTATAACGTATAACGTTATATTGTATTACGTTAAAATGTATAACGTTATATGGTATTATATTATAACGTATAACGTTATATGGTATTACTTTCTAACGTATAACGTTATATGGTATTATTTCATAACGTATAACGTTATATAATATTATTTTATAAGGTATAACGTTATGTGGTGCTACGTTATAACGTATAACGTTATATAGTGTTACGTTATAACGTTATATTATATTACGTTGTAACGTATAACGTTATATGGTATTATTTTATAACGTATAACGTAGTGTAGTGTTTCGTTATAACGTATAACGTTATATAGTGTTACGTTATAACGTTGTATTGTATTACGTTTAAACGTATAACGTTATACGGTATTACTTAACAACGTATAACGTTATATGGTATTATTTCATAACGTATAACGTTATATAATATTATTTTATAAGGTATAACGTAGTGTAGTGTTACGTTATATCGTATAATGTTATATAGTGTTACGTTATAACGTTATATTATATTACGTTGTAACGTATTACATTATATGGTATTATTATATAACGTATAACGTAGTGTAGTGTTTCCTTATAACGTATAACGTTATATAGTGTTACGTTATGACGTTATATTGTATTACGTTAAAATGTATAACGTAATACGGTATTATTTTATAACGTACAACGTTATGTAGTGTTACATTACAACGCATAACGTTATGTGGTAATATTTTATAACGTATAACGTTATATGGTGTTATTTTATAACGTATAACGTTATATGGTATTAATTTATAACGTATAACGTTATGTAGTGTTACGTTATAACGTACAACGTTATATAGTGTTTCGTTATAACGTTGTATTGTATTTCGTTAGAACGTATAACGCTATACGGTATTATTTTATAACGGATAACGTTATATGATATTATTTTATAACGTATATCGTTATGTAGTGTTACGTTATAACGTATAACGTTATATAGTGATACCTAGTAACGTGTAACGTTATATAGTGTTACGTTATAACGTTATATTGTATTACGTTAAAATGTATAACGTTATACAGTATTATTTTATAACGTATAACGTTATGTGGTATTATTTTATAACGTATAACGTTATATGGTACTATTGTATAACGTATAGCGTAGTGTAGTGTTTCGTTATAACGTATAACGTTATATAGTGTAACGTTATAACGCTACATTGTATTACGTTATAACGTATAACGTTATATGGTATTACTTAACAACGTATAACGTTATATGGTATTATATTATAACGTACAACTTTATATGGTATTATTTTATAACGTATAACGTTATATGATATTATTTCATAACGTATAACGTTATATAATATTATTTTATAAGGTATAACGTTATGTGGTGTTACGTTATAACGAATAACGTTATATAGTGTTACGTTATAACGTTATATTATATTACGTTGTAACGTATAACGTTATATGGTATTATTTTATAACGTATAACGTAGTGTAGTGTTTCGTTATAACGTATAACGTTATATAGTGTTACGTTATAACGTTGTATTGTATTACGTTTAAACGTATAACGTTATACGGTATTATTTTATAACGTACAACGTTATGTAGTGTTACATTACAACGCATAACGTTATGTGGTAATATTTTATAACGTGTAACGTTATATGACATTATTTTATAACGTATATCGTTATGTAGTGTTACGTTATAACGTATAACGTTATATAGTGATACCTAATAACGTATAACGTTATATAGTGTTACGTTATAACGTTATATTGTATTACGTTAAAATGCATAACGTAATACGGTATTATTTTATAACGTATAACGTTATGTAGTGTTACGTTACGACGCATAACGTTATGTGGTAATATTTTATAACGTATATCGTTATATAATATTATTTTATAACGTATAACGTTATGTAATGTTACGTTATAACGTATAATGTTATGTGGTAATATTTTATAATATATAACGTTATATAGTATTATTTTATAACGTATAACGTTATGTAGTGTTACATTACAACGCATAACGTTATGTGGTAATATTTTATAACGTATAACGTTATATGGTGTTATTTTATAACGTATAACGTTATATGGTATTATTTTATAACGTAAAACGTTATATGGTGTTATTTTATAACGTATAACGTTATATAGTGTTTCGTTATAACGTTGTATTGTATTTCGTTAGAACGCATAACGTTATACGGTATTATTTTATAACGGATAACGTTATATGATATTATTTTATAACGTATATCGTTATGTAGTGTTACGTTATAACGTATAACGTTATATAGTGATACCTAGTAACGTGTAACGTTATATAGTGTTACGTTATAACGTTATATTGTATTACGTTAAAATGTATAACGTAATACGGTATTATTTTATAACGTACAACGTTATGTAGTGTTACATTACAACGCATAACGTTATGTGGTAATATTTTATAACGTATAACGTTATATGGTGTTATTTTATAACGTATAACGTTATATGGTATTAATTTATAACGTATAACGTTATGTAGTGTTACGTTATAACGTACAACGTTATATAGTGTTTCGTTATAACGTTGTATTGTATTTCGTTAGAACGTATAACGCTATACGGTATTATTTTATAACGGATAACGTTATATGATATTATTTTATAACGTATATCGTTATGTAGTGTTACGTTATAACGTATAACGTTATATAGTGATACCTAGTAACGTGTAACGTTATATAGTGTTACGTTATAACGTTATATTGTATTACGTTAAAATGTATAACGTTATACAGTATTATTTTATAACGTATAACGTTATGTGGTATTATTTTATAACGTATAACGTTATATGGTACTATTGTATAACGTATAGCGTAGTGTAGTGTTTCGTTATAACGTATAACGTTATATAGTGTAACGTTATAACGCTACATTGTATTACGTTATAACGTATAACGTTATATGGTATTACTTAACAACGTATAACGTTATATGGTATTATATTATAACGTACAACTTTATATGGTATTATTTTATAACGTATAACGTTATATGATATTATTTCATAACGTATAACGTTATATAATATTATTTTATAAGGTATAACGTTATGTGGTGTTACGTTATAACGAATAACGTTATATAGTGTTACGTTGTAACGTTATATTGTATTACGATATAACGTATAACGTTATACGTTATTATTTTATAACGTTTAATAACGTATAACGTTATATGGTTTTATTTTATAACGTATAACGTTATGTAGTGTTACGCTATAACGTATAACGTTATATGGTGATACCTAGTAAGGTATAGCGTTATATAGTGTTACGTTATAACGTTATACTGTATTTCGTTATAATGTATAACGTTATAAGTTATTATTTTATAACGTATAACGTTATATGGTATTATTTTATAACGTATAACGTTATATGGTGTTATTTTATAACGTATAACGTTATATGGTATTAATTTATAACGTATAACGTTATGTAGTGTTGCGTTATAACGTACAACGTTATGTGGTGTTACGTTATAACGAATAACGTTATATAGTGTTTCGTTATAACGTTGTATTGTATTTCGTTAGAACGTATAACGTTATACGGTATTATTTTATAACGGATAACGTTATATGATATTATTTTATAACGTATAATGTTATGTAGTGTTACGTTATAACGTATAGCGTTATATAGTGATACCTAGTAACGTATAACGTTATATAGTGTAACGTTATAACGTTATATTGTATTACGTTAAAATGTATAACGTTATATGGTATTATATTATAACGTATAACGTTATATGGTATTACTTTCTAACGTATAACGTTATATGGTATTATTTCATAACGTATAACGTTATATAATATTATTTTATAAGGTATAACGTTATGTGGTGCTACGTTATAACGTATAACGTTATATAGTGTTACGTTATAACGTTATATTATATTACGTTGTAACGTATAACGTTATATGGTATTATTTTATAACGTATAACGTAGTGTAGTGTTTCGTTATAACGTATAACGTTATATAGTGTTACGTTATAACGTTGTATTGTATTACGTTTAAACGTATAACGTTATACGGTATTACTTAACAACGTATAACGTTATATGCTATTATTTCATAACGTATAACGTTATATAATATTATTTTATAAGGTATAACGTAGTGTAGTGTTACGTTATATCGTATAATGTTATATAGTGTTACGTTATAACGTTATATTATATTACGTTGTAACGTATTACATTATATGGTATTATTATATAACGTGTAACGTAGTGTAGTGTTTCCTTATAACGTATAACGTTATATAGTGTTACGTTATGACGTTATATTGTATTACGTTAAAATGTATAACGTAATACGGTATTATTTTATAACGTACAACGTTATGTAGTGTTACATTACAACGCATAACGTTATGTGGTAATATTTTATAACGTATAACGTTATATGGTGTTATTTTATAACGTATAACGTTATATGGTATTAATTTATAACGTATAACGTTATGTAGTGTTACGTTATAACGTACAACGTTATATAGTGTTTCGTTATAACGTTGTATTGTATTTCGTTAGAACGTATAACGCTATACGGTATTATTTTATAACGGATAACGTTATATGATATTATTTTATAACGTATAACGTTATGTAGTGTTACGTTATAACGTATAACGTTATATAGTGATACCTAGTAACGTGTAACGTTATATAGTGTTACGTTATAACGTTATATTGTATTACGTTAAAATGTATAACGTTATACAGTATTATTTTATAACGTATAACGTTATGTGGTATTATTTTATAACGTATAACGTTATATGGTACTATTTTATAACGTATAGCGTAGTGTAGTGTTTCGTTATAACGTATAACGTTATATAGTGTAACGTTATAACGCTACATTGTATTACGTTATAACGTATAACGTTATATGGTATTACTTAACAACGTATAACGTTATATGGTATTATATTATAACGTACAACTTTATATGGTATTATTTTATAACGTATAACGTTATATGATATTATTTCATAACGTATAACGTTATATAATATTATTTTATAAGGTATAACGTTATGTGGTGTTACGTTATAACGAATAACGTTATATAGTGTTACGTTATAACGTTATATTATATTACGTTGTAACGTATAACGTTATATGGTATTATTTTATAACGTATAACGTAGTGTAGTGTTTCGTTATAACGCATAACGTTATATAGTGTTACGTTATAACGTTGTATTGTATTACGTTTAAACGTATAACGTTATAGGGTATTATTTTATAACGTACAACGTTATGTAGTGTTACATTACAACGCATAACGTTATGTGGTAATATTTCATAACGTATAACGTTATATAATATTATTTTATAAGGTATAACGTTATGTGGTGTTACGTTATAACGAATAACGTTATATAGTGTTACGTTATAACGTTATATTGTATTACGATATAACGTATAACGTTATACGTTATTATTTTATAACGTTTTATAACGTATAACGTTATATGGTTTTATTTTATAACGTATAACGTTATGTAGTGTTACGCTATAACGTATAACGTTATATGGTGATACCTAGTAACGTATAACGTTATATAGTGTTACGTTATAACGTTATACTGTATTTCGTTATAATGTATAACGTTATAAGTTATTATTTTATAACGTATAACGTTATATGGTATTATTTTATAACGTATAACGTTATATGGTGTTTCGTTATAACGTTGTATTGTATTTCGTTAGAACGTATAACGTTATACGGTATTATTTTATAACGGATAACGTTATATGATATTATTTTATAACGTATAACGTTATGTAGTGTTACGTTATAACGTATAGCGTTATATAGTGATACCTAGTAACGTATAACGTTATATAGTGTTACGTTATAACGTTATACTGTATTTCGTTATAATGTATAACGTTATAAGTTATTATTTTATAACGTATAACGTTATATGGTATTATTTTATAACGTATAACGTTATATGGTGTTATTTTATAACGTATAGCGTTATATAGTGTTTCGTTATAACGTTGTATTGTATTTCGTTAGAACGTATAACGTTATACGGTATTATTTTATAACGGATAACGTTATATGATATTATTTTATAACGTATAACGTTATGTAGTGTTACGTTATAACGTATAGCGTTATATAGTGATACCTAGTAACGTATAACGTTATATAGTGTAACGTTATAACGTTATATTGTATTACGTTAAAATGTATAACGTTATATGGTATTATATTATAACGTATAACGTTATATGGTATTACTTTCTAACGTATAACGTTATATGGTATTATTTCATAACGTATAACGTTATATAATATTATTTTATAAGGTATAACGTTATGTGGTGCTACGTTATAACGTATAACGTTATATAGTGTTACGTTATAACGTTATATTATATTACGTTGTAACGTATAACGTTATATGGTATTATTTTATAACGTATAACGTAGTGTAGTGTTTCGTTATAACGTATAACGTTATATAGTGTTACGTTATAACGTTGTATTGTATTACGTTTAAACGTATAACGTTATACGGTATTACTTAACAACGTATAACGTTATATGGTATTATTTCATAACGTATAACGTTATATAATATTATTTTATAAGGTATAACGTAGTGTAGTGTTACGTTATATCGTATAATGTTATATAGTGTTACGTTATAACGTTATATTATATTACGTTGTAACGTATAACGTTATATGGTATTATTTTATAACGTATAACGTTCTGTAGTGTTTCCTTATAACGTATAACGTTATATAGTGATACCTAGTAACGTGTAACGTTATATAGTGTTACGTTATAACGTTATATTGTATTACGTTAAAATGTATAACGTTATACAGTATTATTTTATAACGTATAACGTTATGTGGTATTATTTTATAACGTATAACGTTATATGGTACTATTGTATAACGTATAGCGTAGTGTAGTGTTTCGTTATAACGTATAACGTTATATAGTGTAACGTTATAACGCTACATTGTATTACGTTATAACGTATAACGTTATATGGTATTACTTAACAACGTATAACGTTTTATGGTATTATATTATAACGTACAACTTTATATGGTATTATTTTATAACGTATAACGTTATATGATATTATTTCATAACGTATAACGTTATATAATATTATTTTATAAGGTATAACGTTATGTGGTGTTACGTTATAACGAATAACGTTATATAGTGTTACGTTAAAACGTTATATTATATTACGTTGTAACGTATAACGTTATATGGTATTATTTTATAACGTATAACGTTCTGTAGTGTTTCGTTATAACGTATAACGTTATATAGTGTTACGTTATAACGTTGTATTGTATTACGTTTAAACGTATAACGTTATACGGTATTATTTTATAACGTACAACGTTATGTAGTGTTACATTACAACGCATAACGTTATGTGGTAATATTTTATAACGTATAACGTTATATGACATTATTTTATAACGTATATCGTTATGTAGTGTTACGTTATAACGTATAACGTTATATAGTGATACCTAATAACGTATAACGTTATATAGTGTTACGTTATAACGTTATATTGTATTACGTTAAAATGCATAACGTAATACGGTATTATTTTATAACGTATAACGTTATGTAGTGTTACGTTACGACGCATAACGTTATGTGGTAATATTTTATAACGTATATCGTTATATAATATTATTTTATAACGTATAACGTTATGTAATGTTACGTTATAACGTATAATGTTATGTGGTAATATTTTATAATATATAACGTTATATAATATTATTTTATAACGTATAACGTTATGTAGTGTTACATTACAACGCATAACGTTATGTGGTAATATTTTATAACGTATAACGTTATATGGTGTTATTTTATAACGTATAACGTTATATGGTATTATTTTATAACGTAAAACGTTATATGGTGTTATTTTATAACGTATAACGTTATATAGTGTTTCGTTATAACGTTGTATTGTATTTCGTTAGAACGCATAACGTTATACGGTATTATTTTATAACGGATAACGTTATATGATATTATTTTATAACGTATATCGTTATGTAGTGTTACGTTATAACGTATAACGTTATATAGTGATACCTGGTAACGTGTAACGTTATATAGTGTTACGTTATAACGTTATATTGTATTACGTTAAAATGAATAACGTAATACGGTATTATTTTATAACGTACAACGTTATGTAGTGTTACATTACAACGCATAACGTTATGTGGTAATATTTTATAACGTATAACGTTATATGGTGTTATTTTATAACGTATAACGTTATATGGTATTAATTTATAACGTATAACGTTATGTAGTGTTACGTTATAACGTACAACGTTATATAGTGTTTCGTTATAACGTTGTATTGTATTTCGTTAGAACGTATAACGCTATACGGTATTATTTTATAACGGATAACGTTATATGATATTATTTTATAACGTATATCGTTATGTAGTGTTACGTTATAACGTATAACGTTATATAGTGATACCTAGTAACGTGTAACGTTATATAGTGTTACGTTATAACGTTATATTGTATTACGTTAAAATGTATAACGTTATACAGTATTATTTTATAACGTATAACGTTATGTGGTATTATTTTATAACGTATAACGTTATATGGTACTATTGTATAACGTATAGCGTAGTGTAGTGTTTCGTTATAACGTATAACGTTATATAGTGTAACGTTATAACGCTACATTGTATTACGTTATAACGTATAACGTTATATGGTATTACTTAACAACGTATAACGTTATATGGTATTATATTATAACGTACAACTTTATATGGTATTATTTTATAACGTATAACGTTATATGATATTATTTCATAACGTATAACGTTATATAATATTATTTTATAAGGTATAACGTTATGTGGTGTTACGTTATAACGAATAACGTTATATAGTGTTACGTTATAACGTTATATTGTATTACGACATAACGTATAACGTTATACGTTATTATTTTATAACGTTTTATAACGTATAACGTTATACGGTTTTATTTTATAACGTATAACGTTATGTAGTGTTACGCTATAACGTATAACGTTATATGGTGATACCTAGTAACGTATGGCGTTATATAGTGTTACGTTATAACGTTATACTGTATTTCGTTATAATGTATAACGTTATAAGTTATTATTTTATAACGTATAACGTTATATGGTATTATTTTATAACGTATAACGTTATATGGTGTTATTTTATAACGTATAACGTTATATGGTATTAATTTATAACGTATAACGTTATGTAGTGTTGCGTTATAAGGTACAACGTTATGTGGTGCTACGTTATAACGAATAACGTTATATAGTGTTTCGTTATAACGTTGTATTGTATTTCGTTAGAACGTATAACGTTATACGGTATTATTTTATAACGGATAACGTTATATGATATTATTTTATAACGTATAACGTTATGTAGTGTTACGTTATAACGTATGGCGTTATATAGTGATACCTAGTAACGTATAACGTTATATAGTGTAACGTTATAACGTTATATTGTATTACGTTAAAATGTATAACGTTATATGGTATTATATTATAACGTATAACGTTATATGGTATTACTTTCTAACGTATAACGTTATATGGTATTATTTCATAACGTATAACGTTATATAATATTATTTTATAAGGTATAACGTTATGTGGTGCTACGTTATAACGTATAACGTTATATAGTGTTACGTTATAACGTTATATTATATTACGTTGTAACATATAACGTTATATGGTATTATTTTATAACGTATAACGTAGTGTAGTGTTTCGTTATAACGTATAACGTTATATAGTGTTACGTTATAACGTTGTATTGTATTTCGTTAGAACGTATAACGTTATACGGTATTATTTTATAACGGATAACGTTATATGATATTATTTTATAACGTATAACGTTATGTAGTGTTACGTTATAACGTATAGCGTTATATAGTGATACCTAGTAACGTATAACGTTATATAGTGTAACGTTATAACGTTATATTGTATTACGTTAAAATGTATAACGTTATATGGTATTATATTATAACGTATAACGTTATATGGTATTACTTTCTAACGTATAACGTTATATGGTACTATTTCATAACGTATAACGTTATATAATATTATTTTATAAGGTATAACGTTATGTGGTGCTACGTTATAACGTATAACGTTATATGGTGTTACGTTATAACGTTATATTATATTACGTTGTAACGTATAACGTTATATGGTATTATTTTATAACGTATAACGTAGTGTAGTGTTTCGTTATAACGTATAACGTTATATAGTGTTACGTTATAACGTTGTATTGTATTACGTTTAAACGTATAACGTTATACGGTATTACTTAACAACGTATAACGTTATATGGTATTATATTATAACGTATAACGTTATATGGTATTACTTTCTAACGTATAACGTTATATGGTACTATTTCATAACGTATAACGTTATATAATATTATTTTATAAGGTATAACGTTATGTGGTGCTACGTTATAACGTATAACGTTATATGGTGTTACGTTATAACGTTATATTATATTACGTTGTAACGTATAACGTTATATGGTATTATTTTATAACGTACAACGTTATGTAGTGTTACATTACAACGCATAACGTTATGTGGTAATATTTTATAACGTATATCGTTATATAATATTATTTTATAACGTATAACGTTATGTAATGTTACGTTATAACGTATAATGTTATGTGGTAATATTTTATAATATATAACGTTATATAATATTATTTTATAACGTATAACGTTATATAGTGTTACGTTATAACGTTATATTATATTACGTTGTAACGTATTACATTATATGGTATTATTATATAACGTATAACGTAGTGTAGTGTTTCCTTATAACGTATAACGTTATATAGTGTTACGTTATGACGTTATATTGTATTACGTTAAAATGTATAACGTAATACGGTATTATTTTATAACGTACAACGTTATGTAGTGTTACATTACAACGCATAACGTTATGTGGTAATATTTTATAACGTATAACGTTATATGGTGTTATTTTATAACGTATAACGTTATATGGTATTAATTTATAACGTATAACGTTATGTAGTGTTACGTTATAACGTACAACGTTATATAGTGTTTCGTTATAACGTTGTATTGTATTTCGTTAGAACGTATAACGCTATACGGTATTATTTTATAACGGATAACGTTATATGATATTATTTTATAACGTATAACGTTATGTAGTGTTACGTTATAACGTATAACGTTATATAGTGATACCTAGTAACGTGTAACGTTATATAGTGTTACGTTATAACGTTATATTGTATTACGTTAAAATGTATAACGTTATACAGTATTATTTTATAACGTATAACGTTATGTGGTATTATTTTATAACGTATAACGTTATATGGTACTATTTTATAACGTATAGCGTAGTGTAGTGTTTCGTTATAACGTATAACGTTATATAGTGTAACGTTATAACGCTACATTGTATTACGTTATAAGGTATAACGTTATATGGTATTACTTAACAACGTATAACGTTATATGGTATTATATTATAACGTACAACTTTATATGGTATTGTTTTATAACGTATAACGTTATATGATATTATTTCATAACGTATAACGTTATATAATATTATTTTATAAGGTATAACGTTATGTGGTGTTACGTTATAACGAATAACGTTATATAGTGTTACGTTATAACGTTATATTGTATTACGATATAACGTATAACGTTATACGTTATTATTTTATAACGTTCTATAACGTATAACGTTATATGGTTTTATTTTATAACGTATAACGTTATGTAGTGTTACGCTATAACGTATAACGTTATATGGTGATACCTAGTAACGTATAACGTTATATAGTGTTACGTTATAACGTTATACTGTATTTCGTTATAATGTATAACGTTATAAGTTATTATTTTATAACGTATAACGTTATATGGTATTATTTTATAACGTATAACGTAGTGTAGTGTTTCGTTATAACGTATAACGTTATATAGTGTTACGTTATAACGTTGTATTGTATTACGTTTAAACGTATAACGTTATACGGTATTATTTTATAACGTACAACGTTATGTAGTGTTACATTACAACGCATAACGTTATGTGGTAATATTTTATAACGTATAACGTTATATGACATTATTTTATAACGTATATCGTTATGTAGTGTTACGTTATAACGTATAACGTTATATAGTGATACCTAATAACGTATAACGTTATATAGTGTTACGTTATAACGTTATATTGTATTACGTTAAAATGCATAACGTAATACGGTATTATTTTATAACGTATAACGTTATGTAGTGTTACGTTACGACGCATAACGTTATGTGGTAATATTTTATAACGTATAACGTTATATGGTGTTATTTTATAACGTATAACGTTATATGGTATTATTTTATAACGTATAACGTTATATGGTGTTATTTTATAACGTATAACGTTATATAGTGTTTCGTTATAACGTTGTATTGTATTTCGTTAGAACGTATAACGTTATACGGTATTATTTTATAACGGATAACGTTATATGATATTATTTTATAATGTATAACGTTATGTAGTGTTACGTTATAACGTATAGCGTTATATAGTGATACCTAGTAACGTATAACGTTATATAGTGTAACGTTATAACGTTATATTGTATTACGTTAAAATGTATAACGTTATATGGTATTATATTATAACGTATAACGTTATATGGTATTACTTTCTAACGTATAACGTTATATGGTATTATTTCATAACGTATAACGTTATATAATATTATTTTATAAGGTATAACGTTATGTGGTGCTACGTTGTAACGTATAACGTTATATAGTGTTACGTTATAAAGTTATATTATATTACGTTGTAACGTATAACGTTATATGGTATTATTTTATAACGTATAACGTAGTGTAGTGTTTCGTTATAACGTATAACGTTATATAGTGTTACGTTATAACGTTGTATTGTATTACGTTTAAACGTATAACGTTATACGGTATTATTTTATAACGTACAACGTTATGTAGTGTTACATTACAACGCATAACGTTATGTGGTAATATTTTATAACGTATAACGTTATATGACATTATTTTATAACGTATATCGTTATGTAGTGTTACGTTATAACGTATAACGTTATATAGTGATACCTAATAACGTATAACGTTATATAGTGTTACGTTATAACGTTATATTGTATTACGTTAAAATGCATAACGTAATACGGTATTATTTTATAACGTATAACGTTATGTAGTGTTACGTTACGACGCATAACGTTATGTGGTAATATTTTATAACGTATAACGTTATATGGTGTTATTTTATAACGTATAACGTTATATGGTATTATTTTATAACGTATAACGTTATATGGTGTTATTTTATAACGTATAACGTTATATAGTGTTTCGTTATAACGTTGTATTGTATTTCGTTAGAACGTATAACGTTATACGGTATTATTTTATAACGGATAACGTTATATGATATTATTTTATAATGTATAACGTTATGTAGTGTTACGTTATAACGTATAGCGTTATATAGTGATACCTAGTAACGTATAACGTTATATAGTGTAACGTTATAACGTTATATTGTATTACGTTAAAATGTATAACGTTATATAGTATTATATTATAACGTATAACGTTATATGGTATTACTTTCTAACGTATAACGTTATATGGTATTATTTCATAACGTATAACGTTATATAATATTATTTTATAAGGTATAACGTTATGTGGTGCTACGTTATAACGTATAACGTTATATAGTGTTACGTTATAAAGTTATATTATATTACGTTGTAACGTATAACGTTATATGGTATTATTTTATAACGTATAACGTAGTGTAGTGTTTCGTTATAACGTATAACGTTATATAGTGTTACGTTATAACGTTGTATTGTATTACGTTTAAACGTATAACGTTATACGGTATTACTTAACAACGTATAACGTTATATGGTATTATTTCATAACGTATAACGTTATATAATATTATTTTATAAGGTATAACGTAGTGTAGTGTTACGTTATATCGTATAATGTTATATAGTGTTACGTTATAACGTTATATTATATTACGTTGTAACGTATTACATTATATGGTATTATTATATAACGTGTAACGTAGTGTAGTGTTTCCTTATAACGTATAACGTTATATAGTGTTACGTTATGACGTTATATTGTATTACGTTAAAATGTATAACGTAATACGGTATTATTTTATAACGTACAACGTTATGTAGTGTTACATTACAACGCATAACGTTATGTGGTAATATTTTATAACGTATAACGTTATATGGTGTTATTTTATAACGTATAACGTTATATGGTATTAATTTATAACGTATAACGTTATGTAGTGTTACGTTATAACGTACAACGTTATATAGTGTTTCGTTATAACGTTGTATTGTATTTCGTTAGAACGTATAACGCTATACGGTATTATTTTATAACGGATAACGTTATATGATATTATTTTATAACGTATAACGTTATGTAGTGTTACGTTATAACGTATAACGTTATATAGTGATACCTAGTAACGTGTAACGTTATATAGTGTTACGTTATAACGTTATATTGTATTACGTTAAAATGTATAACGTTATACAGTATTATTTTATAACGTATAACGTTATGTGGTATTATTTTATAACGTATAACGTTATATGGTACTATTTTATAACGTATAGCGTAGTGTAGTGTTTCGTTATAACGTATAACGTTATATAGTGTTACGTTATAACGTTATATTGTATTACGATATAACGTATAACGTTATACGTTATTATTTTATAACGTTTTATAACGTATAACGTTATACGGTTTTATTTTATAACGTATAACGTTATGTAGTGTTACGCTATAACGTATAACGTTATATGGTGATACCTAGTAACGTATGGCGTTATATAGTGTTACGTTATAACGTTATACTGTATTTCGTTATAATGTATAACGTTATAAGTTATTATTTTATAACGTATAACGTTATATGGTATTATTTTATAACGTATAACGTTATATGGTGTTATTTTATAACGTATAACGTTATATGGTATTAATTTATAACGTATAACGTTATGTAGTGTTGCGTTATAACGTACAACGTTATGTGGTGTTACGTTATAACGAATAACGTTATATAGTGTTTCGTTATAACGTTGTATTGTATTTCGTTAGAACGTATAACGTTATACGGTATTATTTTATAACGGATAACGTTATATGATATTATTTTATAACGTATAACGTTATGTAGTGTTACGTTATAACGTATAGCGTTATATAGTGATACCTAGTAACGTATAACGTTATATAGTGTAACGTTATAACGTTATATGGTATTACGTTAAAATGTATAACGTTATATGGTATTATATTATAACGTATAACGTTATATGGTATTACTTTCTAACGTATAACGTTATATGGTATTATTTCATAACGTATAACGTTATATAATATTATTTTATAAGGTATAACGTTATGTGGTGCTACGTTATAAGGTATAACGTTATATAGTGTTACGTTATAACGTTATATTATATTACGTTGTAACGTATAACGTTATATGGTATTATTTTATAACGTATAACGTAGTGTAGTGTTTCGTTATAACGTATAACGTTATATAGTGTTACGTTATAACGTTGTATTGTATTACGTTTAAACGTATAACGTTATACGGTATTACTTAACAACGTATAACGTTATATGGTATTATTTCATAACGTATAACGTTATATAATATTATTTTATAAGGTATAACGTAGTGTAGTGTTACGTTATATCGTATAATGTTATATAGTGTTACGTTATAACGTTATATTATATTACGTTGTAACGTATTACATTATATGGTATTATTATATAACGTGTAACGTAGTGTAGTGTTTCCTTATAACGTATAACGTTATATAGTGTTACGTTATGACGTTATATTGTATTACGTTAAAATGTATAACGTAATACGGTATTATTTTATAACGTACAACGTTATGTAGTGTTACATTACAACGCATAACGTTATGTGGTAATATTTTATAACGTATAACGTTATATGGTGTTATTTTATAACGTATAACGTTATATGGTATTAATTTATAACGTATAACGTTATGTAGTGTTACGTTATAACGTACAACGTTATATAGTGTTTCGTTATAACGTTGTATTGTATTTCGTTAGAACGTATAACGCTATACGGTATTATTTTATAACGGATAACGTTATATGATATTATTTTATAACGTATAACGTTATGTAGTGTTACGTTATAACGTATAACGTTATATAGTGATACCTAGTAACGTGTAACGTTATATAGTGTTACGTTATAACGTTATATTGTATTACGTTAAAATGTATAACGTTATACAGTATTATTTTATAACGTATAACGTTATGTGGTATTATTTTATAACGTATAACGTTATATGGTACTATTTTATAACGTATAGCGTAGTGTAGTGTTTCGTTATAACGTATAACGTTATATAGTGTTACGTTATAACGTTATATTGTATTACGATATAACGTATAACGTTATACGTTATTATTTTATAACGTTTTATAACGTATAACGTTATACGGTTTTATTTTATAACGTATAACGTTATGTAGTGTTACGCTATAACGTATAACGTTATATGGTGATACCTAGTAACGTATGGCGTTATATAGTGTTACGTTATAACGTTATACTGTATTTCGTTATAATGTATAACGTTATAAGTTATTATTTTATAACGTATAACGTTATATGGTATTATTTTATAACGTATAACGTTATATGGTGTTATTTTATAACGTATAACGTTATATGGTATTAATTTATAACGTATAACGTTATGTAGTGTTGCGTTATAACGTACAACGTTATGTGGTGTTACGTTATAACGAATAACGTTATATAGTGTTTCGTTATAACGTTGTATTGTATTTCGTTAGAACGTATAACGTTATACGGTATTATTTTATAACGGATAACGTTATATGATATTATTTTATAACGTATAACGTTATGTAGTGTTACGTTATAACGTATAGCGTTATATAGTGATACCTAGTAACGTATAACGTTATATAGTGTAACGTTATAACGTTATATTGTATTACGTTAAAATGTATAACGTTATATGGTATTATATTATAACGTATAACGTTATATGGTATTACTTTCTAACGTATAACGTTATATGGTATTATTTCATAACGTATAACGTTATATAATATTATTTTATAAGGTATAACGTTATGTGGTGCTACGTTATAAGGTATAACGTTATATAGTGTTACGTTATAACGTTATATTATATTACGTTGTAACGTATAACGTTATATGGTATTATTTTATAACGTATAACGTAGTGTAGTGTTTCGTTATAACGTATAACGTTATATAGTGTTACGTTATAACGTTGTATTGTATTACGTTTAAACGTATAACGTTATACGGTATTACTTAACAACGTATAACGTTATATGGTATTATTTCATAACGTATAACGTTATATAATATTATTTTATAAGGTATAACGTTATGTGGTGCTACGTTATAAGGTATAACGTTATATAGTGTTACGTTATAACGTTATATTGTATTACGATATAACGTATAACGTTATACGTTATTATTTTATAACGTTTTATAACGTATAACGTTATACGGTTTTATTTTATAACGTATAACGTTATGTAGTGTTACGCTATAACGTATAACGTTATATGGTGATACCTAGTAACGTATGGCGTTATATAGTGTTACGTTATAACGTTATACTGTATTTCGTTATAATGTATAACGTTATAAGTTATTATTTTATAACGTATAACGTTATATGGTATTATTTTATAACGTATAACGTTATATGGTGTTATTTTATAACGTATAACGTTATATGGTATTAATTTATAACGTATAACGTTATGTAGTGTTGCGTTATAACGTACAACGTTATGTGGTGTTACGTTATAACGAATAACGTTATATAGTGTTTCGTTATAACGTTGTATTGTATTTCGTTAGAACGTATAACGTTATACGGTATTATTTTATAACGGATAACGTTATATGATATTATTTTATAACGTATAACGTTATGTAGTGTTACGTTATAACGTATAGCGTTATATAGTGATACCTAGTAACGTATAACGTTATATAGTGTAACGTTATAACGTTATATTGTATTACGTTAAAATGTATAACGTTATATGGTATTATATTATAACGTATAACGTTATATGGTATTACTTTCTAACGTATAACGTTATATGGTATTATTTCATAACGTATAACGTTATATAATATTATTTTATAAGGTATAACGTTATGTGGTGCTACGTTATAAGGTATAACGTTATATAGTGTTACGTTATAACGTTATATTATATTACGTTGTAACGTATAACGTTATATGGTATTATTTTATAACGTATAACGTAGTGTAGTGTTTCGTTATAACGTATAACGTTATATAGTGTTACGTTATAACGTTGTATTGTATTACGTTTAAACGTATAACGTTATACGGTATTACTTAACAACGTATAACGTTATATGGTATTATTTCATAACGTATAACGTTATATAATATTATTTTATAAGGTATAACGTTATGTGGTGCTACGTTATAAGGTATAACGTTATATAGTGTTACGTTATAACGTTATATTATATTACGTTGTAACGTATAACGTTATATGGTGTTATTTTATAACGTATAACGTTATATGGTATTAATTTATAACGTATAACGTTATGTAGTGTTACGTTATAACATACAACGTTATATAGTGTTTCGTTATAACGTTGTATTGTATTTCGTTAGAACGTATAACGCTATACGGTATTATTTTATAACGGATAACGTTATATGATATTATTTTATAACGTATAACGTTATGTAGTGTTACGTTATAACGTATAACGTTATATAGTGATACCTAGTAACGTGTAACGTTATATAGTGTTACGTTATAACGTTATATTGTATTACGTTAAAATGTATAACGTTATACAGTATTATTTTATAACGTATAACGTTATGTGGTATTATTTTATAACGTATAACGTTATATGGTACTATTTTATAACGTATAGCGTAGTGTAGTGTTTCGTTATAACGTATAACGTTATATAGTGTAACGTTATAACGCTACATTGTATTACGTTATAACGTATAACGTTATGTGGTATTACTTAACAACGTATAACGTTATATGGTATTATATTATAACGTACAACTTTATATGGTATTATTTTATAACGTATAACGTTATATGATATTATTTCATAACGTATAACGTTATATAATATTATTTTATAAGGTATAACGTTATGTGGTGTTACGTTATAACGAATAACGTTATATAGTGTTACGTTATAACGTTATATTGTATTACGATATAACGTATAACGTTATACGTTATTATTTTATAACGTTTTATAACGTATAACGTTATATGGTTTTATTTTATAACGTATAACGTTATGTAGTGTTACGCTATAACGTATAACGTTATATGGTGATACCTAGTAACGTATAACGTTATATAGTGTTACGTTATAACGTTATACTGTATTTCGTTATAATGTATAACGTTATAAGTTATTATTTTATAACGTATAACGTTATATGGTATTATTTTATAACGTATAACGTTATATGGTGTTTCGTTATAACGTTGTATTGTATTTCGTTAGAACGTATAACGTTATACGGTATTATTTTATAACGGATAACGTTATATGATATTATTTTATAACGTATAACGTTATGTAGTGTTACGTTATAACGTATAGCGTTATATAGTGATACCTAGTAACGTATAACGTTATATAGTGTAACGTTATAACGTTATATTGTATTACGTTAAAATGTATAACGTTATATGGTATTATATTATAACGTATAACGTTATATGGTATTACTTTCTAACGTATAACGTTATATGGTACTATTTCATAACGTATAACGTTATATAATATTATTTTATAAGGTATAACGTTATGTGGTGCTACGTTATAACGTATAACGTTATATGGTGTTACGTTATAACGTTATATTATATTACGTTGTAACGTATAACGTTATATGGTATTATTTTATAACGTATAACGTAGTGTAGTGTTTCGTTATAACGTATAACGTTATATAGTGTTACGTTATAACGTTGTATTGTATTACGTTTAAACGTATAACGTTATACGGTATTACTTAACAACGTATAACGTTATATGGTATTATTTCATAACGTATAACGTTATATAATATTATTTTATAAGGTATAACGTAGTGTAGTGTTACGTTATATCGTATAATGTTATATAGTGTTACGTTATAACGTTATATTATATTACGTTGTAACGTATTACATTATATGGTATTATTATATAACGTATAACGTAGTGTAGTGTTTCCTTATAACGTATAACGTTATATAGTGTTACGTTATGACGTTATATTGTATTACGTTAAAATGTATAACGTAATACGGTATTATTTTATAACGTACAACGTTATGTAGTGTTACATTACAACGCATAACGTTATGTGGTAATATTTTATAACGTATAACGTTATATGGTGTTATTTTATAACGTATAACGTTATATGGTATTAATTTATAACGTATAACGTTATGTAGTGTTACGTTATAACGTACAACGTTATATAGTGTTTCGTTATAACGTTGTATTGTATTTCGTTAGAACGTATAACGCTATACGGTATTATTTTATAACGGATAACGTTATATGATATTATTTTATAACGTATAACGTTATGTAGTGTTACGTTATAACGTATAACGTTATATAGTGATACCTAGTAACGTGTAACGTTATATAGTGTTACGTTATAACGTTATATTGTATTACGTTAAAATGTATAACGTTATACAGTATTATTTTATAACGTATAACGTTATGTGGTATTATTTTATAACGTATAACGTTATATGGTACTATTTTATAACGTATAGCGTAGTGTAGTGTTTCGTTATAACGTATAACGTTATATAGTGTAACGTTATAACGCTACATTGTATTACGTTATAAGGTATAACGTTATATGGTATTACTTAACAACGTATAACGTTATATGGTATTATATTATAACGTACAACTTTATATGGTATTGTTTTATAACGTATAACGTTATATGATATTATTTCATAACGTATAACGTTATATAATATTATTTTATAAGGTATAACGTTATGTGGTGTTACGTTATAACGAATAACGTTATATAGTGTTACGTTATAACGTTATATTGTATTACGATATAACGTATAACGTTATACGTTATTATTTTATAACGTTCTATAACGTATAACGTTATATGGTTTTATTTTATAACGTATAACGTTATGTAGTGTTACGCTATAACGTATAACGTTATATGGTGATACCTAGTAACGTATAACGTTATATAGTGTTACGTTATAACGTTATACTGTATTTCGTTATAATGTATAACGTTATAAGTTATTATTTTATAACGTATAACGTTATATGGTATTATTTTATAACGTATAACGTAGTGTAGTGTTTCGTTATAACGTATAACGTTATATAGTGTTACGTTATAACGTTGTATTGTATTACGTTTAAACGTATAACGTTATACGGTATTATTTTATAACGTACAACGTTATGTAGTGTTACATTACAACGCATAACGTTATGTGGTAATATTTTATAACGTATAACGTTATATGACATTATTTTATAACGTATATCGTTATGTAGTGTTACGTTATAACGTATAACGTTATATAGTGATACCTAATAACGTATAACGTTATATAGTGTTACGTTATAACGTTATATTGTATTACGTTAAAATGCATAACGTAATACGGTATTATTTTACAACGTATAACGTTATGTAGTGTTACGTTACGACGCATAACGTTATGTGGTAATATTTTATAACGTATAACGTTATATGGTGTTATTTTATAACGTATAACGTTATATGGTATTATTTTATAACGTATAACGTTATATGGTGTTATTTTATAACGTATAACGTTATATAGTGTTTCGTTATAACGTTGTATTGTATTTCGTTAGAACGTATAACGTTATACGGTATTATTTTATAACGGATAACGTTATATGATATTATTTTATAATGTATAACGTTATGTAGTGTTACGTTATAACGTATAGCGTTATATAGTGATACCTAGTAAC
The DNA here is from genome assembly GCA_037178635.1 of Bombus dahlbomii. Classification (NCBI taxonomy): domain Eukaryota; kingdom Metazoa; phylum Arthropoda; class Insecta; order Hymenoptera; family Apidae; genus Bombus; species Bombus dahlbomii. The sequence continues at coordinate 20,789,030 of CM074102.1, forward strand.
GTATAACGTTATATAGTGTAACGTTATAACGTTATATTGTATTACGTTAAAATGTATAACGTTATATGGTATTATATTATAACGTATAACGTTATATGGTATTACTTTCTAACGTATAACGTTATATGGTATTATTTCATAACGTATAACGTTATATAATATTATTTTATAAGGTATAACGTTATGTGGTGCTACGTTATAACGTATAACGTTATATAGTGTTACGTTATAAAGTTATATTATATTACGTTGTAACGTATAACGTTATATGGTATTATTTTATAACGTATAACGTAGTGTAGTGTTTCGTTATAACGTATAACGTTATATAGTGTTACGTTATAACGTTGTATTGTATTACGTTTAAACGTATAACGTTATACGGTATTATTTTATAACGTACAACGTTATGTAGTGTTACATTACAACGCATAACGTTATGTGGTAATATTTTATAACGTATAACGTTATATGACATTATTTTATAACGTATATCGTTATGTAGTGTTACGTTATATCGTATAACGTTATATAGTGATACCTAATAACGTATAACGTTATATAGTGTTACGTTATAACGTTATATTGTATTACGTTAAAATGCATAACGTAATACGGTATTATTTTATAACGTATAACGTTATGTAGTGTTACGTTACGACGCATAACGTTATGTGGTAATATTTTATAACGTATAACGTTATATGGTGTTATTTTATAACGTATAACGTTATATGGTATTATTTTATAACGTATAACGTTATATGGTGTTATTTTATAACGTATAACGTTATATAGTGTTTCGTTATAACGTTGTATTGTATTTCGTTAGAACGTATAACGTTATACGGTATTATTTTATAACGGATAACGTTATATGATATTATTTTATAACGTATAACGTTATGTAGTGTTACGTTATAACGTATAGCGTTATATAGTGATACCTAGTAACGTATAACGTTATATAGTGTTACGTTATAACGTTATACTGTATTTCGTTATAATGTATAACGTTATAAGTTATTATTTTATAACGTATAACGTTATATGGTATTATTTTATAACGTATAACGTTATATGGTGTTATTTTATAACGTATAGCGTTATATAGTGTTTCGTTATAACGTTGTATTGTATTTCGTTAGAACGTATAACGTTATACGGTATTATTTTATAACGGATAACGTTATATGATATTATTTTATAACGTATAACGTTATGTAGTGTTACGTTATAACGTATAGCGTTATATAGTGATACCTAGTAACGTATAACGTTATATAGTGTAACGTTATAACGTTATATTGTATTACGTTAAAATGTATAACGTTATATGGTATTATATTATAACGTATAACGTTATATGGTATTACTTTCTAACGTATAACGTTATATGGTATTATTTCATAACGTATAACGTTATATAATATTATTTTATAAGGTATAACGTTATGTGGTGCTACGTTATAACGTATAACGTTATATAGTGTTACGTTATAACGTTATATTATATTACGTTGTAACGTATAACGTTATATGGTATTATTTTATAACGTATAACGTAGTGTAGTGTTTCGTTATAACGTATAACGTTATATAGTGTTACGTTATAACGTTGTATTGTATTACGTTTAAACGTATAACGTTATACGGTATTACTTAACAACGTATAACGTTATATGGTATTATTTCATAACGTATAACGTTATATAATATTATTTTATAAGGTATAACGTAGTGTAGTGTTACGTTATATCGTATAATGTTATATAGTGTTACGTTATAACGTTATATTATATTACGTTGTAACGTATTACATTATATGGTATTATTATATAACGTATAACGTAGTGTAGTGTTTCCTTATAACGTATAACGTTATATAGTGTTACGTTATGACGTTATATTGTATTACGTTAAAATGTATAACGTAATACGGTATTATTTTATAACGTACAACGTTATGTAGTGTTACATTACAACGCATAACGTTATGTGGTAATATTTTATAACGTATAACGTTATATGGTGTTATTTTATAACGTATAACGTTATGTGGTATTAATTTATAACGTATAACGTTATGTAGTGTTACGTTATAACGTACAACGTTATATAGTGTTTCGTTATAACGTTGTATTGTATTTCGTTAGAACGTATAACGCTATACGGTATTATTTTATAACGGATAACGTTATATGATATTATTTTATAACGTATATCGTTATGTAGTGTTACGTTATAACGTATAACGTTATATAGTGATACCTAGTAACGTGTAACGTTATATAGTGTTACGTTATAACGTTATATTGTATTACGTTAAAATGTATAACGTTATACAGTATTATTTTATAACGTATAACGTTATGTGGTATTATTTTAGAACGTATAACGTTATATGGTACTATTGTATAACGTATAGCGTAGTGTAGTGTTTCGTTATAACGTATAACGTTATATAGTGTAACGTTATAACGCTACATTGTATTACGTTATAACGTATAACGTTATATGTTATTACTTAACAACGTATAACGTTTTATGGTATTATATTATAACGTACAACTTTATATGGTATTATTTTATAACGTATAACGTTATATGATATTATTTCATAACGTATAACGTTATATAATATTATTTTATAAGGTATAACGTTATGTGGTGTTACGTTATAACGAATAACGTTATATAGTGTTACGTTAAAACGTTATATTATATTACGTTGTAACGTATAACGTTATATGGTATTATTTTATAACGTATAACGTTCTGTAGTGTTTCGTTATAACGTATAACGTTATATAGTGTTACGTTATAACGTTGTATTGTATTACGTTTAAACGTATAACGTTATACGGTATTATTTTATAACGTACAACGTTATGTAGTGTTACATTACAACGCATAACGTTATGTGGTAATATTTTATAACGTATAACGTTATATGACATTATTTTATAACGTATATCGTTATGTAGTGTTACGTTATAACGTATAACGTTATATAGTGATACCTAATAACGTATAACGTTATATAGTGTTACGTTATAACGTTATATTGTATTACGTTAAAATGCATAACGTAATACGGTATTATTTTATAACGTATAACGTTATGTAGTGTTACGTTACGACGCATAACGTTATGTGGTAATATTTTATAACGTATATCGTTATATAATATTATTTTATAACGTATAACGTTATGTAATGTTACGTTATAACGTATAATGTTATGTGGTAATATTTTATAATATATAACGTTATATAATATTATTTTATAACGTATAACGTTATGTAGTGTTACATTACAACGCATAACGTTATGTGGTAATATTTTATAACGTATAACGTTATATGGTGTTATTTTATAACGTATAACGTTATATGGTATTATTTTATAACGTAAAACGTTATATGGTGTTATTTTATAACGTATAACGTTATATAGTGTTTCGTTATAACGTTGTATTGTATTTCGTTAGAACGCATAACGTTATACGGTATTATTTTATAACGGATAACGTTATATGATATTATTTTATAACGTATATCGTTATGTAGTGTTACGTTATAACGTATAACGTTATATAGTGATACCTAGTAACGTGTAACGTTATATAGTGTTACGTTATAACGTTATATTGTATTACGTTAAAATGTATAACGTAATACGGTATTATTTTATAACGTACAACGTTATGTAGTGTTACATTACAACGCATAACGTTATGTGGTAATATTTTATAACGTATAACGTTATATGGTGTTATTTTATAACGTATAACGTTATATGGTATTAATTTATAACGTATAACGTTATGTAGTGTTACGTTATAACGTACAACGTTATATAGTGTTTCGTTATAACGTTGTATTGTATTTCGTTAGAACGTATAACGCTATACGGTATTATTTTATAACGGATAACGTTATATGATATTATTTTATAACGTATATCGTTATGTAGTGTTACGTTATAACGTATAACGTTATATAGTGATACCTAGTAACGTGTAACGTTATATAGTGTTACGTTATAACGTTATATTGTATTACGTTAAAATGTATAACGTTATACAGTATTATTTTATAACGTATAACGTTATGTGGTATTATTTTATAACGTATAACGTTATATGGTACTATTGTATAACGTATAGCGTAGTGTAGTGTTTCGTTATAACGTATAACGTTATATAGTGTAACGTTATAACGCTACATTGTATTACGTTATAACGTATAACGTTATATGGTATTACTTAACAACGTATAACGTTATATGGTATTATATTATAACGTACAACTTTATATGGTATTATTTTATAACGTATAACGTTATATGATATTATTTCATAACGTATAACGTTATATAATATTATTTTATAAGGTATAACGTTATGTGGTGTTACGTTATAACGAATAACGTTATATAGTGTTACGTTATAACGTTATATTGTATTACGATATAACGTATAACGTTATACGTTATTATTTTATAACGTTTTATAACGTATAACGTTATACGGTTTTATTTTATAACGTATAACGTTATGTAGTGTTACGCTATAACGTATAACGTTATATGGTGATACCTAGTAACGTATGGCGTTATATAGTGTTACGTTATAACGTTATACTGTATTTCGTTATAATGTATAACGTTATAAGTTATTATTTTATAACGTATAACGTTATATGGTATTATTTTATAACGTATAACGTTATATGGTGTTATTTTATAACGTATAACGTTATATGGTATTAATTTATAACGTATAACGTTATGTAGTGTTGCGTTATAAGGTACAACGTTATGTGGTGCTACGTTATAACGAATAACGTTATATAGTGTTTCGTTATAACGTTGTATTGTATTTCGTTAGAACGTATAACGTTATACGGTATTATTTTATAACGGATAACGTTATATGATATTATTTTATAACGTATAACGTTATGTAGTGTTACGTTATAACGTATAGCGTTATATAGTGATACCTAGTAACGTATAACATTATATAGTGTAACGTTATAACGTTATATTGTATTACGTTAAAATGTATAACGTTATATGGTATTATATTATAGCGTATAACGTTATATGGTATTACTTTCTAACGTATAACGTTATATGGTATTATTTCATAACGTATAACGTTATATAATATTATTTTATAAGGTATAACGTTATGTGGTGCTACGTTATAACGTATAACGTTATATAGTGTTACGTTATAACGTTATATTATATTACGTTGTAACATATAACGTTATATGGTATTATTTTATAACGTATAACGTAGTGTAGTGTTTCGTTATAACGTATAACGTTATATAGTGTTACGTTATAACGTTGTATTGTATTTCGTTAGAACGTATAACGTTATACGGTATTATTTTATAACGGATAACGTTATATGATATTATTTTATAACGTATAACGTTATGTAGTGTTACGTTATAACGTATAGCGTTATATAGTGATACCTAGTAACGTATAACGTTATATAGTGTAACGTTATAACGTTATATTGTATTACGTTAAAATGTATAACGTTATATGGTATTATATTATAACGTATAACGTTATATGGTATTACTTTCTAACGTATAACGTTATATGGTACTATTTCATAACGTATAACGTTATATAATATTATTTTATAAGGTATAACGTTATGTGGTGCTACGTTATAACGTATAACGTTATATGGTGTTACGTTATAACGTTATATTATATTACGTTGTAACGTATAACGTTATATGGTATTATTTTATAACGTATAACGTAGTGTAGTGTTTCGTTATAACGTATAACGTTATATAGTGTTACGTTATAACGTTGTATTGTATTACGTTTAAACGTATAACGTTATACGGTATTACTTAACAACGTATAACGTTATATGGTATTATTTCATAACGTATAACGTTATATAATATTATTTTATAAGGTATAACGTAGTGTAGTGTTACGTTATATCGTATAATGTTATATAGTGTTACGTTATAACGTTATATTATATTACGTTGTAACGTATTACATTATATGGTATTATTATATAACGTATAACGTAGTGTAGTGTTTCCTTATAACGTATAACGTTATATAGTGTTACGTTATGACGTTATATTGTATTACGTTAAAATGTATAACGTAATACGGTATTATTTTATAACGTACAACGTTATGTAGTGTTACATTACAACGCATAACGTTATGTGGTAATATTTTATAACGTATAACGTTATATGGTGTTATTTTATAACGTATAACGTTATATGGTATTAATTTATAACGTATAACGTTATGTAGTGTTACGTTATAACGTACAACGTTATATAGTGTTTCGTTATAACGTTGTATTGTATTTCGTTAGAACGTATAACGCTATACGGTATTATTTTATAACGGATAACGTTATATGATATTATTTTATAACGTATAACGTTATGTAGTGTTACGTTATAACGTATAACGTTATATAGTGATACCTAGTAACGTGTAACGTTATATAGTGTTACGTTATAACGTTATATTGTATTACGTTAAAATGTATAACGTTATACAGTATTACTTTATAACGTATAACGTTATGTGGTATTATTTTATAACGTATAACGTTATATGGTACTATTTTATAACGTATAGCGTAGTGTAGTGTTTCGTTATAACGTATAACGTTATATAGTGTAACGTTATAACGCTACATTGTATTACGTTATAAGGTATAACGTTATATGGTATTACTTAACAACGTATAACGTTATATGGTATTATATTATAACGTACAACTTTATATGGTATTGTTTTATAACGTATAACGTTATATGATATTATTTCATAACGTATAACGTTATATAATATTATTTTATAAGGTATAACGTTATGTGGTGTTACGTTATAACGAATAACGTTATATAGTGTTACGTTATAACGTTATATTGTATTACGATATAACGTATAACGTTATACGTTATTATTTTATAACGTTCTATAACGTATAACGTTATATGGTTTTATTTTATAACGTATAACGTTATGTAGTGTTACGCTATAACGTATAACGTTATATGGTGATACCTAGTAACGTATAACGTTATATAGTGTTACGTTATAACGTTATACTGTATTTCGTTATAATGTATAACGTTATAAGTTATTATTTTATAACGTATAACGTTATATGGTATTATTTTATAACGTATAACGTAGTGTAGTGTTTCGTTATAACGTATAACGTTATATAGTGTTACGTTATAACGTTGTATTGTATTACGTTTAAACGTATAACGTTATACGGTATTATTTTATAACGTACAACGTTATGTAGTGTTACATTACAACGCATAACGTTATGTGGTAATATTTTATAACGTATAACGTTATATGACATTATTTTATAACGTATATCGTTATGTAGTGTTACGTTATAACGTATAACGTTATATAGTGATACCTAATAACGTATAACGTTATATAGTGTTACGTTATAACGTTATATTGTATTACGTTAAAATGCATAACGTAATACGGTATTATTTTATAACGTATAACGTTATGTAGTGTTACGTTACGACGCACAACGTTATGTGGTAATATTTTATAACGTATAACGTTATATGGTGTTATTTTATAACGTATAACGTTATATGGTATTATTTTATAACGTATAACGTTATATGGTGTTATTTTATAACGTATAACGTTATATAGTGTTTCGTTATAACGTTGTATTGTATTTCGTTAGAACGTATAACGTTATACGGTATTATTTTATAACGGATAACGTTATATGATATTATTTTATAATGTATAACGTTATGTAGTGTTACGTTATAACGTATAGCGTTATATAGTGATACCTAGTAACGTATAACGTTATATAGTGTAACGTTATAACGTTATATTGTATTACGTTAAAATGTATAACGTTATATAGTATTATATTATAACGTATAACGTTATATGGTATTACTTTCTAACGTATAACGTTATATGGTATTATTTCATAACGTATAACGTTATATAATATTATTTTATAAGGTATAACGTTATGTGGTGCTACGTTATAACGTATAACGTTATATAGTGTTACGTTATAAAGTTATATTATATTACGTTGTAACGTATAACGTTATATGGTATTATTTTATAACGTATAACGTAGTGTAGTGTTTCGTTATAACGTATAACGTTATACAGTGTTACGTTATAACGTTGTATTGTATTACGTTTAAACGTATAACGTTATACGGTATTACTTAACAACGTATAACGTTATATGGTATTATTTCATAACGTATAACGTTATATAATATTATTTTATAAGGTATAACGTAGTGTAGTGTTACGTTATATCGTATAATGTTATATAGTGTTACGTTATAACGTTATATTATATTACGTTGTAACGTATTACATTATATGGTATTATTATATAACGTGTAACGTAGTGTAGTGTTTCCTTATAACGTATAACGTTATATAGTGTTACGTTATGACGTTATATTGTATTACGTTAAAATGTATAACGTAATACGGTATTATTTTATAACGTACAACGTTATGTAGTGTTACATTACAACGCATAACGTTATGTGGTAATATTTTATAACGTATAACGTTATATGGTGTTATTTTATAACGTATAACGTTATATGGTATTAATTTATAACGTATAACGTTATGTAGTGTTACGTTATAACGTACAACGTTATATAATGTTTCGTTATAACGTTGTATTGTATTTCGTTAGAACGTATAACGCTATACGGTATTATTTTATAACGGATAACGTTATATGATATTATTTTATAACGTATAACGTTATGTAGTGTTACGTTATAACGTATAACGTTATATAGTGATACCTAGTAACGTGTAACGTTATATAGTGTTACGTTATAACGTTATATTGTATTACGTTAAAATGTATAACGTTATACAGTATTATTTTATAACGTATAACGTTATGTGGTATTATTTTATAACGTATAACGTTATATGGTACTATTTTATAACGTATAGCGTAGTGTAGTGTTTCGTTATAACGTATAACGTTATATAGTGTTACGTTATAACGTTATATTGTATTACGATATAACGTATAACGTTATACGTTATTATTTTATAACGTTTTATAACGTATAACGTTATACGGTTTTATTTTATAACGTATAACGTTATGTAGTGTTACGCTATAACGTATAACGTTATATGGTGATACCTAGTAACGTATGGCGTTATATAGTGTTACGTTATAACGTTATACTGTATTTCGTTATAATGTATAACGTTATAAGTTATTATTTTATAACGTATAACGTTATATGGTATTATTTTATAACGTATAACGTTATATGGTGTTATTTTATAACGTATAACGTTATATGGTATTAATTTATAACGTATAACGTTATGTAGTGTTGCGTTATAACGTACAACGTTATGTGGTGTTACGTTATAACGAATAACGTTATATAGTGTTTCGTTATAACGTTGTATTGTATTTCGTTAGAACGTATAACGTTATACGGTATTATTTTATAACGGATAACGTTATATGATATTATTTTATAACGTATAACGTTATGTAGTGTTACGTTATAACGTATAGCGTTATATAGTGATACCTAGTAACGTATAACGTTATATAGTGTAACGTTATAACGTTATATTGTATTACGTTAAAATGTATAACGTTATATGGTATTATATTATAACGTATAACGTTATATGGTATTACTTTCTAACGTATAACGTTATATGGTATTATTTCATAACGTATAACGTTATATAATATTATTTTATAAGGTATAACGTTATGTGGTGCTACGTTATAAGGTATAACGTTATATAGTGTTACGTTATAACGTTATATTATATTACGTTGTAACGTATAACGTTATATGGTATTATTTTATAACGTATAACGTAGTGTAGTGTTTCGTTATAACGTATAACGTTATATAGTGTTACGTTATAACGTTGTATTGTATTACGTTTAAACGTATAACGTTATACGGTATTACTTAACAACGTATAACGTTATATGGTATTATTTCATAACGTATAACGTTATATAATATTATTTTATAAGGTATAACGTAGTGTAGTGTTACGTTATATCGTATAATGTTATATAGTGTTACGTTATAACGTTATATTATATTACGTTGTAACGTATTACATTATATGGTATTATTATATAACGTGTAACGTAGTGTAGTGTTTCCTTATAACGTATAACGTTATATAGTGTTACGTTATGACGTTATATTGTATTACGTTAAAATGTATAACGTAATACGGTATTATTTTATAACGTACAACGTTATGTAGTGTTACATTACAACGCATAACGTTATGTGGTAATATTTTATAACGTATAACGTTATATGGTGTTATTTTATAACGTATAACGTTATATGGTATTAATTTATAACGTATAACGTTATGTAGTGTTACGTTATAACGTACAACGTTATATAGTGTTTCGTTATAACGTTGTATTGTATTTCGTTAGAACGTATAACGCTATACGGTATTATTTTATAACGGATAACGTTATATGATATTATTTTATAACGTATAACGTTATGTAGTGTTACGTTATAACGTATAACGTTATATAGTGATACCTAGTAACGTGTAACGTTATATAGTGTTACGTTATAACGTTATATTGTATTACGTTAAAATGTATAACGTTATACAGTATTATTTTATAACGTATAACGTTATGTGGTATTATTTTATAACGTATAACGTTATATGGTACTATTTTATAACGTATAGCGTAGTGTAGTGTTTCGTTATAACGTATAACGTTATATAGTGTAACGTTATAACGCTACATTGTATTACGTTATAACGTATAACGTTATGTGGTATTACTTAACAACGTATAACGTTATATGGTATTATATTATAACGTACAACTTTATATGGTATTATTTTATAACGTATAACGTTATATGATATTATTTCATAACGTATAACGTTATATAATATTATTTTATAAGGTATAACGTTATGTGGTGTTACGTTATAACGAATAACGTTATATAGTGTTACGTTATAACGTTATATTGTATTACGATATAACGTATAACGTTATACGTTATTATTTTATAACGTTTTATAACGTATAACGTTATATGGTTTTATTTTATAACGTATAACGTTATGTAGTGTTACGCTATAACGTATAACGTTATATGGTGATACCTAGTAACGTATAACGTTATATAGTGTTACGTTATAACGTTATACTGTATTTCGTTATAATGTATAACGTTATAAGTTATTATTTTATAACGTATAACGTTATATGGTATTATTTTATAACGTATAACGTTATATGGTGTTTCGTTATAACGTTGTATTGTATTTCGTTAGAACGTATAACGTTATACGGTATTATTTTATAACGGATAACGTTATATGATATTATTTTATAACGTATAACGTTATGTAGTGTTACGTTATAACGTATAGCGTTATATAGTGATACCTAGTAACGTATAACGTTATATAGTGTAACGTTATAACGTTATATTGTATTACGTTAAAATGTATAACGTTATATGGTATTATATTATAACGTATAACGTTATATGGTATTACTTTCTAACGTATAACGTTATATGGTACTATTTCATAACGTATAACGTTATATAATATTATTTTATAAGGTATAACGTTATGTGGTGCTACGTTATAACGTATAACGTTATATGGTGTTACGTTATAACGTTATATTATATTACGTTGTAACGTATAACGTTATATGGTATTATTTTATAACGTATAACGTAGTGTAGTGTTTCGTTATAACGTATAACGTTATATAGTGTTACGTTATAACGTTGTATTGTATTACGTTTAAACGTATAACGTTATACGGTATTACTTAACAACGTATAACGTTATATGGTATTATTTCATAACGTATAACGTTATATAATATTATTTTATAAGGTATAACGTAGTGTAGTGTTACGTTATATCGTATAATGTTATATAGTGTTACGTTATAACGTTATATTATATTACGTTGTAACGTATTACATTATATGGTATTATTATATAACGTATAACGTAGTGTAGTGTTTCCTTATAACGTATAACGTTATATAGTGTTACGTTATGACGTTATATTGTATTACGTTAAAATGTATAACGTAATACGGTATTATTTTATAACGTACAACGTTATGTAGTGTTACATTACAACGCATAACGTTATGTGGTAATATTTTATAACGTATAACGTTATATGGTGTTATTTTATAACGTATAACGTTATATGGTATTAATTTATAACGTATAACGTTATGTAGTGTTACGTTATAACGTACAACGTTATATAGTGTTTCGTTATAACGTTGTATTGTATTTCGTTAGAACGTATAACGCTATACGGTATTATTTTATAACGGATAACGTTATATGATATTATTTTATAACGTATAACGTTATGTAGTGTTACGTTATAACGTATAACGTTATATAGTGATACCTAGTAACGTGTAACGTTATATAGTGTTACGTTATAACGTTATATTGTATTACGTTAAAATGTATAACGTTATACAGTATTATTTTATAACGTATAACGTTATGTGGTATTATTTTATAACGTATAACGTTATATGGTACTATTTTATAACGTATAGCGTAGTGTAGTGTTTCGTTATAACGTATAACGTTATATAGTGTAACGTTATAACGCTACATTGTATTACGTTATAAGGTATAACGTTATATGGTATTACTTAACAACGTATAACGTTATATGGTATTATATTATAACGTACAACTTTATATGGTATTGTTTTATAACGTATAACGTTATATGATATTATTTCATAACGTATAACGTTATATAATATTATTTTATAAGGTATAACGTTATGTGGTGTTACGTTATAACGAATAACGTTATATAGTGTTACGTTATAACGTTATATTGTATTACGATATAACGTATAACGTTATACGTTATTATTTTATAACGTTCTATAACGTATAACGTTATATGGTTTTATTTTATAACGTATAACGTTATGTAGTGTTACGCTATAACGTATAACGTTATATGGTGATACCTAGTAACGTATAACGTTATATAGTGTTACGTTATAACGTTATACTGTATTTCGTTATAATGTATAACGTTATAAGTTATTATTTTATAACGTATAACGTTATATGGTATTATTTTATAACGTATAACGTAGTGTAGTGTTTCGTTATAACGTATAACGTTATATAGTGTTACGTTATAACGTTGTATTGTATTACGTTTAAACGTATAACGTTATACGGTATTATTTTATAACGTACAACGTTATGTAGTGTTACATTACATCGCATAACGTTATGTGGTAATATTTTATAACGTATAACGTTATATGACATTATTTTATAACGTATATCGTTATGTAGTGTTACGTTATAACGTATAACGTTATATAGTGATACCTAATAACGTATAACGTTATATAGTGTTACGTTATAACGTTATATTGTATTACGTTAAAATGCATAACGTAATACGGTATTATTTTATAACGTATAACGTTATGTAGTGTTACGTTACGACGCATAACGTTATGTGGTAATATTTTATAACGTATAACGTTATATGGTGTTATTTTATAACGTATAACGTTATATGGTATTATTTTATAACGTATAACGTTATATGGTGTTATTTTATAACGTATAACGTTATATAGTGTTTCGTTATAACGTTGTATTGTATTTCGTTAGAACGTATAACGTTATACGGTATTATTTTATAACGGATAACGTTATATGATATTATTTTATAATGTATAACGTTATGTAGTGTTACGTTATAACGTATAGCGTTATATAGTGATACCTAGTAACGTATAACGTTATATAGTGTAACGTTATAACGTTATATTGTATTACGTTAAAATGTATAACGTTATATGGTATTATATTATAACGTATAACGTTATATGGTATTACTTTCTAACGTATAACGTTATATGGTATTATTTCATAACGTATAACGTTATATAATATTATTTAATAAGGTATAACGTTATGTGGTGCTACGTTATAACGTATAACGTTATATAGTGTTACGTTATAAAGTTATATTATATTACGTTGTAACGTATAACGTTATATGGTATTATTTTATAACGTATAACGTAGTGTAGTGTTTCGTTATAACGTATAACGTTATATAGTGTTACGTTATAACGTTGTATTGTATTACGTTTAAACGTATAACGTTATACGGTATTATTTTATAACGTACAACGTTATGTAGTGTTACATTACAACGCATAACGTTATGTGGTAATATTTTATAACGTATAACGTTATATGACATTATTTTATAACGTATATCGTTATGTAGTGTTACGTTATAACGTATAACGTTATATAGTGATACCTAATAACGTATAACGTTATATAGTGTTACGTTATAACGTTATATTGTATTACGTTAAAATGCATAACGTAATACGGTATTATTTTATAACGTATAACGTTATGTAGTGTTACGTTACGACGCATAACGTTATGTGGTAATATTTTATAACGTATAACGTTATATGGTGTTATTTTATAACGTATAACGTTATATGGTATTATTTTATAACGTATAACGTTATATGGTGTTATTTTATAACGTATAACGTTATATAGTGTTTCGTTATAACGTTGTATTGTATTTCGTTAGAACGTATAACGTTATACGGTATTATTTTATAACGGATAACGTTATATGATATTATTTTATAATGTATAACGTTATGTAGTGTTACGTTATAACGTATAGCGTTATATAGTGATACCTAGTAACGTATAACGTTATATTGTATTACGTTAAAATGTATAACGTTATATGGTATTATATTATAACGTATAACGTTATATGGTATTACTTTCTAACGTATAACGTTATATGGTATTATTTCATAACGTATAACGTTATATAATATTATTTTATAAGGTATAACGTTATGTGGTGCTACGTTATAACGTATAACGTTATATAGTGTTACGTTATAAAGTTATATTATATTACGTTGTAACGTATAACGTTATATGGTATTATTTTATAACGTATAACGTAGTGTAGTGTTTCGTTATAACGTATAACGTTATATAGTGTTACGTTATAACGTTGTATTGTATTACGTTTAAACGTATAACGTTATACGGTATTACTTAACAACGTATAACGTTATATGGTATTATTTCATAACGTATAACGTTATATAATATTATTTTATAAGGTATAACGTAGTGTAGTGTTACGTTATATCGTATAATGTTATATAGTGTTACGTTATAACGTTATATTATATTACGTTGTAACGTATTACATTATATGGTATTATTATATAACGTGTAACGTAGTGTAGTGTTTCCTTATAACGTATAACGTTATATAGTGTTACGTTATGACGTTATATTGTATTACGTTAAAATGTATAACGTAATACGGTATTATTTTATAACGTACAACGTTATGTAGTGTTACATTACAACGCATAACGTTATATGGTATTATTTCATAACGTATAACGTTATATAATATTATTTTATAAGGTATAACGTTATGTGGTGCTACGTTATAACGTATAACGTTATATAGTGTTACGTTATAACGTTATATTATATTACGTTGTAACGTATAACGTTATATGGTATTACTTAACAACGTATAACGTTATATGGTATTATTTCATAACGTATAACGTTATATAATATTATTTTATAAGGTATAACGTAGTGTAGTGTTACGTTATATCGTATAATGTTATATAGTGTTACGTTATAACGTTATATTATATTACGTTGTAACGTATTACATTATATGGTATTATTATATAACGTATAACGTAGTGTAGTGTTTCCTTATAACGTATAACGTTATATAGTGTTACGTTATGACGTTATATTGTATTACGTTAAAATGTATAACGTAATACGGTATTATTTTATAACGTACAACGTTATGTAGTGTTACATTACAACGCATAACGTTATGTGGTAATATTTTATAACGTATAACGTTATATGGTGTTATTTTATAACGTATAACGTTATGTAGTGTTACGTTATAACGTACAACGTTATATAGTGTTTCGTTATAACGTTGTATTGTATTTCGTTAGAACGTATAACGCTATACGGTATTATTTTATAACGGATAACGTTATATGATATTATTTTATAACGTATAACGTTATGTAGTGTTACGTTATAACGTATAACGTTATATAGTGATACCTAGTAACGTGTAACGTTATATAGTGTTACGTTATAACGTTATATTGTATTACGTTAAAATGTATAACGTTATACAGTATTATTTTATAACGTATAACGTTATGTGGTATTATTTTATAACGTATAACGTTATATGGTACTATTTTATAACGTATAGCGTAGTGTAGTGTTTCGTTATAACGTATAACGTTATATAGTGTAACGTTATAACGCTACATTGTATTACGTTATAACGTATAACGTTATATGGTATTACTTAACAACGTATAACGTTATATGGTATTATATTATAACGTACAACTTTATATGGTATTGTTTTATAACGTATAACGTTATATGATATTATTTCATAACGTATAACGTTATATAATATTATTTTATAAGGTATAACGTTATGTGGTGTTACGTTATAACGAATAACGTTATATAGTGTTACGTTATAACGTTATATTGTATTACGATATAACGTATAACGTTATACGTTATTATTTTATAACGTTTTATAACGTATAACGTTATATGGTTTTATTTTATAACGTATAACGTTATGTAGTGTTACGCTATAACGTATGACGTTATATGGTGATACCTAGTAACGTATAACGTTATATAGTGTTACGTTATAACGTTATACTGTATTTCGTTATAATGTATAACGTTATAAGTTATTATTTTATAACGTATAACGTTATATGGTATTATTTTATAACGTATAACGTTATATGGTATTAATTTATAACGTATAACGTTATGTAGTGTTACGTTATAACGTACAACGTTATATAGTGTTTCGTTATAACGTTGTATTGTATTTCGTTAGAAAGTATAACGTTATACGGTATTATTTTATAACGGATAACGTTATATGATATTATTTTATAACGTATAACGTTATGTAGTGTTACGTTATAACGTATAGCGTTATATAGTGATACCTAGTAACGTATAACGTTATATAGTGTAACGTTATAACGTTATATTGTATTACGTTAAAATGTATAACGTTATATGGTATTATATTATAACGTATAACGTTATATGGTATTACTTTCTAACGTATAACGTTATATGGTATTATTTCATAACGTATAACGTTATATAATACTATAAGGTATAACGTAGTGTAGTGTTACGTTATATCGTATAATGTTATATAGTGTTACGTTATAACGTTATATTATATTACGTTGTAACGTATTACGTTATATGGTATTATTATATAACGTATAACGCAGTGTAGTGTTTCCTTATAACGTATAACGTTATATAGTGGTACGTTATGACGTTATATTGTATTACGTTAAAATGTATAACGTAATACGGTATTATTTTATAACGTACAACGTTATGTAGTGTTACATTACAACGCATAACGTTATGTGGTAATATTTTATAACGTATAACGTTATATGGTGTTATTTTATAACGTATAACGTTATATGGTATTAATTTATAACGTATAACGTTATGTAGTGTTACGTTATAACGTACAACGTTATATAGTGTTTCGTTATAACGTTGTATTGTATTTCGTTAGAACGTATAACGCTATACGGTATTATTTTATAACGGATAACGTTATATGATATTATTTTATAACGTATAACGTTATGTAGTGTTACGTTATAACGTATAACGTTATATAGTGAAACCTAATAACGTATAACGTTATGTAGTATTACGTTACAACGTTATATTGTTTTACGTTATATCTAATAAGGTTATACGGTATTATTTTATAACGTATAACTTTATATGGTATTATTTTATAACGTATAACGTTATATAATATTATTTTAGAACGCATAACGTTATGTAGTGTTACGTTCTAAAGTATAGCGTTATATAGTGTTACGTTATAAAGTTATATTGTATTACGTTATAACGTATAACGTTATACTGTATTATTTAATAACGTATAACGTTATAAGGAATTATTTTATAACGTATAACGTTATGTAGTGTTACGTTATAACGTATAGCGTTATATAGTGATACCTAGTAACGTATAACGTTATATAGTGTAACGTTATAACGTTATATTGTATTACGTTAAAATGTATAACGTTATATGGTATTATATTATAACGTATAACGTTATATGGTATTACTTTCTAACGTATAACGTTATATGGTATTATTTCATAACGTATAACGTTATATAATATTATTTTATAAGGTATAACGTTATATAATACTATTTTATAAGGTATAACGTAGTGTAGTGCTACGTTATAACGTATAACGTTATATAGTGTTACGTTATAACGTTATATTATATTACGTTGTAACGTATAACGTTATATGGTAGTATTTTATAACGTATAACGTATTGTAGTGTTTCGTTATAACGTATAACGTTATATAGTGTTACGTTATAACGTTGTATTGTATTACGTTAGAACGTATAACGTTATACGGTATTACTTAACAACGTATAACGTTATATGGTATTATTTCATAACGTATAACGTTGTATAATACTATTTTATAAGGTATAATGTAGTGTAGTGTTACGTTATATCGTATAATGTTATATAGTGTTACGTTATATCGTTATATTATATTACGTTGTAACGTATTTCGTTATATGGTATTATTATATAACGTATAATGTAGTGTAGTGTTTCGTTATAACGTATAACGTTATATAGTGTTAAGTTATAACGTTATATTGTATTACGTTATAACGTATAACGTTATACGGTATTATTTCATAACGTATAACGTTATATGGTATTATTTTATAACGTATAACGTTATGTAGTGTTACGATATAACGTATAACGTTATGTGGTAATATTTTATAACGTATAACGTTATATAATATTATTTTATAACGTATAACGTTATGTAGTGTTACGTTATAACGTATAATGTTATGTGGAAATATTTTATAATATATAACGTTATATAATATTATTTTATAACGTATAACGTTATGTAGTGTTACGTTATAACGTATAACATAATATAGTGTTACGTTATAACGTTATATTATATTACGTTGTAACGTATAACGTTATACGGTGTTATTTTATAACGTATAACGTTATACGGTTTTATTTTATGACGTATAACGTTATACGGTATTATTTTATAACGTGTAACGTTATATGGTATTATTTTATAACGTATAACGTTGTGTAGTGTTACGTTATAACGTATAACGTTATATAGTGTAACGTTATAACGCTACATTGTATTACGTTATAAAGTATAACGTTATACGGTATTACTTGACAACGTATAACGTTATATGGTATTATATTATTACGTATAACGTTATATGGTATTATTTTATAACGTATAACGTTATATAGAGTTTCGTTATAACGTTGTATTGTATTACGTTAGAACGTATAACGTTATACGGTATTATCTTATAACGTATAACGTCATATGGTATTATTTTATAACGTATAACGTTATATAATATTAGTTTATAACGTATAATGTTATGTTGTGATACGTTATAACGTATAACGCTATGTGGTAATATTTTA
The DNA here is from genome assembly GCA_037178635.1 of Bombus dahlbomii. Taxonomy (NCBI): domain Eukaryota; kingdom Metazoa; phylum Arthropoda; class Insecta; order Hymenoptera; family Apidae; genus Bombus; species Bombus dahlbomii. Next base: position 20,808,845 of record CM074102.1, read on the forward strand.
TAACGTATAACGTTATATGATGTTAATTTATAACGTATAACGTTATGTAGTGTTACGTTATCACGTATAACGTTATATGGTGTAATGTTATAACGTTATATTGTATTACGTTAGAACCTATAAAGTTATACGGTATTATTTTATAACGGATAACGTTATATGATATTATTTTATAACGTATAACGTTATGTAGTGTTACGTTATAACGTATAGCGTTATATAGTGATACCTAGTAACGTATAACGTTGTATAGTTTAACGCTATAACGTTATATTGTATTACGTTAAAATGTATAACGTAATACGGTATTATTTTATAACGTATAACGTTATGTAGTGTTACGTTACGACGCATAACGTTATGTGGTAATATTTTATAACGTATATCGTTATATAATATTATTTTATAACGTATAACGTTATGTAATGTTACGTTATAACGTATAATGTTATGTGGTAATATTTTATAATATATAACGTTATATAATATTATTTTATAACGTATAACGTTATGTAGTGTTACGTTATAACGTATAACATAATATAGTGTTACGTTATAACGTTATATTAATTACGTTGTAACGTATAACGTTATACGGTGTTATTTTATAACATATAACGTTATACGGTTTTATTTTATAACGTATAACGTTATACGGTATTATTTTATAACGTGTAACGTTATATGGTATTATTTTATAACGTATAACGTTGTGTAGTGTTACGTTATAACGTATAACGTTATATAGTGTAACGTTATAACGCTACATTGTATTACGTTATAAAGTATAACGTTATACGGTATTACTTGACAACGTATAACGTTATATGGTATTATATTATTACGTATAACGTTATATGGTATTATTTTATAACGTATAACGTTATATAATATTAGTTTATAACGTATAACGTTATGTTGTGATACGTTATAACGTATAACGCTATGTGGTAATATTTTATAACGTATAACGTTATATGATGTTAATTTATAACGTATAACGTTATGTAGTGTTACGTTATAACGTATAGCGTTATATAGTGATACCTAGTAACGTATAACGTTGTATAGTTTAACGCTATAACGTTATATTGTATTATGTTAAAATGTATAACGTTATACGGTATTATTTTATAACGTATAGCGTTATATGGTATTATTTTATAACGTATAACGTTATATGGTATTATTTTATAACGTATAACGTTACATGGTATTATTTCATAACCTATAACGTTATATAATATTATTTTATAAGGTATAACGTTATGTGGTGTTACGTTATAACGTATAGCGTTATATAGTGTTACGTTATAACGTTATATTGTATTACGATATAACGTATAACGTTATACCTTATTATTTTATAACGTTTTATAACGTATAACGTTATATGGTATTATTTTATAATGTATACCGTTATATGGTTTTATTTTATAACGTATAACGTTATATGGTATTATTTTATAACGTATAACGTTATGTATTGTTACGTTATAACGTATAACGTTATATAGTGTTACGTTATAACGTTGTATTGTATTACGTTAGAACGTATAACGTCATATGGTATTATTTTATAACGTATAACGTTATATAATATTAGTTTATAACGTATAACGTTATGTAGTGATACGTTATAACGTATAACGTTATGTGGTAATATTTTATAACGTATAACGTTATATGGTGATAATTTATAACGTATAACGTTATGTAGTGTCACGATATAACGTATAACGTTATATAGTGTTTCGTTATAACGTTGTATTGTATTTCGTTAGAACGTATAACGTTATACGGTATTATTTTATAACGGATATCGTTATATGATATTATTTTGTAACGTAAAACGTTATGTAGTGTAACGTTATAACGTATAACGTTATATAGTGATACCTAATAACGTATAACGTTATATAGTGTTACGTTATAACGTTATATTGTATTACGTTATAATGTATATCGTTATAAGTTATTAGTTTATAACGTATAACGTTATATGTTATTATATTATAACGTATAACGTTATATGGTGTTATTTTATAACGTATGACGTTATATAATGTTAGTTTATAACGTATAACGTTATGTAGTGATACGTTATAACGTATAACGCTATGTGGTAATATTTTATAACGTATAACGTTATATGGTGTTAATTTATAACGTATAACGTTATGTAGTGCTAGGAAATAACGTATAACGTTATATAGTGTTTCGTTATAACGTTGTATTGTATTTCGTTAGAACGTATAACGTTATACGGTATTATTTTATAACGGATAACGTTATATGATATTATTTTATAACGCATAACCCTATGTAGTGTTACGTTATAACGTATAGCGTTATATAGTGATACCTAGTAACGTATAACGATATATAGTGTAACGTTCTAACGTTATATTGTATTACGTTAAAATGTATAACGTTATACGGTATTATTTTGTAACGTATAGCGTTATATGGTATTATTTTATAACGTATAACGTTATATGGTATTATTTTATAACGTATAACGTTATAGGGTATTATATTATAACGTATAACGTTATAGGGTATTATTTTATAACGTATAACGTTATATGGTATTATTTCATAACGTATAACGTTATATAATATTATTTTATAAGGTATAACGCTATGTGGTGTTACGTTATAACGTATAACGTTATATATTGTTACGTTATAAAGTTATATTGTATTACGATATAACGTATAACGTTATACGTTATTATTTTATAACGTTTTATAACGTATAACTTCATATGGTACTATTTTATAACGTATAACGTTATATAGTATTAGTTTATAACGTATAACGTTATGTAGTGATACGTTATAACGTATAACGTTATGTAGTGATACGTTATAACGTATAACGTTATGTGGTAATATTTTATAACGTATAACTTTATATAATATTATTTTATAAGGTATAACGTTATATAGTGTTACGTTATAACGTTATATTATATTACGTTATAACGTATAACGTTATACGGTATTACTTAATAACGTATAACGTTATATGGTATTATATTATAACGTGTAACGTTATATGGTATTACTTTCTAACGTATTTCGTTATATGGTATCATTTCATAACGTATAACGTTATATAATGTTATTTTATAAGGTATAACGTTATGTGGTGCTACGTTATAACGTATAACGTTATATAGTGTTACGTTATAACGTTATATTATATTACGTTGTAACGTATAAAGATATATGGTATTATTTTATAACGTATAACGTAGTGTAGTGTTTCGTTATAACGTATAACGTTATATAGTGTTACGTTATAACGTTATACGGTATTATTTTATAACGTATAACGTTGTATGGTATTATTTTATAACGTATAACGTTATGTAGTGTAACGCTATAACGTATAACGTTATATGGTGGTATGTTATAACGTTATATTATATTACGTTAGAACGTATAAAGTTATACGGTATTATTTTATAACGGATAACGTTATATGATATTATTTTATAACGTATAACGTTATGTAGTGTTACGTTATAACGTATAACGTTATATAGTGATACCTAATAACGTATAACGTTATATAGAGTTACGTTATAACGTTATATTATATTACGTTGTAACGTATAACGTTATACGGTATTATCTTGTAACGTATAACGTTATATGGTATTATTTTATAACGTATAACGTCATATGGTATTATTTTATAACGTATAACGTTATATGGTATTATTTTATAACGTATAACTTTATATTGTGTTATTTTATAACGTATAACGTTATATGGTATTAATTTATAACGTATAACGTTATGTAGTGTTACGTTATAACGTACAACGTTATATAGTGTTTCGTTATAACATTGTATTGTATTTCGTTACAACGTATAACGTTATACGGTATTATTTTATAACGGATAACGTTATATGATATTATTTTATAACGTATAACGTTCTGTAGTGTTACGTTATAACGTATAACGTTGTATGGTGTAATGTTATAACGTTATATTGTATTACGTTAGAACGTATAAAGTTATACGGTATTATTTTATAACGGATAACGTTATATGATATTATTTTATAACGTATAATGTTATGTAGTGTTAACTTATAACGTATAACGTTATATAGTGATACCTAATAACGTATAATGTTATATAGTGTTACGTTATAACGTTATATTGTATTACATTAAAATGTATAACGTAATACGGTATTATTTTATAACGCATAACGTTATGTGGTAATATTTTATAACGTATAACGTTATATAATATTATTTTATAACGTATAACGTTATATAGTGTTATGTTATAACGTATAACGTTATGTGGTAATATTTTATAACGTATAACGTTATATAATATTATTTTATAACGTATAAAGTTATGTAGTGTTACGTTATAACGTATAACGTTATATAGTGTTACGTTATAAAGTTGTATTGTATTTCGTTAGAACGTATAACGTTATACGGTTTTATTTTATAACGCATAACGTTATATGATATTATTTTATAACGTATAACGTTATATGGTATTATTTTATAACGTATAACGTTATATGGTGTTATTTTATAACGTATAACGTTATATGGTATTAATTTATAACGTATAACGTTATGTAGTGTTACGTTATAACGTACAACGTTATATGGTGTTTCGTTATAACGTTGTATTGTATTTCGTTAGAACGTATAACGTTATACGTTATTATTTTATAACGGATAACATTATATGATATTATTTTATAACGTATAACGTTATGTAGTGTTACGTTATAACGTATAACGTTATATAGTGATACCTAGTAACGTATAACGTTATATAGTGTTACGTTATAACGATATATTGTATTACGTTAAAATGTATAACGTTATACAGTATTATTTTATAACGTATAACGTTATATGGTATTATTTTATAACGTATAACGTTATATGGTATTATTTTATAACGTACAACGTAGTGTACTGTTTCCTTATAACGTATAACGTTATATAGTGTAACGTTATAACGCTACATTGTATTACGTTATAACGTATAACGTTATACGGTATTACTTAACAACGTATAACGTTATATGGTTTTATATTATAACGTACAACTTTATATGGTATTATTTTATAACGTATAACGTTATATGGTATTATTTCATAACGTATAACGTTATATAATATTATTTTATAAGGTATAACGTTATGTGCTGTTACGTTATAACGTATAACGTTATATTGTATTACGATATAACGTATAACGTTATACGTTATTATTTTATAACGTTTTATAACGTATAACGTTATATGGTATTATTTTATAACGTATAACGTTATATGGTTTTATTTTATAACGTATAGCGTTATGTAGTTTTACGTTATAACGTATAACGTTATATAGTGTTACGTTATAACGTTGTATTGTATTACGTTAGAACGTAAAACGTTATACGGTATTATGTTATAACGTATAACGTTATATGGTATTATTTTATAACGTATAACGTTATGTAGTGTTACGTTATAACGTATAACGTTATATAGTGTTATGTTATAACGTTGTATTCTATTACGTTAGAACGTATAACGTTATACGGTATTATGTTATAATGTATAACGTTATATGGTATTATTTTATAACGTATAACGTTATATAATATTATTTTATAACGTGTAAAGTTATGTAGTGTTACGTTATAACGTATATCGTTATATAGTGTTACGTTATAACGTTATATTGTATTACGTTATAACGTATAACGTTATAAAGTGTTACGTTATAACGTTATATTGTATTACGTTATAACGTATAACGTTATATAGTGTTACGTTATAACGTTATAATGTATTACGTTATAACGTATAACGTTATACGTTATTATTTTATAACGTTATTATTTTATAACGTATAACGATATATGGTATTATTTTATAACGTATAACTTTATATAATATTATTTTATATCGTATAACGTTATGTAGTGTTACGTTATAACGTATAACGTTATGTGGTAATATTTTATAACGTATAACGTTATATAATATTATTTTATAACGTATAACGTTATATAGTGTTACGTTATATCGTATAACGTTATATAGTGTTACGTTATAACGTTATATTATATTACGTTGTAACGTATAACGTTATACGGTGTCATTTTATAACGTATAACGTTTTACGGTATTATTTTATAACGTATAACGTTATACGGTATTATTTTGTAACGTATACCGTAGTGTAGTGTTACGTTATATCGTGTAACGTTATATAGTGTTACGTTATAACGTTATATTGTATTACGTTGTAACGTATAACGTTATACGTTATTATTTTATAACGTTATTATCTTATAACGTATAACGTTATATGGTATTATTTTATAACGTATAACTTTATATAATATTATTTCATAACGTATAACGTTATATAATATTATTTTATAAGGTATAACGTTATGTGGTGCTACGTTATAACGTATAACGTTATATAGTGTTACGTTATAACGTTATATTGTATTACGATATAACGTATAACGTTATACGTTATTATTTTATAACGTATAACGTTATATGGTATTATTTTATAACGTATAACGTTATATTGTTTTATTTTATAACGTATAACGTTATATGGTATTATTTTATAACGTATAACGTTATGCAGTGTTACGTTATAACGCATAACGTTATATAGTGTTACGTTATAACGTTGTATTGTATTACGTTGGAACGTATATCGTTATACGGTATTATTTTATAACGTATAACGTTATATGGTATTATTTTATAACGTATAACGTTATGTAGTGTTCCGTTATAACGTATAACGTTATATAGTGATACCTAATAACGTATAACGTCATATAGTGTTACGTTATAACGTTATATTGTATTACGTTGGAACGTATATCGTTATACGGTATTATTTTATAACGTATAACGTTATATGGTATTATTTTATAACGTATAACGTTATGTAGTGTTACGTTATAACGCATAACGTTATATAGTGTTACGTTATAACGTTGTATTGTATTACGTGGGAACGTATATCGTTATACGGTATTATTTTATAACGTATAACGTTATGTGGTATTATTTTATAACGTATAACGTTATGTAGTGTTACGTTATAACGTATAACGTTATATAGTGATACCTAATATCGTATAACGTCATATAGTGTTACGTTATAACGTTATATTGTATTACGTTAAAATGTATGACGTAATACGGCATTATTTTATAACGTATAACGTTATGTAGTGTTACATTACAACGCATAACGTTATGTGGTAATATTTTATAACGTATAACGTTATATAATATTATTTTGTAACGTGTAAAGTTATGTAGTGTTACGTTATAACGTATATCGTTATATAGTGTTACGTTATAACGTTATATTGTATTACGGTATAACATATAACGTTATAAAGAGTTACGTTATAACGTTATATTGTATTACGTTATAACGTATAACGTTATATAGTGTTACGTTATAACGTTATAATGTATTACGTTATAACGTATAACGTTATACGTTATTATTTTATAACGTTATTATTTTATAACGTATAACGATATATGGTATTATTTTATAACGTATAACTTTATATAATATTATTTTATATCGTATAACGTTATGTAGTGTTACGTTATAACGTATAACGTTATGTGGTAATATTTTATAACGTATAACGTTATATAATATTATTTTATAACGTATAACGTTATATAGTGTTACGTTATATCGTATAACGTTATATAGTGTTACGTTATAACGTTATATTATATTACGTTGTAACGTATAACGTTATACGGTGTCATTTTATAACGTATAACGTTTTACGGTATTATTTTATAACGTATAACGTTATACGGTATTATTTTGTAACGTATACCGTAGTGTAGTGTTACGTTATATCGTGTAACGTTATATAGTGTTACGTTATAACGTTATATTGTATTACGTTGTAACGTATAACGTTATACGTTATTATTTTATAACGTTATTATCTTATAACGTATAACGTTATATGGTATTATTTTATAACGTATAACTTTATATAATATTATTTCATAACGTATAACGTTATATAATATTATTTTATAAGGTATAACGTTATGTGGTGCTACGTTATAACGTATAACGTTATATAGTGTTACGTTATAACGTTATATTGTATTACGATATAACGTATAACGTTATACGTTATTATTTTATAACGTATAACGTTATATGGTATTATTTTATAACGTATAACGTTATATTGTTTTATTTTATAACGTATAACGTTATATGGTATTATTTTATGACGTATAACGTTATGCAGTGTTACGTTATAACGCATAACGTTATATAGTGTTACGTTATAACGTTGTATTGTATTACGTTGGAACGTATATCGTTATACGGTATTATTTTATAACGTATAACGTTATATGGTATTATTTTATAACGTATAACGTTATGTAGTGTTACGTTATAACGTATAACGTTATATAGTGATACCTAATAACGTATAACGTCATATAGTGTTACGTTATAACGTTATATTGTATTACGTTGGAACGTATATCGTTATACGGTATTATTTTATAACGTATAACGTTATATGGTATTATTTTATAACGTATAACGTTATGTAGTGTTACGTTATAACGCATAACGTTATATAGTGTTACGTTATAACGTTGTATTGTATTACGTGGGAACGTATATCGTTATACGGTATTATTTTATAACGTATAACGTTATATGGTATTATTTTATAACGTATAACGTTATGTAGTGTTACGTTATAACGTATAACGTTATATAGTGATACCTAATATCGTATAACGTCATATAGTGTTACGTTATAACGTTATATTGTATTACGTTAAAATGTATAACGTAATACGGCATTATTTTATAACGTATAACGTTATGTAGTGTTACATTACAACGCATAACGTTATGTGGTAATATTTTATAACGTATAACGTTATATAATATTATTTTATAACGTATAACGTTATGTAGTGTTACGTTATATCGTATAACGTTATATAGCGTTACGTTATAATGTTATATTATATTACGTTATCACGTATAAAGTTATACGGTATTATTTTATATCACATAACGATATGTAGTGTTACGTTATAACGTACAACGTTATATAGAGTTTCGTTATAACGTTGTATTGTATTACGTTAGAACGTATAACGTTATACGGTATTATTTTATAACGTTTTATAACGTATAACTTCATATGGTACTATTTTATAACGTATAACGTTATATAGTATTAGTTTATAACGTATAACGTTATGTAGTGATACGTTATAACGTATAACGTTATGTAGTGATACGTTATAACGTATAACGTTATGTGGTAATATTTTATAACGTATAACTTTATATAATATTATTTTATAAGGTATAACGTTATATAGTGTTACGTTATAACGTTATATTATATTACGTTATAACGTATAACGTTATACGGTATTACTTAATAACGTATAACGTTATATGGTATTATATTATAACGTGTAACGTTATATGGTATTACTTTCTAACGTATTTCGTTATATGGTATCATTTCATAACGTATAACGTTATATAATGTTATTTTATAAGGTATAACGTTATGTGGTGCTACGTTATAACGTATAACGTTATGTGGTAATATTTTATAACGTATAACGTTATATAATAATATTTTATAACGTATAACGTTATATAGTGTTACGTTATAACGTTATATTATATTACGTTGTAACGTATAAAGATATATGGTATTATTTTATAACGTATAACGTAGTGTAGTGTTTCGTTATAACGTATAACGTTATATAGTGTTACGTTATAACGTTATACGGTATTATTTTATAACGTATAACGTTGTATGGTATTATTTTATAACGTATAACGTTATGTAGTGTAACGCTATAACGTATAACGTTATATGGTGGTATGTTATAACGTTATATTATATTACGTTGTAACGTATAACGTTATACGGTATTATCTTGTAACGTATAACGTTATATGGTATTATTTTATAACGTATAACGTCATATGGTATTATTTTATAACGTATAACGTTATATGGTATTATTTTATAACGTATAACTTTATATTGTGTTATTTTATAACGTATAACGTTATATGGTATTAATTTATAACGTATAACGTTATGTAGTGTTACGTTATAACGTACAACGTTATATAGTGTTTCGTTATAACATTGTATTGTATTTCGTTACAACGTATAACGTTATACGGTATTATTTTATAACGGATAACGTTATATGATATTATTTTATAACGTATAACGTTCTGTAGTGTTACGTTATAACGTATAACGTTGTATGGTGTAATGTTATAACGTTATATTGTATTACGTTAGAACGTATAAAGTTATACGGTATTATTTTATAACGGATAACGTTATATGATATTATTTTATAACGTATAATGTTATGTAGTGTTAACTTATAACGTATAACGTTATATAGTGATACCTAATAACGTATAATGTTATATAGTGTTACGTTATAACGTTATATTGTATTACATTAAAATGTATAACGTAATACGGTATTATTTTATAACGCATAACGTTATGTGGTAATATTTTATAACGTATAACGTTATATAATATTATTTTATAACGTATAACGTTATATAGTGTTATGTTATAACGTATAACGTTATGTGGTAATATTTTATAACGTATAACGTTATATAATATTATTTTATAACGTATAAAGTTATGTAGTGTTACGTTATAACGTATAACGTTATATAGTGTTACGTTATAAAGTTGTATTGTATTTCGTTAGAACGTATAACGTTATACGGTATTATTTTATAACGCATAACGTTATATGATATTATTTTATAACGTATAACGTTATATGGTATTATTTTATAACGTATAACGTTATGTAGTGTTACGTTATAACGTATAACGTTATATAGTGATACCTAGTAACGTATAACGTTATATAGTGTTACGTTATAACGATATATTGTATTACGTTAAAATGTATAACGTTATACAGTATTATTTTATAACGTATAACGTTATATGGTATTATTTTATAACGTATAACGTTATATGGTATTATTTTATAACGTACAACGTAGTGTACTGTTTCCTTATAACGTATAACGTTATATAGTGTAACGTTATAACGCTACATTGTATTACGTTATAACGTATAACGTTATACGGTATTACTTAACAACGTATAACGTTATATGGTTTTATATTATAACGTACAACTTTATATGGTATTATTTTATAACGTATAACGTTATATGGTATTATTTCATAACGTATAACGTTATATAATATTATTTTATAAGGTATAACGTTATGTGGTGTTACGTTATAACGTATAACGTTATATTGTATTACGATATAACGTATAACGTTATACGTTATTATTTTATAACGTTTTATAACGTATAACGTTATATGGTATTATTTTATAACGTATAACGTTATATGGTTTTATTTTATAACGTATAGCGTTATGTAGTTTTACGTTATAACGTATAACGTTATATAGTGTTACGTTATAACGTTGTATTGTATTACGTTAGAACGTAAAACGTTATACGGTATTATGTTATAACGTATAACGTTATATGGTATTATTTTATAACGTATAACGTTATGTAGTGTTACGTTATAACGTATAACGTTATATAGTGTTATGTTATAACGTTGTATTCTATTACGTTAGAACGTATAACGTTATACGGTATTATGTTATAATGTATAACGTTATATGGTATTATTTTATAACGTATAACGTTATGTAGTGTTAGGTTATAACGTATAACGTTATATGGTGTTATGTTGTAACCTTATATTGTATTACGTTAGAACGTACAAAGTTATACGGTATTATTTTATAACGCATAACGTTATGAGGTAATATTTTATAACGTATAACGTTATATAATATTATTTTATAACGTATAAAGTTATGCAGTGTTACGTTATAATGTATATCGTTATATAGTGTTATGTTATAACGTTATATTGTATTACGTTATAACGTATAACGTTATGTGGTAATATTTTATAACGTATAACGTTATATAATATTATTTTATAACGTGTAAAGTTATGTAGTGTTACGTTATAACGTATATCGTTATATAGTGTTACGTTATAACGTTATATTGTATTACGTTATAACGTATAACGTTATAAAGTGTTACGTTATAACGTTATATTGTATTACGTTATAACGTATAACGTTATATAGTGTTACGTTATAACGTTATAATGTATTACGTTATAACGTATAACGTTATACGTTATTATTTTATAACGTTATTATTTTATAACGTATAACGATATATGGTATTATTTTATAACGTATAACTTTATATAATATTATTTTATATCGTATAACGTTATGTAGTGTTACGTTATAACGTATAACGTTATGTGGTAATATTTTATAACGTATAACGTTATATAATATTATTTTATAACGTATAACGTTATATAGTGTTACGTTATATCGTATAACGTTATATAGTGTTACGTTATAACGTTATATTATATTACGTTGTAACGTATAACGTTATACGGTGTCATTTTATAACGTATAACGTTTTACGGTATTATTTTATAACGTATAACGTTATACGGTATTATTTTGTAACGTATACCGTAGTGTAGTGTTACGTTATATCGTGTAACGTTATATAGTGTTACGTTATAACGTTATATTGTATTACGTTGTAACGTATAACGTTATACGTTATTATTTTATAACGTTATTATCTTATAACGTATAACGTTATATGGTATTATTTTATAACGTATAACTTTATATAATATTATTTCATAACGTATAACGTTATATAATATTATTTTATAAGGTATAACGTTATGTGGTGCTACGTTATAACGTTTAACGTTATATAGTGTTACGTTATAACGTTATATTGTATTACGATATAACGTATAACGTTATACGTTATTATTTTATAACGTATAACGTTATATGGTATTATTTTATAACGTATAACGTTATATTGTTTTATTTTATAACGTATAACGTTATATGGTATTATTTTATAACGTATAACGTTATGCAGTGTTACGTTATAACGCATAACGTTATATAGTGTTACGTTATAACGTTGTATTGTATTACGTTGGAACGTATATCGTTATACGGTATTATTTTATAACGTATAACGTTATATGGTATTATTTTATAACGTATAACGTTATGTAGTGTTACGTTATAACGTATAACGTTATATAGTGATACCTAATAACGTATAACGTCATATAGTGTTACGTTATAACGTTATATTGTATTACGTTGGAACGTATATCGTTATACGGTATTATTTTATAACGTATAACGTTATATGGTATTATTTTATAACGTATAACGTTATGTAGTGTTACGTTATAACGCATAACGTTATATAGTGTTACGTTATAACGTTGTATTGTATTACGTGGGAACGTATATCGTTATACGGTATTATTTTATAACGTATAACGTTATATGGTATTATTTTATAACGTATAACGTTATGTAGTGTTACGTTATAACGTATAACGTTATATAGTGATACCTAATATCGTATAACGTCATATAGTGTTACGTTATAACGTTATATTGTATTACGTTAAAATGTATAACGTAATACGGCATTATTTTATAACGTATAACGTTATGTAGTGTTACATTACAACGCATAACGTTATGTGGTAATATTTTATAACGTATAACGTTATATAATATTATTTTATAACGTATAACGTTATGTAGTGTTACGTTATATCGTATAACGTTATATAGCGTTACGTTATAATGTTATATTATATTACGTTATCACGTATAAAGTTATACGGTATTATTTTATATCACATAACGATATGTAGTGTTACGTTATAACGTACAACGTTATATAGAGTTTCGTTATAACGTTGTATTGTATTACGTTAGAACGTATAACGTTATACGGTATTATTTTATAACCTATAACGTTATATGGTATTATTTTATAACGTATAACGTTATATGGTGTTATTTTGTAACGTATAACGTTATATGGTATTATTTTATAACGTAGAACGTTATATAGTGATACCTAATAACGTATAACGTTATGTAGTGTTACGTTATAACGTATAACGGTATATGGTGTTACGTTATAACGTATAACGTTATATAGTGTTACGTTATAACGTTATAATCTATTACGTTAGAACGTATAACGTTATACTGTATTATTTTATAAGGGATAACGTTATATGATATTATTCTGTAACGTATAACGTTATATGGTATTATTTCATAACGTATAACGTTATATAATATTATATTATAAGGTATAACGTTATGTGGTGTTACGTTATATCGTATAACGTTATATAGTGTTTCGTTATAACGTTGTATTGTATTACGTTAGAATGTATAACGTTATACGGTATTATTTTATAACGTATAACATTAAATGGTATTATTTTATAACGTATAACGTTATATAGTTTTACGTTGTAACGTATAACGTTATATGGAGTTACGTTATAACGTTATATTGTATTACGTTTGGACGTGTAACGTTATACGGTATTATTTTATAACGGATAACGTTATATGGTATTATTTTATAACGTATAACGTTATATAATATTATTTTATAACGTATAATGTTATGTAGTGTTACGTTGTAACGTTATATTGTATTACGTTAAAATGTATAACGTTATACGGTATTATTTTATAACGTATATCGTTATATGGTATTATTTTATAACGTACAACGTTATATAATATTATTCTATAACGTATAACGTTATGTAGTGTTACGTTATGACGTATAACGTTATATAGTGTTACGTTATTACGTTATATTGTATTACGTTAGAACGTATAACGTTGTACGGTATTATTTAATAACGTATAACGTTATATGGTATTATTCTATAACGTATATCGTTATGTAGTGTTACGTTATAACGTATAACGTTATATAGTGATACCTAATAACGTATAACGTTATGTAGTGTTACGTTATAACGATATATTGTACTACGTTATAACGTACAACGTTATACGGTATTATTTTGTAACGTATAACGTTATATGGTATTATTTTATAACGTGTAACGTCATATAATATTATTTTATAACGTATAACGTTATGTAGTGTTACGTTATAACGTATAACGATATATGGTGTTACGTTATAACGTATAACGTTATATAGTGTAACGTTGTAACGTTATATTCTATTACGTTAGAACATATAACGTTATACGGTATTATTTTATAACGGATAACGTTATATGATATTATTTTATAACGCATAATGTTATATGGTATTATTTCATAACGTATAACGTTATATAATATTATTTTATAAGGTATAACGTTATGTGGTGTTACGTTATAACGTATAACGTTATATAGTGTTTCGTTATAACGTTGTATTGTATTACGCTAGAACGTATAACGTTATACGGTATTATTTTATAGCGTATAACGTTATACGGTAATATTTTATAACGTATAACGGTATATAGTGTTACGTTATTACGTATAACGTTATGTAGTGTTACGTTATAACGTATAACGTTATATAGTGTTACGTTATAACGTTATATGGTATTATTTTATAACGTATAACGAGATATGGTGTTATCTTATAACGTATAACGTTATATGGTATTATTTTATAACGTATAAAGTTATATGGTGTTATTTTATAACGTATAACGTTATATGGTATTATTTTATAACGTATAACATTATATGGTGTTATTTTATAACATATAACGTTATATGTTATTAATTTATAACGTATAACGTTATGTAGTGTTACGTTATAACGTACAACGTTATATAGTGTTTCGTTATACCGTTGTATTGTATTTCGTTAGAACGTATAACGTTATACGGTATTATTTTATAACGGATAACGTTATATGATATTATTTTATAACGTATAACGTTATGTAGTGTTACGTTATAACGTATAACGTTATATAGTGATACCTAATAACGTATAACGTTATATAGTGTTACGTTATAACGTTATATTGTATTACGTTAAAATGTATAACGTAATACGGTATTATTTTATAACGTACAACGTTATATAGTGTTACATTACAACGCATAACGTTATGTGGTAATATTTTATAATGTATAACGTTATATGGTGTTATTTTATAACGTATAACGTTATATGGTATGAATTTATAACGTATAACGTTATGTAGTGTTACGTTATAACGTACAACGTTATATAATGTTTCGTTATAACGTTGTATTGTATTTCCTTAGAACGTATAACGTTATACGGTATTATTTTATAACGGATAACGTTATATGATATTATTTTATAACGTATAACGTTATAAGGAATTATTTTATAACGTATAACGTAGTGTAGTGTTTCGTTATAACCTATAACGTTATATAGTGATACCTAGTAACGTATAACGTTATATAGTGTAACGTTATAACGCTACATTGTATTACGTTATAGCGTATAACGTTATACGGTATTACTTAACAACGTATAACGTTATATGGTATTATATTATAACGTACAACTTTATATGGTATTATTTTATAACGTATAACGTTATATGGTATTATTTCATAACGTATAACGTTATATAATATTATTTTATAACGTATAACGTAGTGTAGTGTTTCCCTATAACGTATAACGTTATATAGTGTAACGTTATAACGCTACATTGTATTACGTTATAACGTATAACGTTATGCGGTATTACTCCACAACGTATAACGTTATATGGTATTATATTATAACGTATAACGTTATATGGTATTACTTTCTAACGTATAATGTTATATGGTATTATTTCATAACGTATAACGTTATATAATATTATTTTATAAGGTATAACGGTATGTGGTGCTACGTTATAACGTATAACGTTATATAATAATATTTTATAACGTATAACGTTATATAATATTATTTTATAACGTATAACGTTATATAGTGTTACGTTATAACGTTATATTATATTACGTTATAACGTACAACGTTATACGGTATTACGTAATAACGTATAACGTTATATGGTATTATATTATAACGTATAACGTTATATGGTATTACTTTCTAACGTATAACGTTATGTAGTGTTACGTTATAACGTATAACGTTATATAGTGATACCTAGTAACGTATAACGTTATATAGTGTTACGTTATAACGATATATTGTATTACGTTAAAATGTATAACGTTATACAGTATTATTTTATAACGTATAACGTTATATGGTATTATTTTATAACGTATAACGTTATATGGTATTATTTTATAACGTACAACGTAGTGTACTGTTTCCTTATAACGTATAACGTTATATAGTGTAACGTTATAACGCTACATTGTATTACGTTATAACGTATAACGTTATACGGTATTACTTAACAACGTATAACGTTATATGGTTTTATATTATAACGTACAACTTTATATGGTATTATTTTATAACGTATAACGTTATATGGTATTATTTCATAACGTATAACGTTATATAATATTATTTTATAAGGTATAACGTTATGTAGTGTTACGTTATAACGTATAACGTTATATAGTGTTAGGTTATAACGTTATATTGTATTACGATATAACGTATAACGTTATACGTTATTATTTTATAACGTTTTATAACGTATAACGTTATATGGTATTATTTTATAACGTATAACGTTATATGGTTTTATTTTATAACGTATAACGTTATGTAGTTTTACGTTATAACGTATAACGTTATATAGTGTTACGTTATAACGTTGTATTCTATTACGTTAGAACGTATAACGTTATACGGTATTATGTTATAATGTATAACGTTATATGGTATTATTTTATAACGTATAACGTTATGTAGTGTTACGTTATAACGTATAACGTTATATGGTGTTATGTTATAACCTTA
The DNA here is from genome assembly GCA_037178635.1 of Bombus dahlbomii. Lineage (NCBI taxonomy): Eukaryota > Metazoa > Arthropoda > Insecta > Hymenoptera > Apidae > Bombus > Bombus dahlbomii. The sequence goes on from CM074102.1 coordinate 20,826,837, forward strand.
TATTGTATTGCGTTAGAACGTACAAAGTTATACGGTATTATTTTATAACGCATAACGTTATGAGGTAATATTTTATAACGTATAACGTTATATAATATTATTTTATAACGTATAAAGTTATGTAGTGTTACGTTATAATGTATATCGTTATATAGTGTTATGTTATAACGTTATATTGTATTACGTTATAACGTATTACGTTATGTGGTAATATTTTATAACGTATAACGTTATATAATATTATTTTATAACGTGTAAAGTTATGTAGTGTTACGTTATAACGTATAACGTTATATAGTGTTACGTTATAACGTTATATTATATTACGTTATAACGTACAACGTTATACGGTATTACGTAATAACGTATAACGTTATATGGTATTATATTATAACGTATAACGTTATATGGTATTACTTTCTAACGTATAACGTTATATGGTATTATTTCATAACGTATAACGTTATATAATATTATTTTATAAGGTATAACGTATGTGTAGTGTTACGTTATATTGTATAATGTTAAATAGTGTTACGTTATAACGTTATATTATATTACGTTGTAACGTATTACGTTATATGTTATTATTATATAACGTATAACGTAGTGTAGTGTTTCGTTATAACGTATAACGTTATATAGTGTTACGTTATAACGTTATATTGTATTACGTTATAACGTATAACGTTATACGGTATTATTTCATAACGTATAACGTTATATGGTATTATTTTATAACGTATAACGTTATGTAGTGTTACGTTATAACGTATAACGTTATATAGTGTTACGTTATAACGTTGTATTGTATTACGTTAGATCGTATAACGTTATACGGTATTATTTTATAACGTATAACGTTGTATGGTATTATTTTATAACGTATAACGTTATGTAGTGTTACGTTATAACGTATAACGTTATATAGTGATACCTCATAACTTATAACGTTATATAGTGTTACGTTATAACGTTATATTATATTACGTTGTAACGTATAACGTTATACGTTATTATTTTATAACGTATAACGTTATATCGTATTATTTTATAACGTATAACGTTATATGGTTTTATTTTATAACGTATACCGTTATATGGTATTTTTTTATAACGTATAACTTTATATGGTGTTATTTTATAACATATAACGTTATATGGTATTAATTTATAACGTATAACGTTATGTAGTGTTACGTTATAACGTACAACGTTATATAGTGTTTCGTTATAACGTTATATTTTATTACGTTAGAACGTATAAAGTTATACGGTATTATTTTATAACGGATAACGTTATATGATATTATTTTATAGCGTATAACGTTATGCAGTGTTACGTTATAACGTATAACGTTATATGGTGATACCTAATAACGTATAAAGTTATATAGTGTTACTTTATAACGTTATATTGTATTACGTTAAAATATATAACGTAATACGGTATTATTTTATAACGTATAACGTTATGTAGTGTTACATTACAACGCATAACGTTATGTGGTAATATATATTTTATAACGTATAACGTTATATGGTGATACCTAATAACGTATAACGTTATATAGTGTTACGTTATAACGTTATATTGTATTACGTTAAAATATATAACGTAATACGGTATTATTTTATAACGTATAACGTTATGTAGTGTTACATTACAACGCATAACGTTATGTGGTTATATTTTATAACGTGTAACGTTATATGGTGTTATTTTATAACGTATAACGTTATATGGTATTAATTTATAACGTATAACGTTATGTAGTGTTACGTTATAACGTATAACGTTATATAGTGATACCTAGTAACGTATAACGTTATATAGTGTTACGTTATATCGCTACATTGTATTACGTTATAACGTATAACGTTATACGGTATTACTTAACAACGTATAACGTTGTATGGTATTATATTATAACGTACAACTTTATATGGTATTATTTTATAACGTATAACGTTATATGGTATTATTTCATAACGTATAACGTTATATAATATTATTTTATAAGGTATAACGTTATGTGGTGTTACGTTATAACGTATAATGTTATATAGTGTTACGTTATAACGTTATATTGTATTACGATATAACGTATAGCGTTATACGTTATTATTTTATAACGTTTTATAACGTATAACGTTATATGGTATTATTTTATAACGTATAACGTTATATGGTTTTATTTTATAACGTATAACGTTATGTAGTGTTACGTTATAACGTATAACGTTATATAGTGTTACGTTATAACGTTATATTGTATTACGTTATAACGTATAACGTTATACGGTATTATTTCATAACGTATAACGTTATATGGTATTATTTTATAACGTATAACGTTATGTAGTGTTACGTTATAACGTATAACGTTATATAGTGTTACGTTATAACGTTGTATTGTATTACGTTAGAACGTATAACGTTATACGGTATTATTTTATAACGTATAACGTTGTATGGTATTATTTTATAACGTATAACGTTATGTAGTGTTACGTTATAACGTATAACGTTATATAGTGTTACGTTATAACGTTGTATTGTATTACGTTAGAACGTATAACGTTATACGGTATTACTTAACAACGTATAACGTTGTATGGTATTATATTATAACGTACAACTTTATATGGTATTATTTTATAACGTATAACGTTATATGGTATTATTTCATAACATATAACGTTATATAATATTATTTTATAAGGTATAACGTTATGTGGTGTTACGTTATAACGTATAACGTTATATAGTGTTACGTTATAACGTTATATTGTATTACGATATAACGTATAACGTTATATGGTATTATTTTATAACGTATAACGCTATGTAGTGTTACGTTATAACGTATAACGTTATATAGTGTTACGTAATAACGTTGTATTGTATTACGCTAGAACGTATAACGTTATACGGTATTATGTTATAACGTATAACGTTATATGGTATTATTTTATAACGTATAACGCTATGTAGTGTTACGTTATAACGTATAACGTTATATGGTGTTATGTTATAACGTTATATTGTATTACGTTAGAACGTATAACGTTATACGGTATTATGTTATAACGTATAACGTTATATGGTATTATTTTATAACGTATAACGCTATGTAGTGTTACGTTATAACGTATAACGTTATATGGTGTTATGTTATAACGTTATATTGTATTACGTTAGAACGTATAAAGTTATTCGGTATTATTTTATAACGTATAACGTTATATAGTATTAGTTTATAACGTATCACGTTATGTAGTGTTACGTTATAACGTATAACGTTATATAGTGATACCTAATAACGTATAACGTTATATAGTGTTACGTTATAACGTTATATTGTATTACGTTAAAATGTATAACGTAATACGGTATTATTTTATAACGTATAACGTTATGTAGTGTTACGTTATAACGTTATATGGTATTATATTATAACGTATAACGTTATAGGGTATTATTTTATAACGTATAACGTTATATGGTATTATTTCATAACGTATAGCGTTATATAATATTATTTTATAACGTATAACGTTATGTAGTGTTACGTTATAACGTACAACGTTATATAGTGTTTCGTTATAACGTTGTATTGTATTTCGTTAGAACGTATAACGTTATACGGTATTATTTTATAACGGATAACGTTATATGATATTATTTTATAACGTATAACGTTATGTAGTGTTACGTTATAACGTATAACGTTATATAGTGATACCTAGTAACGTATAACGTTATATGGTATTATTTTATAACGTATAACGTAGTGTAGTGTTTCGTTATAACGTATAACGTTATATAGTGTAACGTTATAACGCCACATTGTGTTACGTTATAACGTATAACGTTATACGGTATTACTTAACAACGTATAACGTTGTATGGTATTATATTATAACGTACAACTTTATATGGTATTATTTTATAACGTATAACGATATATGGTATTATTTTATAACGTATAACTTTATATAATATTATTTTATATCATATAACGTTATGTAGTGTTACGTTATAACGTATAACGTTATGTGGTAATATTTTATAACGTATAACGTTATATAATATTATTTTATAACGTATAACGTTATATAGTGTTACGTTATATCGTATAACGTTATATAGTGTTACGTTATAACGTTATATTATATTACGTTGTAACGTATAACGTTATACGTTATTATTTTATAACGTTATTATCTTATAACGTATAACGTTATATGGTATTATTTTATAACGTATAACGTTATGTAGTGTTACGTTATAACGTTATATTGTATTACGTTGTAACGTATAACGTTATACGTTATTATTTTATAACGTTATTATCTTATAACGTATAACGTTATATGGTATTATTTTATAACGTATAACTTTATATAATATTATTTCATAACGTATAACGTTATATAATATTATTTTATAAGGTATAACGTTATGTGGTGCTACGTTATAACGTATAACGTTATATAGTGTTACGTTATAACGTTATATTGTATTACGTTATAACGTATAACGTTATGTGGTAATATTTTATAACGTATAACGTTATATAATATTATTTTATAACGTGTAAAGTTATGTAGTGTTACGTTATAACGTATATCGTTATATAGTGTTACGTTATAACGTTATATTGTATTACGTTATAACGTATAACGTTATACGTTATTATTTTATAACGTTATTATTTTATAACGTATAACGATATATGGTATTATTTTATAACGTATAACTTTATATAATATTATTTTATATCGTATAACGTTAGGTAGTGTTACGTTATAACGTATAACGTTATGTGGTAATATTTTATAACGTATAACGTTATATAATATTATTTTATAACGTATAACGTTATATAGTGTTACGTTATATCGTATAACGTTATATAGTGTTACGTTATAACGTTATATTATATTACGTTGTAACGTATAACGTTATACGGTGTCATTTTATAACGTATAACGTTTTACGGTATTATTTTATAACGTATAACGTTATACGGTATTATTTTGTAACGTATACCGTAGTGTAGTGTTACGTTATATCGTGTAACGTTATATAGTGTTACGTTATAACGTTATATTGTATTACGTTGTAACGTATAACGTTATACGTTATTATTTTATAACGTTATTATCTTATAACGTATAACGTTATATGGTATTATTTTATAACGTATAACTTTATATAATATTATTTCATAACGTATAACGTTATATAATATTATTTTATAAGGTATAACGTTATGTGGTGCTACGTTATAACGTATAACGTTATATAGTGTTACGTTATAACGTTATATTGTATTACGATATAACGTATAACGTTATACGTTAATATTTTATAACGTATAACGTTATATGGTATTATTTTATAACGTATAACCTTATGTAGTGTTACGTTATAACGCATAACGTTATATAGTGTTACGTTATAACGTTGTATTGTATTACGTTGGAACGTATATCGTTATACGGTACTATTTTATAACGTATAACGTTATATGGTATTATTTTATAACGTATAACGTTATGTAGTGTTACGTTATAACGTATAACGTTATATAGTGATACCTAATATCGTATAACGTCATATAGTGTTACGTTATAACGTTATATTGTATTACGTTAAAATGTATAACGTAATACGGCATTATTTTATAACGTATAACGTTATGTAGTGTTACATTACAACGCATAACGTTATGTAGTAATATTTTATAACGTATAACGTTATATAATATTATTTTATAACGTATAACGTTATGTAGTGTTACGTTATATCGTATAACGTTATATAGCGTTACGTTATAATGTTATATTATATTACGTTATCACGTATAAAGTTATACGGTATTATTTTATATCACATAACGATATGTAGTGTTACGTTATAACGTACAACGTTATATAGAGTTTCGTTATAACGTTGTATTGTATTACGTTAGAACGTATAACGTTATACGGTATTATTTTATAACCTATAACGTTATATGTTATTATTTTATAACGTATAACGTTATATGGTGTTATTTTATAACGTATAACGTTATATGGTATTATTTTATAACGTAGAACGTTATATAGTGATACCTAATAACGTATAACGTTATGTAGTGTTACGTTATAAAGTTATATTGTACTACGTTATAACGTACAACGTTATGCGTTATTATTTTATAACGTATAACGTTATATGGTATTATTTTATAACGTGTAACGTTATATAATATTATTTTAGAACGTATAGCGTTATGTAGTGTTACGTTATAACGTATAACGATATATGGTGTTACGTTATAACGTATAACGTTATATAGTGTTACGTTATAACGTTATAATCTATTACGTTAGAACGTATAACGTTATACTGTATTATTTTATAAGGGATGATGTTATATGATATTATTCTGTAACGTATAACGTTATATGGTATTATTTCATAACGTATAACGTTATATAATATTATATTATAAGGTATAACGTTATGTGGTGTTACGTTATATCGTATAACGTTATATAGTGTTTCGTTATAACGTTGTATTGTATTACGTTAGAACGTATAACGTTATACGGTATTATTTTATAACGTATAACATTAAATGGTATTATTTTATAACGTATAACGTTATATAGTTTTACGTTGTAACGTATAACGTTATATGGAGTTACGTTATAACGTTATATTGTATTACGTTTGGACGTGTAACGTTATACGGTATTATTTTATAACGGATAACGTTATATGGTATTATTTTATAACGTATAACGTTATATAATATTATTTTATAACGTATAATGTTATGTAGTGTTACGTTGTAACGTTATATTGTATTACGTTAAAATGTATAACGTTATACGGTATTATTTTATAACGTATATCGTTATATGGTATTATTTTATAACGTACAACGTTATATAATATTATTCTATAACGTATAACGTTATGTAGTGTTACGTTATAACGTATAACGTTATATAGTGTTACGTTATTACGTTATATTGTATTACGTTAGAACGTATAACGTTGTACGGTATTATTTAATAACGTATAACGTTATATGGTATTATTCTATAACGTATATCGTTATGTAGTGTTACGTTATAACGTATAACGTTATATAGTGATACCTAATAACGTATAACGTTATGTAGTGTTACGTTATAACGATATATTGTACTACGTTATAACGTACAACGTTATACGGTATTATTTTGTAACGTATAACGTTATATGGTATTATTTTATAACGTGTAACGTCATATAATATTATTTTATAACGTATAACGTTATGTAGTGTTACGTTATAACGTATAACGATATATGGTGTTACGTTATAACGTATAACGTTATATAGTGTAACGTTGTAACGTTATATTCTATTACGTTAGAACATATAACGTTATACGGTATTATTTTATAACGGATAACGTTATATGATATTATTTTATAACGCATAATGTTATATGGTATTATTTCATAACGTATAACGTTATATAATATTATTTTATAAGGTATAACGTTATGTGGTGTTACGTTATAACGTATAACGTTATATAGTGTTTCGTTATAACGTTGTATTGTATTACGCTAGAACGTATAACGTTATACGGTATTATTTTATAGCGTATAACGTTATACGGTAATATTTTATAACGTATAACGATATATAGTGTTACGTTATTACGTATAACGTTATGTGGTGTTACGTTATAACGTATAACGTTATATAGTGTTACGATATAACGTTATATGGTATTATTTTATAACGTATAACGAGATATGGTGTTATTTTATAACGTATAACGTTATATGGTATTATTTTATAATGTATAACGTTATATGGTATTATTTTATAACGTATAACGTTATGTAGTGTTACGTTATAACGTATAACGTTATGCAGTGATACGTTATAACGTATAACGTTATGTGGTAATATTTTATAACGTATAACTTTATATAATATTATTTTATAAGGTATAACGTTATATAGTGTTACGTTATAACGTTATATTATATTACGTTATAACGTATAACGTAATACGGTATTACTTAATAACGTATAACGTTATATGGTATTATATTATAACGTGTAACGTTATATGGTATTACTTTCTAACGTATTTCGTTATATGGTATCATTTCATAACATATAACGTTATATAATATTATTTTATAAGGTATAACGTTATGTGGTGCTACGTTATAACGTATAACGTTATGTGGTAATATTTTATAACGTATAACGTTATATAATAATATTTTATAACGTATAACGTTATATAGTGTTACGTTATAACGTTATATTATATTATGTTGTAACGTATAAAGATATATGGTATTATTTTATAACGTATAACGTAGTGTAGTGTTTCGTTATAACGTATAACGTTATATAGTGTTACGTTATAACGTTATACGGTATTATTTTATAACGTATAACGTTGTATGGTATTATTTTATAACGTATAACGTTATGTAGTGTAACGCTATAACGTATAACGTTATATGGTGGTATGTTATAACGTTATATTATATTACGTTAGAACGTATAAAGTTATACGGTATTATTTTATAACGGATAACGTTATATGATATTATTTTATAACGTATAACGTTATGTAGTGTTACGTTATAACGTATAACGTTATATAGTTATACCTAATAACGTATAACGTTATATAGTGTTACGTTATAACGTTATATTATATTACGTTGTAACGTATAACGTTATACGGTATTATCTTGTAACGTATAACGTTATATGGTATTATTTTATAACGTATAACGTCATATGGTGTTATTTTATAACGTATAACGTTATATGGTATTATTTTATAACGTATAACTTTATATTGTGTTATTTTATAACGTATAACGTTATATGGTATTAATTTATAACGTATAACGTTATGTAGTGTTACGTTATAACGTACAACGTTATATAGTGTTTCGTTATAACGTTATACGGTATTATTTTATAACGTATAACGTTGTATGGTATTATTTTATAACGTATAACGTTATGTAGTGTAACGCTATAACGTATAACGTTATATGGTGGTATGTTATAACGTTATATTATATTACGTTAGAACGTATAAAGTTATACGGTATTATTTTATAACGGATAACGTTATATGATATTATTTTATAACGTATAACGTTATGTAGTGTTACGTTATAACGTATAACGTTATATAGTTATACCTAATAACGTATAACGTTATATAGTGTTACGTTATAACGTTATATTATATTACGTTGTAACGTATAACGTTATACGGTATTATCTTGTAACGTATAACGTTATATGGTATTATTTTATAACGTATAACGTCATATGGTGTTATTTTATAACGTATAACGTTATATGGTATTATTTTATAACGTATAACTTTATATTGTGTTATTTTATAACGTATAACGTTATATGGTATTAATTTATAACGTATAACGTTATGTAGTGTTACGTTATAACGTACAACGTTATATAGTGTTTCGTTATAACATTGTATTGTATTTCGTTACAACGTATAACGTTATACGGTATTATTTTATAACGGATAACGTTATATGATATTAGTTTATAACGTATAACGTTCTGTAGTGTTACGTTATAACGTATAACGTTGTATGGTGTAATGTTATAACGTTATATTGTATTACGTTAGAACGTATAAAGTTATACGGTATTATTTCATAACGTATAACGTTATATAATATTATTTTATAAGGTATAACGTTATGTAGTGTAACGCTATAACGTATAACGTTATATGGTGGTATGTTATAACGTTATATTATATTACGTTAGAACGTATAAAGTTATACGGTATTATTTTATAACGGATAACGTTATATGATATTATTTTATAACGTATAACGTTATGTAGTGTTACGTTATAACGTATAACGTTATATAGTTATACCTAATAACGTATAACGTTATATAGTGTTACGTTATAACGTTATATTATATTACGTTGTAACGTATAACGTTATACGGTATTATCTTGTAACGTATAACGTTATATGGTATTATTTTATAACGTATAACGTCATATGGTGTTATTTTATAACGTATAACGTTATATGGTATTATTTTATAACGTATAACTTTATATTGTGTTATTTTATAACGTATAACGTTATATGGTATTAATTTATAACGTATAACGTTATGTAGTGTTACGTTATAACGTACAACGTTATATAGTGTTTCGTTATAACATTGTATTGTATTTCGTTACAACGTATAACGTTATACGGTATTATTTTATAACGGATAACGTTATATGATATTAGTTTATAACGTATAACGTTCTGTAGTGTTACGTTATAACGTATAACGTTGTATGGTGTAATGTTATAACGTTATATTGTATTACGTTAGAACGTATAAAGTTATACGGTATTATTTCATAACGTATAACGTTATATAATATTATTTTATAAGGTATAACGTTATGTGGTGTTACGTTATAACGTATAACGTTATATTGTATTACGATATAACGTATAACGTTATACGTTATTATTTTATAACGTTTTATAACGTATAACGTTATATGGTATTATTTTATAACGTATAACGTTATATGGTTTTATTTTATAACGTATAACGTTATGTAGTTTTACGTTATAACGTATAACGTTATATAGTGTTACGTTATAACGTTGTATTGTATTACGTTAGAACGTAAAACGTTATACGGTATTATGTTATAACGTATAACGTTATATGGTATTATTTTATAACGTATAACGTTATGTAGTGTTACGTTATAACGTATAACGTTATATAGTGTTACGTTATAACGTTGTATTCTATTACGTTAGAACGTATAACGTTATACGGTATTATGTTATAATGTATAACGTTATATGGTATTATTTTATAACGTATAACGTTATGTAGTGTTACGTTATAACGTATAACGTTATATAGTGATACCTAATATCGTATAACGTCATATAGTGTTACGTTATAACGTTATATTGTATTACGTTAAAATGTATAACGTAATACGGCATTATTTTATAACGTATAACGTTATGTAGTGTTACATTACAACGCATAACGTTATGTAGTAATATTTTATAACGTATAACGTTATATAATATTATTTTATAACGTATAACGTTATGTAGTGTTACGTTATATCGTATAACGTTATATAGCGTTACGTTATAATGTTATATTATATTACGTTATCACGTATAAAGTTATACGGTATTATTTTATATCACATAACGATATGTAGTGTTACGTTATAACGTACAACGTTATATAGAGTTTCGTTATAACGTTGTATTGTATTACGTTAGAACGTATAACGTTATACGGTATTATTTTATAACCTATAACGTTATATGTTATTATTTTATAACGTATAACGTTATATGGTGTTATTTTATAACGTATAACGTTATATGGTATTATTTTATAACGTAGAACGTTATATAGTGATACCTAATAACGTATAACGTTATGTAGTGTTACGTTATAAAGTTATATTGTACTACGTTATAACGTACAACGTTATGCGTTATTATTTTATAACGTATAACGTTATATGGTATTATTTTATAACGTGTAACGTTATATAATATTATTTTAGAACGTATAGCGTTATGTAGTGTTACGTTATAACGTATAACGATATATGGTGTTACGTTATAACGTATAACGTTATATAGTGTTACGTTATAACGTTATAATCTATTACGTTAGAACGTATAACGTTATACTGTATTATTTTATAAGGGATGATGTTATATGATATTATTCTGTAACGTATAACGTTATATGGTATTATTTCATAACGTATAACGTTATATAATATTATATTATAAGGTATAACGTTATGTGGTGTTACGTTATATCGTATAACGTTATATAGTGTTTCGTTATAACGTTGTATTGTATTACGTTAGAACGTATAACGTTATACGGTATTATTTTATAACGTATAACATTAAATGGTATTATTTTATAACGTATAACGTTATATAGTTTTACGTTGTAACGTATAACGTTATATGGAGTTACGTTATAACGTTATATTGTATTACGTTTGGACGTGTAACGTTATACGGTATTATTTTATAACGGATAACGTTATATGGTATTATTTTATAACGTATAACGTTATATAATATTATTTTATAACGTATAATGTTATGTAGTGTTACGTTGTAACGTTATATTGTATTACGTTAAAATGTATAACGTTATACGGTATTATTTTATAACGTATATCGTTATATGGTATTATTTTATAACGTACAACGTTATATAATATTATTCTATAACGTATAACGTTATGTAGTGTTACGTTATAACGTATAACGTTATATAGTGTTACGTTATTACGTTATATTGTATTACGTTAGAACGTATAACGTTGTACGGTATTATTTAATAACGTATAACGTTATATGGTATTATTCTATAACGTATATCGTTATGTAGTGTTACGTTATAACGTATAACGTTATATAGTGATACCTAATAACGTATAACGTTATGTAGTGTTACGTTATAACGATATATTGTACTACGTTATAACGTACAACGTTATACGGTATTATTTTGTAACGTATAACGTTATATGGTATTATTTTATAACGTGTAACGTCATATAATATTATTTTATAACGTATAACGTTATGTAGTGTTACGTTATAACGTATAACGATATATGGTGTTACGTTATAACGTATAACGTTATATAGTGTAACGTTGTAACGTTATATTCTATTACGTTAGAACATATAACGTTATACGGTATTATTTTATAACGGATAACGTTATATGATATTATTTTATAACGCATAATGTTATATGGTATTATTTCATAACGTATAACGTTATATAATATTATTTTATAAGGTATAACGTTATGTGGTGTTACGTTATAACGTATAACGTTATATAGTGTTTCGTTATAACGTTGTATTGTATTACGCTAGAACGTATAACGTTATACGGTATTATTTTATAGCGTATAACGTTATACGGTAATATTTTATAACGTATAACGATATATAGTGTTACGTTATTACGTATAACGTTATGTGGTGTTACGTTATAACGTATAACGTTATATAGTGTTACGATATAACGTTATATGGTATTATTTTATAACGTATAACGAGATATGGTGTTATTTTATAACGTATAACGTTATATGGTATTATTTTATAATGTATAACGTTATATGGTATTATTTTATAACGTATAACGTTATGTAGTGTTACGTTATAACGTATAACGTTATGCAGTGATACGTTATAACGTATAACGTTATGTGGTAATATTTTATAACGTATAACTTTATATAATATTATTTTATAAGGTATAACGTTATATAGTGTTACGTTATAACGTTATATTATATTACGTTATAACGTATAACGTAATACGGTATTACTTAATAACGTATAACGTTATATGGTATTATATTATAACGTGTAACGTTATATGGTATTACTTTCTAACGTATTTCGTTATATGGTATCATTTCATAACATATAACGTTATATAATATTATTTTATAAGGTATAACGTTATGTGGTGCTACGTTATAACGTATAACGTTATGTGGTAATATTTTATAACGTATAACGTTATATAATAATATTTTATAACGTATAACGTTATATAGTGTTACGTTATAACGTTATATTATATTATGTTGTAACGTATAAAGATATATGGTATTATTTTATAACGTATAACGTAGTGTAGTGTTTCGTTATAACGTATAACGTTATATAGTGTTACGTTATAACGTTATACGGTATTATTTTATAACGTATAACGTTGTATGGTATTATTTTATAACGTATAACGTTATGTAGTGTAACGCTATAACGTATAACGTTATATGGTGGTATGTTATAACGTTATATTATATTACGTTAGAACGTATAAAGTTATACGGTATTATTTTATAACGGATAACGTTATATGATATTATTTTATAACGTATAACGTTATGTAGTGTTACGTTATAACGTATAACGTTATATAGTTATACCTAATAACGTATAACGTTATATAGTGTTACGTTATAACGTTATATTATATTACGTTGTAACGTATAACGTTATACGGTATTATCTTGTAACGTATAACGTTATATGGTATTATTTTATAACGTATAACGTCATATGGTGTTATTTTATAACGTATAACGTTATATGGTATTATTTTATAACGTATAACTTTATATTGTGTTATTTTATAACGTATAACGTTATATGGTATTAATTTATAACGTATAACGTTATGTAGTGTTACGTTATAACGTACAACGTTATATAGTGTTTCGTTATAACGTTATACGGTATTATTTTATAACGTATAACGTTGTATGGTATTATTTTATAACGTATAACGTTATGTAGTGTAACGCTATAACGTATAACGTTATATGGTGGTATGTTATAACGTTATATTATATTACGTTAGAACGTATAAAGTTATACGGTATTATTTTATAACGGATAACGTTATATGATATTATTTTATAACGTATAACGTTATGTAGTGTTACGTTATAACGTATAACGTTATATAGTTATACCTAATAACGTATAACGTTATATAGTGTTACGTTATAACGTTATATTATATTACGTTGTAACGTATAACGTTATACGGTATTATCTTGTAACGTATAACGTTATATGGTATTATTTTATAACGTATAACGTCATATGGTGTTATTTTATAACGTATAACGTTATATGGTATTATTTTATAACGTATAACTTTATATTGTGTTATTTTATAACGTATAACGTTATATGGTATTAATTTATAACGTATAACGTTATGTAGTGTTACGTTATAACGTACAACGTTATATAGTGTTTCGTTATAACATTGTATTGTATTTCGTTACAACGTATAACGTTATACGGTATTATTTTATAACGGATAACGTTATATGATATTAGTTTATAACGTATAACGTTCTGTAGTGTTACGTTATAACGTATAACGTTGTATGGTGTAATGTTATAACGTTATATTGTATTACGTTAGAACGTATAAAGTTATACGGTATTATTTCATAACGTATAACGTTATATAATATTATTTTATAAGGTATAACGTTATGTAGTGTAACGCTATAACGTATAACGTTATATGGTGGTATGTTATAACGTTATATTATATTACGTTAGAACGTATAAAGTTATACGGTATTATTTTATAACGGATAACGTTATATGATATTATTTTATAACGTATAACGTTATGTAGTGTTACGTTATAACGTATAACGTTATATAGTTATACCTAATAACGTATAACGTTATATAGTGTTACGTTATAACGTTATATTATATTACGTTGTAACGTATAACGTTATACGGTATTATCTTGTAACGTATAACGTTATATGGTATTATTTTATAACGTATAACGTCATATGGTGTTATTTTATAACGTATAACGTTATATGGTATTATTTTATAACGTATAACTTTATATTGTGTTATTTTATAACGTATAACGTTATATGGTATTAATTTATAACGTATAACGTTATGTAGTGTTACGTTATAACGTACAACGTTATATAGTGTTTCGTTATAACATTGTATT
This sequence comes from Bombus dahlbomii, assembly GCA_037178635.1. Lineage (NCBI taxonomy): Eukaryota > Metazoa > Arthropoda > Insecta > Hymenoptera > Apidae > Bombus > Bombus dahlbomii. The sequence continues at coordinate 20,842,505 of CM074102.1, forward strand.
GTATTTCGTTACAACGTATAACGTTATACGGTATTATTTTATAACGGATAACGTTATATGATATTAGTTTATAACGTATAACGTTCTGTAGTGTTACGTTATAACGTATAACGTTGTATGGTGTAATGTTATAACGTTATATTGTATTACGTTAGAACGTATAAAGTTATACGGTATTATTTCATAACGTATAACGTTATATAATATTATTTTATAAGGTATAACGTTATGTGGTGTTACGTTATAACGTATAACGTTATATTGTATTACGATATAACGTATAACGTTATACGTTATTATTTTATAACGTTTTATAACGTATAACGTTATATGGTATTATTTTATAACGTATAACGTTATATGGTTTTATTTTATAACGTATAACGTTATGTAGTTTTACGTTATAACGTATAACGTTATATAGTGTTACGTTATAACGTTGTATTGTATTACGTTAGAACGTAATACGTTATACGGTATTATGTTATAACGTATAACGTTATATGGTATTATTTTATAACGTATAACGTTATGTAGTGTTACGTTATAACGTATAACGTTATATAGTGTTACGTTATAACGTTGTATTCTATTACGTTAGAACGTATAACGTTATACGGTATTATGTTATAATGTATAACGTTATATGGTATTATTTTATAACGTATAACGTTATGTAGTGTTACGTTATAACGTATAACGTTATATGGTGTTATGTTATAACCTTATATTGTATTACGTTAGAACGTACAAAGTTATACGGTATTATTTTATAACGCATAACGTTATGAGGTAATATTTTATAACGTATAACGTTATATAATATTATTTTATAACGTATAAAGTTATGTAGTGTTACGTTATAATGTATATCGTTATATAGTGTTATGTTATAACGTTATATTGTATTACGTTATAACGTATAACGTTATGTGGTAATATTTTATAACGTATAACGTTATATAATATTATTTTATAACGTGTAAAGTTATGTAGTGTTACGTTATAACGTATATCGTTATATAGTGTTACGTTATAACGTTATATTGTATTACGTTATAACGTATAACGTTATAAAGTGTTACGTTATAACGTTATATTGTATTACGTTATAACGTATAACGTTATATAGTGTTACGTTATAACGTTATAATGTATTACGTTATAACGTATAACGTTATACGTTATTATTTTATAACGTTATTATTTTATAACGTATAACGATATATGGTATTATTTTATAACGTATAACTTTATATAATATTATTTTATATCGTATAACGTTATGTAGTGTTACGTTATAACGTATAACGTTATGTGGTAATATTTTATAACGTATAACGTTATATAATATTATTTTATAACGTATAACGTTATATAGTGTTACGTTATATCGTATAACGTTATATAGTGTTACGTTATAACGTTATATTATATTACGTTGTAACGTATAACGTTATACGGTGTCATTTTATAACGTATAACGTTTTACGGTATTATTTTATAACGTATAACGTTATACGGTATTATTTTGTAACGTATACCGTAGTGTAGTGTTACGTTATATCGTGTAACGTTATATAGTGTTACGTTATAACGTTATATTGTATTACGTTGTAACGTATAACGTTATACGTTATTATTTTATAACGTTATTATCTTATAACGTATAACGTTATATGGTATTATTTTATGACGTATAACTTTATATAATATTATTTCATAACGTATAACGTTATATAATATTATTTTATAAGGTATAACGTTATGTGGTGCTACGTTATAACGTATAACGTTATATAGTGTTACGTTATAACGTTATATTGTATTACGATATAACGTATAACGTTATACGTTAATATTTTATAACGTATAACGTTATATGGTATTATTTTATAACGTATAACGTTATGTAGTGTTACGTTATAACGCATAACGTTATATTGTGTTACGTTATAACGTTGTATTGTATTACGTTGGAACGTATATCGTTATACGGTATTATTTTATAACGTATAACGTTATATGGTATTATTTTATAACGTATAACGTTATGTAGTGTTACGTTATAACGTTATATTGTATTACGTTGTAACGTATAACGTTATACGTTATTATTTTATAACGTTATTATCTTATAACGTATAACGTTATATGGTATTATTTTATAACGTATAACTTTATATAATATTATTTCATAACGTATAACGTTATATAATATTATTTTATAAGGTATAACGTTATGTGGTGCTACGTTATAACGTATAACGTTATATAGTGTTACGTTATAACGTTATATTGTATTACGTTATAACGTATAACGTTATAAAGTGTTACGTTATAACGTTATAAAGTGTTACGTTATAACGTTATATTGTATTACGTTATAACGTATAACGTTATATAGTGTTACGTTATAACGTTATAATGTATTACGTTATAACGTATAACGTTATACGTTATTATTTTATAACGTTATTATTTTATAACGTATAACGTTATATGGTATTATTCTATAACGTATATCGTTATGTAGTGTTACGTTATAACGTATAACGTTATATAGTGATACCTAATAACGTATAACGTTATGTAGTGTTACGTTATAACGATATATTGTACTACGTTATAACGTACAACGTTATACGGTATTATTTTGTAACGTATAACGTTATATGGTATTATTTTATAACGTGTAACGTCATATAATATTATTTTATAACGTATAACGTTATGTAGTGTTACGTTATAACGTATAACGATATATGGTGTTACGTTATAACGTATAACGTTATATAGTGTAACGTTGTAACGTTATATTCTATTACGTTAGAACATATAACGTTATACGGTATTATTTTATAACGGATAACGTTATATGATATTATTTTATAACGCATAATGTTATATGGTATTATTTCATAACGTATAACGTTATATAATATTATTTTATAAGGTATAACGTTATGTGGTGTTACGTTATAACGTATAACGTTATATAGTGTTTCGTTATAACGTTGTATTGTATTACGCTAGAACGTATAACGTTATACGGTATTATTTTATAGCGTATAACGTTATACGGTAATATTTTATAACGTATAACGATATATAGTGTTACGTTATTACGTATAACGTTATGTGGTGTTACGTTATAACGTATAACGTTATATAGTGTTACGTTATAACGTTATATGGTATTATTTTATAACGTATAACGAGATATGGTGTTATTTTATAACGTATAACGTTATATGGTATTATTTTATAACGTATAAAGTTATATGGTGTTATTTTATAACGTATAACGTTATATGGTATTATTTTATAACGTATAACATTATATGGTGTTATTTTATAACATATAACGTTATATGTTATTAATTTATAACGTATAACGTTATGTAGTGTTACGTTATAACGTACAACGTTATATAGTGTTTCGTTATACCGTTGTATTGTATTTCGTTAGAACGTATAACGTTATACGGTATTATTTTATAACGGATAACCTTATATGATATTATTTTATAACGTATAACGTTATGTAGTGTTACGTTATAACGTATAACGTTATATAGTGATACCTAATAACGTATAACGTTATATAGTGTTACGTTATAACGTTATATTGTATTACGTTAAAATGTATAACGTAGTACGGTATTATTTTATAACGTACAATGTTATATAGTGTTACATTACAACGCATAACGTTATGTGGTAATATTTTATAATGTATAACGTTATATGGTGTTATTTTATAACGTATAACGTTATATGGTATGAATTTATAACGTATAACGTTATGTAGTGTTACGTTATAACGTACAACGTTATATAATGTTTCGTTATAACGTTGTATTGTATTTCCTTAGAACGTATAACGTTATACGGTATTATTTTATAACGGATAACGTTATATGATATTATTTTATAACGTATAACGTTATGTAGTGTTACGTTATAACGTATAACGTTATATAGTGATACCTAGTAACGTATACCGTTATATAGTGATACCTAGTAACGTATAACGTTATATAGTGTTACGTTATAACTTTATATTGTATTACGTTAAAATGTATAACGTTATACAGTATTATTTTATAACGTATAACGTTATATGGTATTATTTTATAACGTATAACGTTATAAGGAATTATTTTATAACGTATAACGTAGTGTAGTGTTTCGTTATAACCTATAACGTTATATAGTGATACCTAGTAACGTATAACGTTATATAGTGTAACGTTATAACGCTACATTGTATTACGTTATAGCGTATAACGTTATACGGTATTACTTAACAACGTATAACGTTATATGGTATTATATTATAACGTACAACTTTATATGGTATTATTTTATAACGTATAACGTTATATGGTATTATTTCATAACGTATAACGTTATATAATATTATTTTATAACGTATAACGTAGTGTAGTGTTTCCCTATAACGTATAACGTTATATAGTGTAACGTTATAACGCTACATTGTATTACGTTATAACGTATAACGTTATGCGGTATTACTTAACAACGTATAACGTTATATGGTATTATATTATAACGTATAACGTTATATGGTATTACTTTCTAACGTATAACGTTATATGGTATTATTTCATAACGTATAACGTTATATAATATTATTTTATAAGGTATAACGGTATGTGGTGCTACGTTATAACGTATAACGTTATATAATAATATTTTATAACGTATAACGTTATATAGTGTTACGTTATAACGATATATTGTATTACGTTAAAATGTATAAGGTTATACAGTATTATTTTATAACGTATAACGTTATATGGTATTATTTTATAACGTATAACGTTATATGGTATTATTTTATAACGTACAACGTAGTGTACTGTTTCCTTATAACGTATAACGTTATATAGTGTAACGTTATAACGCTACATTGTATTACGTTATAACGTATAACGTTATACGGTATTACTTAACAACGTATAACGTTATATGGTTTTATATTATAACGTACAACTTTATATGGTATTATTTTATAACGTATAACGTTATACGGTATTATTTCATAACGTATAACGTTATATAATATTATTTTATAAGGTATAACGTTATGTGGTGTTACGTTATAACGTATAACGTTATATAGTGTTAGGTTATAACGTTATATTGTATTACGATATAACGTATAACGTTATACGTTATTATTTTATAACGTTTTATAACGTATAACGTTATATGGTATTATTTTATAACGTATAACGTTATAAGGTTTTATTTTATAACGTATAACTTTATGTAGTTTTACGTTATAACGTATAACGTTATATAGTGTTACGTTATAACGTTGTATTCTATTACGTTAGAACGTATAACGTTATACGGTATTATGTTATAATGTATAACGTTATATGGTATTATTTTATAACGTATAACGTTATGTAGTGTTACGTTATAACGTATAACGTTATATGGTGTTATGTTATAACCTTATATTGTATTACGTTAGAACGTACAAAGTTATACGGTATTATTTTATAACGCATAACGTTATGAGGTAATATTTTATAACGTATAACGTTATATAATATTATTTTATAACGTATAAAGTTATGTAGTGTTACGTTATAATGTATATCGTTATATAGTGTTATGTTATAACGTTATATTGTATTACGTTATAACGTATAACGTTATGTGGTAATATTTTATAACGTATAACGTTATATAATATTATTTTATAACGTGTAAAGTTATGTAGTGTTACGTTATAACATATAACGTTATATAGTGATACGTTATAACGTTATATTATATTACGTTATAACGTACAACGTTATACGGTATTACGTAATAACGTATAACGTTATATGGTATTATATTATAACGTATAACGTTATATGGTATTACTTTCTAACGTATAACGTTATATGGTATTATTTCATAACGTATAACGTTATATAATATTATTTTATAAGGTATAACGTATGTGTAGTGTTACGTTATATTGTATAATGTTAAATAGTGTTACGTTATAACGTTATATTATATTACGTTGTAACGTATTACGTTATATGTTATTATTATATAACGTATAACGTAGTGTAGTGTTTCGTTATAACGTATAACGTTATATAGTGTTACGTTATAACGTTATATTGTATTACGTTATAACGTATAACGTTATACGGTATTATTTCATAACGTATAACGTTATATGGTATTATTTTATAACGTATAACGTTATGTAGTGTTACGTTATAACGTATAACGTTATATAGTGTTACGTTATAACGTTGTATTGTATTACGTTAGAACGTATAACGTTATACGGTATTATTTTATAACGTATAACGTTGTATGGTATTATTTTATAACGTATAACGTTATGTAGTGTTACGTTATAACGTATAACGTTATATAGTGATACCTCATAACTTATAACGTTATATAGTGTTACGTTATAACGTTATATTATATTACGTTGTAACGTATAATGTTATACGGTATTATTTTATAACGTATAACGTTATGTCGTATTATTTTATAACGTATAACGTTATATGGTTTTATTTTATAACGTATAACGTTATATGGTATTTTTTTATAACGTATAACTTTATATGGTGTTATTTTATAACATATAACGTTATATGGTATTAATTTATAACGTATAACGTTATGTAGTGTTACGTTATAACGTACAACGTTATATAGTGTTTCGTTATAACGTTGTATTGTATTTCGTTAGAACGTATAACGTTATACGGTATTATTTTATAACGGATAACGTTATATGATATTATTTTATAACGTATAACGTTATGTAGTGTTACGTTATAACGTATAACGTTATATGGTGTTATGTTATAACGTTATATTTTATTACGTTAGAACGTATAAAGTTATACGGTATTATTTTATAACGGATAACGTTATATGATATTATTTTATAGCGTATAACGTTATGCAGTGTTACGTTATAACGTATAACGTTATATGGTGATACCTAATAACGTATAACGTTATATAGTGTTACGTTATAACGTTATATTGTATTACGTTAAAATATATAACGTAATACGGTATTATTTTATAACGTATAACGTTATGTAGTGTTACATTACAACGCATAACGTTATGTGGTAATATTTTATAACGTGTAACGTTATATGGTATTATTTTATAACGTATAACGTTGTATGGTACTATTTTATAACGTATAACGTTATGTAGTGTTACGTTATAACGTATAACGTTATATAGTGATACCTCATAACTTATAACGTTATATAGTGTTACGTTATAACGTTATATTATATTACGTTGTAACGTATAACGTTATACGGTATTATTTTATAACGTATAACGTTATATCGTAATATTTTATAACGTATAAGGTTATATGGTTTTATTTTATAACGTATAACGTTATATGGTATTTTTTTATAACGTATAACTTTATATGGTGTTATTTTATAACATATAACGTTATATGGTATTAATTTATAACGTATAACGTTATGTAGTGTTACGTTATAACGTACAACGTTATATAGTGTTTCGTTATAACGTTGTATTGTATTTCGTTAGAACGTATAACGTTATACGGTATTATTTTATAACGGCTAACGTTATATGATATTATTTTATAACGTATAACGTTATGTAGTGTTACGTTATAACGTATAACGTTATATGGTGTTATGTTATAACGTTATATTTTATTACGTTAGAACGTACAAAGTTATACGGTATTATTTTATAACGGATAACGTTATATGATATTATTTTATAGCGTATAACGTTATGCAGTGTTACGTTATAACGTATAACGTTATATAGTGATACCTAATAACGTATAACGTTATATAGTGTTACGTTATAACGTATAACGTTATATAGTGATACCTCATAACTTATAACGTTATATTTTATTACGTTAGAACGTACAAAGTTATACGGTATTATTTTATAACGGATAACGTTATATGATATTATTTTATAGCGTATAACGTTATGCAGTGTTACGTTATAACGTATAACGTTATATAGTGATACCTAATAACGTATAACGTTATATAGTGTTACGTTATAACGTTATATTGTATTACGTTAAAATATATAACGTAATACGGTATTATTTTATAACGTATAACGTTATGTAGTGTTACATTACAACGCATAACGTTATGTGGTAATATTTTATAACGTGTAACGTTATATGGTGTTATTTTATAACGTATAACGTTATACGGTATTACTTAACAACGTATAACGTTGTATGGTATTATATTATAACGTACAACTTTATATGGTATTATTTTATAACGTATAACGTTATATGGTATTATTTCATAACGTATAACGTTATATAATATTATTTTATAAGGTATAACGTTATGTGGTGTTACGTTATAACGTATAACGTTATATAGTGTTACGTTATAACGTTATATTGTATTACGATATAACGTATAGCGTTATACGTTATTATTTTATAACGTTTTATAACGTATAACGTTATATGGTATTATTTTATAACGTATAACGTTATATGGTTTTATTTTATAACGTATAACGTTATGTAGTGTTACGTTATAACGTATAACGTTATATAGTGTTACGTTATAACGTTGTATTGTATTACGTAAGAACGTATAACGTTATACGGTATTATCTTATAACGTATAACGTTATATGGTATTATTTTACAAAGTATAACGTTATGTAGTGTTACGTTATAACGTATAACGTTATATAGTGTTACGTTATAACGTTGTATTGTATTACGTTAGAACGTATAACGTTATACGGTATTATGTTATAACGTATAACGTTATATGGTATTATTTTATAACGTATAACGCTATGTAGTGTTACGTTATAACGTATAACGTTATATAGTGATACCTAATAACGTATAACGTTATATAGTGTTACGTTATAACGTTATATTGTATTACGTTAAAATGCATAACGTAATACGGTATTATTTTATAACGTATAACGTTATGTAGTGTTACATTACAACGCATAACGTTATGTGGTAATATTTTATAACGTATAACGTTATATAATATTATTTTATAACGTATAACGTTATGTAGTGTTACGTTATAACGTATAATGTTATGTGGTAATATTTTATAATATATAACGTTATATAATATTATTTTATAACGTATAACGTTATGTAGTGTTACGTTATAACGTATAACATTATATAGTGTTACGTTATAACGTTATATTGTATTACGTTAAAATGTATAACGTAATACGGTATTATTTTATAACGTACAACGTTATGTAGTGTTACATTACAACGCATAACGTTATGTGGTAATATTTTATAACGTATAACGTTATATGGTGTTATTTTATAACGTATAACGTTATATGGTATGAATTTATAGCGTATAACGTTATGTAGTGTTACGTTATAACGTACAACGTTATATAGTGTTTCGTTATAACGTTGTATTGTATTTCGTTAGAACGTATAACGTTATACGGTATTATTTTATAACGGATAACGTTATATGATATTATTTTATAACGCATAATGTTATATGGTATTATTTCATAACGTATAACGTTATATAATATTATTTTATAAGGTATAACGTTATGTGGTGTTACGTTATAACGTATAACGTTATATAGTGTTTCGTTATAACGTTGTATTGTATTACGCTAGAACGTATAACGTTATACGGTATTATTTTATAGCGTATAACGTTATACGGTAATATTTTATAACGTATAACGATATATAGTGTTACGTTATTACGTATAACGTTATGTGGTGTTACGTTATAACGTATAACGTTATATAGTGTTACGATATAACGTTATATGGTATTATTTTATAACGTATAACGAGATATGGTGTTATTTTATAACGTATAACGTTATATGGTATTATTTTATAATGTATAACGTTATATGGTATTATTTTATAACGTATAACGTTATGTAGTGTTACGTTATAACGTATAACGTTATGCAGTGATACGTTATAACGTATAACGTTATGTGGTAATATTTTATAACGTATAACTTTATATAATATTATTTTATAAGGTATAACGTTATATAGTGTTACGTTATAACGTTATATTATATTACGTTATAACGTATAACGTAATACGGTATTACTTAATAACGTATAACGTTATATGGTATTATATTATAACGTGTAACGTTATATGGTATTACTTTCTAACGTATTTCGTTATATGGTATCATTTCATAACATATAACGTTATATAATATTATTTTATAAGGTATAACGTTATGTGGTGCTACGTTATAACGTATAACGTTATGTGGTAATATTTTATAACGTATAACGTTATATAATAATATTTTATAACGTATAACGTTATATAGTGTTACGTTATAACGTTATATTATATTATGTTGTAACGTATAAAGATATATGGTATTATTTTATAACGTATAACGTAGTGTAGTGTTTCGTTATAACGTATAACGTTATATAGTGTTACGTTATAACGTTATACGGTATTATTTTATAACGTATAACGTTGTATGGTATTATTTTATAACGTATAACGTTATGTAGTGTAACGCTATAACGTATAACGTTATATGGTGGTATGTTATAACGTTATATTATATTACGTTAGAACGTATAAAGTTATACGGTATTATTTTATAACGGATAACGTTATATGATATTATTTTATAACGTATAACGTTATGTAGTGTTACGTTATAACGTATAACGTTATATAGTTATACCTAATAACGTATAACGTTATATAGTGTTACGTTATAACGTTATATTATATTACGTTGTAACGTATAACGTTATACGGTATTATCTTGTAACGTATAACGTTATATGGTATTATTTTATAACGTATAACGTCATATGGTGTTATTTTATAACGTATAACGTTATATGGTATTATTTTATAACGTATAACTTTATATTGTGTTATTTTATAACGTATAACGTTATATGGTATTAATTTATAACGTATAACGTTATGTAGTGTTACGTTATAACGTACAACGTTATATAGTGTTTCGTTATAACGTTATACGGTATTATTTTATAACGTATAACGTTGTATGGTATTATTTTATAACGTATAACGTTATGTAGTGTAACGCTATAACGTATAACGTTATATGGTGGTATGTTATAACGTTATATTATATTACGTTAGAACGTATAAAGTTATACGGTATTATTTTATAACGGATAACGTTATATGATATTATTTTATAACGTATAACGTTATGTAGTGTTACGTTATAACGTATAACGTTATATAGTTATACCTAATAACGTATAACGTTATATAGTGTTACGTTATAACGTTATATTATATTACGTTGTAACGTATAACGTTATACGGTATTATCTTGTAACGTATAACGTTATATGGTATTATTTTATAACGTATAACGTCATATGGTGTTATTTTATAACGTATAACGTTATATGGTATTATTTTATAACGTATAACTTTATATTGTGTTATTTTATAACGTATAACGTTATATGGTATTAATTTATAACGTATAACGTTATGTAGTGTTACGTTATAACGTACAACGTTATATAGTGTTTCGTTATAACATTGTATTGTATTTCGTTACAACGTATAACGTTATACGGTATTATTTTATAACGGATAACGTTATATGATATTAGTTTATAACGTATAACGTTCTGTAGTGTTACGTTATAACGTATAACGTTGTATGGTGTAATGTTATAACGTTATATTGTATTACGTTAGAACGTATAAAGTTATACGGTATTATTTCATAACGTATAACGTTATATAATATTATTTTATAAGGTATAACGTTATGTAGTGTAACGCTATAACGTATAACGTTATATGGTGGTATGTTATAACGTTATATTATATTACGTTAGAACGTATAAAGTTATACGGTATTATTTTATAACGGATAACGTTATATGATATTATTTTATAACGTATAACGTTATGTAGTGTTACGTTATAACGTATAACGTTATATAGTTATACCTAATAACGTATAACGTTATATAGTGTTACGTTATAACGTTATATTATATTACGTTGTAACGTATAACGTTATACGGTATTATCTTGTAACGTATAACGTTATATGGTATTATTTTATAACGTATAACGTCATATGGTGTTATTTTATAACGTATAACGTTATATGGTATTATTTTATAACGTATAACTTTATATTGTGTTATTTTATAACGTATAACGTTATATGGTATTAATTTATAACGTATAACGTTATGTAGTGTTACGTTATAACGTACAACGTTATATAGTGTTTCGTTATAACATTGTATTGTATTTCGTTACAACGTATAACGTTATACGGTATTATTTTATAACGGATAACGTTATATGATATTAGTTTATAACGTATAACGTTCTGTAGTGTTACGTTATAACGTATAACGTTGTATGGTGTAATGTTATAACGTTATATTGTATTACGTTAGAACGTATAAAGTTATACGGTATTATTTCATAACGTATAACGTTATATAATATTATTTTATAAGGTATAACGTTATGTGGTGTTACGTTATAACGTATAACGTTATATTGTATTACGATATAACGTATAACGTTATACGTTATTATTTTATAACGTTTTATAACGTATAACGTTATATGGTATTATTTTATAACGTATAACGTTATATGGTTTTATTTTATAACGTATAACGTTATGTAGTTTTACGTTATAACGTATAACGTTATATAGTGTTACGTTATAACGTTGTATTGTATTACGTTAGAACGTAAAACGTTATACGGTATTATGTTATAACGTATAACGTTATATGGTATTATTTTATAACGTATAACGTTATGTAGTGTTACGTTATAACGTATAACGTTATATAGTGTTACGTTATAACGTTGTATTCTATTACGTTAGAACGTATAACGTTATACGGTATTATGTTATAATGTATAACGTTATATGGTATTATTTTATAACGTATAACGTTATGTAGTGTTACGTTATAACGTATAACGTTATATAGTGATACCTAATATCGTATAACGTCATATAGTGTTACGTTATAACGTTATATTGTATTACGTTAAAATGTATAACGTAATACGGCATTATTTTATAACGTATAACGTTATGTAGTGTTACATTACAACGCATAACGTTATGTAGTAATATTTTATAACGTATAACGTTATATAATATTATTTTATAACGTATAACGTTATGTAGTGTTACGTTATATCGTATAACGTTATATAGCGTTACGTTATAATGTTATATTATATTACGTTATCACGTATAAAGTTATACGGTATTATTTTATATCACATAACGATATGTAGTGTTACGTTATAACGTACAACGTTATATAGAGTTTCGTTATAACGTTGTATTGTATTACGTTAGAACGTATAACGTTATACGGTATTATTTTATAACCTATAACGTTATATGTTATTATTTTATAACGTATAACGTTATATGGTGTTATTTTATAACGTATAACGTTATATGGTATTATTTTATAACGTAGAACGTTATATAGTGATACCTAATAACGTATAACGTTATGTAGTGTTACGTTATAAAGTTATATTGTACTACGTTATAACGTACAACGTTATGCGTTATTATTTTATAACGTATAACGTTATATGGTATTATTTTATAACGTGTAACGTTATATAATATTATTTTAGAACGTATAGCGTTATGTAGTGTTACGTTATAACGTATAACGATATATGGTGTTACGTTATAACGTATAACGTTATATAGTGTTACGTTATAACGTTATAATCTATTACGTTAGAACGTATAACGTTATACTGTATTATTTTATAAGGGATGATGTTATATGATATTATTCTGTAACGTATAACGTTATATGGTATTATTTCATAACGTATAACGTTATATAATATTATATTATAAGGTATAACGTTATGTGGTGTTACGTTATATCGTATAACGTTATATAGTGTTTCGTTATAACGTTGTATTGTATTACGTTAGAACGTATAACGTTATACGGTATTATTTTATAACGTATAACATTAAATGGTATTATTTTATAACGTATAACGTTATATAGTTTTACGTTGTAACGTATAACGTTATATGGAGTTACGTTATAACGTTATATTGTATTACGTTTGGACGTGTAACGTTATACGGTATTATTTTATAACGGATAACGTTATATGGTATTATTTTATAACGTATAACGTTATATAATATTATTTTATAACGTATAATGTTATGTAGTGTTACGTTGTAACGTTATATTGTATTACGTTAAAATGTATAACGTTATACGGTATTATTTTATAACGTATATCGTTATATGGTATTATTTTATAACGTACAACGTTATATAATATTATTCTATAACGTATAACGTTATGTAGTGTTACGTTATAACGTATAACGTTATATAGTGTTACGTTATTACGTTATATTGTATTACGTTAGAACGTATAACGTTGTACGGTATTATTTAATAACGTATAACGTTATATGGTATTATTCTATAACGTATATCGTTATGTAGTGTTACGTTATAACGTATAACGTTATATAGTGATACCTAATAACGTATAACGTTATGTAGTGTTACGTTATAACGATATATTGTACTACGTTATAACGTACAACGTTATACGGTATTATTTTGTAACGTATAACGTTATATGGTATTATTTTATAACGTGTAACGTCATATAATATTATTTTATAACGTATAACGTTATGTAGTGTTACGTTATAACGTATAACGATATATGGTGTTACGTTATAACGTATAACGTTATATAGTGTAACGTTGTAACGTTATATTCTATTACGTTAGAACATATAACGTTATACGGTATTATTTTATAACGGATAACGTTATATGATATTATTTTATAACGCATAATGTTATATGGTATTATTTCATAACGTATAACGTTATATAATATTATTTTATAAGGTATAACGTTATGTGGTGTTACGTTATAACGTATAACGTTATATAGTGTTTCGTTATAACGTTGTATTGTATTACGCTAGAACGTATAACGTTATACGGTATTATTTTATAGCGTATAACGTTATACGGTAATATTTTATAACGTATAACGATATATAGTGTTACGTTATTACGTATAACGTTATGTGGTGTTACGTTATAACGTATAACGTTATATAGTGTTACGATATAACGTTATATGGTATTATTTTATAACGTATAACGAGATATGGTGTTATTTTATAACGTATAACGTTATATGGTATTATTTTATAATGTATAACGTTATATGGTATTATTTTATAACGTATAACGTTATGTAGTGTTACGTTATAACGTATAACGTTATGCAGTGATACGTTATAACGTATAACGTTATGTGGTAATATTTTATAACGTATAACTTTATATAATATTATTTTATAAGGTATAACGTTATATAGTGTTACGTTATAACGTTATATTATATTACGTTATAACGTATAACGTAATACGGTATTACTTAATAACGTATAACGTTATATGGTATTATATTATAACGTGTAACGTTATATGGTATTACTTTCTAACGTATTTCGTTATATGGTATCATTTCATAACATATAACGTTATATAATATTATTTTATAAGGTATAACGTTATGTGGTGCTACGTTATAACGTATAACGTTATGTGGTAATATTTTATAACGTATAACGTTATATAATAATATTTTATAACGTATAACGTTATATAGTGTTACGTTATAACGTTATATTATATTATGTTGTAACGTATAAAGATATATGGTATTATTTTATAACGTATAACGTAGTGTAGTGTTTCGTTATAACGTATAACGTTATATAGTGTTACGTTATAACGTTATACGGTATTATTTTATAACGTATAACGTTGTATGGTATTATTTTATAACGTATAACGTTATGTAGTGTAACGCTATAACGTATAACGTTATATGGTGGTATGTTATAACGTTATATTATATTACGTTAGAACGTATAAAGTTATACGGTATTATTTTATAACGGATAACGTTATATGATATTATTTTATAACGTATAACGTTATGTAGTGTTACGTTATAACGTATAACGTTATATAGTTATACCTAATAACGTATAACGTTATATAGTGTTACGTTATAACGTTATATTATATTACGTTGTAACGTATAACGTTATACGGTATTATCTTGTAACGTATAACGTTATATGGTATTATTTTATAACGTATAACGTCATATGGTGTTATTTTATAACGTATAACGTTATATGGTATTATTTTATAACGTATAACTTTATATTGTGTTATTTTATAACGTATAACGTTATATGGTATTAATTTATAACGTATAACGTTATGTAGTGTTACGTTATAACGTACAACGTTATATAGTGTTTCGTTATAACGTTATACGGTATTATTTTATAACGTATAACGTTGTATGGTATTATTTTATAACGTATAACGTTATGTAGTGTAACGCTATAACGTATAACGTTATATGGTGGTATGTTATAACGTTATATTATATTACGTTAGAACGTATAAAGTTATACGGTATTATTTTATAACGGATAACGTTATATGATATTATTTTATAACGTATAACGTTATGTAGTGTTACGTTATAACGTATAACGTTATATAGTTATACCTAATAACGTATAACGTTATATAGTGTTACGTTATAACGTTATATTATATTACGTTGTAACGTATAACGTTATACGGTATTATCTTGTAACGTATAACGTTATATGGTATTATTTTATAACGTATAACGTCATATGGTGTTATTTTATAACGTATAACGTTATATGGTATTATTTTATAACGTATAACTTTATATTGTGTTATTTTATAACGTATAACGTTATATGGTATTAATTTATAACGTATAACGTTATGTAGTGTTACGTTATAACGTACAACGTTATATAGTGTTTCGTTATAACATTGTATTGTATTTCGTTACAACGTATAACGTTATACGGTATTATTTTATAACGGATAACGTTATATGATATTAGTTTATAACGTATAACGTTCTGTAGTGTTACGTTATAACGTATAACGTTGTATGGTGTAATGTTATAACGTTATATTGTATTACGTTAGAACGTATAAAGTTATACGGTATTATTTCATAACGTATAACGTTATATAATATTATTTTATAAGGTATAACGTTATGTAGTGTAACGCTATAACGTATAACGTTATATGGTGGTATGTTATAACGTTATATTATATTACGTTAGAACGTATAAAGTTATACGGTATTATTTTATAACGGATAACGTTATATGATATTATTTTATAACGTATAACGTTATGTAGTGTTACGTTATAACGTATAACGTTATATAGTTATACCTAATAACGTATAACGTTATATAGTGTTACGTTATAACGTTATATTATATTACGTTGTAACGTATAACGTTATACGGTATTATCTTGTAACGTATAACGTTATATGGTATTATTTTATAACGTATAACGTCATATGGTGTTATTTTATAACGTATAACGTTATATGGTATTATTTTATAACGTATAACTTTATATTGTGTTATTTTATAACGTATAACGTTATATGGTATTAATTTATAACGTATAACGTTATGTAGTGTTACGTTATAACGTACAACGTTATATAGTGTTTCGTTATAACATTGTATTGTATTTCGTTACAACGTATAACGTTATACGGTATTATTTTATAACGGATAACGTTATATGATATTAGTTTATAACGTATAACGTTCTGTAGTGTTACGTTATAACGTATAACGTTGTATGGTGTAATGTTATAACGTTATATTGTATTACGTTAGAACGTATAAAGTTATACGGTATTATTTCATAACGTATAACGTTATATAATATTATTTTATAAGGTATAACGTTATGTGGTGTTACGTTATAACGTATAACGTTATATTGTATTACGATATAACGTATAACGTTATACGTTATTATTTTATAACGTTTTATAACGTATAACGTTATATGGTATTATTTTATAACGTATAACGTTATATGGTTTTATTTTATAACGTATAACGTTATGTAGTTTTACGTTATAACGTATAACGTTATATAGTGTTACGTTATAACGTTGTATTGTATTACGTTAGAACGTAATACGTTATACGGTATTATGTTATAACGTATAACGTTATATGGTATTATTTTATAACGTATAACGTTATGTAGTGTTACGTTATAACGTATAACGTTATATAGTGTTACGTTATAACGTTGTATTCTATTACGTTAGAACGTATAACGTTATACGGTATTATGTTATAATGTATAACGTTATATGGTATTATTTTATAACGTATAACGTTATGTAGTGTTACGTTATAACGTATAACGTTATATGGTGTTATGTTATAACCTTATATTGTATTACGTTAGAACGTACAAAGTTATACGGTATTATTTTATAACGCATAACGTTATGAGGTAATATTTTATAACGTATAACGTTATATAATATTATTTTATAACGTATAAAGTTATGTAGTGTTACGTTATAATGTATATCGTTATATAGTGTTATGTTATAACGTTATATTGTATTACGTTATAACGTATAACGTTATGTGGTAATATTTTATAACGTATAACGTTATATAATATTATTTTATAACGTGTAAAGTTATGTAGTGTTACGTTATAACGTATATCGTTATATAGTGTTACGTTATAACGTTATATTGTATTACGTTATAACGTATAACGTTATAAAGTGTTACGTTATAACGTTATATTGTATTACGTTATAACGTATAACGTTATATAGTGTTACGTTATAACGTTATAATGTATTACGTTATAACGTATAACGTTATACGTTATTATTTTATAACGTTATTATTTTATAACGTATAACGATATATGGTATTATTTTATAACGTATAACTTTATATAATATTATTTTATATCGTATAACGTTATGTAGTGTTACGTTATAACGTATAACGTTATGTGGTAATATTTTATAACGTATAACGTTATATAATATTATTTTATAACGTATAACGTTATATAGTGTTACGTTATATCGTATAACGTTATATAGTGTTACGTTATAACGTTATATTATATTACGTTGTAACGTATAACGTTATACGGTGTCATTTTATAACGTATAACGTTTTACGGTATTATTTTATAACGTATAACGTTATACGGTATTATTTTGTAACGTATACCGTAGTGTAGTGTTACGTTATATCGTGTAACGTTATATAGTGTTACGTTATAACGTTATATTGTATTACGTTGTAACGTATAACGTTATACGTTATTATTTTATAACGTTATTATCTTATAACGTATAACGTTATATGGTATTATTTTATGACGTATAACTTTATATAATATTATTTCATAACGTATAACGTTATATAATATTATTTTATAAGGTATAACGTTATGTGGTGCTACGTTATAACGTATAACGTTATATAGTGTTACGTTATAACGTTATATTGTATTACGATATAACGTATAACGTTATACGTTAATATTTTATAACGTATAACGTTATATGGTATTATTTTATAACGTATAACGTTATGTAGTGTTACGTTATAACGCATAACGTTATATTGTGTTACGTTATAACGTTGTATTGTATTACGTTGGAACGTATATCGTTATACGGTATTATTTTATAACGTATAACGTTATATGGTATTATTTTATAACGTATAACGTTATGTAGTGTTACGTTATAA
Source organism: Bombus dahlbomii (assembly GCA_037178635.1). Lineage (NCBI taxonomy): Eukaryota > Metazoa > Arthropoda > Insecta > Hymenoptera > Apidae > Bombus > Bombus dahlbomii. The sequence continues at coordinate 20,862,317 of CM074102.1, forward strand.
CGTTATATTGTATTACGTTGTAACGTATAACGTTATACGTTATTATTTTATAACGTTATTATCTTATAACGTATAACGTTATATGGTATTATTTTATAACGTATAACTTTATATAATATTATTTCATAACGTATAACGTTATATAATATTATTTTATAAGGTATAACGTTATGTGGTGCTACGTTATAACGTATAACGTTATATAGTGTTACGTTATAACGTTATATTGTATTACGTTATAACGTATAACGTTATAAAGTGTTACGTTATAACGTTATAAAGTGTTACGTTATAACGTTATATTGTATTACGTTATAACGTATAACGTTATATAGTGTTACGTTATAACGTTATAATGTATTACGTTATAACGTATAACGTTATACGTTATTATTTTATAACGTTATTATTTTATAACGTATAACGTTATATGGTATTATTCTATAACGTATATCGTTATGTAGTGTTACGTTATAACGTATAACGTTATATAGTGATACCTAATAACGTATAACGTTATGTAGTGTTACGTTATAACGATATATTGTACTACGTTATAACGTACAACGTTATACGGTATTATTTTGTAACGTATAACGTTATATGGTATTATTTTATAACGTGTAACGTCATATAATATTATTTTATAACGTATAACGTTATGTAGTGTTACGTTATAACGTATAACGATATATGGTGTTACGTTATAACGTATAACGTTATATAGTGTAACGTTGTAACGTTATATTCTATTACGTTAGAACATATAACGTTATACGGTATTATTTTATAACGGATAACGTTATATGATATTATTTTATAACGCATAATGTTATATGGTATTATTTCATAACGTATAACGTTATATAATATTATTTTATAAGGTATAACGTTATGTGGTGTTACGTTATAACGTATAACGTTATATAGTGTTTCGTTATAACGTTGTATTGTATTACGCTAGAACGTATAACGTTATACGGTATTATTTTATAGCGTATAACGTTATACGGTAATATTTTATAACGTATAACGATATATAGTGTTACGTTATTACGTATAACGTTATGTGGTGTTACGTTATAACGTATAACGTTATATAGTGTTACGTTATAACGTTATATGGTATTATTTTATAACGTATAACGAGATATGGTGTTATTTTATAACGTATAACGTTATATGGTATTATTTTATAACGTATAAAGTTATATGGTGTTATTTTATAACGTATAACGTTATATGGTATTATTTTATAACGTATAACATTATATGGTGTTATTTTATAACATATAACGTTATATGTTATTAATTTATAACGTATAACGTTATGTAGTGTTACGTTATAACGTACAACGTTATATAGTGTTTCGTTATACCGTTGTATTGTATTTCGTTAGAACGTATAACGTTATACGGTATTATTTTATAACGGATAACCTTATATGATATTATTTTATAACGTATAACGTTATGTAGTGTTACGTTATAACGTATAACGTTATATAGTGATACCTAATAACGTATAACGTTATATAGTGTTACGTTATAACGTTATATTGTATTACGTTAAAATGTATAACGTAGTACGGTATTATTTTATAACGTACAATGTTATATAGTGTTACATTACAACGCATAACGTTATGTGGTAATATTTTATAATGTATAACGTTATATGGTGTTATTTTATAACGTATAACGTTATATGGTATGAATTTATAACGTATAACGTTATGTAGTGTTACGTTATAACGTACAACGTTATATAATGTTTCGTTATAACGTTGTATTGTATTTCCTTAGAACGTATAACGTTATAAAGTGTTACGTTATAACGTTATAAAGTGTTACGTTATAACGTTATATTGTATTACGTTATAACGTATAACGTTATATAGTGTTACGTTATAACGTTATAATGTATTACGTTATAACGTATAACGTTATACGTTATTATTTTATAACGTTATTATTTTATAACGTATAACGTTATATGGTATTATTCTATAACGTATATCGTTATGTAGTGTTACGTTATAACGTATAACGTTATATAGTGATACCTAATAACGTATAACGTTATGTAGTGTTACGTTATAACGATATATTGTACTACGTTATAACGTACAACGTTATACGGTATTATTTTGTAACGTATAACGTTATATGGTATTATTTTATAACGTGTAACGTCATATAATATTATTTTATAACGTATAACGTTATGTAGTGTTACGTTATAACGTATAACGATATATGGTGTTACGTTATAACGAATAACGTTATATAGTGTAACGTTGTAACGTTATATTCTATTACGTTAGAACATATAACGTTATACGGTATTATTTTATAACGGATAACGTTATATGATATTATTTTATAACGCATAATGTTATATGGTATTATTTCATAACGTATAACGTTATATAATATTATTTTATAAGGTATAACGTTATGTGGTGTTACGTTATAACGTATAACGTTATATAGTGTTTCGTTATAACGTTGTATTGTATTACGCTAGAACGTATAACGTTATACGGTATTATTTTATAGCGTATAACGTTATACGGTAATATTTTATAACGTATAACGATATATAGTGTTACGTTATTACGTATAACGTTATGTGGTGTTACGTTATAACGTATAACGTTATATAGTGTTACGTTATAACGTTATATGGTATTATTTTATAACGTATAACGAGATATGGTGTTATTTTATAACGTATAACGTTATATGGTATTATTTTATAACGTATAAAGTTATATGGTGTTATTTTATAACGTATAACGTTATATGGTATTATTTTATAACGTATAACATTATATGGTGTTATTTTATAACATATAACGTTATATGTTATTAATTTATAACGTATAACGTTATGTAGTGTTACGTTATAACGTACAACGTTATATAGTGTTTCGTTATACCGTTGTATTGTATTTCGTTAGAACGTATAACGTTATACGGTATTATTTTATAACGGATAACCTTATATGATATTATTTTATAACGTATAACGTTATGTAGTGTTACGTTATAACGTATAACGTTATATAGTGATACCTAATAACGTATAACGTTATATAGTGTTACGTTATAACGTTATATTGTATTACGTTAAAATGTATAACGTAGTACGGTATTATTTTATAACGTACAATGTTATATAGTGTTACATTACAACGCATAACGTTATGTGGTAATATTTTATAATGTATAACGTTATATGGTGTTATTTTATAACGTATAACGTTATATGGTATGAATTTATAACGTATAACGTTATGTAGTGTTACGTTATAACGTACAACGTTATATAATGTTTCGTTATAACGTTGTATTGTATTTCCTTAGAACGTATAACGTTATACGGTATTATTTTATAACGGATAACGTTATATGATATTATTTTATAACGTATAACGTTATGTAGTGTTACGTTATAACGTATAACGTTATATAGTGATACCTAGTAACGTATACCGTTATATAGTGATACCTAGTAACGTATAACGTTATATAGTGTTACGTTATAACTTTATATTGTATTACGTTAAAATGTATAACGTTATACAGTATTATTTTATAACGTATAACGTTATATGGTATTATTTTATAACGTATAACGTTATAAGGAATTATTTTATAACGTATAACGTAGTGTAGTGTTTCGTTATAACCTATAACGTTATATAGTGATACCTAGTAACGTATAACGTTATATAGTGTAACGTTATAACGCTACATTGTATTACGTTATAGCGTATAACGTTATACGGTATTACTTAACAACGTATAACGTTATATGGTATTATATTATAACGTACAACTTTATATGGTATTATTTTATAACGTATAACGTTATATGGTATTATTTCATAACGTATAACGTTATATAATATTATTTTATAACGTATAACGTAGTGTAGTGTTTCCCTATAACGTATAACGTTATATAGTGTAACGTTATAACGCTACATTGTATTACGTTATAACGTATAACGTTATGCGGTATTACTTAACAACGTATAACGTTATATGGTATTATATTATAACGTATAACGTTATATGGTATTACTTTCTAACGTATAACGTTATATGGTATTATTTCATAACGTATAACGTTATATAATATTATTTTATAAGGTATAACGGTATGTGGTGCTACGTTATAACGTATAACGTTATATAATAATATTTTATAACGTATAACGTTATATAGTGTTACGTTATAACGATATATTGTATTACGTTAAAATGTATAAGGTTATACAGTATTATTTTATAACGTATAACGTTATATGGTATTATTTTATAACGTATAACGTTATATGGTATTATTTTATAACGTACAACGTAGTGTACTGTTTCCTTATAACGTATAACGTTATATAGTGTAACGTTATAACGCTACATTGTATTACGTTATAACGTATAACGTTATACGGTATTACTTAACAACGTATAACGTTATATGGTTTTATATTATAACGTACAACTTTATATGGTATTATTTTATAACGTATAACGTTATACGGTATTATTTCATAACGTATAACGTTATATAATATTATTTTATAAGGTATAACGTTATGTGGTGTTACGTTATAACGTATAACGTTATATAGTGTTAGGTTATAACGTTATATTGTATTACGATATAACGTATAACGTTATACGTTATTATTTTATAACGTTTTATAACGTATAACGTTATATGGTATTATTTTATAACGTATAACGTTATAAGGTTTTATTTTATAACGTATAACTTTATGTAGTTTTACGTTATAACGTATAACGTTATATAGTGTTACGTTATAACGTTGTATTCTATTACGTTAGAACGTATAACGTTATACGGTATTATGTTATAATGTATAACGTTATATGGTATTATTTTATAACGTATAACGTTATGTAGTGTTACGTTATAACGTATAACGTTATATGGTGTTATGTTATAACCTTATATTGTATTACGTTAGAACGTACAAAGTTATACGGTATTATTTTATAACGCATAACGTTATGAGGTAATATTTTATAACGTATAACGTTATATAATATTATTTTATAACGTATAAAGTTATGTAGTGTTACGTTATAATGTATATCGTTATATAGTGTTATGTTATAACGTTATATTGTATTACGTTATAACGTATAACGTTATGTGGTAATATTTTATAACGTATAACGTTATATAATATTATTTTATAACGTGTAAAGTTATGTAGTGTTACGTTATAACATATAACGTTATATAGTGATACGTTATAACGTTATATTATATTACGTTATAACGTACAACGTTATACGGTATTACGTAATAACGTATAACGTTATATGGTATTATATTATAACGTATAACGTTATATGGTATTACTTTCTAACGTATAACGTTATATGGTATTATTTCATAACGTATAACGTTATATAATATTATTTTATAAGGTATAACGTATGTGTAGTGTTACGTTATATTGTATAATGTTAAATAGTGTTACGTTATAACGTTATATTATATTACGTTGTAACGTATTACGTTATATGTTATTATTATATAACGTATAACGTAGTGTAGTGTTTCGTTATAACGTATAACGTTATATAGTGTTACGTTATAACGTTATATTGTATTACGTTATAACGTATAACGTTATACGGTATTATTTCATAACGTATAACGTTATATGGTATTATTTTATAACGTATAACGTTATGTAGTGTTACGTTATAACGTATAACGTTATATAGTGTTACGTTATAACGTTGTATTGTATTACGTTAGAACGTATAACGTTATACGGTATTATTTTATAACGTATAACGTTGTATGGTATTATTTTATAACGTATAACGTTATGTAGTGTTACGTTATAACGTATAACGTTATATAGTGATACCTCATAACTTATAACGTTATATAGTGTTACGTTATAACGTTATATTATATTACGTTGTAACGTATAATGTTATACGGTATTATTTTATAACGTATAACGTTATGTCGTATTATTTTATAACGTATAACGTTATATGGTTTTATTTTATAACGTATAACGTTATATGGTATTTTTTTATAACGTATAACTTTATATGGTGTTATTTTATAACATATAACGTTATATGGTATTAATTTATAACGTATAACGTTATGTAGTGTTACGTTATAACGTACAACGTTATATAGTGTTTCGTTATAACGTTGTATTGTATTTCGTTAGAACGTATAACGTTATACGGTATTATTTTATAACGGATAACGTTATATGATATTATTTTATAACGTATAACGTTATGTAGTGTTACGTTATAACGTATAACGTTATATGGTGTTATGTTATAACGTTATATTTTATTACGTTAGAACGTATAAAGTTATACGGTATTATTTTATAACGGATAACGTTATATGATATTATTTTATAGCGTATAACGTTATGCAGTGTTACGTTATAACGTATAACGTTATATGGTGATACCTAATAACGTATAACGTTATATAGTGTTACGTTATAACGTTATATTGTATTACGTTAAAATATATAACGTAATACGGTATTATTTTATAACGTATAACGTTATGTAGTGTTACATTACAACGCATAACGTTATGTGGTAATATTTTATAACGTGTAACGTTATATGGTATTATTTTATAACGTATAACGTTGTATGGTACTATTTTATAACGTATAACGTTATGTAGTGTTACGTTATAACGTATAACGTTATATAGTGATACCTCATAACTTATAACGTTATATAGTGTTACGTTATAACGTTATATTATATTACGTTGTAACGTATAACGTTATACGGTATTATTTTATAACGTATAACGTTATATCGTAATATTTTATAACGTATAAGGTTATATGGTTTTATTTTATAACGTATAACGTTATATGGTATTTTTTTATAACGTATAACTTTATATGGTGTTATTTTATAACATATAACGTTATATGGTATTAATTTATAACGTATAACGTTATGTAGTGTTACGTTATAACGTACAACGTTATATAGTGTTTCGTTATAACGTTGTATTGTATTTCGTTAGAACGTATAACGTTATACGGTATTATTTTATAACGGCTAACGTTATATGATATTATTTTATAACGTATAACGTTATGTAGTGTTACGTTATAACGTATAACGTTATATGGTGTTATGTTATAACGTTATATTTTATTACGTTAGAACGTACAAAGTTATACGGTATTATTTTATAACGGATAACGTTATATGATATTATTTTATAGCGTATAACGTTATGCAGTGTTACGTTATAACGTATAACGTTATATAGTGATACCTAATAACGTATAACGTTATATAGTGTTACGTTATAACGTATAACGTTATATAGTGATACCTCATAACTTATAACGTTATATTTTATTACGTTAGAACGTACAAAGTTATACGGTATTATTTTATAACGGATAACGTTATATGATATTATTTTATAGCGTATAACGTTATGCAGTGTTACGTTATAACGTATAACGTTATATAGTGATACCTAATAACGTATAACGTTATATAGTGTTACGTTATAACGTTATATTGTATTACGTTAAAATATATAACGTAATACGGTATTATTTTATAACGTATAACGTTATGTAGTGTTACATTACAACGCATAACGTTATGTGGTAATATTTTATAACGTGTAACGTTATATGGTGTTATTTTATAACGTATAACGTTATACGGTATTACTTAACAACGTATAACGTTGTATGGTATTATATTATAACGTACAACTTTATATGGTATTATTTTATAACGTATAACGTTATATGGTATTATTTCATAACGTATAACGTTATATAATATTATTTTATAAGGTATAACGTTATGTGGTGTTACGTTATAACGTATAACGTTATATAGTGTTACGTTATAACGTTATATTGTATTACGATATAACGTATAGCGTTATACGTTATTATTTTATAACGTTTTATAACGTATAACGTTATATGGTATTATTTTATAACGTATAACGTTATATGGTTTTATTTTATAACGTATAACGTTATGTAGTGTTACGTTATAACGTATAACGTTATATAGTGTTACGTTATAACGTTGTATTGTATTACGTAAGAACGTATAACGTTATACGGTATTATCTTATAACGTATAACGTTATATGGTATTATTTTACAAAGTATAACGTTATGTAGTGTTACGTTATAACGTATAACGTTATATAGTGTTACGTTATAACGTTGTATTGTATTACGTTAGAACGTATAACGTTATACGGTATTATGTTATAACGTATAACGTTATATGGTATTATTTTATAACGTATAACGCTATGTAGTGTTACGTTATAACGTATAACGTTATATAGTGATACCTAATAACGTATAACGTTATATAGTGTTACGTTATAACGTTATATTGTATTACGTTAAAATGCATAACGTAATACGGTATTATTTTATAACGTATAACGTTATGTAGTGTTACATTACAACGCATAACGTTATGTGGTAATATTTTATAACGTATAACGTTATATAATATTATTTTATAACGTATAACGTTATGTAGTGTTACGTTATAACGTATAATGTTATGTGGTAATATTTTATAATATATAACGTTATATAATATTATTTTATAACGTATAACGTTATGTAGTGTTACGTTATAACGTATAACATTATATAGTGTTACGTTATAACGTTATATTGTATTACGTTAAAATGTATAACGTAATACGGTATTATTTTATAACGTACAACGTTATGTAGTGTTACATTACAACGCATAACGTTATGTGGTAATATTTTATAACGTATAACGTTATATGGTGTTATTTTATAACGTATAACGTTATATGGTATGAATTTATAGCGTATAACGTTATGTAGTGTTACGTTATAACGTACAACGTTATATAGTGTTTCGTTATAACGTTGTATTGTATTTCGTTAGAACGTATAACGTTATACGGTATTATTTTATAACGGATAACGTTATATGATATTATTTTATAACGTGTAACGTTATGTAGTGTTACGTTATAACGTATAACGTTATATAGTGATACCTAGTAACGTATAACGTTATATAGTGTTACGTTATAACTTTATATTGTATTACGTTAAAATGTATAACGTTATACAGTATTATTTTATAACGTATAACGTTATATGGTATTATTTTATAACGTATAACGTTATATGGTATTATTTTATAACGTATAACGTAGTGTAGTGTTTCGTTATAACCTATAACGTTATATAGTGATACCTAGTAACGTATAACGTTATATAGTGTAACGTTATAACGCTACATTGTATTACGTTATAGCGTATAACGTTATACGGTATTACTTAACAACGCATAACGTTATATGGTATTATATTATAACGTACAACTTTATATGGTATTATTTTATAACGTATAACGTTATATGGTATTATTTCGTAACGTATAACGTTATATAATATTATTTTATAAGGTATAACGTTATGTGGTGTTACGTTATAACGAATAACGTTATATAGTTTTACGTTATAACGTTATATTGTATTACGATATAACGTATAACGTTATACGTTATTATTTTATAACGTTTTATAACGTATAACGTTATATGGTTTTATTTTATAACGTATAACGTTATGTAGTGTTACGTAATAACGTATAACGTTATATGGTGTTATTGTATAACGTATAACGTTATATGGTATTACTTTCTAACGTATAACGTTATATGGTATTATTTCATAACGTATAACGTCATATATTATTATTTTATAAGGTTTAACGTTATGTGGTGCTACGTTATAACGTATAACGTTATATAGTGTTACGTTATAACCTTATATTATATTACGTTGTAACGTATAACGTTATATGGTATTATTTTATAACGTATAACGTAGTGTAGTGTTTCGTTATAACGTATAACGTTATGCGGTAATATTTTATAACGTATAACGTTATATAATAATATTTTATAACGTATAACGTTATATAATATTATTTTATAACGTATAGCGTTACATAGTGTTACGTTATAACGTTATATTATATTACGTTATAACGTACAACGTTATACGGTATTACGTAATAACGTATAACGTTATATGGTATTATATTATAACGTATAACGTTATATGGTATTACTTTCTAACGTATAACGTTATATGGTATTATTTCATAACGTATAACGTTATATAATATTATTTTATAAGGTATAACGTTATGTGGTGCTACGTTATAACGTATAACGTTATATAGTGTTACGTTATAACGTTATATTATATTACGTTGTAACGTATAACGTTATATGTTATTATTTTATAACGTATAACGTAGTGTAGTGTTTCGTTATAACGTATAACGTTATATAGTGTTACGTTATAACGTTATATTATATTACGTTATAACGTACAACGTTATACGGTATTACGTAATAACGTATAACGTTATATGGTATTATATTATAACGTATAACGTTATATGGTATTACTTTCTAACGTATAACGTTATATGGTATTATTTCATAACGTATAACGTTATATAATATTATTTTATAAGGTATAACGTTATGTGGTGCTACGTTATAACGTATAACGTTATATAGTGTTACGTTATAACGTTATATTATATTACGTTGTAACGTATAACGTTATATGTTATTATTTTATAACGTATAACGTAGTGTAGTGTTTCGTTATAACGTATAACGTTATATAGTGTTACGTTATAACGTTGTATTGTATTACGTTAGAACGTATAACGTTATACGGTATTACTTAACAAAATAACGTTATATGGTATTATTTCATAACGTATAACGTTATATAATATTATTTTATAAGGTATAACGTATGTGTAGTGTTACGTTATATCGTATAATGTTATATAGTGTTACGTTATAACGTTATATTATATTACGTTGTAACGTATTACGTTATATGGTATTATTATATAACGTATAACGTAGTGTAGTGTTTCGTTATAACGTATAACGTTATATAGTGATACCTCATAACTTATAACGTTATATAGTGTTACGTTATAACGTTATATTATATTACGTTGTAACGTATAACGTTATACGGTATTATTTTATAACTTATAACGTTATATGGTATTATTTTATAACGTATAACGTTATATGGTGTTATTTTATAACGTATAACTTTATATGGTGTTATTTTATAACATATAACGTTATATGGTATTAATTTATAACGTATAACGTTATATAGTGTTACGTTATAACGTTGTATTGTATTATGTAAGAACGTATAACGTTATACGGTATTATGTTATAACGTATAACGTTATATGGTATTATTTTACAAAGTATAACGTTATGTAGTGTTACGTTATAACGTATAACGTTATATAGTGTTCCGTTATAACGTTGTATTGTATTACGTTAGAACGTATAACGTTATACGGTATTATGTTATAACATATAACGTTATATGGTATTATTTTGTAACGTATAACGCTATGTTGTGTTACGTTATAACGTATAACGTTATATAGTGATACCTAATAACGTACAACGTTATATAGTGTTTCGTTATAACGTTGTATTGTATTTCGTTAGAACGTATAACGTTATACGGTATTATTTTATAACGGATAACGTTATATGATATTATTTTATAACGTATAACGTTATGTAGTGTTACGTTATAACGTATAGCGTTATATAGTGATACCTAGTAACGTATAACGTTATATAGTGTAACGTTATAACGTTATATTGTATTACGTTAAAATGTATAACGTTATACGGTATTATTTTATAACGGATAACGTTATATGATATTATTTTATAACGTATAACGTTATGTAGTGTTACGTTATAACCTATAACGTTATATAGTGATACCTAGTAACGTATAACGTTATATAGTGTAACGTTATAACGCTACATTGTATTACGTTATAGCGTATAACGTTATACGGTATTACTTAACAACGTATAACGTTATATGGTATTATATTATAACGTACAACTTTATATGGTATTATTTTATAACGTATAACGTTATATGGTATTATTTTATAACGTATAACGTTATATGGTGTTATTTTATAACGTATAACGTTATATGGTATTAATTTATAACGTATAACGTTATGGAGTGTTACGTTATAACGTACAACGTTATATAGTGTTTCGTTATAACGTTGTATTGTATTTCGTTAGAACGAATAACGTTATACGGTATTATTTTATAACGGATAACGTTATATGATATTATTTTATAACGTATAACGTTATGTAGTGTTACGTTATAACGTATAGCGTTATATAGTGATACCTAGTAACGTATAACGTTATATAGTGTAACGTTATAACGTTATATTGTATTACGGTAAAATGTATAACGTTATACGGTATTATTTTATAACGTATAACTTTATATGGTATTATTTTATAACGTATAACGTTATATCGTATTATTTTTTAACGTATAACGTAGTGTAGTGTTTCCCTATAACGTATAACGTTATATAGTGTAACGTTATAACGCTACATTGTATTACGTTATAACGTATAACGTTATACGGTATTACTTAACAACGTATAACGTTATATGGTATTATATTATAACGTATAACGTTATATGGTATTACTTTCTAACGTATAACGTTATATGGTATTATTTCATAACGTATAACGTTATATAATATTATTTTATAAGGTATAACGTTATGTGGTGCTACGTTATAACGTATAACGTTATATAGTGTTACGTTATAACGTTATATTGTATTACGTTGTAACATATAACGTTATATGGTATTATTTTATAACGTATAACGCAGTGTAGTGTTTCGTTATAACGTATAACGTTATGTGGTAGTATTTTATAACGTATAACGTTATATAATAATATTTTATAACGTATAACGTTATATAATATTATTTTATAACGTATAACGTTATATAGTGTTACGTTATAACGTTATATTATATTACGTTATAACGTACAACGTTATACGGTATTACGTAATAACGTATAACGTTTTATGGTATTATATTATAACGTATAACGTTATATGGTATTACTTTCTAACATATAACGTTATATGGTATTATTTCATAACGTATAACGTTATATAATATTATTTTATAAGGTATAACGTTATGTGGTGCTACGTTATAACGTATAACGTTATATAGTGTTACGTTATAACGTTTTATTATATTACGTTGTAACGTATAACGTTATATGGTATTATTTCATAACGTATAACGTAGTGTAGTGTTTCGTTATAACGTATAACGTTATATAGTGTTACGTTATAACGTTGTATTGTATTACGTTAGAACGTATAACGTTATACGGTATTACTTAACAACGTATAACGTTATATGGTATTATTTCATAACGTATAACGTTATATAATATTATTTTATAAGGTATAACGTATGTGTAGTGTTACGTTATATCGTATAATGTTATATAGTGTTACGTTATAACGTTATATTATATTACGTTGTAACGTATTACGTTATATGGTATTATTATATAACGTATAACGTAGTGTAGTGTTTCGTTATAACGTATAACGTTATATAGTGTTACGTTATAACGTTATATTGTATTACGTTATAACGTATAACGTTATACGGTATTATTTCATAACGTATAACGTTATGTAGTGTTACGTTATAACGTATAACGTTATACGGTATTATTTTATAACGTATAACGTTGTATGGTACTATTTTATAACGTATAACGTTATGTAGTGTTACGTTATAACGTATAACGTTATATAGTGATACCTCATAACTTATAACGTTATATAGTGTTACGTTATAACGTTATATTATATTACGTTGTAACGTATAACGTTATACGGTATTATTTTATAACGTATAACGTTATATCGTAATATTTTATAACGTATAAGGTTATATGGTTTTATTTTATAACGTATAACGTTATATGGTATTTTTTTATAACGTATAACTTTATATGGTGTTATTTTATAACATATAACGTTATATGGTATTAATTTATAACGTATAACGTTATGTAGTGTTACGTTATAACGTACAACGTTATATAGTGTTTCGTTATAACGTTGTATTGTATTTCGTTAGAACGTATAACGTTATACGGTATTATTTTATAACGGCTAACGTTATATGATATTATTTTATAACGTATAACGTTATGTAGTGTTACGTTATAACGTATAACGTTATATGGTGTTATGTTATAACGTTATATTTTATTACGTTAGAACGTACAAAGTTATACGGTATTATTTTATAACGGATAACGTTATATGATATTATTTTATAGCGTATAACGTTATGCAGTGTTACGTTATAACGTATAACGTTATATAGTGATACCTAATAACGTATAACGTTATATAGTGTTACGTTATAACGTATAACGTTATATAGTGATACCTCATAACTTATAACGTTATATTTTATTACGTTAGAACGTACAAAGTTATACGGTATTATTTTATAACGGATAACGTTATATGATATTATTTTATAGCGTATAACGTTATGCAGTGTTACGTTATAACGTATAACGTTATATAGTGATACCTAATAACGTATAACGTTATATAGTGTTACGTTATAACGTTATATTGTATTACGTTAAAATATAAAACGTAATACGGTATTATTTTATAACGTATAACGTTATGTAGTGTTACATTACAACGCATAACGTTATGTGGTAATATTTTATAACGTGTAACGTTATATGGTGTTATTTTATAACGTATAACGTTATACGGTATTACTTAACAACGTATAACGTTGTATGGTATTATATTATAACGTACAACTTTATATGGTATTATTTTATAACGTATAACGTTATATGGTATTATTTCATAACGTATAACGTTATATAATATTATTTTATAAGGTATAACGTTATGTGGTGTTACGTTATAACGTATAACGTTATATAGTGTTACGTTATAACGTTATATTGTATTACGATATAACGTATAGCGTTATACGTTATTATTTTATAACGTTTTATAACGTATAACGTTATATGGTATTATTTTATAACGTATAACGTTATATGGTTTTATTTTATAACGTATAACGTTATGTAGTGTTACGTTATAACGTATAACGTTATATAGTGTTACGTTATAACGTTGTATTGTATTACGTAAGAACGTATAACGTTATACGGTATTATCTTATAACGTATAACGTTATATGGTATTATTTTACAAAGTATAACGTTATGTAGTGTTACGTTATAACGTATAACGTTATATAGTGTTACGTTATAACGTTGTATTGTATTACGTGAGAACGTATAACGTTATACGGTATTATGTTATAACGTATAACGTTATATGGTATTATTTTATAACGTATAACGCTATGTAGTGTTACGTTATAACGTATAACGTTATATAGTGATACCTAATAACGTATAACGTTATATAGTGTTACGTTATAACGTTATATTGTATTACGTTAAAATGCATAACGTAATACGGTATTATTTTATAACGTATAACGTTATGTAGTGTTACATTACAACGCATAACGTTATGTGGTAATATTTTATAACGTATAACGTTATATAATATTATTTTATAACGTATAACGTTATGTAGTGTTACGTTATAACGTATAATGTTATGTGGTAATATTTTATAATATATAACGTTATATAATATTATTTTATAACGTATAACGTTATGTAGTGTTACGTTATAACGTATAACATTATATAGTGTTACGTTATAACGTTATATTGTATTACGTTAAAATGTATAACGTAATACGGTATTATTTTATAACGTACAACGTTATGTAGTGTTACATTACAACGCATAACGTTATGTGGTAATATTTTATAACGTATAACGTTATATGGTGTTATTTTATAACGTATAACGTTATATGGTATGA
The DNA here is from genome assembly GCA_037178635.1 of Bombus dahlbomii. Taxonomy (NCBI): domain Eukaryota; kingdom Metazoa; phylum Arthropoda; class Insecta; order Hymenoptera; family Apidae; genus Bombus; species Bombus dahlbomii. Next base: position 20,878,287 of record CM074102.1, read on the forward strand.
ATTTATAGCGTATAACGTTATGTAGTGTTACGTTATAACGTACAACGTTATATAGTGTTTCGTTATAACGTTGTATTGTATTTCGTTAGAACGTATAACGTTATACGGTATTATTTTATAACGGATAACGTTATATGATATTATTTTATAACGTGTAACGTTATGTAGTGTTACGTTATAACGTATAACGTTATATAGTGATACCTAGTAACGTATAACGTTATATAGTGTTACGTTATAACTTTATATTGTATTACGTTAAAATGTATAACGTTATACAGTATTATTTTATAACGTATAACGTTATATGGTATTATTTTATAACGTATAACGTTATATGGTATTATTTTATAACGTATAACGTAGTGTAGTGTGTCGTTATAACCTATAACGTTATATAGTGATACCTAGTAACGTATAACGTTATATAGTGTAACGTTATAACGCTACATTGTATTACGTTATAGCGTATAACGTTATACGGTATTACTTAACAACGCATAACGTTATATGGTATTATATTATAACGTACAACTTTATATGGTATTATTTTATAACGTATAACGTTATATGGTATTATTTCGTAACGTATAACGTTATATAATATTATTTTATAAGGTATAACGTTATGTGGTGTTACGTTATAACGAATAACGTTATATAGTTTTACGTTATAACGTTATATTGTATTACGATATAACGTATAACGTTATACGTTATTATTTTATAACGTTTTATAACGTATAACGTTATATGGTTTTATTTTATAACGTATAACGTTATGTAGTGTTACGTAATAACGTATAACGTTATATGGTGTTATTGTATAACGTATAACGTTATATGGTATTACTTTCTAACGTATAACGTTATATGGTATTATTTCATAACGTATAACGTCATATATTATTATTTTATAAGGTTTAACGTTATGTGGTGCTACGTTATAACGTATAACGTTATATAGTGTTACGTTATAACCTTATATTATATTACGTTGTAACGTATAACGTTATATGGTATTATTTTATAACGTATAACGTAGTGTAGTGTTTCGTTATAACGTATAACGTTATGCGGTAATATTTTATAACGTATAACGTTATATAATAATATTTTATAACGTATAACGTTATATAATATTATTTTATAACGTATAGCGTTACATAGTGTTACGTTATAACGTTATATTATATTACGTTATAACGTACAACGTTATACGGTATTACGTAATAACGTATAACGTTATATGGTATTATATTATAACGTATAACGTTATATGGTATTACTTTCTAACGTATAACGTTATATGGTATTATTTCATAACGTATAACGTTATATAATATTATTTTATAAGGTATAACGTTATGTGGTGCTACGTTATAACGTATAACGTTATATAGTGTTACGTTATAACGTTATATTATATTACGTTGTAACGTATAACGTTATATGTTATTATTTTATAACGTATAACGTAGTGTAGTGTTTCGTTATAACGTATAACGTTATATAGTGTTACGTTATAACGTTATATTATATTACGTTATAACGTACAACGTTATACGGTATTACGTAATAACGTATAACGTTATATGGTATTATATTATAACGTATAACGTTATATGGTATTACTTTCTAACGTATAACGTTATATGGTATTATTTCATAACGTATAACGTTATATAATATTATTTTATAAGGTATAACGTTATGTGGTGCTACGTTATAACGTATAACGTTATATAGTGTTACGTTATAACGTTATATTATATTACGTTGTAACGTATAACGTTATATGTTATTATTTTATAACGTATAACGTAGTGTAGTGTTTCGTTATAACGTATAACGTTATATAGTGTTACGTTATAACGTTGTATTGTATTACGTTAGAACGTATAACGTTATACGGTATTACTTAACAAAATAACGTTATATGGTATTATTTCATAACGTATAACGTTATATAATATTATTTTATAAGGTATAACGTATGTGTAGTGTTACGTTATATCGTATAATGTTATATAGTGTTACGTTATAACGTTATATTATATTACGTTGTAACGTATTACGTTATATGGTATTATTATATAACGTATAACGTAGTGTAGTGTTTCGTTATAACGTATAACGTTATATAGTGTTACGTTATAACGCTACATTGTATTACGTTATAGCGTATAACGTTATACGGTATTACTTAACAACGCATAACGTTATATGGTATTATATTATAACGTACAACTTTATATGGTATTATTTTATAACGTATAACGTTATATGGTATTATTTCGTAACGTATAACGTTATATAATATTATTTTATAAGGTATAACGTTATGTGGTGTTACGTTATAACGAATAACGTTATATAGTTTTACGTTATAACGTTATATTGTATTACGATATAACGTATAACGTTATACGTTATTATTTTATAACGTTTTATAACGTATAACGTTATATGGTTTTATTTTATAACGTATAACGTTATGTAGTGTTACGTAATAACGTATAACGTTATATGGTGTTATTGTATAACGTATAACGTTATATGGTATTACTTTCTAACGTATAACGTTATATGGTATTATTTCATAACGTATAACGTCATATATTATTATTTTATAAGGTTTAACGTTATGTGGTGCTACGTTATAACGTATAACGTTATATAGTGTTACGTTATAACCTTATATTATATTACGTTGTAACGTATAACGTTATATGGTATTATTTTATAACGTATAACGTAGTGTAGTGTTTCGTTATAACGTATAACGTTATGCGGTAATATTTTATAACGTATAACGTTATATAATAATATTTTATAACGTATAACGTTATATAATATTATTTTATAACGTATAGCGTTACATAGTGTTACGTTATAACGTTATATTATATTACGTTATAACGTACAACGTTATACGGTATTACGTAATAACGTATAACGTTATATGGTATTATATTATAACGTATAACGTTATATGGTATTACTTTCTAACGTATAACGTTATATGGTATTATTTCATAACGTATAACGTTATATAATATTATTTTATAAGGTATAACGTTATGTGGTGCTACGTTATAACGTATAACGTTATATAGTGTTACGTTATAACGTTATATTATATTACGTTGTAACGTATAACGTTATATGTTATTATTTTATAACGTATAACGTAGTGTAGTGTTTCGTTATAACGTATAACGTTATATAGTGTTACGTTATAACGTTATATTATATTACGTTATAACGTACAACGTTATACGGTATTACGTAATAACGTATAACGTTATATGGTATTATATTATAACGTATAACGTTATATGGTATTACTTTCTAACGTATAACGTTATATGGTATTATTTCATAACGTATAACGTTATATAATATTATTTTATAAGGTATAACGTTATGTGGTGCTACGTTATAACGTATAACGTTATATAGTGTTACGTTATAACGTTATATTATATTACGTTGTAACGTATAACGTTATATGTTATTATTTTATAACGTATAACGTAGTGTAGTGTTTCGTTATAACGTATAACGTTATATAGTGTTACGTTATAACGTTGTATTGTATTACGTTAGAACGTATAACGTTATACGGTATTACTTAACAAAATAACGTTATATGGTATTATTTCATAACGTATAACGTTATATAATATTATTTTATAAGGTATAACGTATGTGTAGTGTTACGTTATATCGTATAATGTTATATAGTGTTACGTTATAACGTTATATTATATTACGTTGTAACGTATTACGTTATATGGTATTATTATATAACGTATAACGTAGTGTAGTGTTTCGTTATAACGTATAACGTTATATAGTGTTACGTTATAACGTTATATTGTATTACGTTATAACGTATATCGTTATACGGTATTATTTCATAACGTATAACGTTATATGGTATTATTTTATAACGTATAACGTTATGTAGTGTTACGTTATAACGTATAACGTTATATGGTGTTATGTTATAACGTTGTATTGTATTACGTTAGAACGTATAAAGTTGTACGGTATTATTTTATAACGGATAACGTTATATGATATTATTTTATATCGTACAACGTTATGTAGTGCTACGTTATAACGTATAACGTTATATAGTGATACCTCATAACTTATAACGTTATATAGTGTTACGTTATAACGTTATATTATATTACGTTGTAACGTATAACGTTATACGGTATTATTTTATAACTTATAACGTTATATGGTATTATTTTATAACGTATAACGCTATATGGTGTTATTTTATAACGTATAACTTTATATGGTGTTATTTTATAACATATAACGTTATATGGTATTAATTTATAACGTATAACGTTATGTAGTGTTACGTTATAACGTACAACGTTATATAGTGTTTCGTTATAACGTTGTATTGTATTTCGTTAGAATGTATAACGTTATACGGTACTATTTTATAACGGATAACGTTATATGATATTATTTTATAACGTATAACGTTATGTAGTGTTACGTTATAACGTATAACGTTATATGGTGTTATGTTATAACGTTATATTTTATTACGTTAGAACGTATAAAGATATACGGTATTATTTTATAACGGATAACGTTATATGATATTATTTTATAGCGTATAACGTTATGTAGTGTTACGTTATAACGTATAACGTTATATAGTGATACCTAATAACGTATAACGTTATATAGTGTTACGTTATAACGTTATATTGTATTACCTTAAAATGTATAACGTAATACGGTATTATTTTATAACGTATAACGTTATGTAGTGTTACATTACAACGCATAACGTTATGTGGTAATATTTTATAACGTATAACGTTATATGGTGTTATTTTATAACGTATAACGTTATATGGTATTAATTTATAACGTATAACATTATATGGTGTTATTGTATAACATATAACGATATATGTTATTAATTTATAACGTATAACGTTAGGTAGTGTTACGTTATAACGTATAACGTTATATAGTGATACCTAGTAACGTATAACGTTATATAGTGTTACCTTATAACGCTACATTGTATTACGTTATAACGTATAACGTTATACGTTATTATTAACAACGTATAACGTTGTATGGTATTATATTATAACGTACAACTTTATATGGTATTATTTTATAACGTATAGCGTTATATGGTATTATTTCATAACGTATAAGGTTATATAGTATTATTTTATAACGTATAACGTTATGTAGTGTTACGTTATAACGTATAATGTTATGTGGTAATATTTTATGATATATAACGTTATATAATATTATTTTATAACGTATAACGTTATGTAGTGTTACGTTATAACGTATAACATTATATAGTGTTACGTTATAACGTTATATTATATTACGTTGTAACGTATAACGTTATACGGTGTTATTTTATAACGTATAACGTTATACGGTTTTATTTTATAAGGTATAACGTTATACGGTTTTATTTTATAACGTGTAACGTTATATGGTATTATTTTATAACGTATAACGTTGTGTAGTGTTACGTTATTACGTATAACGTTATATAGTGATACCTAATAACGTATAACGTTATATAGTGTAACGTTATAACGCTATATTGTATTACGTTTTAAAGTATAACGTTATACGGTATTACTTGACAACGTATAACGTTAAATGGTATTATATTATTACGTATAACGTTATATGGTATTATTTTATAACGTATAACGTTATATAGAGTTTCGTTATAACATTGTATTGTATTACGTTAGAACGTATAACGTTATACGGTATTATCTTATAACGTATAACGTCATATGGTATTATTTTATAACGTATAACGTTATATAATATTAGTTTATAACGTATAACGTTATGTAGTGTTACGTTATAACGTACAACGTTATATAGTGTTTCGTCATAACGTTGTATTGTATTTCGTTAGAACGTATAACGTTGTACGGTATTATTTTATAACGGATAACGTTATATGATATTATTTTATAACGTATAACGTTATGTAGTGTTACGTTATTACGTATAACGTTATATAGTGATACCTAATAACGTATAACGTTATGTAGTGTTACGTTATGACGTACAACGTTATATAGTGTTACGTTATAACGTTGTATTGTATTACGTTAGAACGTATAACGTTATACGGTATTATGTTGTAACGTATAACGTTATATGGTATTATTTTACAACGTATAACGTTATGTAGTGTTACGTTATAACGTATAACGTTATATAGTGTTACGTTATAACGTTGTATTGTATTACGTTAGAACGTATAACGTTATACGGTATTATGTTATAACGTATAACGTTATATGGTATTATTTTATAACGTATAATGCTATGTAGTGTTACGTTATAACGTATAACGTTATATGGTGTTATGTTATAACGTTATATTGTATTACGTTAGAACGTATAAAGTTATTCGGTATTATTTTATTACGGATAACGTTATATGATATTATTTTATAACGTATAACGTTATGTAGTGTTACGTTATAACGTATAACGTTATATAGTGATACCTAATAACGTATAACGTTATATAGTGTTACGTTATAACGTTATATTGTATTACGTTAAAATGCATAACGTAATACGGTATTATGTTATAACGTATAACGTTATGTAGTGTTACATTACAACGCATAACGTTATGTGGTAATATTTTATAACGTATAACGTTATATAATATTATTTTATAACGTATAACGTTATGTAGTGTTACGTTATAACGTATAACATTATATAGTGTTTCGTTATAACGTTATATTATATTACGTTGTAACGTATAACGTTATACGGTGTTATTTTATAACGTATAACGTTATACGGTTTTATTTTATAACGTATAACGTTATACGGTATTATTTTATAACGTGTAACGTTATATGGTATTATTTTATAACGTATAACGTAGTGTAGTGTTACGTTATAACGTATAACGTTATATAGTGTAACGTTATAACGCTACATTGTATTACGTTTTAAAGTATAACGTTATACGTTATGACTTGACAACGTATAACGATATATGGTATTATATTATTACGTATAACGTTATATGGTATTATTTTATAACGTATAACGTTATATAGATTTTCGTTATAACGTTGTATTGTATTACGTTAGAACGTATAACGTTATACGGTATTATCTTATACCGTATAACGTCATATGGTATTATTTTATAACGTAAAACGTTATATAATATTAGTTTATAACGTATAACGTTGTATTGTATTACGTTAGAACGTATAACGTTATACGGTATTATTTTATAACGGATAACGTTATATGATATTATTTTATAACGTATAACGTTATGTAGTGTTACGTTATTACGTATAACGTTATATAGTGATACCTAATAACGTATAACGTTATGTAGTGTTACGTTATAACGTACAACGTTATATAGTGTTTCGTTATAACGTTGTATTGTATTTCGTTAGAACGTATAACGTAATACGGTATTATTTTATAACGGATAACGTTATATGATATTATTTTATAACGTATAACGTTATGTAGTGTTACGTTATAACGTATAGCGTTATATAGTGATACCTAGTAACGTATAACGTTGTATAGTTTAACGTTATAACGTTATATTGTATTACGTTAAAATGTATAACGTTATACGGTATTATTTTATAACGTATAACGTTATATGGCATTATTTTATAACGTATAACGTTATATGGTTTTATTTTATAACGTATAACGTTATATGGTATTATTTTATAACGTATAACGTTATGTAGTGTTACGTTATAACGTACAACGTTATATAGTGTTACGTTATAACGTTGTATTGTATTACGTTATAATGTATAACGTTATAAGTTATTGTTTTATAACGTATAACGTTATATGGTATTATTTTATAACGTATAACGTTATGTAGTGTTACGTTATAACGTATAACGTTATATAGTGTTTCGTTATAACGTTGTATTGTATTACGTTATAATGTCTAACGTTATAAGTTATTATTTTATAACGTTTAACGTTATATGGTATTATTTTATAACGTATAACGTTATGTAGTGTTACGTTATAACGTATAACGTTATACAGTGTTTCGTTATAACGTTGTATTGTATTACGTTATAATGTCTAACGTTATAAGTTATTATTTTATAACGTATAACGTTATATGGTGATATTTTATAACGTATAACGTTATGTGGTAATATTTTATAACGCATAACGTGATATAATATTACGTTATAACGTATAACGTTATACGGTATTATTTTATAACGTACAACGTTATATGGTATTATTTTATAACGTATAACGTTATGTAGTGTTACGTTATAACGTATAACGTTATATAGTGTTACGTTATAACGTTATATTGTATTACGTTAGAACGTGTAACGTTATATGGTATTATTTTATAACGTATAACGTTATATGGTATTCTTTTATAACGTATAACGTTATGTAGTGTTACGTTATAACGTATAACGATATATAGTGTTTCGTTATAACGTTGTATTGTATTACGTTATAATGTCTAACGTTATAAGTTATTATTTTATAACGTTTAACGTTATATGGTATTATTTTGTAACGTTTAACGTTATATGGTATTATTTTATAACGTATAACGTTCTATGGTGTTATTTTATAACGTATAACGTTATGTAGTGTTACGTTATAACGTATAACGTTATATAGTGTTTCGTTATAACGTTGTATTGTATTACGTTATAATGTCTAACGTTATAAGTTATTATTTTGTAACGTTTAATGTTATATGGTATTACTTTATAACGTATAACGTTCTATGGTGTTATTTTATAACGTATAACGTTATGTAATGTTACGTTATAACGTATAACGTTATATTATATTACGTTATAACGCATAACGTTATAAGTTATTATTTTATAACGTATAACGCTATATGGTATTATTTTATAACGTATAACGTTATATGGTGTTATTTTATATCGTATAACGTTATATGGTATTAATTTATAACGTATATCGTTATGTAGTGTTACGTTATAACGTATAACGTTATATAGTGTTACGTTACAACGTTATATTGTATTACGTTAGAACGTATAACGTTGTACGGTATTATTTAATAACGTATAACGTTATGTAGTGTTACGTTATAACGTACAACGTTATACGGTATTATTTTATAACGTATAACGTTATATGGCATTATTTTATAACGTATAACGTTATATGGTATTATTTTATAACGTATAACGTTATATGGTGTTATTTTATAACATATAACGTTATATGGTGTTATTTTATAACGTATAACGTTATATGGTATTACTTTATAACGTATAACGTTATGTAGTGTTACGTTATAACGTATAACGTTATATAGTGTTTCGTTATAACGTTGTATTGTATTTCGTTAGAACGTATAACGTTATACGGTATTATTTTATAACGGATAACGTTATATGATATTATATTATAACGTATAACGTTATGTAGTGTTACGTTATAACGTATAACGTCATATAGTGTTTCGTTATAACGTTGTATTGTATTACGTTATAATGTATAACGTTATAAGTTATTATCTTATAACGTTTAACGTTATATGGTATTATTTTATAACGTATAACGTTATATGGTGTTATTTTATAACGTATAACGTTATGTGGTAATATTTTATAACGCATAACGTTATATAATATTATTTTATAACGTATAACGTTATATGGTATTATTTAATAACGTATAACGTTATATAGTGTTTCGTTATAACGTTGTATTGTATTACGTTATAATGTATAACGTTATATAGTGTTTCGTTATAACGTTGTATTGTATTACGTTAGAACGTATAACGTTATAAGTTATTGTTTTATAACGTATAACGTTATATGGTATTATTTTATAACGTATAACGTTATGTAGTGTTACGTTATAACGTATAACGTTATATAGTGTTTCGTTATAACGTTGTATTGTATTACGTTATAATGTCTAACGTTATAAGTTATTATTTTATAACGTTTAACGTTATATGGTATTATTTTATAACGTATAACGTTATGTAGTGTTACGTTATAACGTATAACGTTATATAGTGTTTCGTTATAACGTTGTGTTGTATTACGTTATAATGTCTAACGTTATAAGTTATGATTTTATAACGTATAACGTTATATGGTGTTATTTTATAACGTATAACGTTATGTGGTAATATTTTATAACGCATAACGTGATATAATATTACGTTATAACGTATAACGTTATACGGTATTATTTTATAACGTACAACGTTATATGGTATTATTTTATAACGTATAACGTTATATGGTGTTATTTTATAACGTATAACTTTATATGGTGTTATTTTATAGCATATAACGTTATATGGTATTAATTTATAACGTATAACGTTATGTAGTGTTACGTTATAACGTACAACGTTATATAGTGTTTCGTTATAACGTTGTATTGTATTTCGTTAGAACGTATAACGTTATACGGTAATATTTTATAACGGATAACGTTATATGATATTATTTTATAACGTAGAACGTTATGTAGTGTTACGTTATAACGTATAACGTTATATGGTGTTATGTTATAACGTTATATTTTATTACGTTAGAACGTATAAAGTTATACGGTATTATTTTATAACGGATAACGTTATATGATATTATTTTATAGCGTATAACGTTATGTAGTGTTACGTTATAACGTATAACGTTATATAGTGATACCTAATAACGTATAACGTTATATAGTGTTACGTTATAACGTTATATTGTATTACCTTAAAATGTATAACGTAATACGGTATTATTTTATAACGTATAACGTTATGTAGTGTTACATTACAACGCATAACGTTATGTGGTAATATTTTATAACGTATAACGTTATATGGTGTTATTTTATAACGTATGACGTTATATGGTATTAATTTATAACGTATAACGCTATGTAGTGTTACGTTATAACGTACAACGTTATATAGTGTTTCGTTACAACGTTGTATTGTATTTCGTTAGAACGTATAACGTTATACGGTATTATTTTATAACGGATAACGTTATATGATATTATTTTATAACGTATAACGTTATGTAGTGTTACGTTATAACGTATAACGTTATATAGTGATACCTAGTAACGTATAACGTTATATAGTGTTACGTTATATCGCTACATTGTATTACGTTATAACGTATAACGTTATACGGTATTACTTAACAACGTATAACGTTGTATGGTATTATATTATAACGTACAACTTTATATGGTATTATTTTATAACGTATAACGTTATATGGTATTATTTCATAACGTATAACGTTATATAATATTATTTTATAAGGTATAACGTTATGTGGTGTTACGTTATAACGTATAACGTCATATAGTGTTATAACGTTATATTGTATTACGATATAACGTATAACGTTATACGTTATTATTTTATAACGTTTTATAACGTATAACGTTATATGGTATTATTTTATAACGTATAACGTTATATGGTTTTATTTTATAACGTATAACGTTATGTAGTGTTACGTTATAACGTATAACGTTATATGGTATTAATTTATAACGTATAACGCTATGTAGTGTTACGTTATAACGTACAACGTTATATAGTGTTTCGTTATAACGTTGTATTGTATTTCGTTAGAACGTATAACGTTATACGGTATTATTTTATAACGGATAACTTTATATGATATTATTTTATAACGTATAACGTTATATACTGATACCTAGTAACGTATAACGTTATATAGTGTTACGTTATAACGCTACATTGTATTACGTTATAACGTATAACGTTATACGGTATTACTTAACAACGTATAACGTTGTATGGTATTATATTATAACGTACAACTTTATATGGTATTATTTTATAACGTATAACGTTATATGGTATTATTTCATAACGTATAACGTTATATAATATTATTTTATATGGTATAACGTTATGTGGTGTTACGTTATAACGTATAACGTCATATAGTGTTACGTTATAACGTTATATTGTATTACGATATAACGTATAACGTTATACGTTATTATTTTATAACGTTTTATAACGTATAACGTTATATGGTATTATTTTATAACGTATAACGATATATAGTGTTACGTTATAACGTATAACGTTGTGTGGTGTTACGTTATAACGAATAACGTTATATAGTGTTACGTTATAACGTTATATGGTATTATTTTATAACGTATAACGAGATGTGGTGTTATTTTATAACGTATAACGTTATATGGTAATATTTTATAACGTATAAAGTTCTATGGTGTTATTTTATAACGTATAACGTTATATGGTATTATTTTATAACGTATAACATTATATGGTGTTATTGTATAACATATAACGTTATATGTTATTAATTTATAACGTATAATGTTATGTAGTGTTACGTTATAACGTACAACGTTATATAGTGTTTCGTTATAACGTTGTATTGTATTTCGTTAGAACGTATAACGTTATACGGTATTATTTTATAACGGATAACGTTATATGATATTATTTTATAACGTATAACGTTATGTAGTGTTACGTTATTACGTATAACGTTATATAGTGATACCTAATAACGTATAACGTTATGTAGTGTTACGTTATGACGTACAACGTTATATAGTGTTACGTTATAACGTTGTATTGTATTACGTTAGAACGTATAACGTTATACGGTATTATGTTGTAACGTATAACGTTATATGGTATTATTTTACAACGTATAACGTTATGTAGTGTTACGTTATAACGTATAACGTTATATAGTGTTACGTTATAACGTTGTATTGTATTACGTTAGAACGTATAACGTTATACGGTATTATGTTATAACGTATAACGTTATATGGTATTATTTTATAACGTATAACGCTATGTAGTGTTACGTTATAACGTATAACGTTATATGGTGTTATGTTATAACGTTATATTGTATTACGTTAGAACGTATAAAGTTATTCGGTATTATTTTATTACGGATAACGTTATATGATATTATTTTATAACGTATAACGTTATGTGGTGTTACGTTATAACGTATAACGTTATATAGTGATACCTAATAACGTATAACGTTATATAGTGTTACGTTATAACGTTATATTGTATTACGTTAAAATGCATAACGTAATACGGTATTATTTTATAACGTATAACGTTATGTAGTGTTACATTACAACGCATAACGTTATGTGGTAATATTTTATAACGTATAACGTTATATAATATTATTTTATAACGTATAACATTATGTAGTGTTACGTTATAACGTATAATGTTATGTGGTAATATTTTATAATATATAACGTTTTATAATATTATTTTATAACGTATAACGTTATGTAGTGTTACGTTATAACGTATAGCGTTATATAGTGATACCTAGTAACGTATAACGTTGTATAGTTTAACGTTATAACGTTATATTGTATTACGTTAAAATGTATAACGTTATACGGTATTATTTTATAACGTATAACGTTATATGGCATTATTTTATAACGTATAACGTTATATGGTTTTATTTTATAACGTATAACGTTATATGGTATTATTTTATAACGTATAACGTTATGTAGTGTTACGTTATAACGTACAACGTTATATAGTGTTACGTTATAACGTTGTATTGTATTACGTTATAATGTATAACGTTATAAGTTATTGTTTTATAACGTATAACGTTATATGGTATTATTTTATAACGTATAACGTTATGTAGTGTTACGTTATAACGTATAACGTTATATAGTGTTTCGTTATAACGTATAACGTTATATAGTGTTACGTTATAACGTTATATTGTATTACGTTAGAACGTGTAACGTTATATGGTATTATTTTATAACGTATAACGTTATATGGGTTTATTTTATAACGTATAACGTTATATGGTGTTATTTTATAACGTATAACGTTATGTAGTGTTACGTTATAACGTATAACTTTATATAGCGTTTCGTTATAACGTTGTATTGTATTACATTAGAACGTATAACGTTATACGGTATTATTTTATAACGTATAACGTTATATGGTACTATTTTATAACGTATAACGTTATGTGTTGTTACGTTATAACGTATAACGTTATATAGTGTTTCGTTATAACGATATATAGTATTACGTTATAATGTATAACGTTATAAGTTATTATTTTATAACGTATAACGTTATAAGTTATTAATTTGTAACGTATAACGTTATATGGTATTATTTTATAACGCATAACGTTATATGGTGTTATTTTATAACGTATAACGTTATATGGTATTAATTTATAACGTATAACGTTATGTAGCGTTACGTTAAAACGTATAACGTTATATAGTGTTTCGTTATAACGTTTTATTGTGTTTCGTTAGAACGTATAACTTTTTACGGTATTATTTTATAACGGATAACGTTATTTGATATTATTTTATAATGTATAACGTTATATCGTATTATTTTATAACGTATAACGTTATGTAGTGTCACGTTATAACGTATAACGTTATATAGTGTTACCTTATAACGTTATATTGTATTACGTTATAACGTATAACGTTATATGTTATTATTTAATAACGTATAACGTTTTATAATATTATTTTATAAGGTATAACGTTATGTGGTGTTACGTTATAACGTATAACGTTATATAGTGTTTCGTTATAACGTTGTATTTTATTACATTAGAACGTATAACGTTATACGGTATTATTTTATAACGTATAACGTTATATGGTACTATTTTATAACGTATAACGTTATGTAGTGTTACGTTATAACGTATAACGTTATATGGTGTTACGTTATAACGTTATATTGTATTACGTTAAAATGTATAACGTTATACGGTATTATTTTATATCGTATAACGATATATGGTATTATTTTAAAACGTATAACGTTATATAATATTATTTTATAACGTATAACGTTATGTAGTGTTACGTTATATCGTATAACGTTATATTGTATTACGTTAAAATGTATAACGTTATACGGTATTATTTTATAACGTATAAGGTTATATGGTATTATTTTATAACGTATAACGTTATATAATCTTATTTTATAACGTATAACGTTATGTAGTGTTACGTTATAACGTATAACGTTATATAGTGTTACGTTATAACATTATATTGTATTACGTTAGAACGTATAACGTTGTACGGTATTATTTAATAACTTATAACGTTATATGGTATTATTTTATAACGTGTAACGTTATATAATATTATTTTATAACGTATAACGTTATGTAGTGTTTCGTTATAAAGTATAACGATATATGGTGTTACGATATAACGTATAACGTTATATGGTGTTACGTTATAACGTTATATTCTATTACGTTAGAACGTATAACGTTATACGGTATTATTTTATAACGGATAACGTTATATGGTATTATTTTATAACGTATACCGTTATGTAGCCTTACGTTATAACGTATAACGTTATATAGTGATACCTAATAACGTATAACGTTATGTAGTGTTACGTTATAAAGTATAACGATATATGGTGTTACGATATAACGTATAACGTTATATAGTGTTACTTTATAACGTTATATTCTATTACGTTAGAACGTATAACATTATACGGTATTATTTTATAACGGATAACGTTATATGGCATTATTTTATAACGTATATCGTTATGTAGCGTTACGTTATAACGTATAACGTTATATAGTGATACCTAATAACGTATAACGTTATGTAGTGTTACGTTATAACGTTATATTGTACTACGTTATAACGTACAACGTTATACGGTATTATTTTATAACGTATAACGTTATATGGTACTATTGTATAACGTGTAACGTTATATAATATTATTTTATAACGTATAACGTTATGTAGTGTTACGTTATATAGTGTAATTATAGTGTAATTATATGGTATTATTTAATAACGTATAACGTTATATGGTATTATTTCATAACGTATAACGTTTTATAATATTATTTTATAAGGTATAACGTTATGTGGGGTTACGTTATAACGTATAACGTTATATAGGGTTTCGTTATAACGTTGTATTTTATTACGTTAGAACGTATAACGTTATACGGTATTATTTTATAACGTATAACGTTATATGGTACTATTTTATAACGTATAACGTTATGTAGTGTTTCGTTATAAAGTATAACGATATATGGTGTTACGATATAACGTATAACGTTATATGGTGTTACGTTATAACGTTATATTCTATTACGTTAGAACGTATAACGTTATACGGTATTATTTTATAACGGATAACGTTATATGGTATTATTTTATAACGTATACCGTTATGTAGCCTTACGTTATAACGTATAACGTTATATAGTGATACCTAATAACGTATAACGTTATGTAGTGTTACGTTATAACGTTAAATTGTACTACGTTATAACGTACAACGTTATACGGTATTATTTTATAACGTATAACGTTATATGGTACTATTTTATAACGTGTAACGTTATATAATATAATTTTATAACGTATAACGTTATGTAGTGTTACGTTATAAGGTATAACGATATATGGTGTTACGATATAACGTATAACGTTATATAGTGTTACGTTATAACGTTATATTCTATTACGTTAGAACGTATAACATTATACGGTATTATTTTATAACGGATAACGTTATATGATATTATTTTATAACGTATAACGTTATATGGTATTATTTCATATCGTATAACGTTACATAATATTATTTTATAAGGTTTAACGTTATGTGGTGTTACGTTATAACGTATAACGTTATATAGTGTTTCGTTATAACGTTGTATTGTATTACGTTAGAACGTATAACGTTATACGGTATTATTTTATAACGGATAACGTTATATGATATTATTTTATAACGTATAACGTTATGTAGTGTTACGTTATAGCGTATAACGTTATATGATATTATTTTATAACGTATAACGTTATGTAGTGTTACGTTATATAGTGTAATTATAGTGTAATTATATGGTATTATTTAATAACGTATAACGTTATATGGTATTATTTCATAACGTATAACGTTTTATAATATTATTTTATAAGGTATAACGTTATGTGGTGTTACGTTATAACGTATAACGTTATATAGGGTTTCGTTATAACGTTGTATTTTATTACGTTAGAACGTATAACGTTATACGGTATTATTTTATAACGTATAACGTTATATGGTACTATTTTATAACGTATAACGTTATGTAGTGTTACGTTATAACGTATAACGTTATATGGTGTTACGTTATAACGTTATATTGTATTACGTTAAAATGTATAACGTTATACGGTATTATATTATAACGTATAACGTTTTATGGTATTATTTTATAACGTTTAACGTTATATAATATTATTTTATAACGTATAACGTTATGTAGTGTTACGTTATATCGTACAGCGTTATATTGTATTACGTTAGAACGTATAACGTTGTACGGTATTATTTAATAACGTATAACGTTATATGGTATGATTTTATAACGTGTAACGTTATATAATATTATTTTATAACGTATAACGTTATGTAGTGTTACGTTATAACGTATAAGGTTATATAGTGTTACGTTATAACGTTATATTGTATTACGTTAGAACGTATAACGTTGTACGGTATTATTTAATAACGTATAACGTTATATGGTATTATTTTATAACGTGTAACGTTATATAATATTATTTTATATCGTATAACGTTATGTAGTGTTACGTTATAAAGTATAACGATATATGGTGTTACGATATAACGTATAACGTTATATAGTGTTACTTTATAACGTTATATTCTATTACGTTAGAACGTATAACATTATACGGTATTATTTTATAACGGATAACGTTATATGGTATTATTTTATAACGTATATCGTTATGTAGCGTTACGTTATAACGTATAACGTTATATAGTGATACCTAATAACGTATAACATTATGTAGTGTTACGTTATAACGTTATATTGTACTACGTTATAACGTACAACGTTATACGGTATTATTTTATAACGTATAACGTTATATGGTACTATTTCATAACGTATAACGTTTTATAATATTATTTTATAGGGTATAACGTTATGTGGTGTTACGTTATAACGTATAACGTTATATAGGGTTTCGTTATAACGTTGTATTTTATTACGTTAGAACGTATAACGTTATACGGTATTATTTTATAACGTATAACGTTATATGGTACTATTTTATAACGTATAACGTTATGTAGTGTTTCGTTATAAAGTATAACGATATATGGTGTTACGATATAACGTATAACATTATATGGTGTTACGTTATAAAGTTATATTCTATTACGTTAGAACGTATAACGTTATACGGTATTATTTTATAACGGATAACGTTATATGGTATTATTTTATAACGTATACCGTTATGTAGCCTTACGTTATAACGTATAACGTTATATAGTGATACCTAATAACGTATAACGTTATGTAGTGTTACGTTATAACGTTAAATTGTACTACGTTATAACGTACAACGTTATACGGTATTATTTTATAACGTATAACGTTATATGGTACTATTTTATAACGTGTAACGTTATATAATATAATTTTATATCGTATAACGTTATGTAGTGTTACGTTATAAGGTATAACGATATATGGTGTTACGATATAACGTATAACGTTATATAGTGTTACGCTATAACGTTATATTCTATTAGGTTAGAACGTATAACATTATACGGTATTATTTTATAACGGATAACGTTATATGATATTATTTTATAACGTATAACGTTATATGGTATTATTTCATATCGTATAACGTTACATAATATTATTTTATAAGGTTTAACGTTAAGTGGTGTTACGTTATAACGTATAACGTTATATAGTGTTTCGTTATAACGTTGTATTGTATTACGTTAGAACGTATAACGTTATACGGTATTATTTTATAACGGATAACGTTATATGATATTATTTTATAACGTATAACGTTATGTAGTGTTACGTTATAGCGTATAACGTTATATGATATTATTTTATAACGTATAACGTTATGTAGTGTTCCGTTATATAGTGTAATTATAGTGTAATTATATGGTATTATTTAATAACGTATAACGTTATATGGTATTATTTCATAACGTATAACGTTTTATAATATTATTTTATAAGGTATAACGTTATGTGGTGTTACGTTATAACGTATAACGTTATATAGGGTTTCGTTATAACGTTGTATTTTATTACGTTAGAACGTATAACGTTATACGGTATTATTTTATAACGTATAACGTTATATGGTACTATTTTATAACGTATAACGTTATGTAGTGTTACGTTATAACGTATAACGTTATATGGTGTTACGTTATAACGTTATATTGTATTACGTTAAAATGTATAACGTTATACGGTATTATATTATAACGTATAACGTTTTATGGTATTATTTTATAACGTTTAACGTTATATAATATTATTTTATAACGTATAACGTTATGTAGTGTTACGTTATATCGTACAGCG
Source organism: Bombus dahlbomii (assembly GCA_037178635.1). Lineage (NCBI taxonomy): Eukaryota > Metazoa > Arthropoda > Insecta > Hymenoptera > Apidae > Bombus > Bombus dahlbomii. The sequence continues at coordinate 20,897,867 of CM074102.1, forward strand.
TTATATTGTATTACGTTAAAATGTATAACGTTATACGGTATTATTTTATAACGTATAACGTTATATGGTATTATTTTATAACGTATAACGTTATATAATATTATTTTATAACGTATAACGTTATGTGGTGTTACGTTATAACGTACAACGTTATATAGTGTTTCGTTATAACGTTGTATTTTATTACGTTAGAACGTATAACGTTCTACGGTATTATTTTATAACGTATAACGTTATATGGTACTATTTTATAACGTATAACGTTATGTAGTGTTACGTTATAACGTATAACGTTATATGGTGTTACGTTATAACGTTATATTGTATTACGTTAAAATGTATAACGTTATACGGTATTATTTTATAACGTATAACGATATATGGTATTATTTTAAAACGTATAACGTTATATAATATTATTTTATAACGTATAACGTTATGTAGTGTTACGTTATATCGTATAACGTTGTATTTTATTACGTTAGAACGTATAACGTTATACGGTATTATTTTATAACGTATAAGGTTATATGGTATTATTTTATAACGTATAAAGTTATATAATCTTATTTTATAACGTATAACGTTATGTAGTGTTACGTTATAACGTATAACGTTATACAGTGTTACGTTATAACATTATATTGTATTACGTTAGAACGTATAACGTTGTACGGTATTATTTAATAACTTATAACGTTATATGGTATTATTTTATAACGGGTAACGTTATATAATATTATTTTATAACGTATAACGTTATATGGTACTATTTTATAACGTATAACGTTATGTAGTGTTACGTTATAACGTATAACGTTATATAATATTATTTTATAACGTATAACGTTATGTAGTGTTACGTTATAACGTATAACGTTATATAGTGTTACGTTATAACGTTATATTGTATTACGTTAGAACGTATAACGTTGTACGGTATTATTTAATAACGTATAACGTTATATGGTATGATTTTATAACGTGTAACGTTATATAATATTATTTTATAACGTATAACGTTATGTAGTGTTACGTTATATCGTATAACGTTGTATTTTATTACGTTAGAACGTATAACGTTGTACGGTATTATTTAATAACGTATAACGTTATATGGTATTATTTCATAACGTATAACGTTTTATAATATTATTTTATAAGGTATAACGTTATGTGGTGTTACGCTATAACGTATAACGTTATACAGGGTTTCGTTATAACGTTGTATTTTATTACGTTAGAACGTATAACGTTATACGGTATTATTTTATAACGTATAACGTTATATGGTACTATTTTATAACGTATAACGTTATGTAGTGTTACGTTATAACGTATAACGTTATATGGTGTTACGTTATAACGTTATATTGTATTACGTTAAAATGTATAACGTTATACGGTATTATATTATAACGTATAACGTTTTATGGTATTATTTTATAACGTTTAACGTTATATAAAATTATTTTATAACGTATAACGTTATGTAGTGTTACGTTATATCGTACAGCGTTATATTGTATTACGTTAAAATGTATAACGTTATACGGTATTATTTTATAACGTATAACGTTATATGGTATTATTTTATAACGTATAACGTTATATAATATTATTTTATAACGTATAACGTTATGTGGTGTTACGTTATAACGTATAACGTTATATAGTGTTTCGTTATAACGTTGTATTTTATTACGTTAGAACGTATAACGTTCTACGGTATTATTTTATAACGTATAACGTTATATGGTACTATTTTATAACGTATAACGTTATGTAGTGTTACGTTATAACGTATAACGTTATATAATATTATTTTATAACGTATAACGTTATGTAGTGTTACGTTATAACGTATAACGTTATATAGTGTTACGTTATAACGTTATATTGTATTACGTTAGAACGTATAACGTTGTACGGTATTATTTAATAACCTATAACGTTATATGGTATGATTTTATAACGTGTAACGTTATATAATATTATTTTATAACGTATAACGTTATGTAGTGTTACGTTATAACGTATAAGGTTATATAGTGTTACGTTATAACGTTATATTGTATTACGTTAGGACGTATAACGTTGTACGGTATTATTTAATAACGTATAACGTTATATGGTATTATTTTATAACGTGTAACGTTATATAATATTATTTTATATCGTATAACGTTATGTAGTGTTACGTTATAAAGTGTAACGATATATGGTGTTACGATATAACGTATAACGTTATATAGTGTTACTTTATAACGTTATATTCTATTACGTTAGAACGTATAACATTATACGGTATTATTTTATAACGGATAACGTTATATGGTATTATTTTATAACGTATATCGTTATGTAGCGTTACGTTATAACGTATAACGTTATATAGTGATACCTAATAACGTATAACGTTATGTAGTGTTACGTTATAACGTTATATTGTACTACGTTATAACGTACAACGTTATACGGTATTATTTTATAACGTATAACGTTATATGGTACTATTGTATAACGTGTAACGTTATATAATATTATTTTATAACGTATAACGTTATGTAGTGTTACGTTATAAGGTATAATGATATATGGTGTTGCGATATAACGTATAACGTTATATAGTGTTACGTTATAACGTTATATTCTATTACGTTAGAACGTATAACATTATATTGTATTATTTTGTAACGGATAACGTTATATGATATTATTTTATAACGTATAACGTTATATGGTATTATTTCATATCGTATAACGTTACATAATATTATTTTATAAGGTATAACGTTATGTGGTGTTACGTTATAACGTATAACGTTATATAGTGTTTCGTTATAACGTTGTATTGTATTACGTTAGAACGTATAACGTTATACGGTATTATTTTATAACGGATAACGTTATATGATATTATATTATAACGTATAACGTTATGTAGTGTTACGTTATAACGTATAACGTTATATGATAATATAATTTACAACGTATAACGTTATACGGTATTATTTTATAACGTATAACGTTATGTAGTGTTACGTTATAACGTATAAAGTTATATAGTGTTGCGTTATAACGTTATATCGTATTACTTTAAAATGTATAACGTTATACCGTATTATTTTATAACGTATAACGTTATATGGTATTATTTTATAACGTATAACGTTATATAATATTATTTTATAACGTATAACGTTATGTAGTGTTACGTTATAACGTATAAAGTTATATAGTGTTGCGTTATAACGTTATATCGTATTACTTTAAAATGTATAACGTTATACCGTATTATTTTATAACGTATAACGTTTTATGGTATTATTTTATAACGTATAACGTTATATGGTATTATTTTATAACGTATAACGTTATATAATATTATTTTATAACGAATAACGTTATGTAGTGTTACGTTATAACTTATAACGTTATATAGTGTTACGTTATAACGTATAACGTTATATAGTGTTACGTTATAACGTATATCGTTATATAGTGTTACGTTATAACGTTATATCGTATTACTTTAAAATGTATAACGTTATACCGTATTATTTTATAACGTATAACGTTATATGGTATTATTTTATAACGTATAACGTTATGTAGTGTTACGTTATAACGTATAACGTTATATGGTATTATTTTATAACTTATAACGTTATATGGTATTATTTTATAACGTATAACGTTATATAATATTATTTTATAACGAATAACGTTATGTAGTGTTACGTTATAACGTATAACGTTATATAGTGTTACGTTATAACGTTATATTGTATTACGGTAGAACGTATAACGTTGTACGGTATTATTTAGTAACGTATAACGTTATATGGTATTATTTTATAACGTATAACATTATATGGTATTATTTTATAACGTATAACGTTATATGGGTTTATTTTATAATGTATAACGTTATATGGTATTATTTTATAACGTATAACGTTATGTAGTGTTACGTTATAACGTATAACGTTATATAGTGTTTCGTTATAACGTTGTTCTGTATTGCGTTAAAACGTATAACGTTATACGGTATTATTTTATAACGTATAACGTTATATGGTATTATTTAATAACGTATAACGTTATATGGTATTATTCCATAACGTATAACGTTTTATAATATTATTCTATAAGGTATAACGTTATGTGCTGTTACGTTATAACGTATAACGTTATATAGTGTTACGTTATAACGATATATAGTATTACGTTATAATGTATAACGTTATAAGTTATTATTTTATAACGTATAACGTTTTATGGTATTATTTTATAACGTATAACGTTATATGGTATTATTTTATAATGTATAACGTTATATAATATTATTTTATAACGAATAACGTTATGTAGTGTTACGTTATAACGTATAACGTTATATAGTGTTACGTTATAACGTATAACGTTATATAGTGTTACGTTATAACGTTATATCGTATTACTTGAAAATGTATAACGTTATACCGTATTATTTTATAACGTATAACGTTATATGGTATTATTTTATAACGTATAACGTTATGTAGTGTTACGTTATAACGTATAACGTTATATAGTGTTACGTTATAACGTATAACGTTATATAGTGTTACGTTATAACGTTATATCGTATTACTTTAAAATGTATAACGTTATACCGTATTATTTTATAACGTATAACGTTATATGATATTATTTTATAACGTATAACGTTATATGGTATTATTTCATATCGTATAACGTTACATAATATTATTTTATAAGGTATAACGTTATGTGGTGTTACGTTATAACGTATAACGTTATATAGTGTTTCGTTATAACGTTGTATTGTATTACGTTAGAACGTATAACGTTATACGGTATTATTTTATAACGGATAACGTTATATGATATTATATTATAACGTATAACGTTATGTAGTGTTACGTTATAACGTATAACGTTATATGATAATATAATTTACAACGTATAACATTATACGGTATTATTTTATAACGTATAACGTTATGCAGTGTTACGTTATAACGAATAACGTTATATGGTGTTACGTTATAACGTTATATCGTATTACTTTAAAATGTATAACGTTATACCGTATTATTTTATAACGTATAACGTTATATGGTATTATTTTATAACGTATAACGTTATATAATATTATTTTATAACGTATAACGTTATGTAGTGTTACGTTATAACGTATAAAGTTATATAGTGTTGCGTTATAACGTTATATCGTATTACTTTAAAATGTATAACGTTATACCGTATTATTTTATAACGTATAACGTTTTATGGTATTATTTTATAACGTATAACGTTATATGGTATTATTTTATAACGTATAACGTTATATAATATTATTTTATAACGAATAACGTTATGTAGTGTTACGTTATAACTTATAACGTTATATAGTGTTACGTTATAACGTATAACGTTATATAGTGTTACGTTATAACGTATATCGTTATATAGTGTTACGTTATAACGTTATATCGTATTACTTTAAAATGTATAACGTTATACCGTATTATTTTATAACGTATAACGTTATATGGTATTATTTTATAACGTATAACGTTATGTAGTGTTACGTTATAACGTATAACGTTATATGGTATTATTTTATAACTTATAACGTTATATGGTATTATTTTATAACGTATAACGTTATATAATATTATTTTATAACGAATAACGTTATGTAGTGTTACGTTGTAACGTATAACGTTATATAGTGTTACGTTATAAGGTTATATTGTATTACGGTAGAACGTATAACGTTGTACGGTATTATTTAGTAACGTATAACGTTATATGGTATTATTTTATAACGTATAACATTATATGGTATTATTTTATAACGTATAACGTTATATGGGTTTATTTTATAATGTATAACGTTATATGGTATTATTTTATAACGTATAACGTTATGTAGTGTTACGTTATAACGTATAACGTTATATAGTGTTTCGTTATAACGTTGTTCTGTATTGCGTTAAAACGTATAACGTTATACGGTATTATTTTATAACGTATAACGTTATATGGTATTATTTAATAACGTATAACGTTATATGGTATTATTCCATAACGTATAACGTTTTATAATATTATTCTATAAGGTATAACGTTATGTGCTGTTACGTTATAACGTATAACGTTATATAGTGTTACGTTATAACGATATATAGTATTACGTTATAATGTATAACGTTATAAGTTATTATTTTATAACGTATAACGTTTTATGGTATTATTTTATAACGTATAACGTTATATGGTATTATTTTATAATGTATAACGTTATATAATATTATTTTATAACGAATAACGTTATGTAGTGTTACGTTATAACGTATAACGTTATATAGTGTTACGTTATATCGTATAACGTTATATAGTGTTACGTTATAACGTTATATCGTATTACTTTAAAATGTATAACGTTATACCGTATTATTTTATAACGTATAACGTTATATGGTATTATTTTATAACGTATAACGTTATGTAGTGTTACGTTATAACGTATAACGTTATATAGTGTTACGTTATAACGTTATATTGTATTACGTTAGGACGTATAACGTTATACGGTATTATCTTATAACGGATAACGTTATATGGTATTATTTTATAAAGTGTAACGTTATATAATATTATTTTATAACGTATAACGTTATGTAGTGTTACGTTATAACGTATAACGTTATATAGTGTTACGTTATAACGTATAACGTTATATAGTGTTACGTTATAACGTTATATTGTATTACGTTAGAACGTATAACGTTGTACGGTATTATTTAGTAACGTATAACGTTATATGGTATTATTTTATAACGTATAACATTATATGGTATTATTTTATAACGTATAACGTTATATGGGTTTATTTTATAATGTATAACGTTATGTGGTATTATTTTATAACGTATAACGTTATGTAGTGTTACGTTATAACGTATAACGTTATATAGTGTTTCGTTATAACGTTGTATTGTATTACCTTAGAACGTATAACGTTATACGGAATTATTTTATAATGGATAACGTTATATGGTATTATTTTATAATGTATAACGTTATATAATATTATTTTATAACGTATAACGTTATGTAGTGTTACGTTATAACGTTATATCGTATTACTTTAGAATGTATAACGTTACACCGTATTATTTTATAACGTATAACGTTATATGGTATTATTTTATAACGTATAACGTTATATAATATAATTTTATAACGTATAACGTTATGTAGTGATACGTTATAACGTATAACGTTATATAGTGTTACGTTATAACTTTATATTGTATTACATTAGAACGTATAACGTTGTACGGTATTGTTCACTAACGTATAACGTTATATGGTATTATTTTATAACGTATATCGTTATGAAGTGTTACGTTATAACGTATAACGTTATATAGTGATACCTAATAACGTATAACGTTATGTAGTGTTACGTTATAACGTTATATTTTACTACGTTATAACGTACAACGTTATACGGTATTATTTTATAACGTATAACGTTATATGGTATTATTTTATAACGTATATCTTTATGTAGTGTTACGTTATAACGTATAACGTTATATAGTGATACCTAATAACGTATAATGTTATGTAGTGTTACGTTATAACGTTATATTTTACTACGTTATAACGTATAAGGATATCTGGTGTTACGTTATAACGTATAACGTTATATAGTGTTCGGTTATAACGTTATATTCTATTACGTTAGGACGTATAACGTTATACGGTATTATTTTATAACGTATAACGTTATATGGTATTATTTAATAACGTATAACGTTATATGGTATTATTTCATAACGTATAACGTTTTATAATATTATTCTATAAGGTATAACGTTATGTGCTGTTACGTTATAACGTATAACGTTATATAGTGTTACGTTATAACGATATATAGTATTACGTTATAATGTATAACGTTATAAGTTATTATTTTATAACGGATAACGTTATATGATATTATTTTATAATGTATAACGTTATATCGTATTATTTTATAACGTATAACGTTATATGGTATTAATTTATAACGTATAACGTTATGTAGCGTTACGTTATAACGTATAACGTTATATAGTGTTTCGTTATAACGTTTTATTGTGTTTCGTTAGAACGTATAACATTATACGGTATTATTTTATAACGGATAACGTTATATGATATTATTTTATAATGTATAACGTTATATCGTATTATTTTATAACGTATAACGTTATATAGTGTTACGTTATAACGTATAACGCTATGTAGTGTCACGTTATAACGTATAACGTTATATAGTGTTACGTTATAACGTTATATTGTATTACGTTAGAACGTATAACGTTATACGGTATTATTTTATAACGTATAACGTTATACGGTATTATTTTATAACGTATAACGTTATATGGTATTATTTTATAACGTATAACGTTATGTAGTGTTACGTTATAACGTTATATTATATTACGTTATAACGTATAACGTTATATGTAATTATTTTATAACGTATAACGTTATATAGTGTTACGTTATAACGTTATATTGTATTACGTTATAACGTTATATTGTATTACGTTATAACGTATAACGTTATATGTTATTATTTTATAACGTATAACGTTATATGGTGTTATTTTATATCGTATAACGTTATATGGGTTTATTTTATAACGTATAAAGTTATATGGTATTATTTTATAACGTATAACGTTATGTAGTGTTACGTTATAACGTATAACGTTATATAGTGTTTCGTTATAACGTTGTATTGTATTACGTTAGAACTTATAACGTTATACGGTATTATTTTATAACGTATATCGTTATATGGTATTATTTTATAACGTATAACGTTATGTAGTGTTTAGTTATAAAGTATAACGATATATGGTGTTACGATATAACGTATAACGTTATATAGTGTTACGTTATAACGTTATATTCTATTACGTTAGGACGTATAACGTTATACGGTATTATTTTATAACGTATAACGTTATATGGTATTATTTAATAACGTATAACGTTATATGGTATTATTTCATAACGTATAACGTTTTATAATATTATTCTATAAGGTATAACGTTATGTGCTGTTACGTTATAACGTATAACGTTATATAGTGTTACGTTATAACGATATATAGTATTACGTTATAATGTATAACGTTATAAGTTATTATTTTATAACGTATAACGTTATAAGTTATTAATTTGTCACGTATAACGTTATATGGTTTTTTTTTATAACGCATAACGTTATATGGTGTTATTTTATAACGTATAACGTTATATGGTATTAATTTATAACGTATAACGTTATGTAGCGTTACGTTATAACGTATAACGTTATATAGTGTTTCGTTATAACGTTTTATTGTGTTTCGTTAGAACGTATAACATTATACGGTATTATTTTATAACGGATAACGTTATATGATATTATTTTATAATGTATAACGTTATATCGTATTATTTTATAACGTATAACGTTATATAGTGTTACGTTATAACGTATAACGCTATGTAGCGTCACGTTATAACGTATAACGTTATATAGTGTTACGTTATAACGTTATATTGTATTACGTTAGAACGTATAACGTTATACTGTATTATTTTATAACGTATAACGTTATACGGTATTATTTTATAACGTATAACGTTATATGGTATTATTTTATAACGTATAACGTTATGTAGTGTTACGTTATAACGTTATATTATATTACGTTATAACGTATAACGTTATATGTAATTATTTTATAACGTATAACGTTATATAGTGTTACGTTATAACGTTATATGTTATTATTTTATAACGTATAACGTTATATGGTGTTATTCTATATCGTATAACGTTATATGGGTTTACTTGATAACGTATAAAGTTATATGGTATTATTATATAACGTATAACGTTATGTAGTGTTACGTTATAACGTATAACGTTATATAGTGTTTCGTTATAACGTTGTATTGTATTACGTTAGAACGTATAACGTTATACGGTATTATTTTATAACGTATATCGTTATATGGTATTATTTTATAACGTATAACGTTATGTAGTGTTTAGTTATAAAGTATAACGATATATGGTGTTACGATATAACGTATAACGTTATATAGTGTTACGTTATAACGTTACATTCTATTACGTTAGTACGTATAACGTTATACGGTATTATTTTATAACGGATAACGTTATATGATATTATTTTATAACGTATAACGGTATGTAGTGTTACGTTATAACGTATAACGGTATATAGTGTTTCGTTATAACGTTGTATTTTATTACGTTAGAACGTATAACGTTATACGGTATTATTTTATAACGTATAACGTTATATAATATTATTTTATGACGTATAACGTTATATAGTGTTACGTTATAACGTATAACGCTATGTAGTGTCACGTTATAACGTATAACGTTATATAGTGTTACGTTATAACGTTATATTGTATTACGTTATAACGTATAAAGTTATATGTTATTATTTTATAACGTATAACGTTATATGGTATTATTTTATAACGTATAACGTTATATAGGTTTATTTTATAACGTATAACGTTATATGGTATTATTTTATAACGTATAACGTTATGTAGTGTTACGTTTTAACGTATAACGTTATATAGTGTTTCGTTATAACGTTGTATTGTATTACGTTAGAACGTATAACGTTATACGGTATTATTTTATAACGTATAACGTTATATGGTATTATTTTATAACGTATAACGTTATGTAGTGTTACGTTATAACGTATAACGTTATACGGTATTATTTTATAATGTATAACGTTATATGATATTATTTTATAACGTATAACGTTATATAGTGTTACGTTATATAGTGTAATTATAGTGTAATTATATGGTATTATTTAATAACGTATAGCGTTATATGGTATTATTTCATAACGTATAACGTTTTATAATATTATTTTATAAGGTATAACGTTATGTAGTCTTACGTTATAACGTTATATTGTACTACGTTATAACGTACAACGTTATACGGTATTATTTTATAACGTATGACGTTATATGGTATTATTTTATAACGTATAACGTTATATAATATTATTTTATAACGTATAACGTTATACAGTGTTTCGTTATAACGTTGTATTGTATTACGTTAGAACGTATAACGTTATACGGTATTATTTTATAACGTATAACGTTATATGGTATTATTTTATAACGTATAACGTTATGTAGTGTTACGTTATATCGTACAACGTTATATTGTATTACATTAAAATGTATAACGTTATACGGTATTATTTTATAACGTATAACGTTATATGGTATTATTTTATAACGTATAACGTTATATAATGTTAGTTTATAACGTATAACGTTATGTGGTGTTACGTTATAACGTATAACGCTATGTAGTGTCACGTTATAACGTATAACGTTATACAGTGTTACGTTATAACGTTATATTGTATTACGTTAAAATGTATAACGTTATACGGTATTATATTATAACGTATAACGTTATATGGTATTATTTTATAACGTATAACGTTATATAATATTATTTTATAACGTATAACGTTATGTAGTGTTACGTTATATCGTACAACGTTATATTGTATTACATTAAAATGTATAACGTTATACGGTATTATTTTATAACGTATAACGTTATATGGTATTATTTTATAACGTATAACGTTATATAATGTTAGTTTATAACGTATAACGTTATGTGGTGTTACGTTATAACGTATAACGTTATATAGTGTTTCGCTATAACGTTGTATTTTATTACGTTAGAACGTATAACGTTATACGGTATTATTTTATAACGTATAACGTTATATGGTACTATTTTATAACGTATAACGTTATGTAGTGTTACGTTATAACGTATAACGTTATATAGTGTTACGTTATAACGATATATTGTGTTACGTTATAATGTATAACGTTATAAGTTATTATTTTATAACGTATAACGTTATAAATTATTAATTTGTAACGTATAACGTTATATGGTATTATTTTATAACGCATAACGTTATATGGTGTTATTTTATAACGTATAACGTTATATGGTATTAATTTATAACGTATAACGTTATGTAGTGTTACGTTATAACGTATAACGTTATATAGTGTTTCGTTATAACGTTTTATTGTGTTTCGTTAGAACGTATAACTTTATACGGTATTATTTTATAACGGATAACGTTATATGATATTATTTTATGACGTATAACGTTATATAGTGTTACGTTATAACGTATAACGCTATGTAGTGTCACGTTATAACGTATAACGTTATACAGTGTTACGTTATAACGTTATATTGTATTACGTTATAACGTATAACGTTATATGTTATTATTTTATAACGTATAACGTTATATGGTATTATTTTATAACGTATAACGTTATATGGTATTATTTTATAACGTATAACGTTATATAGTGTTACGTTATAACGTTATATTGTATTACGTTGTAACGTATAACGTTATATGTTATTATTTTATAACGTATAACGTTATATGGTATTATTTTATAACGTATAACGTTATATAGGTTTATTTTATAACGTATAACGTTATGTAGTGTTACGTTATAACGTATAACGTTATACGGTATTATTTTATAATGTATAACGTTATACGGTATTATTTTATAACGTATAACGTTATATGATATTGTTTTATAATGTACAACGCTATGTGGTGTTACGTTATAACGTATAACGTTATATAGTGATACCTAATAACGTATAACGTTATGTAGTGTTACGTTATAACGTTATATTGTCCTACGTTATAACGTACAACGTTATACGGTATTATTTTATAACGTATAACGTTATATGGTACAATTTTAAAACGTATAAAGTTATATAGTGTTACGTTATAACTTTATATTGTATTACGTTAAAATGTACAACGTTATATGATATTATTTTATAACGTATAACGTTATGTAGTGTTACGTTATATAGTGTAATTATAGTGTAATTATATGGTACTATTTAATAACGTATAATGTTATATGGTATTATTTCATAACGTATAACGTTTTATAATATTATTTTATAAGGTATAACGTTATGTGGTGTTACGGTGTAACGTATAACGTTATATAGTGATACCTAATAACGTATAACGTTATGTAGTGTTACGTTATAACGTTATATTGTACTACGTTATAACGTACAACGTTATACGGTATTATTTTATAACGTATAACGTTATATGGTACAATTTTAAAACGTATAACGTTATATAGTGTTTCGTTATAACGTTGTATTTTATTACGTTAGAACGTATAACGTTATACGGTATTATTTTATAACGTATAACGTTATATGGTACTATTTTATAACGTATAACGTTATGTAGTGTTACGTTATAACGTATAACGTTATATGGTGTTACGTTATATCGTTATATTGTATTACGTTAAAATGTATAACGTTATACGGTATTATATTATAACGTATAACGTTATATGGTATTATTTTATAACGTATAACGTTATATAATATTATTTTATAACGTATAACGTTATGTAGTGTTACGTTATATCGTACAACTTTATATTGTATTACGTTAAAATGTATAACGTTATACTGTATTATTTTATAACGTATAACGTTATATGGTATTATTTTATAACGTATAACGTTATATAATATTATTTTATAACGTATAACGTTATGTGGTGTTACGTTATAACGTATAACGTTATATAGTGTTTCGTTATAACGTTGTATTTTATTACGTTAGAACGTATAACGTTATACGGGATTATTTTATAACGTATAACGTTATATGGTACTATTTTATAACGTATAACGTTATGTAGTGTTACTTTATAACGTATAACGTTATATGGTGTTTCGTTATAACGTTATATTGTATTACGTTAAAATGTATAACGTTATACGGTATTATATTATAACGTATAACGATATATAATATTATTTTATAACGTATAACGTTATGTAGTGTTACGTTATAAGGTATAACGATATATGGTGTTACGATATAACGTATAACGTTATATACTGTTACGTTATAACGTTATATTCTATTACGTTAGAACGTATAATATTATACGGTATTCTTTTATAACGGATAACGTTATATGATATTATTTTATAACGTATAACGTTATGTAGTGTTACGTTATAACGTATAAGGTTATATAGTGTTACGTTATAACGTTATATTGTATTACGTTAGAACGTATAACGTTGTACGGTATTATTTAATAACGTATAACGTTATATGGTATTATTTTATAACGTGTAACGTTATATAATATTATTTTATAACGTATAACGTTATGTAGTGTTACGTTATAAAGTATAACGATATATGGTGTTACGATATAACGTTTACCGTTATATAGTGTTACGTTATAAAGTTATATTCTATTACGTTAGAACGTATAACATTATACGGTATTATTTTATAACGGATAACGTTATATGGTATTATTTTATAACGTATATCGTTATGTAGCGTTACGTTATAACGTATAACGTTATATAGTGATACCTAATAACGTATAACGTTATGTAGTGTTACGTTATAACGTTATATTGTACTACGTTATAACGTACAACGTTATACGGAATTATTTTATAACGTATAACGTTATATGGTACTATTGTATAACGTGTAACGTTATATAATATTATTTTATAACGTATAACGTTATGTAGTGTTACGTTATAAGGTATAATGATATATGGTGTTACGATATAACGTATAACGTTATATAGTGTTACGTTATAACGTTATATTCTAGTACGTTAGAACGTATAACATTATATTGTATTATTTTATAACGGATAACGTTATATGATATTATTTTATAACGTATAACGTTATATGGTATTATTTCATATCGTATAACGTTACATAATATTATTTTATAAGGCATAACATTATGTGGTGTTACGTTATAACGTATAACGTTATATTGTGTTTCGTTATAACGTTGTATTGTATTACGTTAGAACGTATAACGTTATACGGTATTATTTTATAACGGATAACGTTATATGATATTATTTTATAACGTATAACGTTATGTAGTGTTACGTTATAACGTATAACGTTATATGATATTATTTTATAACGTATAACGTTATGTAGTGTTACGTTATAACGTATAACTTTATATGATATTATTTTATAACGTATAACGTTATATGTTATTATTTTATAACATATAACGTTATGTTGTGTTACGTTATAACGTATTACGTTATATAGTGTTTCGTTATAACGTTGTATTGTATTACGTTAGATCGTATAACGTTATACGGTATTATTTTATAACGTATAACGTTATATGATATTGTTTTATAAGGTATAACGCTATGTGGTGTTACGTTATAACGTATAGCGTTATATAGTGATACCTAATAACGTATAACGTTATGTAGTGTTACGTTATAACGTTATATTGTACTACGTTATAACGTACAACGTTATACGGTATTATTTTATAACGTATACGTTATATGGTACAATTTTAAAACGTATAACGTTATATAGTGTTACGTTATAACGTTATATTGTATTACGTTAAAATGTACAACGTTATACGGTATTATTTTATAACGTATAACGTTATATGGTATTATTTTATAACGTATAACGTTATGTAGTGTTACGACATAACGTATAACGTTATGTAGTGTTTCGTTTTAACGTTGTATTGTATTACGTTAGAACGTATAACGTTATATGGTGTTACGTTATAACGTATAACGTTGTATAGTGTTACATTATAATGTTATATCGTATTACTATAAAATGTATAACGTTATACCGTATTATTTTATAACGTATAACGTTATATGGTATTATTTTATAGCGTATAACGTTATGTAGTGTTACGTTATAACGTATAACGTTATATGGTGTTACGATATAACGTTATATTGTATTACGTTATACGGTATTATATTATAACGTATAACGTTATATGGTATTATTTTATAACGTATAACGTTATATAATATTATTTTATAACGTATAACGTTATGTAGTGTTACGTTATATCGTACAACGTTATATTGTATTACGTTAAAATGTATAACGTTATACGGTATTATTTTATAACGTATAACGTTATATGGTATTATTTTATAACGTATAACGTTATATAATATTATTTTATAACGTATAACGTTATGTGGTGTTACGTTATAACGTATAACGTTATATAGTGTTTCGCTATAACGTTGTATTTTATTACGTTAGAACGTATAACGTTATACGGTATTATTTTATAACGTATAACGTTATATGGTACTATTTTATAACGTATAACGTTATATGGTACAATTTTAAAACGTATAACGTTATATAGTGTTACGTTACATCGTACAACGTTATATAGTGTTACGTTATAACGTTATATTCTATTACGTTAGAACGTATAACATTATATTGTATTATTTTATAACGGATAACGTTATATGATATTATTTTATAACGTATAACGTTATATGGTATTATTTCATATCGTATAACGTTACATAATATTATTTTATAAGGTATAACATTATGTTGTGTTACGTTATAACGTATAACGTTATATTGTGTTTCGTTATAACGTTGTATTGTATTACGTTAGAACGTATAACGTTATACGGTATTATTTTATAACGGATAACGTTATATGATATTATTTTATGACGTATAACGTTATATAGTGTTACGTTATAACGTATAACGCTATGTAGTGTCACGTTATAACGTATAACGTTATACAGTGTTACGTTATAACGTTATATTGTATTACGTTATAACGTATAACGTTATATGTTATTATTTTATAACGTATAACGTTATATGGTATTATTTTATAACGTATAACGTTATATGGTATTATTTTATAACGTATAACGTTATATAGTGTTACGTTATAACGTTATATTGTATTACGTTGTAACGTATAACGTTATATGTTATTATTTTATAACGTATAACGTTATATGGTATTATTTTATAACGTATAACGTTATATAGGTTTATTTTATAACGTATAACGTTATGTAGTGTTACGTTATAACGTATAACGTTATACGGTATTATTTTATAATGTATAACGTTATACGGTATTATTTTATAACGTATAACGTTATATGATATTGTTTTATAATGTATAACGCTATGTGGTGTTACGTTATAACGTATAACGTTATATAGTGATACCTAATAACGTATAACGTTATGTAGTGTTACGTTATAACGTTATATTGTCCTACGTTATAACGTACAACGTTATACGGTATTATTTTATAACGTATAACGTTATATGGTACAATTTTAAAACGTATAAAGTTATATAGTGTTACGTTATAACTTTATATTGTATTACGTTAAAATGTACAACGTTATATGATATTATTTTATAACGTATAACGTTATGTAATGTTACGTTATATAGTGTAATTATAGTGTAATTATATGGTACTATTTAATAACGTATAATGTTATATGGTATTATTTCATAACGTATAACGTTTTATAATATTATTTTATAAGGTATAACGTTATGTGGTGTTACGGTGTAACGTATAACGTTATATAGTGATACCTAATAACGTATAACGTTATGTAGTGTTACGTTATAACGTTATATTGTACTACGTTATAACGTACAACGTTATACGGTATTATTTTATAACGTATAACGTTATATGGTACAATTTTAAAACGTATAACGTTATATAGTGTTTCGTTATAACGTTGTATTTTATTACGTTAGAACGTATAACGTTATACGGTATTATTTTATAACGTATAACGTTATATGGTACTATTTTATAACGTATAACGTTATGTAGTGTTACGTTATAACGTATAACGTTATATGGTGTTACGTTATATCGTTATATTGTATTACGTTAAAATGTATAACGTTATACGGTATTATATTATAACGTATAACGTTATATGGTATTATTTTATAACGTATAACGTTATATAATATTATTTTATAACGTATAACGTTATGTTGTGTTACGTTATATCGTACAACTTTATATTGTATTACGTTAAAATGTATAACGTTATACTGTATTATTTTATAACGTATAACGTTATATGGTATTATTTTATAACGTATAACGTTATATAATATTATTTTATAACGTATAACGTTATGTGGTGTTACGTTATAACGTATAACGTTATATAGTGTTTCGTTATAACGTTGTATTTTATTACGTTAGAACGTATAACGTTATACGGGATTATTTTATAACGTATAACGTTATATGGTACTATTTTATAACGTATAACGTTATGTAGTGTTACTTTATAACGTATAACGTTATATGGTGTTTCGTTATAACGTTATATTGTATTACGTTAAAATGTATAACGTTATACGGTATTATATTATAACGTATAACGATATATAATATTATTTTATAACGTATAACGTTATGTAGTGTTACGTTATAAGGTATAACGATATATGGTGTTACGATATAACGTATAACGTTATATACTGTTACGTTATAACGTTATATTCTATTACGTTAGAACGTATAATATTATACGGTATTCTTTTATAACGGATAACGTTATATGATATTATTTTATAACGTATAACGTTATGTAGTGTTACGTTATAACGTATAAGGTTATATAGTGTTACGTTATAACGTTATATTGTATTACGTTAGAACGTATAACGTTGTACGGTATTATTTAATAACGTATAACGTTATATGGTATTATTTTATAACGTGTAACGTTATATAATATTATTTTATAACGTATAACGTTATGTAGTGTTACGTTATAAAGTATAACGATATATGGTGTTACGATATAACGTTTACCGTTATATAGTGTTACGTTATAAAGTTATATTCTATTACGTTAGAACGTATAACATTATACGGTATTATTTTATAACGGATAACGTTATATGGTATTATTTTATAACGTATATCGTTATGTAGCGTTACGTTATAACGTATAACGTTATATAGTGATACCTAATAACGTATAACGTTATGTAGTGTTACGTTATAACGTTATATTGTACTACGTTATAACGTACAACGTTATACGGAATTATTTTATAACGTATAACGTTATATGGTACTATTGTATAACGTGTAACGTTATATAATATTATTTTATAACGTATAACGTTATGTAGTGTTACGTTATAAGGTATAATGATATATGGTGTTACGATATAACGTATAACGTTATATAGTGTTACGTTATAACGTTATATTCTAGTACGTTAGAACGTATAACATTATATTGTATTATTTTATAACGGATAACGTTATATGATATTATTTTATAACGTATAACGTTATATGGTATTATTTCATATCGTATAACGTTACATAATATTATTTTATAAGGCATAACATTATGTGGTGTTACGTTATAACGTATAACGTTATATTGTGTTTCGTTATAACGTTGTATTGTATTACGTTAGAACGTATAACGTTATACGGTATTATTTTATAACGGATAACGTTATATGATATTATTTTATAACGTATAACGTTATGTAGTGTTACGTTATAACGTATAACGTTATATGATATTATTTTATAACGTATAACGTTATGTAGTGTTACGTTATAACGTATAACTTTATATGATATTATTTTATAACGTATAACGTTATATGTTATTATTTTATAACATATAACGTTATGTAGTGTTACGTTATAACGTATAACGTTATATGGTGTTACGTTATATCGTTATATTGTATTACGTTAAAATGTATAACGTTATACGGTATTATATTATAACGTATAACGTTATATGGTATTATTTTATAACGTATAACGTTATATAATATTATTTTATAACGTATAACGTTATGTTGTGTTACGTTATATCGTACAACTTTATATTGTATTACGTTAAAATGTATAACGTTATACTGTATTATTTTATAACGTATAACGTTATATGGTATTATTTTATAACGTATAACGTTATATAATATTATTTTATAACGTATAACGTTATGTGGTGTTACGTTATAACGTATAACGTTATATAGTGTTTCGTTATAACGTTGTATTTTATTACGTTAGAACGTATAACGTTATACGGGATTATTTTATAACGTATAACGTTATATGGTACTATTTTATAACGTATAACGTTATGTAGTGTTACTTTATAACGTATAACGTTATATGGTGTTTCGTTATAACGTTATATTGTATTACGTTAAAATGTATAACGTTATACGGTATTATATTATAACGTATAACGATATATAATATTATTTTATAACGTATAACGTTATGTAGTGTTACGTTATAAGGTATAACGATATATGGTGTTACGATATAACGTATAACGTTATATACTGTTACGTTATAACGTTATATTCTATTACGTTAGAACGTATAATATTATACGGTATTCTTTTATAACGGATAACGTTATATGATATTATTTTATAACGTATAACGTTATGTAGTGTTACGTTATAACGTATAAGGTTATATAGTGTTACGTTATAACGTTATATTGTATTACGTTAGAACGTATAACGTTGTACGGTATTATTTAATAACGTATAACGTTATATGGTATTATTTTATAACGTGTAACGTTATATAATATTATTTTATAACGTATAACGTTATGTAGTGTTACGTTATAAAGTATAACGATATATGGTGTTACGATATAACGTTTACCGTTATATAGTGTTACGTTATAAAGTTATATTCTATTACGTTAGAACGTATAACATTATACGGTATTATTTTATAACGGATAACGTTATATGGTATTATTTTATAACGTATATCGTTATGTAGCGTTACGTTATAACGTATAACGTTATATAGTGATACCTAATAACGTATAACGTTATGTAGTGTTACGTTATAACGTTATATTGTACTACGTTATAACGTACAACGTTATACGGAATTATTTTATAACGTATAACGTTATATGGTACTATTGTATAACGTGTAACGTTATATAATATTATTTTATAACGTATAACGTTATGTAGTGTTACGTTATAAGGTATAATGATATATGGTGTTACGATATAACGTATAACGTTATATAGTGTTACGTTATAACGTTATATTCTAGTACGTTAGAACGTATAACATTATATTGTATTATTTTATAACGGATAACGTTATATGATATTATTTTATAACGTATAACGTTATATGGTATTATTTCATATCGTATAACGTTACATAATATTATTTTATAAGGCATAACATTATGTGGTGTTACGTTATAACGTATAACGTTATATTGTGTTTCGTTATAACGTTGTATTGTATTACGTTAGAACGTATAACGTTATACGGTATTATTTTATAACGGATAACGTTATATGATATTATTTTATAACGTATAACGTTATGTAGTGTTACGTTATAACGTATAACGTTATATGATATTATTTTATAACGTATAACGTTATGTAGTGTTACGTTATAACGTATAACTTTATATGATATTATTTTATAACGTATAACGTTATATGTTATTATTTTATAACATATAACGTTATGTTGTGTTACGTTATAACGTATTACGTTATATAGTGTTTCGTTATAACGTTGTATTGTATTACGTTAGATCGTATAACGTTATACGGTATTATTTTATAACGTATAACGTTATATGATATTGTTTTATAAGGTATAACGCTATGTGGTGTTACGTTATAACGTATAGCGTTATATAGTGATACCTAATAACGTATAACGTTATGTAGTGTTACGTTATAACGTTATATTGTACTACGTTATAACGTACAACGTTATACGGTATTATTTTATAACGTATACGTTATATGGTACAATTTTAAAACGTATAACGTTATATAGTGTTACGTTATAACGTTATATTGTATTACGTTAAAATGTACAACGTTATACGGTATTATTTTATAACGTATAACGTTATATGGTATTATTTTATAACGTATAACGTTATGTAGTGTTACGACATAACGTATAACGTTATGTAGTGTTTCGTTTTAACGTTGTATTGTATTACGTTAGAACGTATAACGTTATATGGTGTTACGTTATAACGTATAACGTTGTATAGTGTTACATTATAATGTTATATCGTATTACTATAAAATGTATAACGTTATACCGTATTATTTTATAACGTATAACGTTATATGGTATTATTTTATAGCGTATAACGTTATGTAGTGTTACGTTATAACGTATAACGTTATATGGTGTTACGATATAACGTTATATTGTATTACGTTATACGGTATTATATTATAACGTATAACGTTATATGGTATTATTTTATAACGTATAACGTTATATAATATTATTTTATAACGTATAACGTTATGTAGTGTTACGTTATATCGTACAACGTTATATTGTATTACGTTAAAATGTATAACGTTATACGGTATTATTTTATAACGTATAACGTTATATGGTATTATTTTATAACGTATAACGTTATATAATATTATTTTATAACGTATAACGTTATGTGGTGTTACGTTATAACGTATAACGTTATATAGTGTTTCGCTATAACGTTGTATTTTATTACGTTAGAACGTATAACGTTATACGGTATTATTTTATAACGTATAACGTTATATGGTACTATTTTATAACGTATAACGTTATATGGTACAATTTTAAAACGTATAACGTTATATAGTGTTACGTTACATCGTACAACGTTATATAGTGTTACGTTATAACGTTATATTCTATTACGTTAGAACGTATAACATTATATTGTATTATTTTATAACGGATAACGTTATATGATATTATTTTATAACGTATAACGTTATATGGTATTATTTCATATCGTATAACGTTACATAATATTATTTTATAAGGTATAACATTATGTTGTGTTACGTTATAACGTATAACGTTATATTGTGTTTCGTTATAACGTTGTATTGTATTACGTTAGAACGTATAACGTTATACGGTATTATGTTATAACGGATAACGTTATATGATATTATTTTATAACGTATAACGTTATGTAGTGTTACGTTATAACGTATAACGTTATATGATATTATTTTATAACGTATAACGTTATATGGTATTATTTTATAACATATAACGTTATGTTGTGTTACGTTATAACGTATTACGTTATATAGTGTTTCGTTATAACGTTGTATTGTATTACGTTAGAACGTATAACGTTATACGGTATTATTTTATAACGTATAACGTTATATGATATTGTTTTATAAGGTATAACGCTATGTGGTGTTACGTTATAACGTATAACGTTATATAGTGATACCTAATAACGTATAACGTTATGTAGTGTTACGTTATAACGTTATATTGTACTACGTTATAACGTACAACGTTATACGGTATTATTTTATAACGTATAACGTTATATGGTACAATTTTAAAACGTATAACGTTATATAGTGTTACGTTATAACGTTATATTGTATTACGTTAAAATGTACAACGTTATACGGTATTATTTTATAACGTATAACGTTATACGGTATTATTTTATAACGTATAACGTTATATAATATTATTTTATAACGTATAACGTTATATAGTGTTTCGTTATAACGTTGTATTGTATTACGTTAGAACGTATAACGTTATACGGTATTATTTTATAACGTATAACGTTATATGGTATTATTTTATAACGTATAACGTTATGTAGTGTTACGACATAACGTATAACGTTATGTAGTGTTTCGTTTTAAAGTTGTATTGTATTACGTTAGAACGTATAACGTTATATGGTGTTACGTTATAACGTATAACGTTGTATAGTGTTACATTATAATGTTATATCGTATTACTATAAAATGTATAATGTTATACCGTATTATTTTATAACGTATAACGTTATATGGTATTATTTTATAGCGTATAACGTTATGTAGTGTTACGTTATAACGTATAACGTTATATGGTGTTACGTTATAACGTTATATTGTATTACGTTAAAATGTATAACGTTATACGGTATTATATTATAACGTATAACGTTATATGGTATTATTTTATAACGTATAACGTTATATAATATTATTTTATAACGTATAACGTTATGTAGTGTTACGTTATATCGTACAAAGTTATATTGTATTACGTTAAAATGTATAACGTTATACGGTATTATTTTATAACGTATAACGTTATATGGTATTATTTTATAACGTATAACGTTATATAATATTATTTTATAACGTATAACGTTATGTGGTGTTACGTTTTAACGTATAACGTTATATAGTGTTACGTTATAACGTTATATTGTATTACGTTATAATGTATAACGTTATACGTTATTATTTTATATACGTTATTATTTTATAACGTATAACGTTATATGGTATTATTTTATAACGTATAACGTTATATGGTATTATTTCATATCGTATAACGTTACATAATATTATTTTATAAGGTATAACGTTATGTGGTGTTACGTTATAACGTATAACGTTATATAGTGTTTCGTTATAACGTTGTATTGTATTACGTTAGAACGTATAACGTTATACGGTATTATTTTATAACGGATAACGTTATATGATATTATTTTATAACGTATAACGTTATGTGGTGTTACGTTATAACGTATAACGTTATATAGTGATACCTAATAACGTATAACGTTATGTAGTGTTACGTTATAACGTTATATTGTACTACGTTATAACGTACAACGTTATACGGTATTATTTTATAACGTATAACGTTATATGGTACAATTTTAAAACGTATAACGTTATATAGTGTTACGTTATAACGTTATATTGTATTACGTTAAAATGTACAACGTTATACGGTATTATTTTATAACGTATAACGTTATACGGTATTATTTTATAACGTATAACGTTATATAATATTATTTTATAACGTATAACGTTATATAGTGTTTCGTTATAACGTTGTATTGTATTACGTTAGAACGTATAACGTTATACGGTATTATTTTATAACGTATAACGTTATATGGTATTATTTTATAACGTATAACGTTATGTAGTGTTACGACATAACGTATAACGTTATGTAGTGTTTCGTTTTAAAGTTGTATTGTATTACGTTAGAACGTATAACGTTATATGGTGTTACGTTATAACGTATAACGTTGTATAGTGTTACATTATAATGTTATATCGTATTACTATAAAATGTATAATGTTATACCGTATTATTTTATAACGTATAACGTTATATGGTATTATTTTATAGCGTATAACGTTATGTAGTGTTACGTTATAACGTATAACGTTATATGGTGTTACGTTATAACGTTATATTGTATTACGTTAAAATGTATAACGTTATACGGTATTATATTATAACGTATAACGTTATATGGTATTATTTTATAACGTATAACGTTATATAATATTATTTTATAACGTATAACGTTATGTAGTGTTACGTTATATCGTACAAAGTTATATTGTATTACGTTAAAATGTATAACGTTATACGGTATTATTTTATAACGTATAACGTTATATGGTATTATTTTATAACGTATAACGTTATATAATATTATTTTATAACGTATAACGTTATGTGGTGTTACGTTTTAACGTATAACGTTATATAGTGTTACGTTATAACGTTATATTGTATTACGTTATAATGTATAACGTTATACGTTATTATTTTATATACGTTATTATTTTATAACGTATAACGTTATATGGTATTATTTTATAACGTATAACGTTATATGGTATTATTTCATATCGTATAACGTTACATAATATTATTTTATAAGGTATAACGTTATGTGGTGTTACGTTATAACGTATAACGTTATATAGTGTTTCGTTATAACGTTGTATTGTATTACGTTAGAACGTATAACGTTATACGGTATTATTTTATAACGGATAACGTTATATGATATTATTTTATAACGTATAACGTTATGTAGTGTTACGTTATAACGTATAACGTTATATGATATTATTTTATAAGGTATAACGTTATATGGTACTATTTTATAACATATAACGTTATGTTGTGTTACGTTATAACGTATTATGTTATATAGTGTTTCGTTATAACGTTGTATTGTATTACGTTAGAACGTATAACGTTATACGGTATTATTTTATAACGTATAACGTTATATGATATTGTTTTATAACGTATAACGTTATGTAGTGTTACGTTATAACGTATAACGCTATGTAGTGTTACGTTATAACGTATAACGTTATATAGTGTTACGTTATAACGTTATATTGTATTACGTTATAATGTATAACGTTATACGTTATTATTTTATATACGTTATTATTTTATAACGTATAACGTTATATGGTATTATTTTATAACGTATAACGTTATATGGGTTTATTTAATAACGTATAACGTTATATGGTATTATTTCATAACGTATAACGATTTCTAATATTATTCTATAAGGTATAACGTTATGTGCTGTTACGTTATAACGTATAACGTTATATAGTGTTACGTTATAACGATATATTGTGTTACGTTATAATGTATAACGTTATAAGTTATTATTTCATAACGTATAACGTTATAAGTTATTAATTTGTAACGTATAACGTTATATGGTAACATTTTATAACGCATAACGTTATATGGTGTTATTTTATAACATATAACGTTATATGGTATTATTTTGTAATGTATAACGTTATATCGTATTATTTTATAACGTATAACGTTATGTAGTGTTACGTTATAACGTATAACGTTATATGGTGCTACGTTATAACATTATATTGTATTACGTTAGGACGTATAACGTTATACGGTATTATTTTATAACGGATACCGTTATAAGATATTATTTTGTAATGTATAACGTTATATCGTATTATTTTATAACGTATAACGTTATGTAGTGTTACGTTATAACGTATAACGTTATATGGTGTTACGTTATAACATTATATTGTATTACGTTAGGACGTATAACGTTATACGGTATTATTTTATAACGGATAACGTTATATGGTATTATTTAATAACGTATAACGTTATATAATATTATTTTATGACGTATAACGTTATATAGTGTTACGTTATAACGTATAACGCTATGTAGTGTCACGTTATAACGTATAACGTTATATAGTGTTTCGTTATAACGTTGTATTGTATTACGTTAGAACGTATAACGTTATACGGTATTATTTTATAACGTATAACGTTATATGGTATTATTTTATAACGTATAACGTTATATAATATTATTTTATAACGTATAACGTTATGTGGTGTTACGTTTTAACGTATAACGTTATATAGTGTTACGTTATAACGTTATATTGTATTACGTTATAATGTATAACGTTATACGTTATTATTTTATATACGTTATTATTTTATAACGTATAACGTTATATGGTATTATTTTATAACGTATAACGTTATATGGTATTATTTCATATCGTATAACGTTACATAATATTATTTTATAAGGTATAACGTTATGTGGTGTTACGTTTTAACGTATAACGTTATATAGTGTTACGTTATAACGTTATATTGTATTACGTTATAATGTATAACGTTATACGTTATTATTTTATATACGTTATTATTTTATAACGTATAACGTTATATGGTACTATTTTATAACGTATAACGTTATATGGTACAATTTTAAAACGTATAACGTTATATAGTGTTACGTTACATCGTACAACGTTATATAGTGTTACGTTATAACGTTATATTCTATTACGTTAGAACGTATAACATTATATTGTATTATTTTATAACGGATAACGTTATATGATATTATTTTATAACGTATAACGTTATATGGTATTATTTCATATCGTATAACGTTACATAATATTATTTTATAAGGTATAACATTATGTTGTGTTACGTTATAACGTATAACGTTATATTGTGTTTCGTTATAACGTTGTATTGTATTACGTTAGAACGTATAACGTTATACGGTATTATGTTATAACGGATAACGTTATATGATATTATTTTATAACGTATAACGTTATGTAGTGTTACGTTATAACGTATAACGTTATATGATATTATTTTATAACGTATAACGTTATATGGTATTATTTTATAACATATAACGTTATGTTGTGTTACGTTATAACGTATTACGTTATATAGTGTTTCGTTATAACGTTGTATTGTATTACGTTAGAACGTATAACGTTATACGGTATTATTTTATAACGTATAACGTTATATGATATTGTTTTATAAGGTATAACGCTATGTGGTGTTACGTTATAACGTATAACGTTATATAGTGATACCTAATAACGTATAACGTTATGTAGTGTTACGTTATAACGTTATATTGTACTACGTTATAACGTACAACGTTATACGGTATTATTTTATAACGTATAACGTTATATGGTACAATTTTAAAACGTATAACGTTATATAGTGTTACGTTATAACGTTATATTGTATTACGTTAAAATGTACAACGTTATACGGTATTATTTTATAACGTATAACGTTATACGGTATTATTTTATAACGTATAACGTTATATAATATTATTTTATAACGTATAACGTTATATAGTGTTTCGTTATAACGTTGTATTGTATTACGTTAGAACGTATAACGTTATACGGTATTATTTTATAACGTATAACGTTATATGGTATTATTTTATAACGTATAACGTTATGTAGTGTTACGACATAACGTATAACGTTATGTAGTGTTTCGTTTTAAAGTTGTATTGTATTACGTTAGAACGTATAACGTTATATGGTGTTACGTTATAACGTATAACGTTGTATAGTGTTACATTATAATGTTATATCGTATTACTATAAAATGTATAATGTTATACCGTATTATTTTATAACGTATAACGTTATATGGTATTATTTTATAGCGTATAACGTTATGTAGTGTTACGTTATAACGTATAACGTTATATGGTGTTACGTTATAACGTTATATTGTATTACGTTAAAATGTATAACGTTATACGGTATTATATTATAACGTATAACGTTATATGGTATTATTTTATAACGTATAACGTTATATAATATTATTTTATAACGTATAACGTTATGTAGTGTTACGTTATATCGTACAAAGTTATATTGTATTACGTTAAAATGTATAACGTTATACGGTATTATTTTATAACGTATAACGTTATATGGTATTATTTTATAACGTATAACGTTATATAATATTATTTTATAACGTATAACGTTATGTGGTGTTACGTTTTAACGTATAACGTTATATAGTGTTACGTTATAACGTTATATTGTATTACGTTATAATGTATAACGTTATACGTTATTATTTTATATACGTTATTATTTTATAACGTATAACGTTATATGGTATTATTTTATAACGTATAACGTTATATGGTATTATTTCATATCGTATAACGTTACATAATATTATTTTATAAGGTATAACGTTATGTGGTGTTACGTTATAACGTATAACGTTATATAGTGTTTCGTTATAACGTTGTATTGTATTACGTTAGAACGTATAACGTTATACGGTATTATTTTATAACGGATAACGTTATATGATATTATTTTATAACGTATAACGTTATGTGGTGTTACGTTATAACGTATAACGTTATATAGTGATACCTAATAACGTATAACGTTATGTAGTGTTACGTTATAACGTTATATTGTACTACGTTATAACGTACAACGTTATACGGTATTATTTTATAACGTATAACGTTATATGGTACAATTTTAAAACGTATAACGTTATATAGTGTTACGTTATAACGTTATATTGTATTACGTTAAAATGTACAACGTTATACGGTATTATTTTATAACGTATAACGTTATACGGTATTATTTTATAACGTATAACGTTATATAATATTATTTTATAACGTATAACGTTATATAGTGTTTCGTTATAACGTTGTATTGTATTACGTTAGAACGTATAACGTTATACGGTATTATTTTATAACGTATAACGTTATATGGTATTATTTTATAACGTATAACGTTATGTAGTGTTACGACATAACGTATAACGTTATGTAGTGTTTCGTTTTAAAGTTGTATTGTATTACGTTAGAACGTATAACGTTATATGGTGTTACGTTATAACGTATAACGTTGTATAGTGTTACATTATAATGTTATATCGTATTACTATAAAATGTATAATGTTATACCGTATTATTTTATAACGTATAACGTTATATGGTATTATTTTATAGCGTATAACGTTATGTAGTGTTACGTTATAACGTATAACGTTATATGGTGTTACGTTATAACGTTATATTGTATTACGTTAAAATGTATAACGTTATACGGTATTATATTATAACGTATAACGTTATATGGTATTATTTTATAACGTATAACGTTATATAATATTATTTTATAACGTATAACGTTATGTAGTGTTACGTTATATCGTACAAAGTTATATTGTATTACGTTAAAATGTATAACGTTATACGGTATTATTTTATAACGTATAACGTTATATGGTATTATTTTATAACGTATAACGTTATATAATATTATTTTATAACGTATAACGTTATGTGGTGTTACGTTTTAACGTATAACGTTATATAGTGTTACGTTATAACGTTATATTGTATTACGTTATAATGTATAACGTTATACGTTATTATTTTATATACGTTATTATTTTATAACGTATAACGTTATATGGTATTATTTTATAACGTATAACGTTATATGGTATTATTTCATATCGTATAACGTTACATAATATTATTTTATAAGGTATAACGTTATGTGGTGTTACGTTATAACGTATAACGTTATATAGTGTTTCGTTATAACGTTGTATTGTATTACGTTAGAACGTATAACGTTATACGGTATTATTTTATAACGGATAACGTTATATGATATTATTTTATAACGTATAACGTTATGTAGTGTTACGTTATAACGTATAACGTTATATGATATTATTTTATAAGGTATAACGTTATATGGTACTATTTTATAACATATAACGTTATGTTGTGTTACGTTATAACGTATTATGTTATATAGTGTTTCGTTATAACGTTGTATTGTATTACGTTAGAACGTATAACGTTATACGGTATTATTTTATAACGTATAACGTTATATGATATTGTTTTATAACGTATAACGTTATGTAGTGTTACGTTATAACGTATAACGCTATGTAGTGTTACGTTATAACGTATAACGTTATATAGTGTTACGTTATAACGTTATATTGTATTACGTTATAATGTATAACGTTATACGTTATTATTTTATATACGTTATTATTTTATAACGTATAACGTTATATGGTATTATTTTATAACGTATAACGTTATATGGGTTTATTTAATAACGTATAACGTTATATGGTATTATTTCATAACGTATAACGATTTCTAATATTATTCTATAAGGTATAACGTTATGTGCTGTTACGTTATAACGTATAACGTTATATAGTGTTACGTTATAACGATATATTGTGTTACGTTATAATGTATAACGTTATAAGTTATTATTTCATAACGTATAACGTTATAAGTTATTAATTTGTAACGTATAACGTTATATGGTAACATTTTATAACGCATAACGTTATATGGTGTTATTTTATAACGTATAACGTTATATGGTATTATTTTGTAATGTATAACGTTATATCGTATTATTTTATAACGTATAACGTTATGTAGTGTTACGTTATAACGTATAACGTTATATGGTGCTACGTTATAACATTATATTGTATTACGTTAGGACGTATAACGTTATACGGTATTATTTTATAACGGATACCGTTATAAGATATTATTTTGTAATGTATAACGTTATATCGTATTATTTTATAACGTATAACGTTATGTAGTGTTACGTTATAACGTATAACGTTATATGGTGTTACGTTATAACATTATATTGTATTACGTTAGGACGTATAACGTTATACGGTATTATTTTATAACGGATAACGTTATATGGTATTATTTAATAACGTATAACGTTATATAATATTATTTTATGACGTATAACGTTATATAGTGTTACGTTATAACGTATAACGCTATGTAGTGTCACGTTATAACGTATAACGTTATATAGTGTTTCGTTATAACGTTGTATTGTATTACGTTAGAACGTATAACGTTATACGGTATTATTTTATAACGTATAACGTTATATGGTATTATTTTATAACGTATAACGTTATATAATATTATTTTATAACGTATAACGTTATGTGGTGTTACGTTTTAACGTATAACGTTATATAGTGTTACGTTATAACGTTATATTGTATTACGTTATAATGTATAACGTTATACGTTATTATTTTATATACGTTATTATTTTATAACGTATAACGTTATATGGTATTATTTTATAACGTATAACGTTATATGGTATTATTTCATATCGTATAACGTTACATAATATTATTTTATAAGGTATAACGTTATGTGGTGTTACGTTTTAACGTATAACGTTATATAGTGTTACGTTATAACGTTATATTGTATTACGTTATAATGTATAACGTTATACGTTATTATTTTATATACGTTATTATTTTATAACGTATAACGTTATATGGTATTATTTTATAACGTATAACGTTATATGGTATTATTTCATATCGTATAACGTTACATAATATTATTTTATAAGGTATAACGTTATGTGGTGTTACGTTATAACGTATAACGTTATATAGTGTTTCGTTATAACGTTGTATTGTATTACGTTAGAACGTATAACGTTATACGGTATTATTTTATAACGGATAACGTTATATGATATTATTTTATAACGTATAACGTTATGTAGTGTTACGTTATAACGTATAACGTTATATGATATTATTTTATAAGGTATAACGTTATATGGTACTATTTTATAACATATAACGTTATGTTGTGTTACGTTATAACGTATTATGTTATATAGTGTTTCGTTATAACGTTGTATTTTATTACGTTAGAACGTATAACGTTATACGGTATTATTTTATAACGTATAACGTTATATGATATTGTTTTATAACGTATAACGTTATGTAGTGTTACGTTATAACGTATAACGCTATGTAGTGTTACGTTATAACGTATAACGTTATATAGTGTTACGTTATAACGTTATATTGTATTACGTTATAATGTATAACGTTATACGTTATTATTTTATATACGTTATTATTTTATAACGTATAACGTTATATGGTATTATTTTATAACGTATAACGTTATGTAGTGTTACGTTATAACGTATAACGTTATATGGTGTTACGTTATAACATTATATTGTATTACGTTAGGACGTATAACGTTATACGGTATTATTTTATAACGGATAACGTTATATGATATTATTTTGTAATGTATAACGTTATATCGTATTATTTTATAACGTATAACGTTATGTAGTGTTACGTTATAACGTATAACGTTATATGGTGTTACGTTATAACATTATATTGTATTACGTTAGGACGTATAACGTTATACGGTATTATTTTATAACGGATAACGTTATATGGTATTATTTAATAACGTATAACGTTATATAATATTATTTTATGACGTATAACGTTATATAGTGTTACGTTATAACGTATAACGCTATGTAGTGTCACGTTATAACGTATAACGTTATATAGTGTTTCGTTATAACGTTGTATTGTGTTACGTTAGAACGTATAACGTTATACGGTATTATTTTATAACGTATAACGTTATATGGTATTATTTTATAACGTATAACGTTATGTAGTGTTACGTTATAACGTATAACGTTATACGGTATTATTTTATAATGTATAACGTTATATGATATTATTTTATAACGTATAACGTTAAGTAGTGTTACGTTATATAGTGTAATTATAGTGTAATTATATGGTATTATTTAGTAACGTATAACGTTATATGGTATTATTTCATAACGTATAACGTTTTATAATATTATTTTATAAGGTATAACGTTATGTGGTGTTACGTTATAACGTATAACGTTATATAGTGATACCTAATAACGTATAACGTTATGTAGTGTTACGTTATAATGTTATATCGTATTACGTTATAATGTATAACGTTATACGGTATTATTTTATAATGTATAACGTTATATGGTATTATTTTATAACGTATAACGTTATATAGTATTTCGTTATAACGTTGTATTGTATTACGTTAGAACGTATAACGTTATACGGTATTATTTTATAACGGATAACGTTATATGATATTATTTTATAACGTATAACGTTATGTAGTGTTACGTTATAACGTATAACGTTATATGATATTATTTTATAACGTATAACGTTATGTAGTGTTACGTTATAACGTATAACGTTATATGATATTATTTTATAACGTATAACGTTATATGGTATTATTTTATAACATATAACGTTATGTTGTGTTACGTTATAACGTATTACGTTATATAGTGTTTCGTTATAACGTTATATCGTATTACGTTATAATGTATAACTTTATACGGTATTATTTTATAATGTATAACGTTATATGGTATTATTTTATAACGTATAACGTTATATAATATTATTTTATAACGTACAACGTTATGTTGTGTTACGTTATAACGTTATATTATATTACGTTATAACGTATAACGTTATACGGTATTATTTTATTACGTATAACGTTATATGATATTATTTTATAACGTATAACGTTATGTAGTGTTACGTTATTTAGTGTAATTATAGTGTAATTATATGGTATTATTTAATAACGTATAACGTTATATGGTATTATTTCATAACGTATAACGTTTTATAATATTATTTTATAAGGTATAACGTTATGTGGTGTTACGTTATAACGTTATATAGTGTAACGTTATAACGCTACATTGTATTACGTTATAACGTATAACGTTATTCGGCATTACTTAATAACGTATAACGTTATATGGTATTATATTATAACGTATAACGTTATATGGTATTATTTAATAACGTATAACGTTATATGGTGTTATTTCATAACGTATAACGATTTATAATATTATTCTATAAGGTATAACGTTATGTGCTGTTACGTTATAACGTATAACGTTATATAGTGTTACGTTATAACGATATATTGTGTTACGTTATAATGTATAACGTTATAAGTTATTATTTTATAACGGATAACGTTATATGGTATTATTTTATAACGTATAACGTTATATAGTGTTTCGTTATAACGTTGTATTGTATTACGTTAGAACGTATAACGTTATACGGTATTATTTTATAACGTATAACGTTATATGGTATTATTTCATAACGTATAACGTTTTATAATATTATTTTATAAGGTATAACGTTATGTGGTGTTACGTTATAACGTATAACGTTATATAGTGATACCTAATAACGTATAACTTTATGTAGTGTTACGTTATAACGTTATATTGTACTACGTTATAACGTACAACGTTATACGGTATTATTTTATAACGTATAACGTTATATGGTACAATTTTAAAACGTATAACGTTATATAGTGTTACGTTATAACGTTATATTGTATTACGTTAAAATGTACAACGTTATACGGTATTATTTTATAACGTATAACGTTATATGGTATTATTTTATAACGTATAACGTTATATGGTATTATTTAATAACGTATAACATTATATGGTATTATTTCATAACGTATAACGTTTTATAATATTATTTTATAAGGTATAACGTTATGTGGTGTTACGTTATAACGTATAACGTTATATAGTGATACCTAATAACGTATAACGTTATGTAGTGTTACGTTATAACGTTATATTGTATTACGTTAAAATGTACAACGTTATAGGGTATTATTTTATAACGTATAACGTTATATGGTATTATTTTATAGCGTATAACGTTATATGGTATTATTTTATAACGTATAACGTTATGCAGTGTTACGTTATAACGTATAACGTTATATAGTGTTACGTTATGGCGTTATATTGTATTACGTTAGAACGTATAACGTTGTACGGTATTATTTAATAACGTATAACGTTATATGGTATTATTTTATAACGTATAACGTTATGCAGTGTTACGTCAAAACGAATAACGTTATATGGTGTTACGTTATAAAGTTATATTGTATTACGTTAGGAAGTATAACGTTATACGATATTATTTTATAACAGATAACGTTATATGGTATTATTTTATGAAGTATAACCTTATATATAACCGTATAACGATATGTAGTGTTACGTTGTAACGTATAACGTTGTATAGTGTTACGTTATAACGTTATATCTTATTACGTTAAAATGTATAACGTTATACGGTAGTATTTTATAAAGTATAACGTTATATAATATTATTTTATAACGTATAACGTTATGTAGTGTTACGTTATAGCGGTATATTATATTACTTTATAACGTATAACGTTATATGGTATTATTTCATAACGTATAACGTTTTATAATATTATTTTATAACGTATAACGTTATGTGGTGTTACGTTATAACGTTATATAGTGTAACGTTATAACGCTACATTGTATTACGTTATAACGTATAACATTATTCGGCATTAGTTAATAACGTATAACGTTATATGGTATTATATTATAACGTATAACGTTATATGGTATTATTTTATAAGGTATAACGTTATATGGTACTATTTTATAACATATAACGTTATGTTGTGTTACGTTATAACGTATTATGTTATATAGTGTTTCGTTATAACGTTGTATTGTATTACGTTAGAACGTATAACGTTATACGGTATTATTTTATAACGTATAACGTTATATGATATTGTTTTATAACGTATGACGTTATGTAGTGTTACGTTATAACGTATAACGCTATGTAGTGTTACGTTATAACGTATAACTTTATATAGTGTTACCTTATAACGTTATATTGTATTACGTTATAATGTATAACGTTATAAGTTATTATTTCATAACGTATAACGTTATAAGTTATTAATTTGTAACGTATAACGTTATATGGTAACATTTTATAACGCATAACGTTATATGGGTTTATTTAATAACGTATAACGTTATATGGTATTATTTTATAACGTATAACGTTATATGGGTTTATTTAATAACGTATAACGTTATATGGTATTATTTCATAACGTATAACGATTTATAATATTATTCTATAAGGTATAACGTTATGTGCTGTTACGTTATAACGTATAACGTTATATAGTGTTACGTTATAACGATATATTGTGTTACGTTATAATGTATAACGTTATAAGTTATTATTTCATAACGTATAACGTTATAAGTTATTAATTTGTAACGTATAACGTTATATGGTAACATTTTATAACGCATAACGTTATATGGTCTTATTTTATAACGTATAACGTTATATGGTATTATTTTGTAATGTATAACGTTATATCGTATTATTTTATAACGTATAACGTTATGTAGTGTTACGTTATAACGTATAACGTTATATGGTGTTACGTTATAACATTATATTGTATTACGTTAGGACGTATAACGTTATACGGTATTATTTTATAACGGATAACGTTATATGATATTATTTTGTAATGTATAACGTTATATCGTATTATTTTATAACGTATAACGTTATGTAGTGTTACGTTATAACGTATAACGTTATATGGTGTTACGTTATAACATTATATTGTATTACGTTAGGACGTATAACGTTATACGGTATTATTTTATAACGGATAACGTTATATGGTATTATTTAATAACGTATAACGTTATATAATATTATTTTATGACGTATAACGTTATATAGTGTTACGTTATAACGTATAACGCTATGTAGTGTTACGTTATAACGTATAACGTTATACGGTATTATTTTATAATGTATAACGTTATATGATATTATTTTATAACGTATAACGTTATGTAGTGTTACGTTATATAGTGTAATTATAGTGTAATTATATGGTATTATTTAATAACGTATAACGTTATATGGTATTATTTCATAACGTATAACGTTTTATAATATTATTTTATAAGGTATAACGTTATGTGGTGTTACGTTATAACGTATAACGTTATATAGTGATACGTAATAACGTATAACGTTATGTAGTGTTACGTTATAACGTTATATTGTACTACCTTATAACGTACAACGTTATACGGTATTATTTTATAACGTATAACGTTATTTGGTACAATTTTAAAACGTATAACGTTATATAGTGTTTCGTTATAACGCTGTATTTTATTACGTTAGAACGTATAACGTTATACGGTATTATTTTATAACGTATAACGTTATATGGTACTATTTTATAACGCATAACGTTATGTAGTGTTACGTTATAACGTTATATTGTACTACCTTATAACGTACAACGTTATACGGTATGTTTTTATAACGTATAACGTTATATGGTACAATTTTAAAACGTATAACTTTATATAGTGTTTCGTTATAACGTTGTATTGTATTACGTTAGAACGTATAACGTTGTACGGTATTATTTAATAACGTATAACGTTATATGGTATTATTTTATAACGTATAACGTTATATAATATTATTTTATAACGTATAACGTTATATAGTATTTCGTTATAACGTTGTATTGTATTACGTTATAACGTATAACGTTATATGATATTATTTTATAACGTATAACGTTATATGGTATTATTTTATAACATATAACGTCATGTTGTGTTACGTTATAACGTATTACGTTATATAGTGTTTCGTTATAACGTTATATCGTATTACGTTATAATGTATAACGTTATACGGTATTATTTTATAATGTATAACGTTATATGGTATTATTTTATAACGTATAACGTTATATAATATTATTTTATAACGTACAACGTTATGTTGTGTTAAGTTATAACGTTATATTATATTACGTTATAACGAATAACGTTATACGGTATTATTTTATTACGTATAACGTTATATGATATTATTTTATAACGTATAACGTTATGTAGTGTTACGTTATTTAGTGTAATTATAGTGTAATTATATGGTATTATTTAATAACGTATAACGTTATATGGTATTATTTCATAACGTATAACGTTTTATAATATTATTTTATAAGGTATAACGTTATGTGGTGTTACGTTATAACGTTATATAGTGTAACGTTATAACGCTACATTGTATTACGTTATAACGTATAACGTTATTCGGCATTACTTAATAACGTATAACGTTATATGGTATTATATTATAACGTATAACGTTATATGGTATTATTTAATAACGTATAACGTTATATGGTGTTATTTCATAACGTATAACGATTTATAATATTATTCTATAAGGTATAACGTTATGTGCTGTTACGTTATAACGTATAACGTTATATAGTGTTACGTTATAACGATATATTGTGTTACGTTATAATGTATAACGTTATAAGTTATTATTTTATAACGGATAACGTTATATGGTATTATTTTATAACGTATAACGTTATATAATATTATTTTATGACGTATAACGTTATATGGTATTATTTTAGAACGTATAACGTTATATAGGTTTATTTTATAACGTATAACGTTATATGGTATTATTTTATAACGTATAACGTTATGTAGTGTTACGTTATAACGTATAACGTTATATAGTGTTTCGTTATAACGTTGTATTGTATTACGTTAGAACGTATAACGTTATACGGTATTATTTTATAACGTATAACGTTATATGGTATTATTTTATAACGTATAACGTTATGTAGTGTTACGTTATAACGTATAACGTTATACGGTATTATTTTATAATGTATAACGTTATATGATATTATTTTATAACGTATAACGTTATGTAGTGTTACGTTATATAGTGTAATTATAGTGTAATTATATGGTATTATTTAATAACGTATAACGTTATATAATATTATTTTATGACGTATAACGTTATATGGTATTATTTTAGAACGTATAACGTTATATAGGTTTATTTTATAACGTATAACGTTTTATAATATTATTTTATAAGGTATAACGTTATGTGGTGTTACGTTATAACGTATAACGTTATATAGTGATACCTAATAACGTATAACGTTATGTAGTGTTACGTTATAACGTTATATTGTACTACGTTATAACGTACAACGTTATACGGTATTATTTTATAACGTATAACGTTATATGGTACAATTTTAAAACGTATAACGTTATATAGTGTTACGTTATAACGTTATATTGTATTACGTTAAAATGTACAACGTTATACGGTATTATTTTATAACGTATAACGTTATGTGGTATTATTTTATAACGTATAACGTTATATGGTATTATTTAATAACGTATAACATTATATGGTATTATTTCATAACGTATAACGTTTTATAATATTATTTTATAAGGTATAACGTTATGTGGTGTTACGTTATAAAGTATAACGTTATATAGTGATACCTAATAACGTATAACGTTATGTAGTGTTACGTTATAACGTTATATTGTATTACGTTAAAATGTACAACGTTATAGGGTATTATTTTATAACGTATAACGTTATATGGTATTATTTTATAGCGTATAACGTTATATGGTATTATTTTATAACGTATAACGTTATGCAGTGTTACGTTATAACGTATAACGTTATATAGTGTTACGTTATGGCGTTATATTGTATTACGTTAGAACGTATAACGTTGTACGGTATTATTTAATAACGTATAACGTTATATAATATTATTTTATGACGTATAACGTTATATAGTGTTACGTTATAACGTATAACGCTATGTAGTGTCACGTTATAACGTATAACGTTATATAGTGTTTCGTTATAACGTTGTATTGTATTACGTTAGAACGTATAACGTTATACGGTATTATTTTATAACGTATAACGTTATATGGTATTATTTTATAACGTATGACGTTATGTAGTGTTACGTTATAACGTATAACGTTATACGGTATTATTTTATAATGTATAACGTTATATGATATTATTTTATAACGTATAACGTTAAGTAGTGTTACGTTATATAGTGTAATTATAGTGTAATTATATGGTATTATTTAGTAACGTATAACGTTATATGGTATTATTTCATAACGTATAACGTTTTATAATATTATTTTATAAGGTATAACGTTATGTGGTGTTACGTTATAACGTATAACGTTATATAGTGATACCTAATAACGTATAACGTTATGTAGTGTTACGTTATAATGTTATATCGTATTACGTTATAATGTATAACGTTATACGGTATTATTTTATAATGTATAACGTTATATGGTATTATTTTATAACGTATAACGTTATATAGTATTTCGTTATAACGTTGTATTGTATTACGTTAGAACGTATAACGTTATACGGTATTATTTTATAACGGATAACGTTATATGATATTATTTTATAACGTATAACGTTATGTAGTGTTACGTTATAACGTATAACGTTATATGATATTATTTTATAACGTATAACGTTATGTAGTGTTACGTTATAACGTATAACGTTATATGATATTATTTTATAACGTATAACGTTATATGGTATTATTTTATAACATATAACGTTATGTTGTGTTACGTTATAACGTATTACGTTATATAGTGTTTCGTTATAACGTTATATCGTATTACGTTATAATGTATAACGTTATACGGTATTATTTTATAATGTATAACGTTATATGGTATTATTTTATAACGTATAACGTTATATAATATTATTTTATAACGTACAACGTTATGTTGTGTTACGTTATAACGTTATATTATATTACGTTATAACGTATAACGTTATACGGTATTATTTTATTACGTATAACGTTATATGATATTATTTTATAACGTATAACGTTATGTAGTGTTACGTTATTTAGTGTAATTATAGTGTAATTATATGGTATTATTTAATAACGTATAACGTTATATGGTATTATTTCATAACGTATAACGTTTTATAATATTATTTTATAAGGTATAACGTTATGTGGTGTTACGTTATAACGTTATATAGTGTAACGTTATAACGCTACATTGTATTACGTTATAACGTATAACGTTATTCGGCATTACTTAATAACGTATAACGTTATATGGTATTATATTATAACGTATAACGTTATATGGTATTATTTAATAACGTATAACGTTATATGGTGTTATTTCATAACGTATAACGATTTATAATATTATTTTATAAGGTATAACGTTATGTGGTGTTACGTTATAACGTATAACGTTATATAGTGATACCTAATAACGTATAACGTTATGTAGTGTTACGTTATATAGTGTAATTATAGTGTAATTATATGGTATTATTTAATAACGTATAACGTTATATGGTATTATTTCATAACGTATAACGTTTTATAATATTATTTTATAAGGTATAACGTTATGTGGTGTTACGTTATAACGTATAACGTTATATAGTGATACCTAATAACGTATAACGTTATGTAGTGTTACGTTATAACGTTATATTGTACTACGTTATAACGTACAACGTTATACGGTATTATTTTATAACGTATAACGTTATATGGTACAATTTTAAAACGTATAACGTTATATAGTGTTACGTTATAACGTTATATTGTATTACGTTAAAATGTACAACGTTATACGGTATTATTTTATAACGTATAACGTTATATGTTATTATTTTATAACGTATAACGTTATATGGTATTATTTAATAACGTATAACATTATATGGTATTATTTCATAACGTATAACGTTTTATAATATTATTTTATAAGGTATAACGTTATGTGGTGTTACGTTATAACGTATAACGTTATATAGTGATACCTAATAACGTATAACGTTATGTAGTGTTACGTTATAACGTTATATTGTATTACGTTAAAATGTACAACGTTATAGGGTATTATTTTATAACGTATAACGTTATATGGTATTATTTTATAGCGTATAACGTTATATGGTATTATTTTATAACGTATAACGTTATGCAGTGTTACGTTATAACGTATAACGTTATATAGTGTTACGTTATGGCGTTATATTGTATTACGTTAGAACGTATAACGTTGTACGGTATTATTTAATAACGTATAACGTTATATGGTATTATTTTATAACGTATAACGTTATGCAGTGTTACGTCAAAACGAATAACGTTATATTGTGTTACGTTATAAAGTTATATTGTATTACGTTAGGAAGTATAACGTTATACGATATTATTTTATAACAGATAACGTTATATGGTATTATTTTATGAAGTATAACCTTATATATAACCGTATAACGATATGTAGTGTTACGTTGTAACGTATAACGTTGTATAGTGTTACGTTATAACGTTATATCTTATTACGTTAAAATGTATAACGTTATACGGTAGTATTTTATAAAGTATAACGTTATATAATATTATTTTATAACGTATAACGTTATGTAGTGTTACGTTATAGCGGTATATTATATTACTTTATAACGTATAACGTTATATGGTATTATTTCATAACGTATAACGTTTTATAATATTATTTTATAACGTATAACGTTATGTGGTGTTACGTTATAACGTTATATAGTGTAACGTTATAACGCTACATAGTATTACGTTATAACGTATAACGTTATTCGGCATTAGTTAATAACGTATAACGTTATATGGTATTATATTATAACGTATAACGTTATATGGTATTATTTTATAAGGTATAACGTTATATGGTACTATTTTATAACATATAACGTTATGTTGTGTTACGTTATAACGTATTATGTTATATAGTGTTTCGTTATAACGTTGTATTGTATTACGTTAGAACGTATAACGTTATACGGTATTATTTTATAACGTATAACGTTATA
Source organism: Bombus dahlbomii (assembly GCA_037178635.1). Classification (NCBI taxonomy): domain Eukaryota; kingdom Metazoa; phylum Arthropoda; class Insecta; order Hymenoptera; family Apidae; genus Bombus; species Bombus dahlbomii. The sequence continues at coordinate 20,941,830 of CM074102.1, forward strand.
TGATATTGTTTTATAACGTATGACGTTATGTAGTGTTACGTTATAACGTATAACGCTATGTAGTGTTACGTTATAACGTATAACGTTATATAGTGTTACGTTATAACGTTATATTGTATTACGTTATAATGTATAACGTTATAAGTTATTATTTCATAACGTATAACGTTATAAGTTATTAATTTGTAACGTATAACGTTATATGGTAACATTTTATAACGCATAACGTTATATGGGTTTATTTAATAACGTATAACGTTATATGGTATTATTTTATAACGTATAACGTTATATGGGTTTATTTAATAACGTATAACGTTATATGGTATTATTTCATAACGTATAACGATTTATAATATTATTCTATAAGGTATAACGTTATGTGCTGTTACGTTATAACGTATAACGTTATATAGTGTTACGTTATAACGATATATTGTGTTACGTTATAATGTATAACGTTATAAGTTATTATTTCATAACGTATAACGTTATAAGTTATTAATTTGTAACGTATAACGTTATATGGTAACATTTTATAACGCATAACGTTATATGGTCTTATTTTATAACGTATAACGTTATATGGTATTATTTTGTAATGTATAACGTTATATCGTATTATTTTATAACGTATAACGTTATGTAGTGTTACGTTATAACGTATAACGTTATATGGTGTTACGTTATAACATTATATTGTATTACGTTAGGACGTATAACGTTATACGGTATTATTTTATAACGGATAACGTTATATGATATTATTTTGTAATGTATAACGTTATATCGTATTATTTTATAACGTATAACGTTATGTAGTGTTACGTTATAACGTATAACGTTATATGGTGTTACGTTATAACATTATATTGTATTACGTTAGGACGTATAACGTTATACGGTATTATTTTATAACGGATAACGTTATATGGTATTATTTAATAACGTATAACGTTATATAATATTATTTTATGACGTATAACGTTATATAGTGTTACGTTATAACGTATAACGTTATATAGTGATACGTAATAACGTATAACGTTATGTAGTGTTACGTTATAACGTTATATTGTACTACCTTATAACGTACAACGTTATACGGTATTATTTTATAACGTATAACGTTATTTGGTACAATTTTAAAACGTATAACGTTATATAGTGTTTCGTTATAACGCTGTATTTTATTACGTTAGAACGTATAACGTTATACGGTATTATTTTATAACGTATAACGTTATATGGTACTATTTTATAACGTATAACGTTATATGGTACAATTTTAAAACGTATAACTTTATATAGTGTTTCGTTATAACGTTGTATTGTATTACGTTAGAACGTATAACGTTGTACGGTATTATTTAATAACGTATAACGTTATATGGTATTATTTTATAACGTATAACGTTATATAATATTATTTTATAACGTATAACGTTATATAGTATTTCGTTATAACGTTGTATTGTATTACGTTAGAACGTATAACGTTATATGATATTATTTTATAACGTATAACGTTATGTAGTGTTACGTTATAACGTATAACGTTATATGATATTATTTTATAACGTATAACGTTATATGGTATTATTTTATAACATATAACGTCATGTTGTGTTACGTTATAACGTATTACGTTATATAGTGTTTCGTTATAACGTTATATCGTATTACGTTATAATGTATAACGTTATACGGTATTATTTTATAATGTATAACGTTATATGGTATTATTTTATAACGTATAACGTTATATAATATTATTTTATAACGTACAACGTTATGTTGTGTTAAGTTATAACGTTATATTATATTACGTTATAACGAATAACGTTATACGGTATTATTTTATTACGTATAACGTTATATGATATTATTTTATAACGTATAACGTTATGTAGTGTTACGTTATTTAGTGTAATTATAGTGTAATTATATGGTATTGTTTAATAACGTATAACGTTATATGGTATTATTTCATAACGTATAACGTTTTATAATATTATTTTATAAGGTATAACGTTATGTGGTGTTACGTTATAACGTTATATAGTGTAACGTTATAACGCTACATTGTATTACGTTATAACGTATAACGTTATTCGGCATTACTTAATAACGTATAACGTTATATGGTATTATATTATAACGTATAACGTTATATGGTATTATTTAATAACGTATAACGTTATATGGTGTTATTTCATAACGTATAACGATTTATAATATTATTCTATAAGGTATAACGTTATGTGCTGTTACGTTATAACGTATAACGTTATATAGTGTTACGTTATAACGATATATTGTGTTACGTTATAATGTATAAACGTTATAAGTTATTATTTTATAACGGATAACGTTATATGGTATTATTTTATAACGTATAACGTTATATAATATTATTTTATGACGTATAACGTTATATGGTATTATTTTAGAACGTATAACGTTATATAGGTTTATTTTATAACGTATAACGTTATATGGTATTATTTTATAACGTATAACGTTATGTAGTGTTACGTTATAACGTATAACGTTATATAGTGTTTCGTTATAACGTTGTATTGTATTACGTTAGAACGTATAACGTTATACGGTATTATTTTGTAACGTATAACGTTATATGGTATTATTTTATAACGTATAACGTTATGTAGTGTTACGTTATAACGTATAACGTTATACGGTATTATTTTATAATGTATAACGTTATATGATATTATTTTATAACGTATAACGTTATGTAGTGTTACGTTATATAGTGTAATTATAGTGTAATTATATGGTACTATTTAGTAACGTATAACGTTATATGGTATTATTTCATAACGTATAACGTTTTATAATATTATTTTATAAGGTATAACGTTATGTGGTGTTACGTTATAACGTATAACGTTATATAGTGATAGCTAATAACGTATAACGTTATGTAGTGTTACGTTATAACGTTATATTGTACTACGTTATAACGTACAACGTTATACGGTATTATTTTATAACGTATAACGTTATATGGTACAATTTTAAAACGTATAACGTTATATAGTGTTACGTTATAACGTTATATTGTATTACGTTAAAATGTACAACGTTATACGGTATTATTTTATAACGTATAACGTTATATGGTATTATTTTATAACGTATAACGTTATATGGTATTATTTAATAACGTATAACATTATATGGTATTATTTCATAACGTATAACGTTTTATAATATTATTTTATAACGTATAACGTTATGTGGTGTTACGTTATAACGTTATATAGTGTAACGTTATAACGCTACATTGTATTACGTTATAACGTATAACGTTATTCGGCATTAGTTAATAACGTATAACGTTATATGGTATTATATTATAACGTATAACGTTTTATGGTATTATTTTATAAGGTATAACGTTATATGGTACTATTTTATAACATATAACGTTATGTTGTGTTACGTTATAACGTATTATGTTATATAGTGTTTCGTTATAACGTTGTATTGTATTACGTTAGAACGTATAACGTTATACGGTATTATTTTATAACGTATAACGTTATATGATATTGTTTTATAACGTATGACGTTATGTAGTGTTACGTTATAACGTATAACGCTATGTAGTGTTACGTTATAACGTATAACGTTATATAGTGTTACGTTATAACGTTATATTGTATTACGTTATAATGTATAACGTTATAAGTTATTATTTCATAACGTATAACGTTATAAGTTATTAATTTGTAACGTATAACGTTATATGGTAACATTTTATAACGCATAACGTTATATGGGTTTATTTAATAACGTATAACGTTATATGGTATTATTTTATAACGTATAACGTTATATGGGTTTATTTAATAACGTATAACGTTATATGGTATTATTTCATAACGTATAACGATTTATAATATTATTCTATAAGGTATAACGTTATGTGCTGTTACGTTATAACGTATAACGTTATATAGTGTTACGTTATAACGATATATTGTGTTACGTTATAATGTATAACGTTATAAGTTATTATTTCATAACGTATAACGTTATAAGTTATTAATTTGTAACGTATAACGTTATATGGTAACATTTTATAACGCATAACGTTATATGGTCTTATTTTATAACGTATAACGTTATATGGTATTATTTTGTAATGTATAACGTTATATCGTATTATTTTATAACGTATAACGTTATGTAGTGTTACGTTATAACGTATAACGTTATATGGTGTTACGTTATAACATTATATTGTATTACGTTAGGACGTATAACGTTATACGGTATTATTTTATAACGGATAACGTTATATGATATTATTTTGTAATGTATAACGTTATATCGTATTATTTTATAACGTATAACGTTATGTAGTGTTACGTTATAACGTATAACGTTATATGGTGTTACGTTATAACATTATATTGTATTACGTTAGGACGTATAACGTTATACGGTATTATTTTATAACGGATAACGTTATATGGTATTATTTAATAACGTATAACGTTATATAATATTATTTTATGACGTATAACGTTATATAGTGTTACGTTATAACGTATAACGCTATGTAGTGTTACGTTATAACGTATAACGTTATACGGTATTATTTTATAATGTATAACGTTATATGATATTATTTTATAACGTATAACGTTATGTAGTGTTACGTTATATAGTGTAATTATAGTGTAATTATATGGTATTATTTAATAACGTATAACGTTATATGGTATTATTTCATAACGTATAACGTTTTATAATATTATTTTATAAGGTATAACGTTATGTGGTGTTACGTTATAACGTATAACGTTATATAGTGATACGTAATAACGTATAACGTTATGTAGTGTTACGTTATAACGTTATATTGTACTACCTTATAACGTACAACGTTATACGGTATTATTTTATAACGTATAACGTTATTTGGTACAATTTTAAAACGTATAACGTTATATAGTGTTTCGTTATAACGCTGTATTTTATTACGTTAGAACGTATAACGTTATACGGTATTATTTTATAACGTATAACGTTATATGGTACTATTTTATAACGTATAACGTTATGTAGTGTTACGTTATAACGTTATATTGTACTACCTTATAACGTACAACGTTATACGGTATGTTTTTATAACGTATAACGTTATATGGTACAATTTTAAAACGTATAACTTTATATAGTGTTTCGTTATAACGTTGTATTGTATTACGTTAGAACGTATAACGTTGTACGGTATTATTTAATAACGTATAACGTTATATGGTATTATTTTATAACGTATAACGTTATATAATATTATTTTATAACGTATAACGTTATATAGTATTTCGTTATAACGTTGTATTGTATTACGTTAGAACGTATAACGTTATATGATATTATTTTATAACGTATAACGTTATGTAGTGTTACGTTATAACGTATAACGTTATATGATATTATTTTATAACGTATAACGTTATATGGTATTATTTTATAACATATAACGTCATGTTGTGTTACGTTATAACGTATTACGTTATATAGTGTTTCGTTATAACGTTATATCGTATTACGTTATAATGTATAACGTTATACGGTATTATTTTATAATGTATAACGTTATATGGTATTATTTTATAACGTATAACGTTATATAATATTATTTTATAACGTACAACGTTATGTTGTGTTAAGTTATAACGTTATATTATATTACGTTATAACGAATAACGTTATACGGTATTATTTTATTACGTATAACGTTATATGATATTATTTTATAACGTATAACGTTATGTAGTGTTACGTTATTTAGTGTAATTATAGTGTAATTATATGGTATTATTTAATAACGTATAACGTTATATGGTATTATTTCATAACGTATAACGTTTTATAATATTATTTTATAAGGTATAACGTTATGTGGTGTTACGTTATAACGTTATATAGTGTAACGTTATAACGCTACATTGTATTACGTTATAACGTATAACGTTATTCGGCATTACTTAATAACGTATAACGTTATATGGTATTATATTATAACGTATAACGTTATATGGTATTATTTAATAACGTATAACGTTATATGGTGTTATTTCATAACGTATAACGATTTATAATATTATTCTATAAGGTATAACGTTATGTGCTGTTACGTTATAACGTATAACGTTATATAGTGTTACGTTATAACGATATATTGTGTTACGTTATAATGTATAAACGTTATAAGTTATTATTTTATAACGGATAACGTTATATGGTATTATTTTATAACGTATAACGTTATATAATATTATTTAATGACGTATAACGTTATATGGTATTATTTTAGAACGTATAACGTTATATAGGTTTATTTTATAACGTATAACGTTATATGGTATTATTTTATAACGTATAACGTTATGTAGTGTTACGTTATAACGTATAACGTTATATAGTGTTTCGTTATAACGTTGTATTGTATTACGTTAGAACGTATAACGTTATACGGTATTATTTTATAACGTATAACGTTATATGGTATTATTTTATAACGTATAACGTTATGTAGTGTTACGTTATAACGTATAACGTTATACGGTATTATTTTATAATGTATAACGTTATATGATATTATTTTATAACGTATAACGTTATGTAGTGTTACGTTATATAGTGTAATTATAGTGTAATTATATGGTACTATTTAGTAACGTATAACGTTATATGGTATTATTTCATAACGTATAACGTTTTATAATATTATTTTATAAGGTATAACGTTATGTGGTGTTACGTTATAACGTATAACGTTATATAGTGATAGCTAATAACGTATAACGTTATGTAGTGTTACGTTATAACGTTATATTGTACTACGTTATAACGTACAACGTTATACGGTATTATTTTATAACGTATAACGTTATATGGTACAATTTTAAAACGTATAACGTTATATAGTGTTACGTTATAACGTTATATTGTATTACGTTAAAATGTACAACGTTATACGGTATTATTTTATAACGTATAACGTTATATGGTATTATTTTATAACGTATAACGTTATATGGTATTATTTAATAACGTATAACATTATATGGTATTATTTCATAACGTATAACGTTTTATAATATTATTTTATAAGGTATAACGTTATGTGGTGTTACGTTATAAAGTATAACGTTATATAGTGATACCTAATAACGTATAACGTTATGTAGTGTTACGTTATAACGTTATATTGTATTACGTTAAAATGTACAACGTTATAGGGTATTATTTTATAACGTACAACGTTATATGGTATTATTTTATAGCGTATAACGTTATATGGTATTATTTTATAACGTATAACGTTATGCAGTGTTACGTTATAACGTATAACGTTATATAGTGTTACGTTATGGCGTTATATTGTATTACGTTAGAACGTATAACGTTGTACGGTATTATTTAATAACGTATAACGTTATATGGTATTATTTTATAACGTATAACGTTATGCAGTGTTACGTCAAAACGAATAACGTTATATGGTGTTACGTTATAAAGTTATATTGTATTACGTTAGGAAGTATAACGTTATACGATATTATTTTATAACGGATAACGTTATATGGTATTATTTTATAAAGTATAACCTTATATATAACCGTATAACGATATGTAGTGTTACGTTGTAACGTATAACGTTGTATAGTGTTACGTTATAACGTTATATCTTATTACGTTAAAATGTATAACGTTATACGGTAGTATTTTATAAAGTATAACGTTATATAATATTATTTTATAACGTATAACGTTATGTAGTGTTACGTTATAACGGTATATTATATTACTTTATAACGTATAACGTTATATGGTATTATTTCATAACGTATAACGTTTTATAATATTATTTTATAACGTATAACGTTATGTGGTGTTACGTTATAACGTTATATAGTGTAACGTTATAACGCTACATTGTATTACGTTATAACGTATAACGTTATTCGGCATTAGTTAATAACGTATAACGTTATATGGTATTATATTATAACGTATAACGTTATATGGTATTATTTAATAACGTATAACATTATATGGTATTATTTCATAACGTATAACGTTTTATAATATTATTCTATAAGGTATAACGTTATGTGCTGTTACGTTATAACGTATAACGTTATATAGTGTTACGTTATAACGATATATTGTACTACGTTATAATGAATAACGTTATAAGTTATTATTTTATAACGTATAACGTTACAAGTTATTATTTTATAACGTATAACGTTGTAAGGTATTAATTTGTAACGTATAACGTTATATGGTATTATTTTATAACGTATAACGTTATATAATGTTATTTTATAACCTATAACGTTATATAGTGTTACGTTGTTACGTATAACGCTATGTAGTGTTACGTTATAACGTATAACGTTATATAGTGTTTCGTTATAACGTTGTATTTTATTACGTTAGAACGTATAACGTTATACGGTATTATTTAATAACGTATAACGTTATATGGTACTATTTCATCACGTATAACGTTATGTAGTGTTACTTTATAACGTATAACGTTATATGGTGTTACGTTATAACGTTATATTGTATTACGTTAAAATGTATAACGTTATACGGTATTATATTATAACGTATAACGTTATATAATATTATTTTATAAGGTATAACGTTATGTAGTGTTACGTTATAAGGCATAACGATATATGGTGTTACGATATAACGTATAACGTTATATAGTGTTACGTTATAACGTTATATTCTATTACGTTAGAACGTATAACCTTATACGGTATTCTTTTATAACGGATAACGTTATATGATATTATTTTATAACGTATAACGTTATATAATATTATTTTATAACGTATAACGTTATGTGGTGTTACGTTATAACGTATAACGTTATATAGTGTATCGTTATAACGTTGTATTTTATTACGTTAGAACGTATAACGTTATACGGTATTATTTTATAACGTATAACGTTATATGGTACTATTTTATAACGTATAACGTTATGTAGTGTTACGTTATAACGTATAACGTTATATGGTGTTACGTGATATCGTTATATTGTATTACGTTAAAATGTACAACGTTATAGGGTATTATATTATAACTTATAACGTTATACGGTATTACTTTATAACGTATAACGTTATATGGTACTATTTTATAACGTATAACGTTATGTAGTGTTACTTTATAACGTATAACGTTATATAATATTATTTTATAACGTATAACGTTATGTAGTGTTACGATATAAGGTATAACGGTATATGGTGTTTCGATATACCGTATAACGTTATATAGTGTTACGTTATAACGTTATATTCTATTACGTTAGAACGTATAACATTATACGGTATTATTTTATAATGGATAACGTTATATGATATTATTTTATAACGTATAACGTTATATGGTATTATTTTATAAGGTTTAACGTTATGTAGTGTTACGTTATAACGTATAACGTTATATAGTGTTTCGTTATAACGTTGTATTGTATTACGTTAGAACGTATAACGTTATACCGTATTATTTTATAACGGATAACGTTATATGATATTATTTTATAACGTATAACGTTATGTAGTGTTGCGTTATAACGTATAATGTTATATGATACTATTTTATAACGTATAACGTTATGTAGTGTTACGTTATATAGTGTAATTATAGTGTAATTATATCGTATTATTTAATAACGTATAACGTTATATGGTATTATTTCATAACGTATAACGTTTTATAATATTATTTTATAAGGTATAACGTTATGTGGTGTTACGTTATAACGTATAACGTTATATAGAGTTTCGTTATAACGTTGTATTTTATTACGTTAGAACGTATAACGTTATACGGTATTATTTTATAACGTATAACGTTATATGATATTATTTTATAACGTATAACGTTATGTAGTGTTACGTTATAACGTATAACGTTATACGGTAGTATTTTATAATGTATAACGTTATATGATATTATTTTATAACGTATAACGTTATGTAGTGTTACGTTATATAGTGTAATTATAGTGTAATTATATGGTATTATTTAATAACGTATAACGTTACATGGTATTATTTCATAAGGTATAACGTTTTATAATATTATTTTATAAGGTATAACGTTATGTGGTGTTACGTTATAACGTATAACGTTATATAGTGATACCTAATAACGTATAACGTTATGTAGTGTTACGTTATAACGTTATATTGTACTACGTAATAACGTACAACGTTATACGGTATTATTTTATAACGTATAACGTTATATGGTACTATTTTATAACGTATAACGTTATGTAGTGTTACTTTATAACGTATAACGTTATATGGTGTTACGTTATAACGTTATATTGTATTACGTTAAAATGTATAACGTTATACGGTATTATATTATAACGTATAACGTTATATAATATTATTTTATAACGTATAACGTTATGTAGTGTTACGTTATAAGGTATAACGATATAAGGTGTTACGATATAACGTATAACGTTATATAGTGTTACGTTATAACGTTATATTCTATTACGTTAGAACGTATAACCTTATACGGTATTCTTTTATAACGGATAACGTTATATGATATTATTTTATAACGTATAACGTTATGTAGTGTTACGTTATAACGTATGAGGTTATATAGTGTTACGTTATAACGTTATATTGTATTACGTTAGAACGTATATCGTTGTACGGTATTATTTAATAACGTATGACGTTATATGGTATTATTTTATAACGTGTAACGTTATATAATATTATTTTATAACGTATAACGTTATGTAGTGTTACGTTATAAAGTATAACGATATATGGTGTTACGATATAACGTATAACGTTATATAGTGTTACGTTATAACGTTATATTCTATTACGTTAGAACGTATAACATTATATTGTATTATTTTATAACGTATAACGTTATATAATATTATTTTATAACGTATAACGTTATATAATATTATTTTATAACGTATAACGTTATGTGGTGTTAAGGTATAACGTATAACGTTATATAGTGTTTCGTTAAAACGTTGTATTTTATTACGTTAGAACGTATATCGTTGTACGGTATTATTTAATAACGTATAACGTTATATGGTACTATTTTATCACGTATAACGTTATGTAGTGTTACTTTATAACGTATAACGTTATATGGTGTTACGTTATAACGTTATATTGTATTACGTTAAAATGTATAACGTTATACGGTATTATATTATAACGTATAACGTTATATAATATTATTTTATAACGTATAACGTTATGTAGTGTTACGTTATAAGGTATAACGATATATGGTGTTACGATATAACGTATAACGTTATATAGTGTTACGTTATAACGTTATATTCTATTACGTTAGAACGTATAACCTTATACGGTATTCTTTTATAACGGATAACGTTATATGATATTATTTTATAACGTATAACGTTATATAATATTATTTTATAACGTATAACGTTATGTGGTGTTACGTTATAACGTATAACGTTATATAGTGTATCGTTATAACGTTGTATTTTATTACGTTAGAACGTATAACGTTATACGGTATTATTTTATAACGTATAACGTTATATGGTACTATTTTATAACGTATAACGTTATGTAGTGTTACGTTATAACGTATAACGTTATATGGTGTTACGTTATATCGTTATATTGTATTACGTTAAAATGTACAACGTTATAGGGTATTATATTATAACTTATAACGTTATATGGTATTATTTTATAACGTATAACGTTATATAATATTATTTTATAACGTATAACGTTATGTAGTGTTACGTTATATAGTGTAATTATAGTGTAATTATATGGTATTATTTAATAACGTATAACGTTATACGGTATTATTTTATAACGGATAACGTTATATGGTATTATTTTATAACGTATATCGTTATGTAGCCTTACGTTATAACGTATAACGTTATATAGTGATACATAATAACGTATAACGTTATGTAGTGTTACGTTATAACGTTAAATTGTACTACGTTATAACGTACAACGTTATACGGTATTATTTTATAACGTATAACGTTATATGGTATTATTTTATAACGTATAACGTTATATAATATTATTTTATAACGTATAACGTTATGTGGTGTTACGTTATAACGTATAACGTTATATAGTGTTTCGTTATAACGTTGTATTTTATTACGTTAGAACGTATAACGTTATACGGTATTATTTAATAACGTATAACGTTATATGGTACTATTTCATCACGTATAACGTTATGTAGTGTTACTTTATAACGTATAACGTTATATGGTGTTACGTTATAACGTTATATTGTATTACGTTAAAATGTATAACGTTATACGGTATTATATTATAACGTATAACGTTATATAATATTATTTTATAACGTATAACGTTATGTGGTGTTAAGGTATAACGTATAACGTTATATAGTGTTTCGTTAAAACGTTGTATTTTATTACGTTAGAACGTATATCGTTGTACGGTATTATTTAATAACGTATAACGTTATATGGTACTATTTCATCACGTATAACGTTATGTAGTGTTACTTTATAACGTATAACGTTATATGGTGTTACGTTATAACGTTATATTGTATTACGTTAAAATGTATAACGTTATACGGTATTATATTATAACGTATAACGTTATATAATATTATTTTATAAGGTATAACGTTATGTAGTGTTACGTTATAAGGTATAACGATATATGGTGTTACGATATAACGTATAACGTTATATAGTGTTACGTTATAACGTTATATTCTATTACGTTAGAACGTATAACCTTATACGGTATTCTTTTATAACGGATAACGTTATATGATATTATTTTATAACGTATAACGTTATATAATATTATTTTATAACGTATAACGTTATGTGGTGTTACGTTATAACGTATAACGTTATATAGTGTATCGTTATAACGTTGTATTTTATTACGTTAGAACGTATAACGTTATACGGTATTATTTTATAACGTATAACGTTATATGGTACTATTTTATAACGTATAACGTTATGTAGTGTTACGTTATAACGTATAACGTTATATGGTGTTACGTTATATCGTTATATTGTATTACGTTAAAATGTACAACGTTATAGGGTATTATATTATAACTTATAACGTTATATGGTATTATTTTATAACGTATAACGTTATATAATATTATTTTATAACGTATAACGTTATGTAGTGTTACGTTATATAGTGTAATTATAGTGTAATTATATGGTATTATTTAATAACGTATAACGTTATACGGTATTATTTTATAACGGATAACGTTATATGGTATTATTTTATAACGTATATCGTTATGTAGCCTTACGTTATAACGTATAACGTTATATAGTGATACATAATAACGTATAACGTTATGTAGTGTTACGTTATAACGTTAAATTGTACTACGTTATAACGTACAACGTTATACGGTATTATTTTATAACGTATAACGTTATATGGTATTATTTTATAACGTATAACGTTATATAATATTATTTTATAACGTATAACGTTATGTGGTGTTACGTTATAACGTATAACGTTATATAGTGTTTCGTTATAACGTTGTATTTTATTACGTTAGAACGTATAACGTTATACGGTATTACTTTATAACGTATAACGTTATATGGTACTATTTTATAACGTATAACGTTATGTAGTGTTACGTTATAACGTATAACGTTATACGGTATTATTTTATAATGTATAACGTTATATGATATTATTTTATAACGTATAACGTTATGTAGTGTTACGTTATATAGTGTAATTATAGTGTAATTACATGGTATTATTTAATAACGTATAACGTTATATGGTATTATTTCATAACGTATAACGTTTTATAATATTATTTTATAAGGTATAACGTTATGTGGTGTTACGTTATAACGTATAACGTTATATAGTGATACCTAATAACGTATAACGTTATGTAGTGTTACGTTATAACGTTATATTGTACTACGTTATAACGTACAACGTTATACGGTATTATTTTATAACGTATAACGTTATATGGTACAATTTTAAAACGTATAACGTTATATAGTGTTACGTTATAACGTTATATTGTATTACGTTAAAATGTACAACGTTATACGGTATTATTTTATAACGTATAACGTTATATGGTATTATTTTATAACGTATAACGTTATATGGTATTATTTAATAACGTATAACATTATATGGTATTATTTCATAACGTATAACGTTTTATAATATTATTTTATAAGGTATAACGTTATGTGGTGTTACGTTATAACGTATAACGTTATATAGTGATACCTAATAACGTATAACGTTATGTAGTGTTACGTTATAACGTTATATTGTATTACGTTAAAATGTACAACGTTATAGGGTATTATTTTATAACGTATATCGTTATATGGTATTATTTTATAGCGTATAACGTTATATGGTATTATTTTATAACGTATAACGTTATGCAGTGTTACGTTATAACGTATAACGTTATATAGAGTTACGTTATGGCGTTATATTGTATTACGTTAGAACGTATAACGTTGTACGGTATTATTTAATAACGTATAACGTTATATGGTATTATTTTATAACGTATAACGTTATGCAGTGTTACGTCAAAACGAATAACGTTATATGGTGTTACGTTATAAAGTTATATTGTATTACGTTAGGAAGTATAACGTTATACGATATTATTTTATAACGGATAACGTTATATGGTATTATTTTATAAAGTATAACCTTATATATAACCGTATAACGATATGTAGTGATACGTTGTAACGTATAACGTTGTATAGTGTTACGTTATAACGTTATATCTTATTACGTTAAAATGTATAACGTTATACGGTAGTATTTTATAAAGTATAACGTTATATAATATTATTTTATAACGTATAACGTTATGTAGTGTTACGTTATAACGGTATATTATATTACTTTATAACGTATAACGTTATATGGTATTATTTCATAACGTATAACGTTTTATAATATTATTTTATAACGTATAACGTTATGTGGTGTTACGTTATAACGTTATATAGTGTAACGTTATAACGCAACATTGTATTACGTTATAACGTATAACGTTATTCGGCATTAGTTAATAACGTATAACGTTATATGGTATTATATTATAACGTATAACGTTATATGGTATTATTTAATAACGTATAACATTATATGGTATTATTTCATAACGTATAACGTTTTATAATATTATTCTATAAGGTATAACGTTATGTGCTGTTACGTTATAACGTATAACGTTATATAGTGTTACGTTATAACGATATATTGTACTACGTTATAATGAATAACGTTATAAGTTATTATTTTATAACGTATAACGTTACAAGTTATTATTTTATAACGTATAACGTTATAAGGTATTAATTTGTAACATATAACGTTATATGGTATTATTTTATAACGTATAACGTTATATAATGTTATTTTATAACCTATAACGTTATATAGTGTTACGTTGTTACGTATAACGCTATGTAGTGTTACGTTATAACGTATAACGTTATATAGTGTTTCGTTATAACGTTGTATTGTATTACGTTAGAACGTATAACGTTATACGGTATTATTTCATAACGCATAACGTTTTATAATATTATTTTATAAGGTATAACGTTATGTGCTGTTACGTTATAACGTATAACGTTATATACGTGATACCTAATAACGTATAACGTTATGTAGTGTTACGTTATATAGTGTAATTATAGTGTAATTATATGGTATTATTTAATAACGTATAACGTTATACGGTATTATTTTATAACGGATAACGTTATATGGTATTATTTTATAACGTATATCGTTATGTAGCCTTACGTTATAACGTATAACGTTATATAGTGATACATAATAACGTATAACGTTATGTAGTGTTACGTTATAACGTTAAATTGTACTACGTTATAACGTACAACGTTATAGGGTATTATTTTATAACGTATAACGTTATATGGTATTATTTTATAACGTATAACGTTATATAATATTATTTTATAACGTATAACGTTATGTGGTGTTACGTTATAACGTATAACGTTATATAGTGTTTCGTTATAACGTTGTATTTTATTACGTTAGAACGTATAACGTTATACGGTATTACTTTATAACGTATAAAGTTATATGGTACTATTTTATAACGTATAACGTTATGTAGTGTTACTTTATAACGTATAACGTTATATAATATTATTTTATAACGTATAACGTTATGTAGTGTTACGATATAAGGTATAACGGTATATGGTGTTTCGATATACCGTATAACGTTATATAGTGTTACGTTATAACGTTATATTCTATTACGTTAGAACGTATAACATTATACTGTATTATTTTATAATGGATAACGTTATATGATATTATTTTATAACGTATAACGTTATATGGTATTATTTCATATCGTATAACGTTACATAATATTATTTTATAAGGTTTAACGTTGTGTGGTGTTACGTTATAACGTATAACGTTATATAGTGTTTCGTTATAACGTTGTATTGTATTACGTTAGAACGTATAACGTTATACGGTATTATTTTATAACGGATAACGTTATATGATATTATTTTATAACGTATAACGTTATGTAGTGTTACGTTATATAGTGTAATTATAGTGTAATTACATGGTATTATTTAATAACGTATAACGTTATATGGTATTATTTCATAACGTATAACGTTTTATAATATTATTTTATAAGGTATAACGTTATGTGGTGTTACGTTATAACGTATAACGTTATATAGTGATACCTAATAACGTATAACGTTATGTAGTGTTACGTTATAACGTTATATTGTACTACGTTATAACGTACAACGTTATACGGTATTATTTTATAACGTATAACGTTATATGGTACAATTTTAAAACGTATAACGTTATATAGTGTTACGTTATAACGTTATATTGTATTACGTTAAAATGTACAACGTTATACGGTATTATTTTATAACGTATAACGTTATATGGTATTATTTAATAACGTATAACGTTATATGGTATTATTTCATAACGTATAACGTTTTATAATATTATTTTATAAGGTATAACGTTATGTGGTGTTACGTTATAACGTATAACGTTATATAGTGATACCTAATAACGTATAACGTTATGTAGTGTTACGTTATAACGTTATATTGTACTACGTTATAACGTACAACGTTATACGGTATTATTTTATAACGTATAACGTTATATGGTACAATTTTAAAACGTATAACGTTATATAGTGTTACGTTATAACGTTATATTGTATTACGTTAAAATGTACAACGTTATACGGTATTATTTTATAACGTATAACGTTATATGGTATTATTTTATAACGTATAACGTTATATGGTATTATTTAATAACGTATAACATTATATGGTATTATTTCTTAACGTATAACGTTTTATAATATTATTTTATAAGGTATAACGTTATGTGGTGTTACGTTATAACGTATAACGTTATATAGTGATACCTAATAACGTATAACGTTATGTAGTGTTACGTTATAACGTTATATTGTATTACGTTAAAATGTACAACGTTATAGGGTATTATTTTATAACGTATAACGTTATATGGTATTATTTTATAGCGTATAACGTTATATGGTATTATTTTATAACGTATAACGTTATGCAGTGTTACGTTATAACGTATAACGTTATATAGTGTTACGTTATGGCGTTATATTGTATTACGTTAGAACGTATAACGTTGTACGGTATTATTTAATAACGTATAACGTTATATGGTATTATTTTATAACGTATAACGTTATGCAGTGTTACGTCAAAACGAATAACGTTATATGGTGTTACGTTATAAAGTTATATTGTATTACGTTAGGAAGTATAACGTTATACGATATTATTTTATAACGGATAACGTTATATGGTATTATTTTATAAAGTATAACCTTATATATAACCGTATAACGATATGTAGTGTTACGTTGTAACGTATAACGTTGTATAGTGTTACGTTATAACGTTATATCTTATTACGTTAAAATGTATAACGTTATACGTTAGTATTTTATAAAGTATAACGTTATATAATATTATTTTATAACGTATAACGTTATGTAGTGTTACGTTATAACGGTATATTATATTACTTTATAACGTATAACGTTATATGGTATTATTTCATAACGTATAACGTTTTATAATATTATTTTATAACGTATAACGTTATGTGGTGTTACGTTATAACGTTATGTGGTGTTACGTTATAACGTTATATAGTGTAACGTTATAACGCAACATTGTATTACGTTATAACGTATAACGTTATTCGGCATTAGTTAATAACGTATAACGTTATATGGTATTATATTATAACGTATAACGTTATATGGTATTATTTAATAACGTATAACATTATATGGTATTATTTTATAACGTATAACGTTATATAATGTTATTTTATAACCTATAACGTTATATAGTGTTACGTTGTTACGTATAACGCTATGTAGTGTTACGTTATAACGTATAACGTTATATAGTGTTTCGTTATAACGTTGTATTGTATTACGTTAGAACGTATAACGTTATACGGTATTATTTCATAACGCATAACGTTTTATAATATTATTTTATAAGGTATAACGTTATGTGCTGTTACGTTATAACGTATAACGTTATATACGTGATACCTAATAACGTATAACGTTATGTAGTGTTACGTTATATAGTGTAATTATAGTGTAATTATATGGTATTATTTAATAACGTATAACGTTATACGGTATTATTTTATAACGGATAACGTTATATGGTATTATTTTATAACGTATATCGTTATGTAGCCTTACGTTATAACGTATAACGTTATATAGTGATACATAATAACGTATAACGTTATGTAGTGTTACGTTATAACGTTAAATTGTACTACGTTATAACGTACAACGTTATAGGGTATTATTTTATAACGTATAACGTTATATGGTATTATTTTATAACGTATAACGTTATATAATATTATTTTATAACGTATAACGTTATGTGGTGTTACGTTATAACGTATAACGTTATATAGTGTTTCGTTATAACGTTGTATTTTATTACGTTAGAACGTATAACGTTATACGGTATTACTTTATAACGTATAACGTTATATGGTACTATTTTATAACGTATAACGTTATGTAGTGTTACTTTATAACGTATAACGTTATATAATATTATTTTATAACGTATAACGTTATGTAGTGTTACGATATAAGGTATAACGGTATATGGTGTTTCGATATACCGTATAACGTTATATAGTGTTACGTTATAACGTTATATTCTATTACGTTAGAACGTATAACATTATACTGTATTATTTTATAATGGATAACGTTATATGATATTATTTTATAACGTATAACGTTATATGGTATTATTTCATATCGTATAACGTTACATAATATTATTTTATAAGGTTTAACGTTGTGTGGTGTTACGTTATAACGTATAACGTTATATAGTGTTTCGTTATAACGTTGTATTGTATTACGTTAGAACGTATAACGTTATACGGTATTATTTTATAACGGATAACGTTATATGATATTATTTTATAACGTATAACGTTATGTAGTGTTGCGTTATAACGTATAACGTTATATGATACTATTTTATAACGTATAACGTTATGTAGTGTTACGTTATATAGTGTAATTATAGTGTAATTATATCGTATTATTTAATAACGTATAACGTTATATGGTATTATTTCATAACGTATAACGTTTTATAATATTATTTTATAAGGTATAACGTTATGTGGTGTTACGTTATAACGTATAACGTTATATAGAGTTTCGTTATAACGTTGTATTTTATTACGTTAGAACGTATAACGTTATACGGTATTATTTTATAACGTATAACGTTATATGGTATTATTTTATAACGTATAACGTTATGTAGTGTTACGTTATAACGTATAACGTTATACGGTATTATTTTATAATGTATAACGTTATATGATATTATTTTATAACGTATAACGTTATGTAGTGTTACGTTATATAGTGTAATTATAGTGTAATTATATGGTATTATTTAATAACGTATAACGTTACATGGTATTATTTCATAACGTATAACGTTTTATAATATTATTTTATAAGGTATAACGTTATGTGGTGTTACGTTATAACGTATAACGTTATATAGTGATACCTAATAACGTATAACGTTATGTAGTGTTACGTTATAACGTTATATTGTACTACGTAATAACGTACAACGTTATACGGTATTATTTTATAACGTATAACGTTATATGGTATTATTTTATAACGTATAACGTTATATAATATTATTTTATAACGTATAACGTTATGTGGTGTTACGTTATAACGTATAACGTTATATAGTGTTTCGTTATAACGTTGTATTTTATTACGTTAGAACGTATAACGTTATACGGTATTATTTTATAACGTATAACGTTATATAATATTATTTTATAACGTATAACGTTATGTAGTGTTACGTTATAAGGTATAACGATATAAGGTGTTACGATATAACGTATAACGTTATATAGTGTTACGTTATAACGTTATATTCTATTACGTTAGAACGTATAACCTTATACGGTATTCTTTTATAACGGATAACGTTATATGATATTATTTTATAACGTATAACGTTATGTAGTGTTACGTTATAACGTATGAGGTTATATAGTGTTACGTTATAACGTTATATTGTATTACGTTAGAACGTATATCGTTGTACGGTATTATTTAATAACGTATGACGTTATATGGTATTATTTTATAACGTGTAACGTTATATAATATTATTTTATAACGTATAACGTTATGTAGTGTTACGTTAGAAAGTATAACGATATATGGTGTTACGATATAACGTATAACGTTATATAGTGTTACGTTATAACGTTATATTCTATTACGTTAGAACGTATAACATTATATTGTATTATTTTATAACGTATAACGTTATATAATATTATTTTATAACGTATAACGTTATATAATATTATTTTATAACGTATAACGTTATGTGGTGTTACGGTATAACGTATAACGTTATATAGTGTTTCGTTAAAACGTTGTATTTTATTACGTTAGAACGTATATCGTTGTACGGTATTATTTAATAACGTATAACGTTATATGGTACTATTTTATAACGTATAACGTTATGTAGTGTTACTTTATAACGTATAACGTTATATGGTGTTACGTTATAACGTATAAGGTTATATAGTGTTACGTTATAACGTTATATTGTATTACGTTAGAACGTATATCGTTGTACGGTATTATTTAATAACGTATGACGTTATATGGTATTATTTTATAACGTGTAACGTTATATAATATTATTTTATAACGTATAACGTTATGTAGTGTTACGTTATAAAGTATAACGATATATGGTGTTACGATATAACGTATAACGTTATATAGTGTTACGTTATAACGTTATATTCTATTACGTTAGAACGTATAACATTATATTGTATTATTTTATAACGTATAACGTTATATAATATTATTTTATAACGTATAACGTTATGTGGTGTTACGGTATAACGTATAACGTTATATAGTGTTTCGTTAAAACGTTGTATTTTATTACGTTTTAACGTATATCGTTGTACGGTATTATTTAATAACGTATAACGTTATATGGTACTATTTTATAACGTATAACGTTATGTAGTGTTACTTTATAACGTATAACGTTATATGGTGTTACGTTATAACGTTATATTGTATTACGTTAAAATGTATAACGTTATACGGTATTATATTATAACGTATAACGTTATATAATATTATTTTATAACGTATAACGTTATGTGGTGTTACGGTATAACGTATAACGTTATATAGTGTTTCGTTAAAACGTTGTATTTTATTACGTTAGAACGTATAACGTTATACGGTATTATTTTATAACGTATAACGTTATATGGTACTATTTTATAACGTATAACGTTATGTAGTGTTACTTTATAACGTATAACGTTATATAATATTATTTTATAACGTATAACGTTATGTAGTGTTACGTTATAAGGTATAACGGTATATGGTGTTACGATATACCGTATAACGTTATATAGTGTTACGTTATAACGTTATATTCTATTACGTTAGAACGTATAACATTATACGGTATTATTTTATAATGGATAACGTTATATGATATTATTTTATAACGTATAACGTTATATGGTATTATTTCATATCGTATAACGTTACATAATATTATTTTATAAGGTTTAACGTTGTGTGGTGTTACGTTATAACGTATAACGTTATATAGTGTTTCGTTATAACGTTGTATTGTATTACGTTAGAACGTATAACGTTATACGGTATTATTTTATAACGGATAACGTTATATGATATTATTTTATAACGTATAACGTTATGTAGTGTTGCGTTATAACGTATAACGTTATATGATACTATTTTATAACGTATAACGTTATGTAGTGTTACGTTATATAGTGTAATTATAGTGTAATTATATCGTATTATTTAATAACGTATAACGTTATATGGTATTATTTCATAACGTATAACGTTTTATAATATTATTTTATAAGGTATAACGTTATGTGGTGTTACGTTATAACGTATAACGTTACATAGAGTTTCTTTATAACGTTGTATTTTATTACGTTAGAACGTATAACGTTATACGGTATTATTTTATAACGTATAACGTTATATGGTATTATTTTATAACGTATAACGTTATGTAGTGTTACGTTATAACGTATAACGTTATACGGTATTATTTTATAATGTATAACGTTATATGATATTATTTTATAACGTATAACGTTATGTAGTGTTACGTTATATAGTGTAATTATAGTGTAATTATATGGTATTATTTAATAACGTATAACGTTACATGGTATTATTTCATAACGTATAACGTTTTATAATATTATTTTATAAGGTATAACGTTATGTGGTGTTACGTTATAACGTATAACGTTATATAGTGATACCTAATAACGTATAACGTTATGTAGTGTTACGTTATAACGTTATATTGTACTACGTAATAACGTACAACGTTATACGGTATTATTTTATAACGTATAACGTTATATGGTATTATTTTATAACGTATAACGTTATATAATATTATTTTATAACGTATAACGTTATGTGGTGTTACGTTATAACGTATAACGTTATATAGTGTTTCGTTATAACGTTGTATTTTATTACGTTAGAACGTATAACGTTATACGGTATTATTTTATAACGTATAACGTTATATGGTACTATTTTATAACGTATAACGTTATGTAGTGTTACTTTATAACCTATAACGTTATATGGTGTTACGTTATAACGTTATATTGTATTACGTTAAAATGTATAACGTTATACGGTATTATATTATAACGTATAACGTTATATAATATTATTTTATAACGTATAACGTTATGTAGTGTTACGTTATAAGGTATAACGATATAAGGTGTTACGATATAACGTATAACGTTATATAGTGTTACGTTATAACGTTATATTCTATTACGTTAGAACGTATAACCTTATACGGTATTCTTTTATAACGGATAACGTTATATGATATTATTTTATAACGTATAACGTTATGTAGTGTTACGTTATAACGTATGAGGTTATATAGTGTTACGTTATAACGTTATATTGTATTACGTTAGAACGTATATCGTTGTACGGTATTATTTAATAACGTATGACGTTATATGGTATTATTTTATAACGTGTAACGTTATATAATATTATTTTATAACGTATAACGTTATGTAGTGTTACGTTATAAAGTATAACGATATATGGTGTTACGATATAACGTATAACGTTATATAGTGTTACGTTATAACGTTATATTCTATTACGTTAGAACGTATAACATTATATTGTATTATTTTATAACGTATAACGTTATATAATATTATTTTATAACGTATAACGTTATATAATATTATTTTATAACGTATAACGTTATGTGGTGTTACGGTATAACGTATAACGTTATATAGTGTTTCGTTAAAACGTTGTATTTTATTACGTTAGAACGTATATCGTTGTACGGTATTATTTAATAACGTATAACGTTATATGGTACTATTTTATAACGTATAACGTTATGTAGTGTTACTTTATAACGTATAACGTTATATGGTGTTACGTTATAACGTATAAGGTTATATAGTGTTACGTTATAACGTTATATTGTATTACGTTAGAACGTATATCGTTGTACGGTATTATTTAATAACGTATGACGTTATATGGTATTATTTTATAACGTGTAACGTTATATAATATTATTTTATAACGTATAACGTTATGTAGTGTTACGTTATAAAGTATAACGATATATGGTGTTACGATATAACGTATAACGTTATATAGTGTTACGTTATAACGTTATATTCTATTACGTTAGAACGTATAACATTATATTGTATTATTTTATAACGTATAACGTTATATAATATTATTTTATAACGTATAACGTTATGTGGTGTTACGGTATAACGTATAACGTTATATAGTGTTTCGTTAAAACGTTGTATTTTATTACGTTAGAACGTATATCGTTGTACGGTATTATTTAATAACGTATAACGTTATATGGTACTATTTTATAACGTATAACGTTATGTAGTGTTACTTTATAACGTATAACGTTATATGGTGTTACGTTATAACGTTATATTGTATTACGTTAAAATGTATAACGTTATACGGTATTATATTATAACGTATAACGTTATATAATATTATTTTATAACGTATAACGTTATGTAGTGTTACGTTATAAGGTATAACGATATATGGTGTTACGATATAACGTATAACGTTATATAGTGTTACGTTATAACGTTATATTCTATTACGTTAGAACGTATAACCTTATACGGTATTCTTTTATAACGGATAACGTTATATGATATTATTTTATAACGTATAACGTTATATAATATTATTTTATAACGTATAACGTTATGTGGTGTTACGTTATAACGTATAACGTTATATAGTGTTTCGTTATAACGTTGTATTTTATTACGTTAGAACGTATAACGTTATACGGTATTATTTTATAACGTATAACGTTATATGGTACTATTTTATAACGTATAACGGTATGTAGTGTTACTTTATAACGTATAACGTTATATGGTGTTACGTTATAACGTTATATTGTATTACGTTAAAATGTATAACGTTATACGGTATTATATTATAACGTATAACGTTATATAATATTATTTTATAACGTATAACGTTATGTAGTGTTACGTTATAAGGTATAACGATATATGGTGTTACGATATAACGTATAACGTTATATAGTGTTACGTTATAACGTTATATTCTATTACGTTAGAACGTATAACCTTATACGGTATTCTTTTATAACGGATAACGTTATATGATATTATTTTATAACGTATAACGTTATGTAGTGTTACGTTATAACGTATAAGGTTATATAGTGTTACGTTATAACGTTATATTGTATTACGTTAGAACGTATAGCGTTGTACGGTATTATTTAATAACGTATGACGTTATATGGTATTATTTTATAACGTGTAACGTTATATAATATTATTTTATAACGTATAACGTTATGTAGTGTTACGTTATAAAGTATAACGATATATGGTGTTACGATATAACGTATAACGTTATATAGTGTTACGTTATAACGTTATATTCTATTACGTTAGAACGTATAACATTATATTGTATTATTTTATAACGTATAACGTTATATAATATTATTTTATAACGTATAACGTTATATAATATTATTTTATAACGTATAACGTTATGTGGTGTTACGGTATAACGTATAACGTTATATAGTGTTTCATTAAAACGTTGTATTTTATTACGTTAGAACGTATATCGTTGTGCGGTATTATTTAATAACGTATAACGTTATATGGTACTATTTTATAACGTATAACGTTATGTAGTGTTACTTTATAACGTATAACGTTATATGGTGTTACGTTATAACGTTATATTGTATTACGTTAAAATGTATAACGTTATACGGTATTATATTATAACGTATAACGTTATATGGTATTATTTTATAACGTATAACGTTATATAATATTATTTTATAACGTATAACGTTATATGGTATTATTTTATAACGTATAACGTTATATAATATTATTTTATAACGTATAACGTTATGCAGTGTTACGTTATAACGAATAACGTTATATGGTGTTACGTTATAACGTTATATTGTATTACGTTAGGACGTATAACGTTATACGGTATTATTTTATAACGGATAACGTTATATGGTATTATTTTATAACGTATAACGTTATATAATATTATTTTATAACGTATAACGTTATGTAGTGTTACGTTATAACGTATAACGTTATATGGTGTTACGTTATAACGTTATATTGTATTACGTTAAAATGTATAACGTTATACGGTATTATATTATAACGTATAACGTTATATGGTATTATTTTATAACGTATAACGGTATATAATATTATTTTATAACGTATAACGTTATGTGGTGTTACGTTATAACGTATAACGTTATATAGTGTTTCGTTAAAACGTTGTATTTTATTACGTTAGAACGTATAACGTTATACGGTATTATTTTATAACGTATAACGTTATATGGTACTATTTTATAACGTATAACGTTATGTAGTGTTACATTATAACGTATAACGTTATATGGTGTTACGTTATAACGTTATATTGTATTACGTTAAAATGTATAACGTTATACGGTATTATATTATAACGTATAACGTTATATGGTATTATTTTATAACGTATAACGGTATATAATATTATTTTATAACGTATAACGTTATGTGGTGTTACGTTATAACGTATAACGTTATATAGTGTTTCGTTAAAACGTTGTATTTTATTACGTTAGAACGTATAACGTTATTCGGTATTATTTTATAACGTATAACGTTATATGGTATTATTTTATAACGTATAACGTTATATAATATTATTTTATAACGTATAACGTTATGTAGTGTTACGTTATATCGTACAACGTTATATTGTATTACGTTAAAATGTATAACGTTATACGGTATTATTTTATAACGTATAACGTTATATGGTATTATTTTATAACGTATAACGTTATATAATATTATTTTATAACGTATAACGTTATGTAGTATTACGTTATAACGTATAACGTTATATAGTGTTACGTTATAACGTTATATTGTATTACGTTAGAAAGTATAACGTTGTACGTTATTATTTAATAACGTATAACGTTATATGGTATTATTTTATAACGTGTAACGTTATATAATATTATTTTATAACGTATAACGTTATGTAGTGTTACGTTATAAGGTATAACGATATATGGAGTTACGATATAACGTATAACGTTATATAGTGTTACGTTATAACGTTATATTCTATTACGTTAGAACGTATAACGTTATACGGTATTATTTTATAACGGATAGCGTTATATGGTATTATTTTATAACGTATAACGTTATATAATATTATTTTATAACGTATAACCTTATATAGCGTTACGTTATAACGTATAACGCTATGTAGTGTTACGTTATAACGTATAACGTTATATAGTGTTACGTTATAACGTTATATTGTATTACGTTATAACGTATAATGGTATTATTTTATAACGTATAAGGTTATATGGGTTTATTTTATAACGGCTAACGTTATATGGTATTATTTTATAACGTATAACGTTATGTAGTGTTACGTTATGACGTATAACGTTATATAGTGTTTTGTTATAACGTTGTATTGTATTACGTTAGAACGTATAACGTTATACGGTATTATTTTATAACGTATAACGTTATATGGTATTATTTTATAACGTATAACGTTATGCAGTGTTACGTTATAACGAATAACGTTATATGGTGTTACGTTATAACGTTATATTGTATTACGTTAGGACGTATAACGTTATACGGTATTATTTTATAACGGATAACGTTATATGGTATTATTTTATAACGTATAACGTTATATAATATTATTTTATAACGTATAACGTTATGTGGTGTTACGTTATAACGTATAACGTTATATAGTGTTTCGTTAAAAAGTTGTATTTTATTACGTTAGAACGTATAACGTTATACGGTATTATTTTATAACGTATAACGTTATATGGTACTATTTTATAACGTATAACGTTATGTAGTGTTACGTTATAACGTATAACGTTATATGGTGTTACGTTATAACGTTATATTGTATTACGTTAAAATGTATAACGTTGTACGGTATTGTATTATAACGTATAACGTTATATGGTATTATTTTATAACGTATAACGGTATATAATATTATTTTATAACGTATAACGTTATGTGGTGTTACGTTATAACGTATAACGTTATATAGTGTTTCGTTAAAACGTTGTATTTTATTACGTTAGAACGTATAACGTTATTCGGTATTATTTTATAACGTATAACGTTATATGGTACTATTTTATAACGTTTACGTTATGTAGTGTTACGTTATAACGTATAACGTTATATGGTGTTACGTTATAACGTTATATTGTATTACGTTAAAATGTATAACGTTATACGGTATTATATTATAACGTATAACGTTATATGGTATTATTTTATAACGTATAACGTTATATAATATTATTTTATAACGTATAACGTTATGTAGTGTTACGTTACATCGTACAACGTTATATTGTATTACGTTAAAATGTATAACGTTATACGGTATTATTTTATAACGTATAACGTTATATGGTATTATTTTATAACGTATAACGTTATATAATATTATTTTATAACGTATAACGTTATGTAGTGTTACGTTATAACGTATAACGTTATATAGTGTTACGTTATAACGTATAACGTTATATAGTGTTACGTTATAACGTTATATTGTATTACGTTAGAACGTATAACGTTGTACGTTATTATTTAATAACGTATAACGTTATATGGTATTATTTTATAACGTGTAACGTTATATAATATTATTTTATAACGTATAACGTTATGTAGTATTACGTTATAACGTATAACGTTATATAGTGTTACGTTATAACGTTATATTGTATTACGTTAGAAAGTATAACGTTGTACGTTATTATTTAATAACGTATAACGTTATATGGTATTATTTTATAACGTGTAACGTTATATAATATTATTTTATAACGTATAACGTTATGTAGTGTTACGTTATAAGGTATAACGATATATGGAGTTACGATATAACGTATAACGTTATATAGTGTTACGTTATAACGTTATATTCTATTACGTTAGAACGTATAACGTTATACGGTATTATTTTATAACGGATAGCGTTATATGGTATTATTTTATAACGTATAACGTTATATAATATTATTTTATAACGTATAACCTTATATAGCGTTACGTTATAACGTATAACGCTATGTAGTGTTACGTTATAACGTATAACGTTATATAGTGTTACGTTATAACGTTATATTGTATTACGTTATAACGTATAATGGTATTATTTTATAACGTATAAGGTTATATGGGTTTATTTTATAACGGCTAACGTTATATGGTATTATTTTATAACGTATAACGTTATGTAGTGTTACGTTATGACGTATAACGTTATATAGTGTTTTGTTATAACGTTGTATTGTATTACGTTAGAACGTATAACGTTATACGGTATTATTTTATAACGTATAACGTTATATGGTATTATTTTATAACGTATAACGTTATGCAGTGTTACGTTATAACGAATAACGTTATATGGTGTTACGTTATAACGTTATATTGTATTACGTTAGGACGTATAACGTTATACGGTATTATTTTATAACGGATAACGTTATATGGTATTATTTTATAACGTATAACGTTATATAATATTATTTTATAACGTATAACGTTATGTGGTGTTACGTTATAACGTATAACGTTATATAGTGTTTCGTTAAAAAGTTGTATTTTATTACGTTAGAACGTATAACGTTATACGGTATTATTTTATAACGTATAACGTTATATGGTACTATTTTATAACGTATAACGTTATGTAGTGTTACGTTATAACGTATAACGTTATATGGTGTTACGTTATAACGTTATATTGTATTACGTTAAAATGTATAACGTTGTACGGTATTGTATTATAACGTATAACGTTATATGGTATTATTTTATAACGTATAACGGTATATAATATTATTTTATAACGTATAACGTTATATAGTGTTTCGTTATAACGTTGTATTGTATTACGTTAGAACGTATAACGTTATACGGTATTATTTTATAACGTATAACGTTATATGGTATTATTTTATAACGCATAACGTTATGTAGTGTTACATCATAACGTATAACGTTATGTAGTGTTTCGTTATAACGTTGTATTGTATTACGTTAGAACGTATAACGTTATACGGTATTATTTTATAACGTATAACGTTATATGTTATTATTTTATAGCGTATAACGTTATATGGTATTATTTTATAACGTATAACGTTATATAATAATATTTTATAACGTATAACGTTATGTAGTGTTACGTTATAACGTATAACGTTATATAGTGTTACGTTATGGCGTTATATTGTATTACGTTAGAACGTATAACGTTGTACGGTATTATTTAATAACGTATAACGTTATATGGTATTATTTTATAACGAATAACGTTATATGGTATTATTTTATATCGTATAACGTTATATAGGTTTATTTTATAACGTATAACTTTATATGGTATTATTTGATAACATATAACGTTATGTAGTGTTACGTTATAACGTATAACGTTATATAGTGTTTCGTTATAACGTTGTATTGTATTACGTTAGAACGTATAACGTTATACGGTATTATTTTATAACGTATAACGTTATATGGTAATATTTTATAACGTATAACGTTATGCAGTGTTACGTTATAACGAATAACGTTATATGGTGTTACGTTATAACGTTGTATTGTCTTACGTTAGGAAGTATAACGTTATACGATATTATTTTATAACGGATAACGTTATATGGTATTATTTTATAAAGTATAACCTTATATAATATTATTTTATAACGTATAACGTTATATGGTGTTACGTTATAACGTTATATTGTATTACGTTAAAATGTATAACGTTATACGGTATTATATTATAACGTATAACGTTATATGGTATTATTTTATAACGTATAACGTTATATAATATTATTTTATAACGTATAACGTTATGTAGTGTTACGTTACATCGTACAACGTTATATTGTATTACGTTAAAATGTATAACGTTATACGGTATTATTTTATAACGTATAACGTTATATGGTATTATTTTATAACGTATAACGTTATATAATATTATTTTATAACGTATAACGTTATGTAGTGTTACGTTATAACGTATAACGTTATATAGTGTTACGTTATAACGTATAACGTTATATAGTGTTACGTTATAACGTTATATTGTATTACGTTAGAACGTATAACGTTGTACGTTATTATTTAATAACGTATAACGTTATATGGTATTATTTTATAACGTGTAACGTTATATAATATTATTTTATAACGTATAACGTTATGTAGTGTTACGTTATAAGGTATAACGATATATGGAGTTACGATATAACGTATAACGTTATATAGTGTTACGTTATAACGTTATATTCTATTACGTTAGAACGTATAACTTTATACGGTATTATTTTATAACGGAATGCGTTATATGGTATTATTTTATAACGTATAACGTTATATAATATTATTTTATAACGTATAACCTTATATAGCGTTACGTTATAACGTATAACGCTATGTAGTGTTACGTTATAACGTATAACGTTATATAGTGTTACGTTATAACGTTATATTGTATTACGTTAGAACGTATAATGGTATTATTTTATAACGTATAAGGTTATATGGGTTTATTTTATAACGTATAACGTTATATGGTATTATTTTATAACGTATAACGTTATGTAGTGTTACGTTATGACGTATAACGTTATATAGTGTTTTGATATAACGTTGTATTGTATTACGATAGAACGTATAACGTTATACGGTATTATTTTACAACGTATAACGTTATATGGTATTATTTTATAACGTATAACGTTATGCAGTGTTACGTTATAACGAATAACGTTATATGGTGTTACGTTATAACGTTATATTGTATTACGTTAGGACGTATAACGTTATACGGTATTATTTTATAACGGATAACGTTATATGGTATTATTTTATGAAGTATAACGTTATATAATATTATTTTGTAACGTATAACGTTATGTAGTGTTACGTTATAACGTATAACGTTATATAGTGCTACGTTATAACGTTATATCGTATTACTTTAAAATGTATAACATTTTACCGTATTATTGTATAAGGTATAACGTTATATGGTATTATTTTATAACGTATAACGTTGTACGGTATTATTTAATAACTTATAACGTTATATAATATTATTTTATAACGTATAACGCTATGTAGTGTCACGTTATAACGTATAACGTTATATAGTGTTACGTTATAACGTTATATTGTATTACGTTATAACGTATAACGTTATATGTAATTATTTTATAACGTATAACGTTACATGATATTATTTTATAACGTATAACGTTATATAGGTTTATTTTATAACGTATAACGTTATATAGGTTTATTTTATAACATATAACGTTATATGGTATTATTTTAAAACGTATAACGTTATGTAGTGTTACGTTATAACGTATAACGTTATATAGTGTTTCGTTATAACGTTGTATTGTATTACGTTAGAACGTATAACGTTATACGGTATTATTTTATAACGTATAACGTTATATGGTATTATTTTATAACGTATAACGTTATATAATATTATTTTATAACGTATAACGTTATATAGTGTTTCGTTATAACGTTGTATTGTATTACGTTAGAACGTATAACGTTATATAGGTTTATTTTATAACGTATAACGTTATATGGTATTATTTTATAACGTATAACGTTATGTAGTGTTACGTTATAACGTATAACGTTATGTAGTGTTACGTTATATAGTGTAATTATAGTGTAATTATACGGTATTATTTTATAACGTATAACGTTATATGGTATTATTTTATAACGTATAACGTTATATAATATTATTTTATAAGGTATAACGCTATGTAGTGTCACGTTATAACGTATAACGTTATATAGTGTTACGTTATAACGTTATATTGTATTACGTTATAACGTATAACGTTATATGTAATTATTTTATAACGTATAACGTTACATGATATTATTTTATAACGTATAACGTTATATAGGTTTATTTTATAACGTATAACGTTATATAGGTTTATTTTATAACATATAACGTTATATGGTATTATTTTAAAACGTATAACGTTATGTAGTGTTACGTTATAACGTATAACGTTATATAGTGTTTCGTTATAACGTTGTATTGTATTACGTTAGAACGTATAACGTTATACGGTATTATTTTATAACGTATAACGTTATATGGTATTATTTTATAACGTATAACGTTATATAATATTATTTTATAACGTATAACGTTATATAGTGTTTCGTTATAACGTTGTATTGTATTACGTTAGAACGTATAACGTTATATAGGTTTATTTTATAACGTATAACGTTATATGGTATTATTTTATAACGTATAACGTTATGTAGTGTTACGTTATAACGTATAACGTTATGTAGTGTTACGTTATATAGTGTAATTATAGTGTAATTATATGGTATTATTTAATAACGTATAACGTTATATGGTATTATTTCATAACGTATAACGTTTTATAATATTATTTTATAAGGTATAACGTTATGTGGTGTTACGTTATAACGTATAACGTTATATAGTGATACCTAATAACGTATAACGTTATGTAGTGTTACGTTATAACGTTATATTGTACTACGTTATAACATACAACGTTATACGGTATTATTTTATAACGTATAACGTTATATGGTACAATTTTAAAACGTATAACCTTATATAGTGTTACGTTATAACGTTATATTGTATTACGTTAAAATGTATAACGTTATACGGTATTATTTTATAACGTATAACGTTATATGGTATTATTTTATAACGTATAACGTTATATAATATTATTTTATAACGTATAACGTTATATAGTGTTTCGTTATAACGTTGTATTGTATTACGTTAGAACGTATAACGTTATACGGTATTATTTTATAACGTATAACGTTATATGGTATTATTTTATAACGCATAACGTTATGTAGTGTTACATCATAACGTATAACGTTATGTAGTGTTTCGTTATAACGTTGTATTGTATTACGTTAGAACGTATAACGTTATACGGTATTATTTTATAACGTATAACGTTATATGTTATTATTTTATAGCGTATAACGTTATATGGTATTATTTTATAACGTATAACGTTATATAATAATATTTTATAACGTATAACGTTATGTAGTGTTACGTTATAACGTATAACGTTATATAGTGTTACGTTATGGCGTTATATTGTATTACGTTAGAACGTATAACGTTGTACGGTATTATTTAATAACGTATAACGTTATATGGTATTATTTTATAACGAATAACGTTATATGGTATTATTTTATATCGTATAACGTTATATAGGTTTATTTTATAACGTATAACTTTATATGGTATTATTTGATAACATATAACGTTATGTAGTGTTACGTTATAACGTATAACGTTATATAGTGTTTCGTTATAACGTTGTATTGTATTACGTTAGAACGTATAACGTTATACGGTATTATTTTATAACGTATAACGTTATATGGTAATATTTTATAACGTATAACGTTATGCAGTGTTACGTTATAACGAATAACGTTATATGGTGTTACGTTATAACGTTGTATTGTCTTACGTTAGGAAGTATAACGTTATACGATATTATTTTATAACGGATAACGTTATATGGTATTATTTTATAAAGTATAACCTTATATAATATTATTTTATAACGTATAACGTTATGTAGTGTTACGTTATAACGTATAACGTTGTATAGTGTTACGTTATAACGTTATATCTTATTACGTTAAAATGTATAACGTTATACGGTATTATTTTATAAAGTGTAACGTTATATAATATTATTTTATAACATATAAAGTTATGTAGTGTTACGCTATAACGTTATATTATATTACTTTATAACGTATAACGTTATACGGTATTATTTTATAACGTATAACGTTATATGATATTATCTTATAACGTATATCGTTATGTAGTGTTACGTAGTATAGTGTAATTATAGTGTAATTATATGGAATTATTTAACAACGTATAACGTTATATGGTATTATTTCATAACGTATAACGTTATATAATAATATTTTATAACGTATAACGTTATGTAGTGTTACGTTATAACGTATAACGTTATATAGTGTTACGTTATGGCGTTATATTGTATTACGTTAGAACGTATAACGTTGTACGGTATTATTTAATAACGTATAACGTTATATGGTATTATATTATAACGTATAACGTTATATGGTATTATTTTATAACGTATAACGTTATATAATGTTATTTTAGAACCAATAACGTTATATAGTATTACGTTATAACGTTATATTGTATTACGTTATAAGGTATAACGTTATATGTTATTATTTTATAACGTATAACGTTATATGGTATTATTTTATAACGTATAACGTTATATGGGTTTATTTTATAACGTATAACGTTATATAGTGTTTCGTTATAACGTTGTATTGTATTACGTTAGAACGTATAACGTTATACGGTATTATTTTATAACGTATAACGTTATATGGTATTATATTATAACGTATAACGTTATGTAGTGTTACGTTATAACGTATAACGTTATATACGTGATACCTAATAACGTATAACGTTATGTAGTGTTACGTTATATAGTGTAATTATAGTGTAATTATATGGTATTATTTAATAACGTATAACGTTATATGGTATTATTTCATAACGTACAACGTTTTATAATATTATTTTATAAGGTATAACGTTATGTGGTGTTACGTTATAACGTTATATAGTGTAACGTTATAACGCTACATTGTATTACGTTATAACGTATAACGTTATACGGCATTACTTAATAACGTATAACGTTATATGGTATTATATTACAACGTATAACGTTATATGGTATTATTTAATAACGTATAACGTTATATGGTATTATTTCATAACGTATAACGTTTTCTAATATTATTTTATAAGGTATAACGTTATGTGCTGTTACGTTATAACGTATAACGTTATATAGTGTTACGTTATAACGATATATTGTATTACGTTATAATGTATAACGTTATAAGTTATTATTTTATAACGTATAACGTTATATGTTATTATTTTATAACGTATAACGTTATATGGTGTTATTTTATAACGCATAACGTTATATGGTGTTATTTTATAACGTATAACGTTATATGGTATTAATTTATAACGTATAACGTTATGTAGTGTTACGTTATAACGTATAACGTTATATAGTGTTTCGTTATAACGTTGTATTGTATTTCGTTAGAACGTATAACGTTATATGATATTATTTTATAACGTATAACGTTATGTAGTGTTACGTTATATGGTGTAATTATAGTGTAATTATATCGTATTATTTAATAACGTATAACGTTATATGGTATTATTTCATAACGTATAACGTTTTATAATATTATTTAATAAGGTATAACGTTATGTGGTGTTACGTTATAACGTATAACGTTATATAGAGTTTCGTTATAACGTTGTATTTTATTACGTTAGAACGTATAACGTTATACGGTATTATTTTATAACGTATAACGTTATATGGTACTATTTTATAACGTATAACGTTATGTAGTGTTACGTTATAACGTATAACGTTATATGGTGTTCCGTTATAACGTTATATTGTATTACGTTAAAATGTATAACGTTATACGGTATTATATTATAACGTATAACGTTATATGGTATTATTTTATAACGTATAACGTTATATAATATTATTTTATAACGTATAACGTTATGTAGTGTTACGTTATATCGTACAACGTTATATTGTATTACGTTAAAATGTATAACGTTATACGGTATTATTTTATAACGTATAACGTTATATGGTATTATTTTATAACGTATAACGTTATATAATATTATTTTATAACGTATAACGTTATGTGGTGTTACGTTATAACGTATAACGTTATATAGTGTTTCGTTAAAGCGTTGTATTTTAATACGTTAGAACGTATAACGTTATACGGTATTATTTTATAACGTATAACTTTATATGGTACTATTTTATAACGTATAACGTTATGTAGTGTTAGGTTATAACGTATAACGTTATATGGTGTTACGTTATAACGTTATATTGTATTACGTTAAAATGTATAACGTTATACGGTATTATATTATAACGTATAACGTTATATGGTATTATTTTATAACGTATAACGTTATATAATATTATTTTATAACGTATAACGTTATGTAGTGTTACGTTATATCGTACAACGTTATATTGTATTACGTTAAAATGTATAACGTTACACGGTATTATTTTATAACGTATAATGTTGTATGGTATTATTTTATAACGTATAACGTTATATAATATTATTTTATAACGTATAACGTTATGTAGTGTTACGTTATAACGTATAACGTTATATAGTGTTACGTTATAACGTTATATTGTATTACGTTAGAACGTATAACGTTGTACGTTATTATTTAATAACATATAACGTTATATGCTATTATTTTATAACGTGTAACGTTACATAATATTATTTTATAACGTATAACGTTATGTAGTGTTACGTTATAAGGTATAACGATATATGGTGTTACGATATAACGTATAACGTTATATACTGTTACGTTATAACGTTATATTCTATTACGTTAGAACGTATAACGTTATACGGTATTATTTTATAACGGATAGCGTTATATGGTATTATTTTATAACGTATAACGTTATATAATATTATTTTATAACGTATAACCTTATATAGTGTTACGTTATAACGTATAACGCTATGTAGTGTTACGTTATAACGTATAACGTTATATAGTGTTACGTTATAACGTTATATTGTATTACGTTATAACGTATAATGGTATTATTTTATAACGTATAACGTTATATGGTATTATTTTATAATGTATAACGTTATGTAGTGTTACGTTATAACGTATAACGTTATATGGTGTTACGTTATAACGTTATATTGTATTACGTTAAAATGTATAACGTTATACGGTATTATATTATAACGTATAACGTTATATGGTATTATTTTATAACGTATAACGTTATATAATATTATTTTATAACGTATAACGTTATGTAGTGATACGTTATATCGTACAACGTTATATTGTATTACGTTAAAATGTATAACGTTATACAGTAATATTTTATAACGCATAACGTTGTATAATACTATTTTATAACGTATTTCGTTATGTAGTGTTATGTTATAACGTATAACGTTATATAGTGTTACGTTATAAAGTTATATTATATTACGTTATAACGTATAACGTTATATAGTGTTACGTTATAACGTATAACGTTATATAGTGTTACGTTATAACGTATAACACTATGTAGTGTTACGTTATAACGTATAACGCTATACAGTGATACCTAATAACGTATTACGTTAAGTAGTGTTCCGTTGTAACGTTATATTGTATTACGTTATAACGTATAACGTTATACGGTATTATTTTATAACGTATAACGTTATATGTTTTATTTTATAACGTATAACGTTATGTAGTGTTACGTTATAACGTATAGCGTTATGTGCTAATATTTTATAACGTTTAACGTTATATAATATTATTTTATAACGTATAACGTTTTGTAGTGTTACGTTATAACGTATAACGTTATATAGTGTTACGTTATAACGTTATATTATATTACGTTATAACGTATAACGTTATACGGTATTATATAATAACGTATAACGTTATATGGTATTATTTTATAACGTATAACGTTATATAATATTATTTTATTACGTATAACGTTATGTAGTGTCACGTTATAACGTATAACGTTATGTGGTAATATTTTATAACGTATAACGTTATATGTTTTATTTTATAACGTATAACGTTATGTGGTATTATTTTATAACGTGTAACGTTATATAATACTATTTTATAACGTATAACGTTATGTACTGTTACGTTATAACGTATAACGATATATGGTGTCACGTTATAACGTATAACGTTATATAGTGTTACGTTATAACGTTATATTCTATTACGTTAGAATGTATAACGTTATATGGTATTATTTCATAACGTATAACGTTATATGGTATTATTTTATAACGTATAACGTTATATAATATTATTTTATTACGTATAACGTTATTTAGTGTCACGTTATAACGTATAACGTTATGTGGTAATATTTTATAACGTATAACGTTATATGTTTTATTTTATAACGTATAACGTTATATGGTATTATTTTATAACGTATAACGTTATATGGTATTATTTTATAACGTATAACGTTATATGGCTATATTTTATAACGTATAACGTTATATGGTATTATTTCATAACGTATAACGTTATATAATATTATTTTATAAGGTGTAACGTTATGTGGTGTTACGTTATAACGTATAACGTTATATAGTGTTTCGTTATAACGTCGTATTGTGTTACGTTAGAACGTATAACGTTATATGGTATTATTTTATAACGTATAACGTTATATAGTGTTACGTTATAAAGTTATATTCCATTACGTTATAACGTATAACGCTATACCGTAATATTTTATAACGCATAACGTTATATAATACTATTTTATAACGTATTTCGTTATGTAGTGTTATGTTATAACGTATAACGTTATATAGTGTTACGTTATAAAGTTATATTATATTACGTTATAACGTATAACGTTATATAGTGTTACGTTATAACGTATAACGTTATATAGTGTTACGTTATAACGTATAACGTTATATAGTGTTACGTTATAACGTATAACACTATGTAGTGTTACGTTATAACGTATAACGCTATACAGTGATACCTAATAACGTATTACGTTAAGTAGTGTTCCGTTGTAACGTTATATTGTATTACGTTATAACGTATAACGTTATACGGTATTATTTTATAACGTATAACGTTATATGTTTTATTTTATAACGTATAACGTTATGTAGTGTTACGTTATAACGTATAGCGTTATGTGCTAATATTTTATAACGTTTAACGTTATATAATATTATTTTATAACGTATAACGTTTTGTAGTGTTACGTTATAACGTATAACGTTATATAGTGTTACGTTATAACGTTATATTATATTACGTTATAACGTATAACGTTATACGGTATTATATAATAACGTATAACGTTATATGGTACTATTTTATAACGTATAACGTTATATAATATTATTTTATTACGTATAACGTTATGTAGTGTCACGTTATAACGTATAACGTTATGTGGTAATATTTTATAACGTATAACGTTATATGTTTTATTTTATAACGTATAACGTTATGTGGTATTATTTTATAACGTGTAACGTTATATAATACTATTTTATAACGTATAACGTTATGTACTGTTACGTTATAACGTATAACGATATATGGTGTCACGTTATAACGTATAACGTTATATAGTGTTACGTTATAACGTTATATTCTATTACGTTAGAATGTATAACGTTATATGGTATTATTTCATAACGTATAACGTTATATGGTATTATTTTATAACGTATAACGTTATATAATATTATTTTATTACGTATAACGTTATGTAGTGTCACGTTATAACGTATAACGTTATGTGGTAATATTTTATAACGTATAACGTTATATGTTTTATTTTATAACGTATAACGTTATATGGTATTATTTTATAACGTATAACGTTATATGGTATTATTTTATAACGTATAACGTTATATGGCTATATTTTATAACGTATAACGTTATATGGTATTATTTCATAACGTATAACGTTATATAATATTATTTTATAAGGTGTAACGTTATGTGGTGTTACGTTATAACGTATAACGTTATATAGTGTTTCGTTATAACGTCGTATTGTATTACGTTAGAACGTATAACGTTATATGGTATTATTTTATAACGTATAACGTTATATAGTGTTACGTTATAAAGTTATATTCCATTACGTTATAACGTATAACGCTATACCGTAATATTTTATAACGCATAACGTTATATAATACTATTTTATAACGTATTTCGTTATGTAGTGTTATGTTATAACGTATAACGTTATATAGTGTTACGTTATAAAGTTATATTATATTACGTTATAACGTATAACGTTATATAGTGTTACGTTATAACGTATAACGTTATATGTTTTATTTTATAACGTATAACGTTATATGGTATTATTTTATAACGTATAACGTTATATAGTGTTACGTTATAAAGTTATATTCCATTACGTTATAACGTATAACGTTATACCGTAATATTTTATAACGGATAACGTTATATAATACTATTTTATAACGTATTACGTTATGTAGTGTTATGTTATAACGTATAACGTTATATAGTGTTACGTTATAAAGTTATATTATATTACGTTATAACGTATAACGTTATATAGTGTTACGTTATAACGTATAACACTATGTAGTGTTACGTTATAACGTATAACGCTATACAGTGATACCTAATAACGTATTACGTTAAGTAGTGTTCCGTTGTAACTTTATATTATATATGTGGTAATATTTTATAACGTATAACGTTATATGGTATTATTTTATAACGTATAACGTTATATAATATTATTTTATAACATATAACGTTATGTAGTGTTACGTTACATCGTATAACGTTATATAGTGTTACGTTATAACGTTATATTGTATTACGTTATAACGTATAACGTTATACGGTATTATTTTATAACGTATAACGTTACATGGTATTATTTTATAACGTATAACGTTATATAATATTATTTTATAACGTATAACGTTATGTAGTGTTACGTTATAACGTATAACGTTATATAGTGTTACGTTATAACGTTATATTATATTAAGTTATCACGTATGACGTTATATGGTATTATTTTGTAACTCATAACGTTATATAGTATTATTTTATAACGTATAACGTTATATAGTGTTACGTGATAACGTATAACTCTATGTAGTGTTACGTTATAACGTTTAACGCTATATTGTGTTACGTTATAACGTTATATTGTATTACGCTAGAACGTATAACGTTATGCGGTATTATTTTATAACGTATAACGTTATATAGTACTATTTTATAACGTATAACGTTGTGTAGTGTGACGTTATAACGTATAACGTTATATAGTGATACCTAATAACGTATTACGTTAAGTAGTGTTCCGTTATAACGTTATATTGTATTACGTTATAACGTATAACGTTATACGGTATTATTTTATAACGTATAACGTTATATGGTATTATTTTATAACGTATAACGTTATATAATATTATTTTATAACGTATAACGTTATGTAGTGTTACGTTATAACGTATAACGTTATATAGTGTTACGTTATAACGTTATATTGTATTACGTTAGAACGTATAACGTCGTACGGTATTATTTAATAACGTATAACGTTATATGGTATTATTTTATAATGTATATCGTTATGTAGCGTTACGTTATAACGTATAACGTTATATAGTGTTACGTTATAACGTTATATTATATTAAGTTATCACGTATGACGTTATATGGTATTATTTTGTAACTCATAACGTTATATAGTATTATTTTATAACGTATAACGTTATATAGTGTTACGTGATAACGTATAACTCTATGTAGTGTTACGTTATAACGTTTAACGCTATATTGTGTTACGTTATAACGTTATATTGTATTACGCTAGAACGTATAACGTTATGCGGTATTATTTTATAACGTATAACGTTATATAGTACTATTTTATAACGTATAACGTTGTGTAGTGTGACGTTATAACGTATAACGTTATATAGTGATACCTAATAACGTATTACGTTAAGTAGTGTTCCGTTATAACGTTATATTGTATTACGTTATAACGTATAACGTTATACGGTATTATTTTATAACGTATAACGTTATATGGTATTATTTTATAACGTATAACGTTATATAATATTATTTTATAACGTATAACGTTATGTAGTGTTACGTTATAACGTATAACGTTATATAGTGTTACGTTATAACGTTATATTGTATTACGTTAGAACGTATAACGTCGTACGGTATTATTTAATAACGTATAACGTTATATGGTATTATTTTATAATGTATATCGTTATGTAGCGTTACGTTATAACGTATAATGTTATAGAGTGATACCTAATAACGTATAACGTTATGTAGTGTTACGTTATAAGGTATAACGATATATGGTGTTACGATATAACGTGTAACGTTATATAGTGTTACGTTATAACGTTATATTCTATTACGTTAGAACGTATAACATTATACGGTATTATTTTATAACGGATAACGTTATATGATATTATTTTATAACGTATAACGTTATATGGTATTATTTCATATCGTATAACGTTACATAATATTATTTTGTAAGGTATAACGTTATGTGGTGTTACGTTATAACGTATAACGTTATAAAGTGTTTCGTTATAACGTTGTATTGTATTACGTTAGAACGTATAACGTTATACGGTATTATTTTATAACGGATAACGTTATATGATATTATTTTATAACGTATAACGTTATGTAGTGTTACGTTATAAGGTATAACGATATATGGTGTTACGATATAACGTGTAACGTTATATAGTGTTACGTTATAACG
The DNA here is from genome assembly GCA_037178635.1 of Bombus dahlbomii. Taxonomy (NCBI): domain Eukaryota; kingdom Metazoa; phylum Arthropoda; class Insecta; order Hymenoptera; family Apidae; genus Bombus; species Bombus dahlbomii. Next base: position 20,985,991 of record CM074102.1, read on the forward strand.
TTATATTCTATTACGTTAGAACGTATAACATAATACGGTATTATTTTATAACGGATAACGTTATATGATATTATTTTATAACGTATAACGTTATATAGTGTTACGCTATAACGTTATATTGTATTACGTTATAACGTATAACGTTATACAGTGTTACGTTATAACGTTATATTATATTTCGTTATATCGTATAACGTTATACAGTATTATTTTATAACGTATAACGTTATATGGTATTATTTTATAACGTGTAACGTTATATAATATTATTTTATAACGTATAACGATATGTAGTGTTACCTTATAACGTATAACGTTATATGGTGTTACGTTATAACGTATAACGTTATATGGTATTATTTTATAACGTATAACGTTGTGTAGTGTTACGTTATAACGTATAACGTTATATAGTGTAACGTTCTAACGCTACATTGTATTTCGTTATAACGTATAACGTTATACGGTATTACTTAATAACGTATAACGTTATATGGTATTATATTATAACGTATAACGTTATATGGTATTATTTTATATCGTATAACGTTATATGGTATTATTTCATAACGTATAACGTTATATAATATTATTTTAGAAGCTATAACGTTATGTGGTGTTACGTTATAACGTATAACGTTATATAGTGTTACGTTATAACGTTATATTCTATTACGTTATATCGTATAACGTTATACGGTATTATTTTATAACGTATAACGTTATATGGTATTATTTTATAACGTGTAACGTTATATAATATTATTTTATAACGTATAACGATATGTAGTGTTACCTTATAACGTATAACGTTGTGTAGTGTTACGTTATAACGTATAACGTTATATAGTGTAACGTTCTAACGCTACATTGTATTTCGTTATAACGTATAACGTTATACGGTATTACTTAATAACGTATAACGTTATATGGTATTATATTATAACGTATAACGTTATATGGTATTATTTTATATCGTATAACGTTATATGGTATTATTTCATAACGTATAACGTTATATAATATTATTTTAGAAGCTATAACGTTATGTGGTGTTACGTTATAACGTATAACGTTATATAGTGTTACGTTATAACGTTATATTCTATTACGTTAGAACGTATAACGTTATACGGTATTATTTTATAACGGATAACGTTATATGTTATTATTTTATAACGTATAACGTTATGTAGTGATACCTAATAACGTATAACGTTATGTAGTGTTACGTTATAACGTATATCGTTATATAGTGTTACGTTATAACGTTATATTATATTACGTTATAACGTATAACGTTATACCGTAATATTTTATAACGTATAACGCTATATAAAGTTACGTTATAACGTATATCGCTATGTAGTGTTACGTTATAACGTATAACGTTATATAGTGTTACGTTATAACGTTATATTGTATTAGGTTAGCACGTATAACGTTATATGGTGTTACCTTATAACGTTATATTGTATTACGTTAGAACGTATAACGTTGTACGGTATTATTTAATAACGTATAACATTATATGGTATTATTTTATAACGAATAACGTTGTGTTGTGTTACGTTATAACGTATAACGTTATATAGTGTTACGTTATAACGTTTTATTGTATTACGTTATAACGTATAACGTTATATATTGTTACGTTATAACGTTATATTCTATTACGTTAGAACGTATAACGTTATACGGTATTATTTTATAACGGATAACGTTATATGATATTATTTTATAACGTATAACGTTATATAGTGTTACGCTATAACGTTATATTGTATTACGTTATAACGTATAACGTTATATAGTGTTACGTTATAACGTATAACGTTATATGGTATTATTTTATAACGTATAACGTTGTGCTGTGTTACGTTATAACGTATAACGTTATATAGTGTAACGTTATAACGCTACATTGTATTACGTTATAATGTATAACGTTATACGGTATTACTTAATAACGTATAACGTTACATGGTATTATTTTATAACGTGTAACGTTATATAATATTATTTTATAACGTATAACGTTATGTAGTGTTATGTTATAACGTATAACGTTATGTGGTAATATTTTATAACGTATAACGTTATATAGTATTATTTTATAACGTATAACGTTATATAGTGTTACGTTATAACGTTATATTATATTACGTTAGAACGTATAACGTTATACGGTATTATTTTATGACGTATAACGTTATATAATATTATTTTATAACGTATAACGTTATGTAGTGTTACTTAATAACGTATAACGTTATATAGTGTTTCGTTATAACGTTGTATTGTATTACGTTAGAACGTATAGTGTTGTACGGTATTATTTTATAACGTAAAACGTTATATAGTATTATTTTATAACGTATAACGTTATATGGTAGTATTTTGTAACACATAACGTTATATAATATAATTTTACAAGCTATAACGTTATGTGGTGTTGCGTTATAACGTATAACGTTATATAGTGTTCCGTTATAACGTTTTTTTGTATTATGCTAGAACGTATAACGTTATACGGTATTATTTTTAATGTATAACGTTATATGGTATTATTTTATAACGAATAACGTTATATGATATTATTTTACAACGTATAACGTTACATAGTGTTACGTTATAACGTTATATATCAATACGTTATAGTGTACAATGCTATACGGTATTATTTTATAACGTATAATGTTACATGGAATTATTTTATAACGTATAAAGTTATATAGCATTATTTTATAACGTATAGCGTTGTATGGTATTATTTTATAACGTATAACGTTATGTAGTATTATTTTCTAACGTATAACGTTATATGGTATTATTTTATAACGTATAACCTTATGTAGTGTTACGTTATGACGTATAACGTTATATAGTGTTTCGTTATAACGTTGTATTGTATTACGTTAGAACGTATAACGTTATACGGTATTATTTTATAACGTATAACGTTATATGGTATTATTTTATAACGTACAACGTTATATGGTATTATTTTATATCGTATAACGTATAACGTTATATAGTATTATTTTATAACGTATAACGTTATGTAGTGTTACGTTATAACGTATAACGTTATATAGTGTTTCGTTATAACGTTGTATTGTATTACGTTAGAACGTATAACGTTATACGGTATTATTTTATAACGTATAACGCAATATAATATTATTTTATAACGTATAACGTTATGTAGTGTTACGTTATAACGTATAACGTTATGTGGTAATATTTTATAACGTATAACGCAATATAATATTATTTTATAACGTATAACGTTATGTAGTGTTACGTTATAACGTATAACGTTATGTGGTAACATTTTATAATGTATAACGCAATATAATATTATTTTATAACGTATAACGTTATATCGTACTACGTTAAAATGTATAACGTTATACGGTATTATTTTATAATGTATAACGTTATATGGTATTATTTTATAACGTATAACGTTATATAGTGTTTCGTTATAACGTTGTATTTTATTTCGTTAGAACGTATAATGTTATACGGTATTATTTTATAACGTATATCGTTATATAGTATTATTTTATAACGTATAACGTTATATGGTAGTATTTTATAACACATAACGTTATACGGTATTATTTTATAACGTATAACGTTATGTAGTGTTACGTTATAACGTATAACTTTATATAGTGATACCTAATAACGTATAACGTTATGTAGTGTTACGTTATAACGTTATATTGTATTACGTTATAACGTACAACGTTATACGGTATTATTTTATAACGTATAACGTTATATGGTATTATTTTATAACGTATAACGTTATATAGTATTATTTTATAACGTATAACGTTATGTAGTGTTACGTTATAACGTATAACTTTATATAGTGATACCTAATAACGTATAACGTTATGTAGTGTTACGTTATAACGTTATATTGTATTACGTTATAACGTACAACGTTATACGGTATTATTTTATAACGTATAACGTTATACGGTATTATTTTATAACGTATAACGTTATGTAGTGTTACGTTATAACGTATAACGTTATATAGTGTTTCGTTATATCGTTGTATTGTATTACGTTAGAACGTATAACGTTATACGGTATTATTTTATAACGTATAACGTTATATGGTATTATTTTATAACGTATAACGTTATATAATATTATTTTATAACGTATAACGTTCTGTAGTATTACTTAATGACGTATAACGTTATACGGTATTATTTTATAACGGATAACGTTATATGATATTATTTTATAAAGTATAACGTTACATAGTGTTACGTTATAACGTTATATATCAATACGTTATAGTGTACAATGCTATACGGTATTATTTTATAACGTATAATGTTATATGGAATTATTTTATAACGTATAAAGTTATATGGTATTATTTTATAACGTATAACGTTATGTAGTATTATGTTCTAACGTATAACGTTATATGGTATTAATTTATAACGTATAACCTTATGCAGTGTTACGTTATAACGTTATATTGTATTACCTTATAACGTATATCGTTATACGGTATTATTTTATAACGTATAACGTTATATAGTATTATTTTATAACGTATAACGTTATGTAGTGTTACGTTATAACGTATAACGTTATATAGTGATACCTAATAACGTATAACGTTATATAGTGTTACGTTATAACGTTATATCGTATTACGTTAAAATGCATAACGTCATACGGTATTATTTTATAGCGTATAACGTTATGTGGTAATATTTTATAACGTATAACGCAATATAATATTATTTTATAACGTATAACGTTATGTAGTGTTACGTTATAACGTATAACGTTATGTGGTAATATTTTATAACGTATAACGCAATATAATATTATTTTATAACGTATAACGTTATGTAGTGTTACGTTATAACGTATAACGTTATGTGGTAATATTTTATAATGTATAACGCAATATAATATTATTTTGTAACGTATAACGTTATATCGTATTACGTTAAAATGTATAACGTTATACGGTATTATTTTATAACGTATAACGTTATATGGTATTATTTTATAACGTATAACGTTACATAGTGTTACGTTATAACGTATAACGTTATGTGGTAATATTTTATAATGTATAACGCAATATAATATTATTTTGTAACGTATAACGTTATATCGTATTACGTTAAAATGCATAACGTTATACGGTATTATTTTATAACATACTACGATATACGGTATTATTTTATAACGTATAACGTTATACGGTATTATTTTATAACGTGTAACGTTATGTAGTGTTACGTTATAGCGTATAACGTTATATGGTGTTACGTTATAACGCATAACGTTATGTAGTGTTACGTTATAACGTTATATAGTGATACCTAATAACGTATAACGTTATATAGTGTTACGTTATAACGTTATATCGTATTACGTTAAAATGTATAACGTTATACGGTATTATTTTATAACGTATAACGTTATATGGTATTATTTTATATCGTATAACGTTATGTAGTGTTACGTTATAACGTATAACGTTATATAGTGTTTCGTTATAACGTTGTATTGTATTACGTTAGAACGTATAACGTTATACGGTATTATTTTATGACGCATAACGTTATATAATATTACTTTATAACGTATAACGTTATATCGTACTACGTTAAAATGTATAACGTTATACGGTATTATTTTATAACGTATAACGTTATATGGTATTATTTTATAACGTATAACGTTAGATAGTGTTACGTTATAACGTATAACGTTATGTGGTAATATTTTATAATGTATAACGCAATATAATATTATTTTGTAACGTATAACGTTATATCGTATTACGATAAAATGCATAACGTTATACGGTATTATTTTATAACATACTACGATATACGGTATTATTTTATAACATACTACGATATACGGTATTATTTTATAACGTATAACGTTATACGGTATTATTTTATAACGTGTAACGTTATGTAGTGTTACGTTATAGCGTATAACGTTATATGGTGTTACGTTATAACGCATAACGTTATGTAGTGTTACGTTATAACGTATAACGTTATATAGTGATACCTAATAACGTATAACGTTATATAGTGTTACGTTATAACGTTATATAGTGATACCTAATAACGTATAACGTTATATAGTGTTACGTTATAACGTTATATCGTATTACGTTAAAATGTATAACGTTATACGGTATTATTTTATAACGTATAACGTTATATGGTATTATTTTATATCGTATAACGTTATGTAGTGTTACGTTATAACGTATAACGTTATATAGTGTTTCGTTATAACGTTGTATTGTATTACGTTAGAACGTATAACGTTATACGGTATTATTTTATGACGCATAACGTTATATAATAATACTTTATAACGTATAACGTTATATAGTGATACCTAATAACGTATAACGTTATATAGTGTTACGTTATAACGTTATATCGTATTACGTTAAAATGCATAACGTCATACGGTATTATTTTATAGCGTATAACGTTATGTGGTAATATTTTATAACGTATAACGCAATATAATATTATTTTATAACGTATAACGTTATGTAGTGTTACGTTATAACGTATAACGTTATGTGGTAATATTTTATAACGTATAACGCAATATAATATTATTTTATAACGTATAACGTTATGTAGTGTTACGTTATAACGTATAATGTTATGTGGTAATATTTTATAATGTATAACGCAATATAATATTATTTTATAACGTATAACGTTATATCGTACTACGTTAAAATGTATAACGTTATACGGTATTATTTTATAACGTATAACGTTATATGGTATTATTTTATAACGTATAACGTTACATAGTGTTACGTTATAACGTATAACGTTATGTGGTAATATTTTATAATGTATAACGCAATATAATATTATTTTATAACGTATAACGTTATATCGTATTACGTTAAAATGCATAACGTTATACGGTATTATTTTATAACATACTACGATATACGGTATTATTTTATAACGTATAACGTTATACGGTATTATTTTATAACGTGTAACGTTATGTAGTGTTACGTTATAGCGTATAACGTTATATGGTGTTACGTTATAACGCATAACGTTATGTAGTGTTACGTTATAACGTATATCGTTATATAGTGATACCTAATAACGTATAACGTTATATAGTGTTATGTTATAACGTTATATAGTGATACCTAATAACGTATAACGTTATATAGTGTTACGTTATAACGTTATATCGTATTACGTTAAAATGTATAACGTTATACGGTATTATTTTATAACGTATAACGTTATATGGTATTATTTTATATCGTATAACGTTATGTAGTGTTACGTTATAACGTATATCGTTATATAGTGTTTCGTTATAACGTTGTATTGTATTACGTTAGAACGTATAACGTTATACGGTATTATTCTATGACGCATAACGTTATATAATATTACTTTATAACGTATAACGTTATATAGTGATACCTAATAACGTATAACGTTATATAGTGTTACGTTATAACGTTATATCGTATTACGTTAAAATGCATAACGTCATACGGTATTATTTTATAACGTATAACGTTATGTGGTAATATTTTATAACGTATAACGCAATATAATATTATTTTATAACGTATAACGTTATGTAGTGTTACGTTATAACGTATAACGTTATGTGGTAATATTTTATAACGTATAACGCAATATAATATTATTTTATAACGTATAACGTTATGTAGTGTTACGTTATAACGTATAACGTTATGTGGTAATATTTTATAATGTATAACGCAATATAATATTATTTTATAACGTATAACGTTATATCGTACTACGTTAAAATGTATAACGTTATACGGTATTATTTTATAACGTATAACGTTATATGGTATCATTTTATAACGTATAACGTTATATAGTGTTACGTTATAACGTTATATTATAATACGTTATAACGTATAACGTTATATAGTGTTTCGTTATAACGTTGTATTGTATTACGTTAGAACGTATAACGTTATACGGTATTATTTTATAACGTATAACGTTATACGGTATTATTTTATAACGTATAACGTTAAATGGTATTATTTCGTAACGTGTAACGTTATATAATATTATTTTATAAGCTATAACGTTATGTGGTGTTACGTTATAACGTTATATTGTATTACGTTAGAACGTATAATGTTATACGGTATTATTTTATAACGGATAACGTTATATGATATTATTTTATAACGCATAACGTTACATAGTGTTACGTTATAACGTTATATATCAATACGTTATAGTGTACAATGCTGTATGGTATTATTTTATAACGTATAATGCTATATGGTATTATTTTATAACGTATAATGTTATATGGAATTATTTTATAACGTATAAAGTTATATAGCATTATTTTATTACGTATAGCGTTATATGGTATTATTTTATAACGTATAACGTTATGTAGTATTATTATCTAACGTATAACGTTATATGGTACTATTTTATAACGTATAACCTTATGTAGTGTTACGTTATAACGTATAACGTTATATAGTGCTGCGTTATAACGTTATATTGTATTACGTTATAACGTATATCGTTATACGGTATTATTTTATAACGTATAACGTTATTTAGTATTATTTTATAACGTATAACGTTATGTAGTGTTACGTTATAACGTTATATTGTATTACGTTATAACGTACAACGTTATACGGTATTATTTTATAACGTATAACGTTATAGGGTATAATTTTATAACGTATAACGTTATATGGTATTTTTTATAACGTGTAACGTTATATAATATTTTTTTATAACGTATAACGTTATGTAATGTTACGTTATAACGTATAACGTTATATGGAGTTACGTTATAACGTATAACGTTATGTAGTGTTACGTTATAACGTATAACGTTATATAGTGATACCTAATAACGTATAACGTTATATAGTGTTACGTTATAGCGTTATATCGTATTACGTTAAAATGTATAACGTTATACGGTATTATTTTATAACGTATAACGTTATATGTTATTATTTTATAACGTATAACGTTATATAGTGTTACGTTATAACGTTATATTATATTACGTTATAACGTATAACGTTATATTATGTTACGTTATAACGTATAACGTAATACGGTATTATTTTATAACTTATAACGTTATATGGTATTATTTTATAACGTATAACGTGATGTAGTGTTACGTTATATCGTATAACGTTATATAGTGTTACATTATAAGGTTATACCGCATTACGTTATAACGTATAACGTTATACGGTATTATTTTGTAACGTATAATGTTATACGGTATCAGTTAATAACGTATAACGTTATATGCTATTATTTTATAACGTATAACGATGTATGGTATTATTTTGTAACGTATAACGTTATATAATATTATTTTATAACGTATAACGTTATGTAATACTATTTTATAACGTATGACGTTATGCAGTGTTACGTTATATCGTATAACGTTATATAGTATTACGTTATAACGTTAAGCAGCATTACGTTATAACGCATAGCGTCATACGGTATTATTTTGTAACGTATAATGTTATAGGGTATTATTTAATCACGTATAACGTTATATGGTATTATTTTATAACGCATAACGTTATATGGTATTATTTTATAACGTATAACGTTATGTAATATTATTTTATAACGTATAACGTTATGTAGTGCGACGTTATAACGTATAACGTTATATAGTGTTACGTAATAACGTTATATTGTATTACGTTATAACGTATAACGTTATACGGTACTATTTTGTAACGTATAACGTTATTCAGTATTATTTTGTAAAGTATAAAGTTATGTAGTCTTACGTTATACCGTATAACGTCATATAGTGATGACCTAATAAGGTACAACGTTTTTTAGAGTTACGTTACAACGTTATATTGTATTACGTTATAAAGTATAACGTTATATAATATTATTTTATAACGTATAACGTTGTATGGTATTATAATATAACGTATAACGTTATATAGTGATACGTTATAACGTTATATTGTATAACGTTATAACGTATAACGTTATACGGTACTATTTTATATCGCATAACGTTATTCAGTATTATTGTGTAAAGTATAACGTTATGTAGTCTTACGTTATACCGTATAACGTTATATAGTGATGACCTAATAACGTACAACGTTTTGTAGAGTTACGTTACAACGTTATATTGTATTACGTTATAACGTATAACGTTATGTAGTGTTACGTTATAACGTATGACGTTATATAGTGCTACGTTATAACGTTATGTAGTGTTACGTTATAACGTATAACGTCATATGGTGTTACGTTATAACGTATAACGTTATATAGTGTTACGTTATAACGTTATATTCTATTACGTTAGAACATATAACGTTATACGGTATTATTTTATAACGGATAACGTTATATGATATTATTTTATAACGTATAACGTTATGTAGTGGTACCTAATAACGTATAACGTTATGTATGGTTACGTTATAACGTATAACGTTATATAGTGTTACGTTATAACGTTATATTATATTACGTTATAACGTATAACGTTGTACGGTAATATTTTATAACGTATAACGTTATATAGTGTTACGTTATAACGTATAACGCTATGTAGTGTTACGTTATAACGTTATATTATTTTACGTTATAATGTATAACGTTATACGTTATTATTTTATAACATACTACGTTATACGGTATTATTTTATAACGTATAACGTTATATGGTATTATTTTATAACGTGTAACGTTATGTAGTGTTACGTTATAGCGTATAACGTTATATGGTGTTACGTTATAACGCATAACGTTATGTAGTGTTACGTTATAACGTATAACGTTATATAGTGATACCTAATAACGTATAACGTTATATAGTGTTACGTTATAACGTTATATAGTGATACCTAATAACGTATAACGTTATATAGTGTTACGTTATAACGTTATATCGTATTACGTTAAAATGTATAACGTTATACGGTATTATTTTATAACGTATAACGTTATACGGTATTATTTTTAATGTATAACGTTATATGGTATTATTTTATAACGTATAACGTTATGTAGTGTTACGTTATAACGTTATATTGTATTACGTTAGAACGTATAACGTTATACGGTATGATTTTATAACGGATAACGTTATATGATATTATTTTACAACGTATAACGTTACATAGTGTTACGTTATAACGTTATATATCAATACGTTATAGTGTACAATGCTATACGGTATTATTTTACAACGTATAATGTTATATCGAATTATTTTATAACGTATAAAGTTATATAGCATTATTTTATAACGTATAGCGTTATATGGTATTATTTTATAACGTATAACGTTATGTAGTATTATTTTCTAACGTATAACGTTATATGGTATTATTTTACAACGTATAACGTTATGTAGTATTATTTTCTAACGTATAACGTTATATGGTATTATTTTATAACGTATAACCTTATGTAGTGTTACGCTATAACGTATAACGTTATATAGTGCTACGTTATAACGTTATATTGTATTACGTTATAACGTATATCGTTATACGGTATTATTTTATAACGTATAACGTTATATAGTATTATTTTATAACGTATAACGTTATGTAGTGTTACGTTATAACGTATAACGTTATATAGTGATACCTAATAACGTATAACGTTATGTAGTGTTACGTTATAACGTTATATTGTATTACGTTTTAACGTATAACGTTATACGGTATTATTTTGTAACGTATAACGTTATATGGTGTTATTTTATAACGTGTAACGTTATATAATATTATTTTATAACGTATAACATTATGTAGTGTTACGTTATAACGTTATATTGTATTTCGTTTTAACGTATAACGTTATACGGTATTATTTTATAACGTATAACGTTATATGGTATTACGTTAAAACGTATAACGTTATTCGGTATTATTTTATAACGCTTAACGTTATATGGTATTATTTTATTACGTATAACGTTATATAGTGTTACGTTATAACGTTATATTATATTACGTTATAACGTATAACGTAATACGGTATTATTTTATAACTTATAACGTTATATGGTATTATTTTATAACGTATAACGTGATGTAGTGTTACGTTATATCGTATAACGTTATATAGTGTTACGTTATAACGTTATACCGCATTACGTTATAACGTATAACGTTATACGGTATTATTTTGTAACGTATAATGTTATACGGTATCAGTTAATAACGTATAACGTTATATGCTATTATTTTATAACGTATAACGATGTATGGTATTATTTTGTAACGTATAACGTTATATAATATTATTTTATGACGTATAACGTTATGTAATACTATTTTATAACGTATGACGTTATGCAGTGTTACGTTATAACGTATAACGTTATATAGTATTACGTTATAACGTTAAGCAGCATTACGTTATAACGCATAGCGTCATACGGTATTATTTTGTAACGTATAATGTTATAGGGTATTATTTAATCACGTATAACGTTATATGGTATTATTTTATAACGCATAACGTTATATGGTATTATTTTATAACGTATAACGTTATGTAATATTATTTTATAACGTATAACGTTATGTAGTGCGACGTTATAACGTATAACGTTATATAGTGTTACGTAATAACGTTATATTGTATTACGTTATAACGTATAACGTTATACGGTAATATTTTGTAACGTATAACGTTATTCAGTATTATTTTGTAAAGTATAAAGTTATGTAGTCTTACGTTATACCGTATAACGTTATATAGTGATAACCTAATAACGTACTACGTTTTTTAGAGTTACGTTACAACGTTATATTGTATTACGTTATAAAGTATAACGTTATATAATATTATTTTATAACGTATAACGTTGTATGGTATTATAATATATCGTATAACGTTATATAGTGATACGTTATAACGTTATATTGTATAACGTTATAACGTATAACGTTATACGGTACTATTTTATATCGTATAACGTTATTCAGTATTATTGTGTAAAGTATAACGTTATGTAGTCTTACGTTATACCGTATAACGTTATATAGTGATGACCTAATAACGTACAACGTTTTGTAGAGTTACGTTACAACGTTATATTGTATTACGTTATAACGTATAACGTTATGTAGTGTTACGTTATAACGTATAACGTTATATAGTGCTACGTTATAACGTTATGTAGTGTTACGTTATAACGTATAACGTCATATGGTGTTACGTTATAACGTATAACGTTATATAGTGTTACGTTATAACGTTATATTCTATTACGTTAGAACGTATAACGTTATACGGTATTATTTTATAACGGATAACGTTATATGATATTATTTTATAACGTATAACGTTATGTAGTGATACCTAATAACGTATAACATTATGTATGGTTACGTTATAACGTATAACGTTATATAGTGTTACGTTATAACGTTATATTATATTACGTTATAACGTATAACGTTATACGGTAATATTTTATAACGTATAACGTTATATAGTGTTACGTTATAACGTATAACGCTATGTAGTGTTACGTTATAACGTTATATTATTTTACGTTACAATGTATAACGTTATACGTTATTATTTTATAACATACTACGTTATACGGTATTATTTTATAACGTATAACGTTATATGGTATTATTTTATAACGTGTAACGTTATGTAGTGTTACGTTATAGCGTATAACGTTATATGGTGTTACGTTATAACGCATAACGTTATGTAGTGTTACGCTATAACGTATAACGTTATATAGTGATACCTAATAACGTATAACGTTATATAGTGTTACGTTATAACGTTATATAGTGATACCTAATAACGTATAACGTTATATAGTGTTACGTTATAACGTTATATCGTATTACGTTAAAATGTATAACGTTATACGGTATTATTTTGTAACGTATAACGTTATATGGTATTATTTTATATCGTATAACGTTATGTAGTGTTACGTTATAACGTATAACGTTATATAGTGTTTCGTTATAACGTTGTATTGTATTACGTTAGAACGTATAACATTATACGGTACTATTTTATGACGTATAACGTTATATAATATTATTTTATTACGTATAACGTTATGTAGTGTTACTTAATAACGTATAACGTTATGTGGTATTATATTATAACGTATAACGTTATATGGTATTATTTTATAACGTATAACGTTATATGGTATTATTTCGTTACGTGTAACGTTATATAATATTATTTTATAAGCTATAACGTTATGTGGTGTTGCGTTATAACGTATAACGTTATATAGTGTTACGTTATAACGTTTTTTTGTATTATGTTAGAACGTATAACGTTATACGGTATTATTTTTAATGTATAACGTTATATGGTATTATTTTATAACGTATAACGTTATGTAGTGTTACGTTATAACGTTATATTGTATTACGTTAGAACGTATAACGTTATACGGTATGATTTTATAACGGATAACGTTATATGATATTATTTTATAACGTATAACGTTATGTAGTGATACCTAATAACGTATAACATTATGTATGGTTACGTTATAACGTATAACGTTATATAGTGTTACGTTATAACGTTATACCGCATTACGTTATAACGTATAACGTTATACGGTATTATTTTGTAACGTATAATGTTATACGGTATCAGTTAATAACGTATAACGTTATATGCTATTATTTTATAACGTATAACGATGTATGGTATTATTTTGTAACGTATAACGTTATATAATATTATTTTATGACGTATAACGTTATGTAATACTATTTTATAACGTATGACGTTATGCAGTGTTACGTTATAACGTATAACGTTATATAGTATTACGTTATAACGTTAAGCAGCATTACGTTATAACGCATAGCGTCATACGGTATTATTTTGTAACGTATAATGTTATAGGGTATTATTTAATCACGTATAACGTTATATGGTATTATTTTATAACGCATAACGTTATATGGTATTATTTTATAACGTATAACGTTATGTAATATTATTTTATAACGTATAACGTTATGTAGTGCGACGTTATAACGTATAACGTTATATAGTGTTACGTAATAACGTTATATTGTATTACGTTATAACGTATAACGTTATACGGTAATATTTTGTAACGTATAACGTTATTCAGTATTATTTTGTAAAGTATAAAGTTATGTAGTCTTACGTTATACCGTATAACGTTATATAGTGATAACCTAATAACGTACTACGTTTTTTAGAGTTACGTTACAACGTTATATTGTATTACGTTATAAAGTATAACGTTATATAATATTATTTTATAACGTATAACGTTGTATGGTATTATAATATATCGTATAACGTTATATAGTGATACGTTATAACGTTATATTGTATAACGTTATAACGTATAACGTTATACGGTACTATTTTATATCGTATAACGTTATTCAGTATTATTGTGTAAAGTATAACGTTATGTAGTCTTACGTTATACCGTATAACGTTATATAGTGATGACCTAATAACGTACAACGTTTTGTAGAGTTACGTTACAACGTTATATTGTATTACGTTATAACGTATAACGTTATGTAGTGTTACGTTATAACGTATAACGTTATATAGTGCTACGTTATAACGTTATGTAGTGTTACGTTATAACGTATAACGTCATATGGTGTTA
Organism: Bombus dahlbomii; assembly: GCA_037178635.1. Taxonomy (NCBI): domain Eukaryota; kingdom Metazoa; phylum Arthropoda; class Insecta; order Hymenoptera; family Apidae; genus Bombus; species Bombus dahlbomii. The sequence continues at coordinate 21,001,738 of CM074102.1, forward strand.
CGTTATAACGTATAACGTTATATAGTGTTACGTTATAACGTTATATTCTATTACGTTAGAACGTATAACGTTATACGGTATTATTTTATAACGGATAACGTTATATGATATTATTTTATAACGTATAACGTTATGTAGTGATACCTAATAACGTATAACATTATGTATGGTTACGTTATAACGTATAACGTTATATAGTGTTACGTTATAACGTTATATTATATTACGTTATAACGTATAACGTTATACGGTAATATTTTATAACGTATAACGTTATATAGTGTTACGTTATAACGTATAACGCTATGTAGTGTTACGTTATAACGTTATATTATTTTACGTTACAATGTATAACGTTATACGTTATTATTTTATAACATACTACGTTATACGGTATTATTTTATAACGTATAACGTTATATGGTATTATTTTATAACGTGTAACGTTATGTAGTGTTACGTTATAGCGTATAACGTTATATGGTGTTACGTTATAACGCATAACGTTATGTAGTGTTACGCTATAACGTATAACGTTATATAGTGATACCTAATAACGTATAACGTTATATAGTGTTACGTTATAACGTTATATAGTGATACCTAATAACGTATAACGTTATATAGTGTTACGTTATAACGTTATATCGTATTACGTTAAAATGTATAACGTTATACGGTATTATTTTGTAACGTATAACGTTATATGGTATTATTTTATATCGTATAACGTTATGTAGTGTTACGTTATAACGTATAACGTTATATAGTGTTTCGTTATAACGTTGTATTGTATTACGTTAGAACGTATAACATTATACGGTACTATTTTATGACGTATAACGTTATATAATATTATTTTATTACGTATAACGTTATGTAGTGTTACTTAATAACGTATAACGTTATGTGGTATTATATTATAACGTATAACGTTATATGGTATTATTTTATAACGTATAACGTTATATGGTATTATTTCGTTACGTGTAACGTTATATAATATTATTTTATAAGCTATAACGTTATGTGGTGTTGCGTTATAACGTATAACGTTATATAGTGTTACGTTATAACGTTTTTTTGTATTATGTTAGAACGTATAACGTTATACGGTATTATTTTTAATGTATAACGTTATATGGTATTATTTTATAACGTATAACGTTATGTAGTGTTACGTTATAACGTTATATTGTATTACGTTAGAACGTATAACGTTATACGGTATGATTTTATAACGGATAACGTTATATGATATTATTTTATAACGTATAACGTTATGTAGTATTATTTTCTAACGTATAACGTTATATGGTATTATTTTATAACGTATAACGTTATGTAGTATTATTTTCTAACGTATAACGTTATATGGTATTATTTTATAACGTATAACCTTATGTAGTGTTACGTTATAACGTATAACGTTATATAGTGCTACGTTATAACGTTATATTGTATTACGTTATAACGTATATCGTTATACGGTATTATTTTATAACGTATAACGTTATATAGTATTATTTTATAACGGATAACGTTATATGATATTATTTTATAACGTATAACGTTACATAGTGTTACGTTATAACGTTATATATCAATACGTTATAGTGTACAATGCTATACGGTATTATTTTATAACGTATAATGTTATATGGAATTATTTTATAACGTATAAAGTTATATAGCATTATTTTATAACATATAGCGTTATATGGTATTATTTTATAACGTATAAAGTTATATAGCATTATTTTATAACATATAGCGTTATATGGTATTATTTTATCACGTATAACGTTATGTAGTATTATTTTCTAACGTATAACGTTATATGGTATTATTTTATAACGTATAACCTTATGTAGTGTTACGTTATAACGTTATATTGTATTACGTTATAACGTATATCGTTATACGGTATTATTTTATAACGTATAACGTTATATAGTATTATTTTATAACGTATAACGTTATGTAGTGTTACGTTATAACGTTTAACGTTATATAGTGATACCTAATAACGTATAACGTTATGTAGTGTTACGTTATAACGTTATATTGTATTACGTTATAACGTATAACGTTATACGGTATTATTTTGTAACGTATAACGTTATATGGTATTATTTTATAACGTGTAACGTTATATAATATTATTTTATAACGTATAACATTATGTAGTGTTACGTTATAACGTTATATTGTATTTCGTTTTAACGTATAACGTTATACGGTATTATTTTATAACGTATAACGTTATATGGTATTACGTTAAAACGTATAACGTTATTCGGTATTATTTTATAACGCTTAACGTTATATGGTATTATTTTATTACGTATAACGTTATATAGTGTTACGTTATAACGTTATATTATATTACGTTATAACGTATAACGTAATACGGCATTATTTTATAACTTATAACGTTATATGGTATTATTTTATAACGTATAACGTGATGTAGTGTTACGTTATATCGTATAACGTTATATAGTGTTACGTTATAACGTTATACCGCATTACGTTATAACGTATAACGTTATACGGTATTATTTTGTAACGTATAATGTTATACGGTATCAGTTAATAACGTATAACGTTATATGCTATTATTTTATAACGTATAACGATGTATGGTATTATTTTGTAACGTATAACGTTATATAATATTATTTTATGACGTATAACGTTATGTAATACTATTTTATAACGTATGACGTTATGCAGTGTTACGTTATAACGTATAACGTTATATAGTATTACGTTATAACGTTAAGCAGCATTACGTTATAACGCATAGCGTCATACGGTATTATTTTGTAACGTATAATGTTATAGGGTATTATTTAATCACGTATAACGTTATATGGTATTATTTTATAACGCATAACGTTATATGGTATTATTTTATAACGTATAACGTTATGTAATATTATTTTATAACGTATAACGTTATGTAGTGCGACGTTATAACGTATAACGTTATATAGTGTTACGTAATAACGTTATATTGTATTACGTTATAACGTATAACGTTATACGGTACTATTTTGTAACGTATAACGTTATTCAGTATTATTTTGTAAAGTATAAAGTTATGTAGTCTTACGTTATACCGTATAACGTTATATAGTGATAACCTAATAACGTACTACGTTTTTTAGAGTTACGTTACAACGTTATATTGTATTACGTTATAAAGTATAACGTTATATAATATTATTTTATAACGTATAACGTTGTATGGTATTATAATATAACGTATAACGTTATATAGTGATACGTTATAACGTTATATTGTATAACGTTATAACGTATAACGTTATACGGTACTATTTTATATCGTATAACGTTATTCAGTATTATTGTGTAAAGTATAACGTTATGTAGTCTTACGTTATACCGTATAACGTTATATAGTGATGACCTAATAACGTACAACGTTTTGTAGAGTTACGTTACAACGTTATATTGTATTACGTTATAACGTATAACGTTATGTAGTGTTACGTTATAACGTATAACGTTATATAGTGCTACGTTATAACGTTATGTAGTGTTACGTTATAACGTATAACGTCATATGGTGTTACGTTATAACGTATAACGTTATATAGTGTTACGTTATAACGTTATATTCTATTACGTTAGAACGTATAACGTTATACGGTATTATTTTGTAACGTATAACGTTATATAATATTATTTTATAACGTATAACGTTATGTAATACTATTTTATAACGTATGACGTTATGCAGTGTTACGTTATAACGTATAACGTTATATAGTATTACGTTATAACGTTAAGCAGCATTACGTTATAACGCATAGCGTCATACGGTATTATTTTGTAACGTATAATGTTATAGGGTATTATTTAATCACGTATAACGTTATATGGTATTATTTTATAACGCATAACGTTATATGGTATTATTTTATAACGTATAACGTTATGTAATATTATTTTATAACGTATAACGTTATGTAGTGCGACGTTATAACGTATAACGTTATATAGTGTTACGTAATAACGTTATATTGTATTACGTTATAACGTATAACGTTATACGGTACTATTTTGTAACGTATAACGTTATTCAGTATTATTTTGTAAAGTATAAAGTTATGTAGTCTTACGTTATACCATATAACGTTATATAGTGATGACCTAATAAGGTACAACGTTTTTTAGAGTTACGTTACAACGTTATATTGTATTACGTTATAAAGTATAACGTTATATAATATTATTTTATAACGTATAACGTTGTATGGTATTATAATATAACGTATAACGTTATATAGTGATACGTTATAACGTTATATTGTATAACGTTATAACGTATAACGTTATACGGTACTATTTTATATCGCATAACGTTATTCAGTATTATTGTGTAAAGTATAACGTTATGTAGTCTTACGTTATACCGTATAACGTTATATAGTGATGACCTAATAACGTACAACGTTTTGTAGAGTTACGTTACAACGTTATATTGTATTACGTTATAACGTATAACGTTATGTAGTGTTACGTTATAACGTATGACGTTATATAGTGCTACGTTATAACGTTATGTAGTGTTACGTTATAACGTATAACGTCATATGGTGTTACGTTATAACGTATAACGTTATATAGTGTTACGTTATAACGTTATATTCTATTACGTTAGAACGTATAACGTTATACGGTATTATTTTATAACGGATAACGTTATATGATATTATTTTATAACGTATAACGTTATGTAGTGGTACCTAATAACGTATAACGTTATGTATGGTTACGTTATAACGTATAACGTTATATAGTGTTACGTTATAACGTTATATTATATTACGTTATAACGTATAACGTTATACGGTAATATTTTATAACGTATAACGTTATATAGTGTTACGTTATAACGTATAACGCTATGTAGTGTTACGTTATAACGTTATATTATTTTACGTTATAATGTGTAACGTTATACGTTATTATTTTATAACATACTACGTTATACGGTATTATTTTATAACGTATAACGTTATATGGTATTATTTTATAACGTGTAACGTTATGTAGTGTTACGTTATAGCGTATAACGTTATATGGTGTTACGTTATAACGCATAACGTTATGTAGTGTTACGTTATAACGTATAACGTTATATAGTGATACCTAATAACGTATAACGTTATATAGTGTTACGTTATAACGTTATATAGTGATACCTAATAACGTATAACGTTATATAGTGTTACGTTATAACGTTATATCGTATTACGTTAAAATGTATAACGTTATACGGTATTATTTTATAACGTATAACGTTATATGGTATTATTTTATATCGTATAACGTTATGTAGTGTTACGTTATAACGTATAACGTTATATAGTGTTTCGTTATAACGTTGTATTGTATTACGTTAGAACGTATAACATTATACGGTACTATTTTATGACGTATAACGTTATATAATATTATTTTATAACGTATAACGTTATGTAGTGTTACTTAATAACGTATGACGTTATGTGGTATTATATTATAACGTATAACGTTATATGGTATTATTTTATAACGTATAACGTTATATGGTATTATTTCGTTACGTGTAACGTTATATAATATTATTTTATAAGCTATAACGTTATGTGGTGTTGTGTTATAACGTACAACGTTATATAGTGTTACGTTATAACGTTTTTTTGTATTATGTTAGAACGTATAACGTTATACGGTATTATTTTTAATGTATAACGTTATATGGTATTATTTTATAACGTATAACGTTATGTAGTGTTACGTTATAACGTTATATTGTATTACGTTAGAACGTATAACGTTATACGGTATGATTTTATAACGGATAACGTTATATGATATTATTTTACAACGTATAACGTTACATAGTGTTACGTTATAACGTTATATATCAATACGTTATAGTGTACAATGCTATACGGTATTATTTTACAACGTATAATGTTATATCGAATTATTTTATAACGTATAAAGTTATATAGCATTATTTTATAACGTATAGCGTTATATGGTATTATTTTATAACGTATAACGTTATGTAGTATTATTTTCTAACGTATAACGTTATATGGTATTATTTTATAACGTATAACGTTATGTAGTATTATTTTCTAACGTATAACGTTATATGGTATTATTTTATAACGTATAACCTTATGTAGTGTTACGCTATAACGTATAACGTTATATAGTGCTACGTTATAACGTTATATTGTATTACGTTATAACGTATATCGTTATACGGTATTATTTTATAACGTATAACGTTATATAGTATTATTTTATAACGTATAACGTTATGTAGTGTTACGTTATAACGTATAACGTTATATAGTGATACCTAATAACGTATAACGTTATGTCGTGTTACGTTATAACGTTATATTGTATTACGTTTTAACGTATAACGTTATACGGTATTATTTTGTAACGTATAACGTTATATGGTGTTATTTTATAACGTGTAACGTTATATAATATTATTTTATAACGTATAACATTATGTAGTGTTACGTTATAACGTTATATTGTATTTCGTTTTAACGTATAACGTTATACGGTATTATTTTATAACGTATAACGTTATATGGTATTACGTTAAAACGTATAACGTTATTCGGTATTATTTTATAACGCTTAACGTTATATGGTATTATTTTATTACGTATAACGTTATATAGTGTTACGTTATAACGTTATATTATATTACGTTATAACGTATAACGTAATACGGTATTATTTTATAACTTATAACGTTATATGGTATTATTTTATAACGTATAACGTGATGTAGTGTTACGTTATATCGTATAACGTTATATAGTGTTACGTTATAACGTTATACCGCATTACGTTATAACGTATAACGTTATACGGTATTATTTTGTAACGTATAATGTTATACGGTATCAGTTAATAACGTATAACGTTATATGCTATTATTTTATAACGTATAACGATGTATGGTATTATTTTGTAACGTATAACGTTATATAATATTATTTTATGACGTATAACGTTATGTAATAATATTTTATAACGTATGACGTTATGCAGTGTTACGTTATAACGTATAACGTTATATAGTATTACGTTATAACGTTAAGCAGCATTACGTTATAACGCATAGCGTCATACGGTAGTATTTTGTAACGTATAATGTTATAGGGTATTATTTAATCACGTATAACGTTATATGGTATTATTTTATAACGCATAACGTTATATGGTATTATTTTATAACGTATAACGTTATGTAATATTATTTTATAACGTATAACGTTATGTAGTGCGACGTTATAACGTATAACGTTATATAGTGTTACGTAATAACGTTATATTGTATTACGTTATAACGTATAACGTTATACGGTACTATTTTGTAACGTATAACGTTATTCAGTATTATTTTGTAAAGTATAAAGTTATGTAGTCTTACGTTATACCGTATAACGTTATATAGTGATAACCTAATAACGTACTACGTTTTTTAGAGTTACGTTACAACGTTATATTGTATTACGTTATAAAGTATAACGTTATATAATATTATTTTATAACGTATAACGTTGTATGGTATTATAATATATCGTATAACGTTATATAGTGATACGTTATAACGTTATATTGTATAACGTTATAACGTATAACGTTATACGGTACTATTTTATATCGTATAACGTTATTCAGTATTATTGTGTAAAGTATAACGTTATGTAGTCTTACGTTATACCGTATAACGTTATATAGTGATGACCTAATAACGTACAACGTTTTGTAGAGTTACGTTACAACGTTATATTGTATTACGTTATAACGTATAACGTTATGTAGTGTTACGTTATAACGTATAACGTTATATAGTGCTACGTTATAACGTTATGTAGTGTTACGTTATAACGTATAACGTCATATGGTGTTACGTTATAACGTATAACGTTATATAGTGTTACGTTATAACGTTATATTCTATTACGTTAGAACGTATAACGTTATACGGTATTATTTTATAACGGATAACGTTATATGATATTATTTTATAACGTATAACGTTATGTAGTGATACCTAATAACGTATAACATTATGTATGGTTACGTTATAACGTATAACGTTATATAGTGTTACGTTATAACGTTATATTATATTACGTTATAACGTATAACGTTATACGGTAATATTTTATAACGTATAACGTTATATAGTGTTACGTTATAACGTATAACGCTATGTAGTGTTACGTTATAACGTTATATTATTTTACGTTACAATGTATAACGTTATACGTTATTATTTTATAACATACTACGTTATACGGTATTATTTTATAACGTATAACGTTATATGGTATTATTTTATAACGTGTAACGTTATGTAGTGTTACGTTATAGCGTATAACGTTATATGGTGTTACGTTATAACGCATAACGTTATGTAGTGTTGCGCTATAACGTATAACGTTATATAGTGATACCTAATAACGTATAACGTTATATAGTGTTACGTTATAACGTTATATAGTGATACCTAATAACGTATAACGTTATATAGTGTTACGTTATAACGTTATATCGTATTACGTTAAAATGTATAACGTTATACGGTATTATTTTATAACGTATAACGTTATATGGTATTATTTTATATCGTATAACGTTATGTAGTGTTACGTTATAACGTATAACGTTATATAGTGTTTCGTTATAACGTTGTATTGTATTACGTTAGAACGTATAACATTATACGGTACTATTTTATGACGTATAACGTTATATAATATTATTTTATTACGTATAACGTTATGTAGTGTTACTTAATAACGTATAACGTTATGTGGTATTATATTATAACGTATAACGTTATATGGTATTATTTTATAACGTATAACGTTATATGGTATTATTTCGTTACGTGTAACGTTATATAATATTATTTTATAAGCTATAACGTTATGTGGTGTTGCGTTATAACGTATAACGTTATATAGTGTTACGTTATAACGTTTTTTTGTATTATGTTAGAACGTATAACGTTATACGGTATTATTTTTAATGTATAACGTTATATGGTATTATTTTATAACGTATAACGTTATGTAGTGTTACGTTATAACGTTATATTGTATTACGTTAGAACGTATAACGTTATACGGTATGATTTTATAACGGATAACGTTATATGATATTATTTTATAACGTATAACGTTATGTAGTATTATTTTCTAACGTATAACGTTATATGGTATTATTTTATAACGTATAACGTTATGTAGTATTATTTTCTAACGTATAACGTTATATGGTATTATTTTATAACGTATAACGTTATGTAGTATTATTTTCTAACGTATAACGTTATATGGTATTATTTTATAACGTATAACGTTATGTAGTATTATTTTCTAACGTATAACGTTATACGGTATTATTTTATAACGTATAACGTTATATAGTATTATTTTATAACGGATAACGTTATATGATATTATTTTATAACGTATAACGTTACATAGTGTTACGTTATAACGTTATATATCAATACGTTATAGTGTACAATGCTATACGGTATTATTTTATAACGTATAATGTTATATGGAATTATTTTATAACGTATAAAGTTATATAGCATTATTTTATAACATATAGCGTTATATGGTATTATTTTATAACGTATAAAGTTATATAGCATTATTTTATAACATATAGCGTTATATGGTATTATTTTATCACGTATAACGTTATGTAGTATTATTTTCTAACGTATAACGTTATATGGTATTATTTTATAACGTATAACCTTATGTAGTGTTACGTTATAACGTTATATTGTATTACGTTATAACGTATATCGTTATACGGTATTATTTTATAACGTATAACGTTATATAGTATTATTTTATAACGTATAACGTTATGTAGTGTTACGTTATAACGTTTAACGTTATATAGTGATACCTAATAACGTATAACGTTATGTAGTGTTACGTTATAACGTTATATTGTATTACGTTATAACGTATAACGTTATACGGTATTATTTTGTAACGTATAACGTTATATGGTATTATTTTATAACGTGTAACGTTATATAATATTATTTTATAACGTATAACATTATGTAGTGTTACGTTATAACGTTATATTGTATTTCGTTTTAACGTATAACGTTATACGGTATTATTTTATAACGTATAACGTTATATGGTATTACGTTAAAACGTATAACGTTATTCGGTATTATTTTATAACGCTTAACGTTATATGGTATTATTTTATTACGTATAACGTTATATAGTGTTACGTTATAACGTTATATTATATTACGTTATAACGTATAACGTAATACGGCATTATTTTATAACTTATAACGTTATATGGTATTATTTTATAACGTATAACGTGATGTAGTGTTACGTTATATCGTATAACGTTATATAGTGTTACGTTATAACGTTATACCGCATTACGTTATAACGTATAACGTTATACGGTATTATTTTGTAACGTATAATGTTATACGGTATCAGTTAATAACGTATAACGTTATATGCTATTATTTTATAACGTATAACGATGTATGGTATTATTTTGTAACGTATAACGTTATATAATATTATTTTATGACGTATAACGTTATGTAATACTATTTTATAACGTATGACGTTATGCAGTGTTACGTTATAACGTATAACGTTATATAGTATTACGTTATAACGTTAAGCAGCATTACGTTATAACGCATAGCGTCATACGGTATTATTTTGTAACGTATAATGTTATAGGGTATTATTTAATCACGTATAACGTTATATGGTATTATTTTATAACGCATAACGTTATATGGTATTATTTTATAACGTATAACGTTATGTAATATTATTTTATAACGTATAACGTTGTATGGTATTATAATATAACGTATAACGTTATATAGTGATACGTTATAACGTTATATTGTATAACGTTATAACGTATAACGTTATACGGTACTATTTTATATCGTATAACGTTATTCAGTATTATTGTGTAAAGTATAACGTTATGTAGTCTTACGTTATACCGTATAACGTTATATAGTGATGACCTAATAACGTACAACGTTTTGTAGAGTTACGTTACAACGTTATATTGTATTACGTTATAACGTATAACGTTATGTAGTGTTACGTTATAACGTATAACGTTATATAGTGCTACGTTATAACGTTATGTAGTGTTACGTTATAACGTATAACGTCATATGGTGTTACGTTATAACGTATAACGTTATATAGTGTTACGTTATAACGTTATATTCTATTACGTTAGAACGTATAACGTTATACGGTATTATTTTATAACGGATAACGTTATATGATATTATTTTATAACGTATAACGTTATGTAGTGATACCTAATAACGTATAACATTATGTATGGTTACGTTATAACGTATAACGTTATATAGTGTTACGTTATAACGTTATATTATATTACGTTATAACGTATAACGTTATACGGTAATATTTTATAACGTATAACGTTATATAGTGTTACGTTATAACGTATAACGCTATGTAGTGTTACGTTATAACGTTATATTATTTTACGTTACAATGTATAACGTTATACGTTATTATTTTATAACATACTACGTTATACGGTATTATTTTATAACGTATAACGTTATATGGTATTATTTTATAACGTGTAACGTTATGTAGTGTTACGTTATAGCGTATAACGTTATATGGTGTTACGTTATAACGCATAACGTTATGTAGTGTTACGCTATAACGTATAACGTTATATAGTGATACCTAATAACGTATAACGTTATATAGTGTTACGTTATAACGTTATATAGTGATACCTAATAACGTATAACGTTATATAGTGTTACGTTATAACGTTATATCGTATTACGTTAAAATGTATAACGTTATACGGTATTATTTTATAACGTATAACGTTATATGGTATTATTTTATATCGTATAACGTTATGTAGTGTTACGTTATAACGTATAACGTTATGTAGTGTTACGTTATAACGTTATATTGTATTACGTTAGAACGTATAACGTTATACGGTATGATTTTATAACGGATAACGTTATATGATATTATTTTATAACGTATAACGTTATGTAGTATTATTTTCTAACGTATAACGTTATATGGTATTATTTTATAACGTATAACGTTATGTAGTATTATTTTCTAACGTATAACGTTATATGGTATTATTTTATAACGTATAACCTTATGTAGTGTTACGTTATAACGTATAACGTTATATAGTGCTACGTTATAACTTTATATTGTATTACGTTATAACGTATATCGTTATACGGTATTATTTTATAACGTATAACGTTATATAGTATTATTTTATAACGGATAACGTTATATGATATTATTTTATAACGTATAACGTTACATAGTGTTACGTTATAACGTTATATATCAATACGTTATAGTGTACAATGCTATACGGTATTATTTTATAACGTATAATGTTATATGGAATTATTTTATAACGTATAAAGTTATATAGCATTATTTTATAACATATAGCGTTATATGGTATTATTTTATAACGTATAACGTTATGTAGTATTATTTTCTAACGTATAACGTTATATGGTATTATTTTATAACGTATAACCTTATGTAGTGTTACGTTATAACGTTATATTGTATTACGTTATAACGTATATCGTTATACGGTATTATTTTATAACGTATAACGTTATATAGTATTATTTTATAACGTATAACGTTATGTAGTGTTACGTTATAACGTTTAACGTTATATAGTGATACCTAATAACGTATAACGTTATGTAGTGTTACGTTATAACGTTATATTGTATTACGTTATAACGTATATCGTTATACGGTATTATTTTATAACGTATAACGTTATACAGTATTATTTTATAACGTATAACGTTATCTAGTGTTACGTTATAACGTTATATTGTATTACGTTATAACGTACAACGTTATACGGTATTATTTTATAACGTATAACGTTATACGGTATTATTTTATAACGTATAACGTTATATGGTATTATTTTATAACGTGTAACGTTATATAATATTATTTTATAACGTATAACATTATGTAGTGTTACGTTATAACGTATACCGTTATATGGTGTTACGTTATAACGTTATATAGTGATACCTAATAACGTATAACGTTATATAGTGTTACGTTATAACGTTATGTCGTATTACGTTAAAATGCATAACGTCATACGGTATTATTTTATAACGTATAATGTTATGTGGTAATATTTTATAACGTATAACGCAATATAATATTATCTTATAACGTATAACGTTATGAAGTGTTACGTTATAACGTATAACGTTATGTGGTAATATTTTATAACGTATAACGCAATATAATATTATTTGATAACGTATAACGTTATGTAGTGTTACGTTATAACGTATAACGTTATGTGGTAATATTTTATAATGTATAACGCAATATAATATTATTTTATAACGTATAACGTTATATCGTACTATGTTAAAATGTATAACGTTATACGGTATTATTTTATAACGTATAACGTTATATGGTATCATTTTATAACGTATAACGTTATACGGTATTATTTTATAACGTATAACGTTATATGGTATTATTTTATATCGTATAACGTTATGTAGTGTTACGTTATAACGTATAACGTTATATAGTGTTTCGTTATAACGTTTTATTGTATTACGTTAGAACGTATAACGTTATAGGGTATTATTTTATAACGCATAACGTTATATGGTATTATTTTATAACGTATAACGTTATATAATATTATTTTATAACGTATAACGTTATGTAGTGTCACTTAACAACGTATAACGTTATGTGGTATTATATTATAACGTATAACGTTATATGGTATTATTTTATGACGTATAACGTTATATGGTATTATTACGTAACGTGTAACGTTATATAATATTATTTTATAAGCTATAACGTTATGTGGTGTTACGTTATAACGTTATATTGTATTACGTTAGAACGTATAACGTTATACGGTATGATTTTATAACGGATAACGTTATATGATATTATTTTATAACGTATAACGTTATGTAGTATTATTTTCCAACGTATAACGTTATATGGTATTATTTTATAACGTATAACGTTATGTAGTATTATTTTCTAACGTATAACGTTATATGGTATTATTTTATAACGTATAACCTTATGTAGTGTTACGTTATAACGTATAACGTTATATTGTATTACGTTATAACGTATATCGTTATACGGTATTATTTTATAACGTATAACGTTATATAGTATTATTTTATAACGGATAACGTTATATGGTATTATTTTATAACGTGTAACGTTATATAATATTATTTTATAACGTATAACATTATGTAGTGTTACGTTTTAACGTATACCGTTATATGGTGTTACGTTATAACGTTATATAGTGATACCTAATAACGTATAACGTTATATAGTGTTACGTTATAACGTTATATCGTATTACGTTAAAATGCATAACGTCATACGGTATTATTTTATAACCTATAACGTTATGTGGTAATATTCTATAACGTATAACGCAATATAATATTATCTTATAACGTATAACGTTATGAAGTGTTACGTTATAACGTATAACGTTATGTGGTAATATTTTATAACGTATAACGCAATATAATATTATTTGATAACGTATAACGTTATGTAGTGTTACGTTATAACGTATAACGTTATGTAGTGTTACGTTATAACGTATAACGTTATGTGGTAATATTTTATAATGTATAACGCAATATAATATTATTTTATAACGTATAACGTTATATCGTACTACGTTAAAATGTATAACGTTATACGGTATTATTTTATAACGTATAACGTTATATGGTGTTACGTTATAACGCATAACGTTATGTAGTGTTACGCTATAACGTATAACGTTATATAGTGATACCTAATAACGTATAACGTTATACAGTGTTACGTTATAACGTTATATAGTGATACCTAATAACGTATAACGTTATATAGTGTTACGTTATAACGTTATATCGTATTACGTTAAAATGTATAACGTTATACGGTATTATTTTATAACGTATAACGTTATATGGTATTATTTTATATCGTATAACGTTATGTAGTGTTACGTTATAACGTATAACGTTATATAGTGTTTCGTTATAACGTTGTATTGTATTACGTTAGAACGTATAACATTATACGGTACTATTTTATGACGTATAACGTTATATAATATTATTTTATTACGTATAACGTTATGTAGTGTTACTTAATAACGTATAACGTTATGTGGTATTATATTATAACGTATAACGTTATATGGTATTATTTTATAACGTATAACGTTATATGGTATTATTTCGTTACGTGTAACGTTATATAATATTATTTTATAAGCTATAACGTTATGTGGTGTTGCGTTATAACGTATAACGTTATATAGTGTTACGTTATAACGTTTTTTTGTATTATGTTAGAACGTATAACGTTATACGGTATTATTTTTAATGTATAACGTTATATGGTATTATTTTATAACGTATAACGTTATGTAGTGTTACGTTATAACGTTATATTGTATTACGTTAGAACGTATAACGTTATACGGTATGATTTTATAACGGATAACGTTATATGATATTATTTTATAACGTATAACGTTATGTAGTATTATTTTCTAACGTATAACGTTATATGGTATTATTTTATAACGTATAACCTTATGTAGTGTTACGTTATAACGTATAACGTTATATAGTGCTACGTTATAACTTTATATTGTATTACGTTATAACGTATATCGTTATACGGTATTATTTTATAACGTATAACGTTATATAGTATTATTTTATAACGGATAACGTTATATGATATTATTTTATAACGTATAACGTTACATAGTGTTACGTTATAACGTTATATATCAATACGTTATAGTGTACAATGCTATACGGTATTATTTTATAACGTATAATGTTATATGGAATTATTTTATAACGTATAAAGTTATATAGCATTATTTTATAACATATAGCGTTATATGGTATTATTTTATAACGTATAACGTTATGTAGTATTATTTTCTAACGTATAACGTTATATGGTATTATTTTATAACGTATAACCTTATGTAGTGTTACGTTATAACGTTATATTGTATTACGTTATAACGTATATCGTTATACGGTATTATTTTATAACGTATAACGTTATATAGTATTATTTTATAACGTATAACGTTATGTAGTGTTACGTTATAACGTTTAACGTTATATAGTGATACCTAATAACGTATAACGTTATGTAGTGTTACGTTATAACGTTATATTGTATTACGTTATAACGTATATCGTTATACGGTATTATTTTATAACGTATAACGTTATACAGTATTATTTTATAACGTATAACGTTATCTAGTGTTACGTTATAACGTTATATTGTATTACGTTATAACGTACAACGTTATACGGTATTATTTTATAACGTATAACGTTATACGGTATTATTTTATAACGTATAACGTTATATGGTATTATTTTATAACGTGTAACGTTATATAATATTATTTTATAACGTATAACATTATGTAGTGTTACGTTATAACGTATACCGTTATATGGTGTTACGTTATAACGTTATATAGTGATACCTAATAACGTATAACGTTATATAGTGTTACGTTATAACGTTATGTCGTATTACGTTAAAATGCATAACGTCATACGGTATTATTTTATAACGTATAATGTTATGTGGTAATATTTTATAACGTATAACGCAATATAATATTATCTTATAACGTATAACGTTATGAAGTGTTACGTTATAACGTATAACGTTATGTGGTAATATTTTATAACGTATAACGCAATATAATATTATTTGATAACGTATAACGTTATGTAGTGTTACGTTATAACGTATAACGTTATGTGGTAATATTTTATAATGTATAACGCAATATAATATTATTTTATAACGTATAACGTTATATCGTACTATGTTAAAATGTATAACGTTATACGGTATTATTTTATAACGTATAACGTTATATGGTATCATTTTATAACGTATAACGTTATACGGTATTATTTTATAACGTATAACGTTATATGGTATTATTTTATATCGTATAACGTTATGTAGTGTTACGTTATAACGTATAACGTTATATAGTGTATCGTTATAACGTTTTATTGTATTACGTTAGAACGTATAACGTTATAGGGTATTATTTTATAACGCATAACGTTATATGGTATTATTTTATAACGTATAACGTTATATAATATTATTTTATAACGTATAACGTTATGTAGTGTCACTTAACAACGTATAACGTTATGTGGTATTATATTATAACGTATAACGTTATATGGTATTATTTTATGACGTATAACGTTATATGGTATTATTACGTAACGTGTAACGTTATATAATATTATTTTATAAGCTATAACGTTATGTGGTGTTACGTTATAACGTTATATTGTATTACGTTAGAACGTATAACGTTATACGGTATGATTTTATAACGGATAACGTTATATGATATTATTTTATAACGTATAACGTTATGTAGTATTATTTTCCAACGTATAACGTTATATGGTATTATTTTATAACGTATAACGTTATGTAGTATTATTTTCTAACGTATAACGTTATATGGTATTATTTTATAACGTATAACCTTATGTAGTGTTACGTTATAACGTATAACGTTATATTGTATTACGTTATAACGTATATCGTTATACGGTATTATTTTATAACGTATAACGTTATATAGTATTATTTTATAACGGATAACGTTATATGATATTATTTTATAACGTATAACGTTACATAGTGTTACGTTATAACGTTATATATCAATACATTATAGTGTACAATGCTATACGGTATTATTTTATAACGGATAATGTTATATGGAATTATTTTATAACGTATAAAGTTATATAGCATTATTTTATAACATATAGCGTTATATGGTATTATTTTATAACGTATAAAGTTATATAGCATTATTTTATAACATATAGCGTTATATGGTATTATTTTATCACGTATAACGTTATGTAGTATTATTTTCTAACGTATAACGTTATATGGTATTATTTTATAACGTATAACCTTATGTAGTGTTACGTTATAACGTTATATTGTATTACGTTATAACGTATATCGTTATACGGTATTATTTTATAACGTATAACGTTATATAGTATTATTTTATAACGGATAACGTTATATGATATTATTTTATAACGTATAACGTTACATAGTGTTACGTTATAACGTTATATATCAATACGTTATAGTGTACAATGCTATACGGTATTATTTTATAACGGATAATGTTATATGGAATTATTTTATAACGTATAAAGTTATATAGCATTATTTTATAACATATAGCGTTATATGGTATTATTTTATAACGTATAACGTTATATAGTATTATTTTATAACGTATAACGTTATGTAGTGTTACGTTATAACGTTTAACGTTATATAGTGATACCTAATAACGTATAACGTTATGTAGTGTTACGTTATAACGTTATATTGTATTACGTTATAACGTATATCGTTATACGGTATTATTTTATAACGTATAACGTTATACATTATTATTTTATAACGTATAACGTTATCTAGTGTTACGTTATAACGTTTAACGTTATATAGTGATACCTAATAACGTATAACGTTATGTAGTGTTACGTTATAACGTTATATTGTATTACGTTATAACGTACAACGTTATACGGTATTATTTTATAACGTATAACGTTATACGGTATTATTTTATAACGTATAACGATATATAGTATTATTTTATAACGTATAACGTTATGTAGTGTTTCGTTATAACGTTATATTGTATTACGTTATAACGTATATCGTTATACGGTACTATTTTATAACGTATAACGTTATATAGTATTATTTTATAACGTATAACGTTATGTATAGGTACGTTATAACGTATAACGCTATGTAGTGTTACGTTATAACGTTATATTATATTACGTTATAATGTATAACGTTATACGGTATTATTTTATAACGTATAACGTTATATGGTATTATTTTATAACGTGTAACGTTATATAATATTATTTTATAACGTTATATTCTATTACGTTAGAACGTATAACGTTATACGGTATTATTTTATAACGGATAACGTTATATGATATTATTTTATAACGTACAACGTTATGTAGTGATACCTAATAACGTATAACGTTATATAATATTATTTTATAAGCTATAACGTTATGTGGTGTTACGTTATAATGTATAACGTTATACGGTATTATTTTATAACATACAACGTTATATAGTGTTACGTTATAACGTTATATATCAGTACGTTATAGTGTATAATGCTATACCGTATTAGTTTATAACGGATAACGTTATATGGTATAATTTTATAACGTATAACGTTATGTAGTATTATTTTCTAACGTATAACGTTATATGGTATTATTTTATAACGTATAACCTTATGTAGTGTTACGTTATAAAGTATAACGTTATATAGTGGTACGTTATAACGTTATATTGTATTACGTTATAACGTATATCGTTATACGGTATTATTTTATAACGTATAACGTTATATAGTATTATTTTGTAACGTATAACGTTATGTAGTGTTACGTTATAACGTATAACGTTATGTGGTAATATTTTATAACGTATAACGCAATATAATATTATTTGATAACGTATAACGTTATGTAGTGTTACGTTATAACGTATAACGTTATGTGGTAATATTTTATAATGTATAACGCAATATAATATTATTTTATAACGTATAACGTTATATCGTACTACGTCAAAATGTATAACGTTATACGGTATTATTTTATAACGTATAACGTTATATGGTATCATTTTATAACGTATAACGTTATACGGTATTATTTTATAACGTATAACGTTATATGGTATTATTTTATATCGTATAACGTTATGTAGTGTTACGTTATAACGTATAACGTTATATAGTGTTTCGTTATAACGTTGTATTGTATTACGTTAGAACGTATAACGTTATACGGTATTATTTTATAACGTATAACGTTATATGGTATTATTTTATAACGTATAACGTTATATAATATTATTTTATAACGTATAACGTTATGTAGTGTTACTTAACAACGTATAACGTAATGTGGTATTATATTATAACGTATAACGTTATATGGTATTATTTTATAACGTATAACGTTATATGGTATTATTTCGTAACGTGTAACGTTATATAATATTATTTTATAAGCTATAACGTTATGTGGTGTTACGTTATAACGTTATATTGTATTACGTTAGAACGTATAATGTTATACGGTATTATTTTATAACGGATAACGTTATATGATATTATTTTATAACGTATAACGTTAGATAGTGTTACGTTATAACGTTATATATTAATACGTTATAGTGTACAATGCTATATGGTATTATTTCATAACGTATAATGCTATATGGTATTATTTTATAACGTATAACGTTATACGGTATTATTTTATAACGTATAGCGTTATATGGTATTATTTTATAACGTATAACGTTATGTAGTATTATTATCTAACGTATAACGTTATATGGTACTATTTTATAACGTATAACCTTATGTAGTGTTACGTTATAACGTATAACGTTATATAGTGCTGCGTTATAACGTTATATTGTATTACGTTATAACGTATATCGTTATACGGTATTATTTTATAACGTATAACGTTATATAATATTATTTTATAACGCATAACGTTATGTAGTGTTACTTAATAACGTATAACGTTATGTGGTATAATATTATAATGTATAACGTTATATGGTATTATTTTATAACGTATAACGCTATATGGTATTATTTCGTTACGTGTAACGTTATATAATATTATTTTATAAGCTATAACGTTATGTGGTGTTGCGTTATAACGTATAACGTTATATAGTGTTACGTTATAACGTTTTTTTGTATTATGTTAGAACGTATAACGTTATACGGTATTATTTTTAATGTATAACGTTATATGGTATTATTTTATAACGTATAACGTTATGTAGTGTTACGTTATAACGTTATATTGTATTACGTTAGAACGTATAACGTTATACGGTATGATTTTATAACGGATAACGTTATATGATATTATTTTACAACGTATAACGTTACATAGTGTTACGTTATAACGTTATATATCAATACGTTATAGTGTACAATGCTATACGGTATTATTTTACAACGTATAATGTTATATCGAATTATTTTATAACGTATAAAGTTATATAGCATTATTTTATAACGTATAACGTTATATGGTATTATTTTATAACGTATAACGTTATGTAGTATTATTTTCTAACGTATAACGTTATGTAGTATTATTTTCTAACGTATAACGTTATATGGTATTATTTTATAACGTATAACCTTATGTAGTGTTACGTTATAACGTATAACGTTATATAGTGTTTCGTTATAACGTTTTATTGTATTACGTTAGAACGTATAACGTTATAGGGTATTATTTTATAACGTATAACGTTATATGGTATTATTTTATAACGTATAACGTTATATAATATTATTTTATAACGTATAACGTTATGTAGTGTCACTTAACAACGTATAACGTTATGTGGTATTATATTATAACGTATAACGTTATATGGTATTATTTTATGACGTATAACGTTATATGG
This sequence comes from Bombus dahlbomii, assembly GCA_037178635.1. Lineage (NCBI taxonomy): Eukaryota > Metazoa > Arthropoda > Insecta > Hymenoptera > Apidae > Bombus > Bombus dahlbomii. The sequence goes on from CM074102.1 coordinate 21,023,580, forward strand.
TATTATTACGTAACGTGTAACGTTATATAATATTATTTTATAAGCTATAACGTTATGTGGTGTTACGTTATAACGTTATATTGTATTACGTTAGAACGTATAACGTTATACGGTATGATTTTATAACGGATAACGTTATATGATATTATTTTATAACGTATAACGTTATGTAGTATTATTTTCCAACGTATACCGTTATATGGTATTATTTTATAACGTATAACGTTATGTAGTATTATTTTCTAACGTATAACGTTATATGGTATTATTTTATAACGTATAACCTTATGTAGTGTTACGTTATAACGTATAACGTTATATTGTATTACGTTATAACGTATATCGTTATACGGTATTATTTTATAACGTATAACGTTATATAGTATTATTTTATAACGGATAACGTTATATGATATTATTTTATAACGTATAACGTTACATAGTGTTACGTTATAACGTTATATATCAATACGTTATAGTGTACAATGCTATACGGTATTATTTTATAACGGATAATGTTATATGGAATTATTTTATAACGTATAAAGTTATATAGCATTATTTTATAACATATAGCGTTATATGGTATTATTTTATAACGTATAAAGTTATATAGCATTATTTTATAACATATAGCGTTATATGGTATTATTTTATCACGTATAACGTTATGTAGTATTATTTTCTAACGTATAACGTTATATGGTATTATTTTATAACGTATAACCTTATGTAGTGTTACGTTATAACGTTATATTGTATTACGTTATAACGTATATCGTTATACGGTATTATTTTATAACGTATAACGTTATATAGTATTATTTTATAACGGATAACGTTATATGATATTATTTTATAACGTATAACGTTACATAGTGTTACGTTATAACGTTATATATCAATACGTTATAGTGTACAATGCTATACGGTATTATTTTATAACGGATAATGTTATATGGAATTATTTTATAACGTATAAAGTTATATAGCATTATTTTATAACATATAGCGTTATATGGTATTATTTTATAACGTATAACGTTATATAGTATTATTTTATAACGTATAACGTTATGTAGTGTTACGTTATAACGTTTAACGTTATATAGTGATACCTAATAACGTATAACGTTATGTAGTGTTACGTTATAACGTTATATTGTATTACGTTATAACGTATATCGTTATACGGTATTATTTTATAACGTATAACGTTATACATTATTATTTTATAACGTATAACGTTATCTAGTGTTACGTTATAACGTTTAACGTTATATAGTGATACCTAATAACGTATAACGTTATGTAGTGTTACGTTATAACGTTATATTGTATTACGTTATAACGTACAACGTTATACGGTATTATTTTATAACGTATAACGTTATACGGTATTATTTTATAACGTATAACGATATATAGTATTATTTTATAACGTATAACGTTATGTAGTGTTTCGTTATAACGTTATATTGTATTACGTTATAACGTATATCGTTATACGGTACTATTTTATAACGTATAACGTTATATAGTATTATTTTATAACGTATAACGTTATGTATAGGTACGTTATAACGTATAACGCTATGTAGTGTTACGTTATAACGTTATATTATATTACGTTATAATGTATAACGTTATACGGTATTATTTTATAACGTATAACGTTATATGGTATTATTTTATAACGTGTTACGTTATATAATATTATTTTATAACGTTATATTCTATTACGTTAGAACGTATAACGTTATACGGTATTATTTTATAACGGATAACGTTATATGATATTATTTTATAACGTACAACGTTATGTAGTGATACCTAATAACGTATAACGTTATATAATATTATTTTATAAGCTATAACGTTATGTGGTGTTACGTTATAATGTATAACGTTATACGGTATTATTTTATAACATACAACGTTATATAGTGTTACGTTATAACGTTATATATCAGTACGTTATAGTGTATAATGCTATACCGTATTAGTTTATAACGGATAACGTTATATGGTATAATTTTATAACGTATAACGTTATGTAGTATTATTTTCTAACGTATAACGTTATATGGTATTATTTTATAACGTATAACCTTATGTAGTGTTACGTTATAAAGTATAACGTTATATAGTGGTACGTTATAACGTTATATTGTATTACGTTATAACGTATATCGTTATACGGTACTATTTTATAACGTATAACGTTATATAGTATTATTTTATAACGTATAACGTTATGTATAGGTACGTTATAACCTATAACGCTATGTAGTGTTACGTTATAACGTTATATTATATTACGTTATAATGTATAACGTTATACGGTATTATTTTATAACGTATAACGTTATATGGTATTATTTTATAACGTGTAACGTTATATAATATTATTTTATAACGTTATATTCTATTACGTTAGAACGTATAACGTTATACGGTATTATTTTATAACGGATAACGTTATATGATATTATTTTATAACGTACAACGTTATGTAGTGATACCTAATAACGTATAACGTTATATAATATTATTTTATAAGCTATAACGTTATGTGGTGTTACGTTATAACGTATAACGTTATATAGTGTTACGTTATAACGTTATATATCAATACGTTATAGTGTATAATGCTATACGGTATTATTTTATAACGGATAACGTTATATGGTATAATTTTATAACGTATAACGTTATATGGTATTATTTTATAACGTATAACCTTATGTAGTGTTACGTTATAACGTTTAACGTTATATAGTGCTACGTTATAACGTTATATTGTATTACGTTATAACGTATATCGTTATACGGTATTATTTTATAACGTATAACGTTATATAGTATTATTTTGTAACGTATAACGTTATGTAGTGTTACGTTATAACGTATAACGTTATGTGGTAATATTTTATAACGTATAACGCAATATAATATTATTTGATAACGTATAACGTTATGTAGTGTTACGTTATAACGTATAACGTTATGTGGTAATATTTTATAATGTATAACGCAATATAATATTATTTTATAACGTATAACGTTATATCGTACTACGTCAAAATGTATAACGTTATACGGTATTATTTTATAACGTATAACGTTATATGGTATCATTTTATAACGTATAACGTTATACGGTATTATTTTATAACGTATAACGTTATATGGTATTATTTTATATCGTATAACGTTATGTCGTGTTACGTTATAACGTATAACGTTATATAGTGTTTCGTTATAACGTTGTATTGTATTACGTTAGAACGTATAACGTTATACGGTATTATTTCATAACGTATAACGTTATATGGTATTATTTTATAACGTATAACGTTATATAATATTATTTTATAACGTATAACGTTATGTAGTGTTACTTAACAACGTATAACGTAATGTGGTATTATATTATAACGTATAACGTTATATGGTATTATTTTATAACGTATAACGTTATATGGTATTATTTCGTAACGTGTAACGTTATATAATATTATTTTATAAGCTATAACGTTATGTGGTGTTACGTTATAACGTTATATTGTATTACGTTAGAACGTATAATGTTATACGGTATTATTTTATAACGGATAACGTTATATGATATTATTTTATAACGTATAACGTTAGATAGTGTTACGTTATAACGTTATATATTAATACGTTATAGTGTACAATGCTATATGGTATTATTTCATAACGTATAATGCTATATGGTATTATTTTATAACGTATAACGTTATACGGTATTATTTTATAACGTATAGCGTTATATGGTATTATTTTATAACGTATAACGTTATGTAGTATTATTATCTAACGTATAACGTTATATGGTACTATTTTATAACGTATAACCTTATGTAGTGTTACGTTATAACGTATAACGTTATATAGTGCTGCGTTATAACGTTATATTGTATTACGTTATAACGTATATCGTTATACGGTATTATTTTATAACGTATAACGTTATATAATATTATTTTATAACGTATAACGTTATGTAGTGTTACTTAATAACGTATAACGTTATGTGGTATAATATTATAATGTATAACGTTATATGGTATTATTTTATAACGTATAACGCTATATGGTATTATTTCGTTACGTGTAACGTTATATAATATTATTTTATAAGCTATAACGTTATGTGGTGTTGCGTTATAACGTATAACGTTATATAGTGTTACGTTATAACGTTTTTTTGTATTATGTTAGAACGTATAACGTTATACGGTATTATTTTTAATGTATAACGTTATATGGTATTATTTTATAACGTATAACGTTATGTAGTGTTACGTTATAACGTTATATTGTATTACGTTAGAACGTATAACGTTATACGGTATGATTTTATAACGGATAACGTTATATGATATTATTTTACAACGTATAACGTTACATAGTGTTACGTTATAACGTTATATATCAATACGTTATAGTGTACAATGCTATACGGTATTATTTTACAACGTATAATGTTATATCGAATTATTTTATAACGTATAAAGTTATATAGCATTATTTTATAACGTATAGCGTTATATGGTATTATTTTATAACGTATAACGTTATGTAGTATTATTTTCTAACGTATAACGTTATATGGTATTATTTTATAACGTATAACGTTATGTAGTATTATTTTCTAACGTATAACGTTATATGGTATTATTTTATAACGTATAACCTTATGTAGTGTTACGTTATAACGTATAACGTTATATAGTGCTACGTTATAACGTTATATTGTATTACGTTATAACGTATATCGTTATACGGTATTATTTTATAACGTATAACGTTATATAGTATTATTTTATAACGGATAACGTTATATGATATTATTTTATAACGTATAACGTTACATAGTGTTACGTTATAACGTTATATATCAATACGTTATAGTGTACAATGCTATACGGTATTATTTTATAACGTATAATGTTATATGGAATTATTTTATAACGTATAAAGTTATATAGCATTATTTTATAACATATAGCGTTATATGGTATTATTTTATAACGTATAAAGTTATATAGCATTATTTTATAACATATAGCGTTATATGGTATTATTTTATCACGTATAACGTTATGTAGTATTATTTTCTAACGTATAACGTTATATGGTATTATTTTATAACGTATAACCTTATGTAGTGTTACGTTATAACGTTATATTTTATTACGATATAACGTATATCGTTATACGGTATTATTTTATAACGTATAACGTTATATAGTATTATTTTATAACGTATAACGTTATGTAGTGTTACGTTATAACGTTTAACGTTATATAGGGATACCTAATAACGTATAACGTTATGTAGTGTTACGTTATAACGTTATATTGTATTACGTTATAACGTATATCGTTATACGGTATTATTTTATAACGTATAACGTTATACAGTATTATTTTATAACGTATAACGTTATCTAGTGTTACGTTATAACGTTTAACGTTATATAGTGATACCTAATAACGTATAACGTTATGTAGTGTTTCGTTATAACGTTATATTGTATTACGTTATAACGTACAACGTTATACGGTATTATTTTATAACGTATAACGTTATACGGTATTATTTTATAACGTATAACGTTATATGGTATTATTTTATAACGTGTAACGTTATATAATATTATTTTATAACGTATAACATTATGTAGTGTTACGTTATAACGTATACCGTTATATGGTGTTACGTTATAACGTTATATAGTGATACCTAATAACGTATAACGTTATATAGTGTTACGTTATAACGTTATATCGTATTCCGTTAAAATGCATAACGTCATACGGTATTATTTTATAACGTATAACGTTATGTGGTAATATTTTATAACGTATAACGCAATATAATATTATTTTATAACGTATAACGTTATGAAGTGTTACGTTATAACGTATAACGTTATGTGGTAATATTTTATAACGTATAACGCCATATAATATTATTTGATAACGTATAACGTTATGTAGTGTTACGTTATAACGTATAACGTTATGTGGTAATATTTTATAATGTATAACGCAATATAATATTATTTTATAACGTATAACGTTATATCGTACTACGTTAAAATGTATAACGTTATACGGTATTATTTTATAACGTATAACGTTATATGGTATCATTTTATAACGTATAACGTTATACGGTATTATTTTATAACGTATAACGTTATATGGTATTATTTTATATCGTATAACGTTATGTAGTGTTACGTTATAACGTATAACGTCATATAGTGTTTCGTTATAACGTTTTATTGTATTACGTTAGAACGTATAACGTTATACGGTATTATTTTATAACGTATAACGTTATATGGTATTATTTTATAACGTATAACGTTATATAATATTATTTTATAACGTATAACGTTATGTAGTGTCACTTAACAACGTATAACTTAATGTGGTATTATATTATAACGTATAACGTTATATGGTATTATTTTATGACGTATAACGTTATATGGTATTATTTCGTAACGTGTAACGTTATATAATATTATTTTATAAGCTATAACGTTATGTGGTGTTACGTTATAACGTTATATTGTATTACGTTAGAACGTATAATGTTATACGGTATTATTTTATAACGGATAACGTTATATGATATTATTTTATAACGTATAACGTTAGATAGTGTTACGTTATAACGTTATATATTAATACGTTATAGTGTACAATGCTATATGGTATTATTTTATAACGTATAATGCTATATGGTATTATTTTATAACGTATAACATTATACGGTATTATTTTATAACGTATAGCGTTATATGGTATTATTTTATAACGTATAACGTTATGTAGTATTATTATCTAACGTATAACGTTATATGGTACTATTTTATAACGTATAACCTTATGTAGTGTTACGTTATAACGTATAACGTTATATAGTGCTGCGTTATAACGTTATATTGTATTACGTTATAACGTATATCGTTATACGGTATTATTTTATAACGTATAACGTTATATAGTATTATTTTATAACGTATAACGTTATGTAGTGTTACGTTATAACGTTATATTGTATTACGTTATAACGTACAACGTTATGCGGTATTATTTTATAACGTATAACGTTATATGGTATTATTTTATAACGTGTAACATTATATAATATTATTTTATAACGTATAACGTTATGTAGTGTTACGTTATAACGTGGTATTGTATTACGTTAGAACGTATAACGTTATATGGTTTTATTTTATAACGTATAACGTTATATAGTGTTACGTTATAACGTTATATTATATTACGTTATAACGTACAACGTTGTGCGGTATTATTTTATAACGTATAACGTTATATGGTATTATTTTATAACGTATAACGTTATATGGTATTATTTCATAACGTATAACGTTATATAATATTATTTTATAAGCTATAACGTTATGAGGTGTTACGTTATAACGTATGACGTTATATAAAGTTACGTTATAACGTTATATTGTATTACGTTAGAACGTATAACGTTATACGGTATTATTTTATAACGGATCACGTTATATGATATTATTTTATAACGTATAACGTTATGTAGTATTATTTTCTAACGTATAACGTTATATGTCATTATTTTATAACGTATAACCTTATGTAGTGTTACGTTATAACGTATAACGTTATATAGTGTTTATTTATAACGTTATATAGCATTACGTTATAGCCAATAATGTTATACGGTACTATTTTATAACGTTATAACGTTATATGGTATTATTTTATAACGTATAACGTTATATAGTGTTACGATATAACGTTATATATCAGTACGTAATAGTGTATAATGCTATACGGTATTATTTTATAACGGATAACGTTATATGGTATAATTTTATAACGTATAACGTTATGTAGTATTATTTTCTAACGTATAACGTTATACGGTATTATTTTATGACGTATAACCTTATGTAGTGTTACGTTATAAAGTATAACGTTATATAGTGCTACGTTATAACGTTATATTGTATTACGTTATAACGTATATCGTTATACGGTACTATTTTATAACGTATAACGTTATATAGTATTATTTTATAACGTATAACGTTATGTAGTGGTACGTTATAACGTATAACGCTGTGTAGTGTTACGTTATAACGTTATACGGTATTATTTTATAACTTATAACGTTATATGGTATTATTTTATAACGTGTAACGTTATATAATATTATTTTATAACGTTATATTCTATTACGTTAGAACGTATAACGTTATACGGTATTATTTTATAACGGATAACGTTATATGATATTATTTTATAACGTACAACGTTATGTAGTGATACCTAATAACGTATAACGTTATATAATATTATTTTATAAGCTATAACGTTATGTGGTGTTACGTTATAACGTATAACGTTATATAGTGTTACGTTATAACGTTTTATTGTATTACGTTATAACGTATATCGTTATACGGTATTATTTTATAACGTATAACGTTATACAGTATTATTTTATAACGTATAAGGTTATATGGTATTATTTTATAACGTGTAACATTATATAATATTATTTTATATCGTATAACGTTATGTAGTGTTACGTTATAACGTTGTATTGTATTACGTTAGAACGTATAACGTTATATGGTATTATTTTATAACGTATAACGTTATATAGTGTTACGTTATAACGTTATATTATATTACGTGATAACGTATAACGTTATATAGTGTTTCGTTACAACGTTGTATTGTATTACGTTAGAACGTATAACGTTATACGGTATTATTTTATAACGTATAACGTTATATGGTATTATTTTATAACGTATAACGTTATATGGTATTATTTCATAACGTATAACGTTATATAATATTATTTTATAAGCTATAACGTTATGAGGTGTTACTTTATAACGTATAACGTTATATAGTGTTTATTTATAACGTTATATAGCATTACGTTATAGCCAATAATGTTATACGGTACTATTTTATAACGTATAACGTTATATGGTATTATTTTATAACGTATAACGTTATATGGTATCATTTTATAACGTATAACGTTATACGGTATTATTTTATAACGTATAACGTTATATGGTATTATTTTATATCGTATAACGTTATGTAGTGTTACGTTATAACGTATAACGTCATATAGTGTTTCGTTATAACGTTTTATTGTATTACGTTAGAACGTATAACGTTATACGGTATTATTTTATAACGTATAACGTTATATGGTATTATTTTATAACGTATAACGTTATATAATATTATTTTATAACGTATAACGTTATGTAGTGTCACTTAACAACGTATAACGTAATGTGGTATTATATTATAACGTATAACGTTATATGGTATTATTTTATGACGTATAACGTTATATGGTATTATTTCGTAACGTGTAACGTTATATAATATTATTTTATAAGCTATAACGTTATGTGGTGTTACGTTATAACGTTATATTGTATTACGTTAGAACGTATAATGTTATACGGTATTATTTTATAACGGATAACGTTATATGATATTATTTTATAACGTATAACGTTAGATAGTGTTACGTTATAACGTTATATATTAATACGTTATAGTGTACAATGCTATATGGTATTATTTTATAACGTATAATGCTATATGGTATTATTTTATAACGTATAACATTATACGGTATTATTTTATAACGTATAGCGTTATATGGTATTATTTTATAACGTATAACGTTATGTAGTATTATTATCTAACGTATAACGTTATATGGTACTATTTTATAACGTATAACCTTATGTAGTGTTACGTTATAACGTATAACGTTATATAGTGCTGCGTTATAACGTTATATTGTATTACGTTATAACGTATATCGTTATACGGTATTATTTTATAACGTATAACGTTATATAGTATTATTTTATAACGTATAACGTTATGTAGTGTTACGTTATAACGTTATATTGTATTACGTTATAACGTACAACGTTATGCGGTATTATTTTATAACGTATAACGTTATATGGTATTATTTTATAACGTGTAACATTATATAATATTATTTTATAACGTATAACGTTATGTAGTGTTACGTTATAACGTGGTATTGTATTACGTTAGAACGTATAACGTTATATGGTTTTATTTTATAACGTATAACGTTATATAGTGTTACGTTATAACGTTATATTATATTACGTTATAACGTACAACGTTGTGCGGTATTATTTTATAACGTATAACGTTATATGGTATTATTTTATAACGTATAACGTTATATGGTATTATTTCATAACGTATAACGTTATATAATATTATTTTATAAGCTATAACGTTATGAGGTGTTACGTTATAACGTATGACGTTATATAAAGTTACGTTATAACGTTATATTGTATTACGTTAGAACGTATAACGTTATACGGTATTATTTTATAACGGATCACGTTATATGATATTATTTTATAACGTATAACGTTATGTAGTATTATTTTCTAACGTATAACGTTATATGTCATTATTTTATAACGTATAACCTTATGTAGTGTTACGTTATAACGTATAACGTTATATAGTGTTTATTTATAACGTTATATAGCATTACGTTATAGCCAATAATGTTATACGGTACTATTTTATAACGTTATAACGTTATATGGTATTATTTTATAACGTATAACGTTATATAGTGTTACGATATAACGTTATATATCAGTACGTAATAGTGTATAATGCTATACGGTATTATTTTATAACGGATAACGTTATATGGTATAATTTTATAACGTATAACGTTATGTAGTATTATTTTCTAACGTATAACGTTATACGGTATTATTTTATGACGTATAACCTTATGTAGTGTTACGTTATAAAGTATAACGTTATATAGTGCTACGTTATAACGTTATATTGTATTACGTTATAACGTATATCGTTATACGGTACTATTTTATAACGTATAACGTTATATAGTATTATTTTATAACGTATAACGTTATGTAGTGGTACGTTATAACGTATAACGCTGTGTAGTGTTACGTTATAACGTTATATTATATTACGTTATAATGTATAACGTTATACGGTATTATTTTATAACTTATAACGTTATATGGTATTATTTTATAACGTGTAACGTTATATAATATTATTTTATAACGTTATATTCTATTACGTTAGAACGTATAACGTTATACGGTATTATTTTATAACGGATAACGTTATATGATATTATTTTATAACGTACAACGTTATGTAGTGATACCTAATAACGTATAACGTTATATAATATTATTTTATAAGCTATAACGTTATGTGGTGTTACGTTATAACGTATAACGTTATATAGTGTTACGTTATAACGTTTTATTGTATTACGTTATAACGTATATCGTTATACGGTATTATTTTATAACGTATAACGTTATACAGTATTATTTTATAACGTATAAGGTTATATGGTATTATTTTATAACGTGTAACATTATATAATATTATTTTATATCGTATAACGTTATGTAGTGTTACGTTATAACGTTGTATTGTATTACGTTAGAACGTATAACGTTATATGGTATTATTTTATAACGTATAACGTTATATAGTGTTACGTTATAACGTTATATTATATTACGTGATAACGTATAACGTTATATAGTGTTTCGTTACAACGTTGTATTGTATTACGTTAGAACGTATAACGTTATACGGTATTATTTTATAACGTATAACGTTATATGGTATTATTTTATAACGTATAACGTTATATGGTATTATTTCATAACGTATAACGTTATATAATATTATTTTATAAGCTATAACGTTATGAGGTGTTACTTTATAACGTATAACGTTATATGGTGTTTATTTATAACGTTATATAGCATTACGTTATAGCCAATAATGTTATACGGTACTATTTTATAACGTATAACGTTATATGGTATTATTTTATAACGTATAACGTTATATGGTATTATTTTATAACGTATAACGTTATATAGTGTTACGTTATAACGTTATATTATATTACGTGATAACGTATAACGTTATATAGTGTTTCGTTACAACGTTGTATTGTATTACGTTAGAACGTATAACGTTATACGGTATTATTTTATAACGTATAACGTTATATGGTATTATTTTATAACGTATAACGTTATATGGTATTATTTCATAACGTATAACGTTATATAATATTATTTTATAAGCTATAACGTTATGAGGTGTTACTTTATAACGTATAACGTTATATAGTGTTTATTTATAACGTTATATAGCATTACGTTATAGCCAATAATGTTATACGGTACTATTTTATAACGTATAACGTTATATGGTATTATTTTATAACGTATAACGTTATATGGTATCATTTTATAACGTATAACGTTATACGGTATTATTTTATAACGTATAACGTTATATGGTATTATTTTATATCGTATAACGTTATGTAGTGTTACGTTATAACGTATAACGTCATATAGTGTTTCGTTATAACGTTTTATTGTATTACGTTAGAACGTATAACGTTATACGGTATTATTTTATAACGTATAACGTTATATGGTATTATTTTATAACGTATAGCGTTATATAATATTATTTTATAACGTATAACGTTATGTAGTGTCACTTAACAACGTATAACGTAATGTGGTATTATATTATAACGTATAACGTTATATGGTATTATTTTATGACGTATAACGTTATATGGTATTATTTCGTAACGTGTAACGTTATATAATATTATTTTATAAGCTATAACGTTATGTGGTGTTACGTTATAACGTTATATTGTATTACGTTAGAACGTATAATGTTATACGGTATTATTTTATAACGGATAACGTTATATGATATTATTTTATAACGTATAACGTTAGATAGTGTTACGTTATAACGTTATATATTAATACGTTATAGTGTACAATGCTATATGGTATTATTTTATAACGTATAATGCTATATGGTATTATTTTATAACGTATAACATTATACGGTATTATTTTATAACGTATAGCGTTATATGGTATTATTTTATAACGTATAACGTTATGTAGTATTATTATCTAACGTATAACGTTATATGGTACTATTTTATAACGTATAACCTTATGTAGTGTTACGTTATAACGTATAACGTTATATAGTGCTGCGTTATAACGTTATATTGTATTACGTTATAACGTATATCGTTATACGGTATTATTTTATAACGTATAACGTTATATAGTATTATTTTATAACGTATAACGTTATGTAGTGTTACGTTATAACGTTATATTGTATTACGTTATAACGTACAACGTTATGCGGTATTATTTTATAACGTATAACGTTATATGGTATTATTTTATAACGTGTAACATTATATAATATTATTTTATAACGTATAACGTTATGTAGTGTTACGTTATAACGTGGTATTGTATTACGTTAGAACGTATAACGTTATATGGTATTATTTTATAACGTATAACGTTATATAGTGTTACGTTATAACGTTATATTATATTACGTTATAACGTACAACGTTGTGCGGTATTATTTATAACGTATAACGTTATATGGTATTATTTTATAACGTATAACGATATATAGTATTATTTTATAACGTATAACGTTATGTAGTGTTTCGTTATAACGTTGTATTGTACTACGTTATAACGTATATCGTTATACGGTATTATTTTATAACGTATAACGTTATATAGTATTATTTTATAACGGATAATGTTATATGATATTATTTTATAACGTACAACGTTATGTAGTGATACCTAATAACGTATAACGTTATATAATATTATTTTATAAGCTATAACGTTATGTGGTGTTACGTTATAACGTATAACGTTATATAGTGTTACGTTATAACGTTTTATTGTATTACGTTATAACGTATATCGTTATACGGTATTATTTTATAACGTATAACGTTATACAGTATTATTTTATAACGTATAAGGTTATATGGTATTATTTTATAACGTGTAACATTATATAATATTATTTTATATCGTATAACGTTATGTAGTGTTACGTTATAACGTTGTATTGTATTACGTTAGAACGTATAACGTTATATGGTATTATTTTATAACGTATAACGTTATATAGTGTTACGTTATAACGTTATATTATATTACGTGATAACGTATAACGTTATATAGTGTTTCGTTACAACGTTGTATTGTATTACGTTAGAACGTATAACGTTATACGGTATTATTTTATAACGTATAACGTTATATGGTATTATTTTATAACGTATAACGTTATATGGTATTATTTCATAACGTATAACGTTATATAATATTATTTTATAAGCTATAACGTTATGAGGTGTTACTTTATAACGTATAACGTTATATAGTGTTTATTTATAACGTTATATAGCATTACGTTATAGCCAATAATGTTATACGGTACTATTTTATAACGTATAACGTTATATGGTATTATTTTATAACGTATAACGTTATATGGTATCATTTTATAACGTATAACGTTATACGGTATTATTTTATAACGTATAACGTTATATGGTATTATTTTATATCGTATAACGTTATGTAGTGTTACGTTATAACGTATAACGTCATATAGTGTTTCGTTATAACGTTTTATTGTATTACGTTAGAACGTATAACGTTATACGGTATTATTTTATAACGTATAACGTTATATGGTATTATTTTATAACGTATAACGTTATATAATATTATTTTATAACGTATAACGTTATGTAGTGTCACTTAACAACGTATAACGTAATGTGGTATTATATTATAACGTATAACGTTATATGGTATTATTTTATGACGTATAACGTTATATGGTATTATTTCGTAACGTGTAACGTTATATAATATTATTTTATAAGCTATAACGTTATGTGGTGTTACGTTATAACGTTATATTGTATTACGTTAGAACGTATAATGTTATACGGTATTATTTTATAACGGATAACGTTATATGATATTATTTTATAACGTATAACGTTAGATAGTGTTACGTTATAACGTTATATATTAATACGTTATAGTGTACAATGCTATATGGTATTATTTTATAACGTATAATGCTATATGGTATTATTTTATAACGTATAACATTATACGGTATTATTTTATAACGTATAGCGTTATATGGTATTATTTTATAACGTATAACGTTATGTAGTATTATTATCTAACGTATAACGTTATATGGTACTATTTTATAACGTATAACCTTATGTAGTGTTACGTTATAACGTATAACGTTATATAGTGCTGCGTTATAACGTTATATTGTATTACGTTATAACGTATATCGTTATACGGTATTATTTTATAACGTATAACGTTATATAGTATTATTTTATAACGTATAACGTTATGTAGTGTTACGTTATAACGTTATATTGTATTACGTTATAACGTACAACGTTATGCGGTATTATTTTATAACGTATAACGTTATATGGTATTATTTTATAACGTGTAACATTATATAATATTATTTTATAACGTATAACGTTATGTAGTGTTACGTTATAACGTGGTATTGTATTACGTTAGAACGTATAACGTTATATGGTTTTATTTTATAACGTATAACGTTATATAGTGTTACGTTATAACGTTATATTATATTACGTTATAACGTACAACGTTGTGCGGTATTATTTTATAACGTATAACGTTATATGGTATTATTTTATAACGTATAACGTTATATGGTATTATTTCATAACGTATAACGTTATATAATATTATTTTATAAGCTATAACGTTATGAGGTGTTACGTTATAACGTATGACGTTATATAAAGTTACGTTATAACGTTATATTGTATTACGTTAGAACGTATAACGTTATACGGTATTATTTTATAACGGATCACGTTATATGATATTATTTTATAACGTATAACGTTATGTAGTATTATTTTCTAACGTATAACGTTATATGTCATTATTTTATAACGTATAACCTTATGTAGTGTTACGTTATAACGTATAACGTTATATAGTGTTTATTTATAACGTTATATAGCATTACGTTATAGCCAATAATGTTATACGGTACTATTTTATAACGTTATAACGTTATATGGTATTATTTTATAACGTATAACGTTATATAGTGTTACGATATAACGTTATATATCAGTACGTAATAGTGTATAATGCTATACGGTATTATTTTATAACGGATAACGTTATATGGTATAATTTTATAACGTATAACGTTATGTAGTATTATTTTCTAACGTATAACGTTATACGGTATTATTTTATGACGTATAACCTTATGTAGTGTTACGTTATAAAGTATAACGTTATATAGTGCTACGTTATAACGTTATATTGTATTACGTTATAACGTATATCGTTATACGGTACTATTTTATAACGTATAACGTTATATAGTATTATTTTATAACGTATAACGTTATGTAGTGGTACGTTATAACGTATAACGCTGTGTAGTGTTACGTTATAACGTTATATTATATTACGTTATAATGTATAACGTTATACGGTATTATTTTATAACTTATAACGTTATATGGTATTATTTTATAACGTGTAACGTTATATAATATTATTTTATAACGTTATATTCTATTACGTTAGAACGTATAACGTTATACGGTATTATTTTATAACGGATAACGTTATATGATATTATTTTATAACGTACAACGTTATGTAGTGATACCTAATAACGTATAACGTTATATAATATTATTTTATAAGCTATAACGTTATGTGGTGTTACGTTATAACGTATAACGTTATATAGTGTTACGTTATAACGTTTTATTGTATTACGTTATAACGTATATCGTTATACGGTATTATTTTATAACGTATAACGTTATACAGTATTATTTTATAACGTATAAGGTTATATGGTATTATTTTATAACGTGTAACATTATATAATATTATTTTATATCGTATAACGTTATGTAGTGTTACGTTATAACGTTGTATTGTATTACGTTAGAACGTATAACGTTATATGGTATTATTTTATAACGTATAACGTTATATAGTGTTACGTTATAACGTTATATTATATTACGTGATAACGTATAACGTTATATAGTGTTTCGTTACAACGTTGTATTGTATTACGTTAGAACGTATAACGTTATACGGTATTATTTTATAACGTATAACGTTATATGGTATTATTTTATAACGTATAACGTTATATGGTATTATTTCATAACGTATAACGTTATATAATATTATTTTATAAGCTATAACGTTATGAGGTGTTACTTTATAACGTATAACGTTATATGGTGTTTATTTATAACGTTATATAGCATTACGTTATAGCCAATAATGTTATACGGTACTATTTTATAACGTATAACGTTATATGGTATTATTTTATAACGTATAACGTTATATGGTATTATTTTATAACGTATAACGTTATATAGTGTTACGTTATAACGTTATATTATATTACGTGATAACGTATAACGTTATATAGTGTTTCGTTACAACGTTGTATTGTATTACGTTAGAACGTATAACGTTATACGGTATTATTTTATAACGTATAACGTTATATGGTATTATTTTATAACGTATAACGTTATATGGTATTATTTCATAACGTATAACGTTATATAATATTATTTTATAAGCTATAACGTTATGAGGTGTTACTTTATAACGTATAACGTTATATAGTGTTTATTTATAACGTTATATAGCATTACGTTATAGCCAATAATGTTATACGGTACTATTTTATAACGTATAACGTTATATGGTATTATTTTATAACGTATAACGTTATATGGTATCATTTTATAACGTATAACGTTATACGGTATTATTTTATAACGTATAACGTTATATGGTATTATTTTATATCGTATAACGTTATGTAGTGTTACGTTATAACGTATAACGTCATATAGTGTTTCGTTATAACGTTTTATTGTATTACGTTAGAACGTATAACGTTATACGGTATTATTTTATAACGTATAACGTTATATGGTATTATTTTATAACGTATAGCGTTATATAATATTATTTTATAACGTATAACGTTATGTAGTGTCACTTAACAACGTATAACGTAATGTGGTATTATATTATAACGTATAACGTTATATGGTATTATTTTATGACGTATAACGTTATATGGTATTATTTCGTAACGTGTAACGTTATATAATATTATTTTATAAGCTATAACGTTATGTGGTGTTACGTTATAACGTTATATTGTATTACGTTAGAACGTATAATGTTATACGGTATTATTTTATAACGGATAACGTTATATGATATTATTTTATAACGTATAACGTTAGATAGTGTTACGTTATAACGTTATATATTAATACGTTATAGTGTACAATGCTATATGGTATTATTTTATAACGTATAATGCTATATGGTATTATTTTATAACGTATAACATTATACGGTATTATTTTATAACGTATAGCGTTATATGGTATTATTTTATAACGTATAACGTTATGTAGTATTATTATCTAACGTATAACGTTATATGGTACTATTTTATAACGTATAACCTTATGTAGTGTTACGTTATAACGTATAACGTTATATAGTGCTGCGTTATAACGTTATATTGTATTACGTTATAACGTATATCGTTATACGGTATTATTTTATAACGTATAACGTTATATAGTATTATTTTATAACGTATAACGTTATGTAGTGTTACGTTATAACGTTATATTGTATTACGTTATAACGTACAACGTTATGCGGTATTATTTTATAACGTATAACGTTATATGGTATTATTTTATAACGTGTAACATTATATAATATTATTTTATAACGTATAACGTTATGTAGTGTTACGTTATAACGTGGTATTGTATTACGTTAGAACGTATAACGTTATATGGTATTATTTTATAACGTATAACGTTATATAGTGTTACGTTATAACGTTATATTATATTACGTTATAACGTACAACGTTGTGCGGTATTATTTTATAACGTATAACGTTATATGGTATTATTTTATAACGTATAACGATATATAGTATTATTTTATAACGTATAACGTTATGTAGTGTTTCGTTATAACGTTGTATTGTACTACGTTATAACGTATATCGTTATACGGTATTATTTTATAACGTATAACGTTATATAGTATTATTTTATAACGGATAATGTTATATGATATTATTTTATAACGTATAACGTTACATAGTGTTACGTTATAACGTTATATATCAATACGTTATATTGTACAATGCTATACGGTATTATTTTATAACGTATAATGTTATATGGAATTATTTTATAACGTATAAAGTTATATAGCATTATTTTATAACATATAGCGTTATATGGTATTATTTTATAACGTATAAAGTTATATAGCATTATTTTATAACATATAGCGTTATATGGTATTATTTTATCACGTATAACGTTATGTAGTATTATTTTCTAACGTATAACGTTATATGGTATTATTTTATAACGTATAACCTTATGTAGTGTTACGTTATAACGTTATATTGTATTACGATATAACGTATATCGTTATACGGTATTATTTTATAACGTATAACGTTATACAGTATTATTTTATAACGTATAACGTTATCTAGTGTTACGTTATAACGTTTAACGTTATATAGTGATACCTAATAACGTATAACGTTATGTAGTGTTTCGTTATAACGTTATATTGTATTACGTTATAACGTACAACGTTATACGGTATTATTTTATAACGTATAACGTTATACGGTATTATTTTATAACGTATAACGTTATATGGTATTATTTTATAACGTGTAACGTTATATAATATTATTTTATAACGTATAACATTATGTAGTGTTACGTTATAACGTATACCGTTATATGGTGTTACGTTATAATGTTATATAGTGATACCTAATAACGAATAACGTTATATAGTGTTACGTTATAACGTTATATCGTATTACGTTAAAATGCATAACGTCATACGGTATTATTTTATAACGTATAACGTTATGTGGTAATATTTTATAACGTATAACGCAATATAATATTATTTTATAACGTATAACGTTATGAAGTGTTACGTTATAACGTATAACGTTATGTGGTAATATTTTATAACGTATAACGCAATATAATATTATTTGATAACGTATAACGTTATGTAGTGTTACGTTATAACGTATAACGTTATGTGGTAATATTTTATAATGTATAACGCAATATAATATTATTTTATAACGTATAACTTTATATCGTACTACGTCAAAATGTATAACGTTATACGGTATTATTTTATAACGTATAACGTTATATGGTATCATTTTATAACGTATAACGTTATACGGTATTATTTTATAACGTATAACGTTATATGGTATTATTTTATATCGTATAACGTTATGTAGTGTTACGTTATAACGTATAACGTTATATAGTGTTTCGTTATAACGTTGTATTGTATTACGTTAGAACGTATAACGTTATACGGTATTATTTTATAACGTATAACGTTATATGGTATTATTTTATAACGTATAACGTTATAAAATATTATTTTATAACGTATAACGTTATGTAGTGTTACTTAACAACGTATAACGTAATGTGGTATTATATTATAACGTATAACGTTATATGGTATTATTTTATAACGTATAACGTTATATGGTATTATTTCGTAACGTGTAACGTTATATAATATTATTTTATAAGCTATATCGTTATGTGGTGTTACGTTATAACGTTATATTGTATTACGTTAGAACGTATAATGTTATACGGTATTATTTTATAACGGATAACGTTATATGATATTATTTTATAACGTATAACGTTAGATAGTGTTACGTTATAACGTTATATATTAATACGTTATAGTGTACAATGCTATATGGTATTACTTTATAACGTATAATGCTATATGGTATTATTTTATAACGTATAACGTTATACGGTATTATTTTATAACGTATAGCGTTATATGGTATTATTTTATAACGTATAACGTTATGTAGTATTATTATCTAACGTATAACGTTATATGGTACTATTTTATAACGTATAACCTTATGTAGTGTTACGTTATAACGTATAACGTTATATAGTGCTGCGTTATAACGTTATATTGTATTACGTTATAACGTATATCGTTATACGGTATTATTTTATAACGTATAACGTTATATAGTATTATTTTATAACGTATAACGTTATGTAGTGTTACGTTATAACGTTATATTTTATTACGTTATAACGTACAACGTTATGCGGTATTATTTTATAACGTATAACGTTATATGGTATTATTTTATAACGTGTAACATTATATAATATTATTTTATAACGTATAACGTTATGTAGTGTTACGTTATAACGTTGTATTGTATTACGTTAGAACGTATAACGTTATATGGTATTATTTTATAACGTATAACGTTATATAGTGTTACGTTATAACGTTATATTATATTACGTTATAACGTACAACGTTATGCGGTATTATTTTATAACGGATAACGTTATATGGTATTATTTTATAACGTATAACGATATATAGTATTATTTTATAACGTATAACGTTATGTAGTGTTTCGTTATAACGTTGTATTGTATTACGTTAGAACGTATAACGTTATACGGTATTATTTTATAACGTATAACGTTATATGGTATTATTTTATAACTTATAACGTTATATGGTATTATTTCATAACGTATAACGTTATATAACATTATTTTATAAGCTACAACGTTATGAGGTGTTACGTTATAACGTATGACGTTATATAAAGTTACGTTATAACGTTATATTGTATTACGTTAGAACGTATAACGTTATACGGTATTATTTTATAACGGATCACGTTATATGATATTATTTTATAACGTATAACGTTATGTAGTATTATTTTCTAACGTATAACGTTATATGTCATTATTTTATAACGTATAACCTTATGTAGTGTTACGTTATAACGTATAACGTTATATAGTGTTTATTTATAACGTTATATAGCATTACGTTATAGCCAATAATGTTATACGGTACTATTTTATAACGTATAACGTTATATGGTATTATTTTATAACGTATAACGTTATATAGTATTATTTTATAACGTATAACGTTATGTAGTGGTACGTTATAACGTATAACGCTATGTAGTGTTACGTTATAACGTTATATTATATTACGTTATAATGTATAACGTTATACGGTATTATTTTATAACGTATAACGTTATATGGTATTATTTTATAACGTGTAACGTTATATAATATTATTTTATAACGTTATATTCTATTACGTTAGAACGTATAACGTTATACGGTATTATTTTATAACGGATAACATTATATGATATTATTTTATAACGTACAACGTTATGTAGTGATACCTAATAACGTATAACGTTATATAATATTATTTTATAAGCTATTACGTTATGTGGTGTTCCGTTATAACGTATAACGTTATATAGTGTTACGTTATAACGTTTTATTGTATTACGTTATAACGTATATCGTTATACGGTATTATTTTATAACGTATAACGTTATACAGTACTATTTTATAACGTATAACGTTATATAGTGTTACGTTATTACGTATAACGCTATGTAGTGTTACGTTATAACGTTATATTATATTACGTTATAATGTATAACGTTATACGGTATTACTTTATAACATACAACGTTATATAGTGTTACGTTATAACGTTATATTATATTACGTTATAACGTACAACGTTATGCGGTATTATTTTATAACGTATAACGTTATATGGTATTATTTTATAATGTATAACGATAATTAGTATTATTTTATAACGTATAACGTTATGTAGTGTTTCGTTATAACGTTGTATTGTATTACGTTAGAACGTATAACGTTATACGGTATTATTTTATAACGTATAACGTTATATGGTATTATTTTATAACGTATAACGTTATATGGTATTATTTCATAACGTATAACGTTATATAATATTATTTTATAAGCTATAACGTTATGAGGTGTTACGTTATAACGTATGACGTTATATAAAGTTACGTTATAACGTTATATTGTATTACGTTAGAACGTATAACGTTATACGGTATTATTTTATAACGTATAACGTTATATAATATTATTTTATAACGTATAACGTTATGTAGTGTTACTTAACAACGTATAACGTAATGTGGTATTATATTATAACGTATAACGTTATATGGTATTCTTTTATAACGTATAACGTTATATGGTATTATTTCGTAACGTGTAACGTTATATAATATTATTTTATAAGCTATAACGTTATGTGGTGTTACGTTATAACGTTATATTGTATTACGTTAGAACGTATAATGTTATACGGTATTATTTTATAACGGATAACGTTATATGATATTATTTTATAACGTATAACGTTAGATAGTGTTACGTTATAACGTTATATATTAATACGTTGTAGTGTACAATGCTATATGGTATTATTTTATAACGTATAATGCTATATGGTATTATTATATAACGTATAACGTTATACGGTATTATTTTATAACGTATAGCGTTATATGGTATTATTTTATAACGTATAACGTTATGTAGTATTATTATCTAACGTATAACGTTATATGGTACTATTTTATAACGTATAACCTTATGTAGTGTTACGTTATAACGTATAACGTTATATAGTGCTGCGTTATAACGTTATATTGTATTACGTTATAACGTATATCGTTATACGGTATTATTTTATAACGTATAACGTTATATAGTATTATTTTATAACGTATAACGTTATGTAGTGTTACGTTATAACGTTATATTGTATTACGTTATAACGTACAACGTTATGCGGTATTATTTTATAACGTAAAACGTTATATGGTATTATTTTATAACGTCTAACATTATATAATATTATTTTATAACGTATAACGTTATGTAGTGTTACGTTATAACGTTGTATTGTATTACGTTAGAACGTATAACGTTATATGGTATTATTTTATAAGGTATAACGTTATATAGTGTTACGTTATAACGTTATATTATATTACGTTATAACGTACAACGTTATGCGGTATTATTTTATAACGTATAACGTTATATGGTATTATTTTATAACGTATAACGATATATAGTATTATTTTATAACGTATAACGTTATGTATTGTTTCGTTATAACGTTGTATTGTATTACGTTAGAACGTATAACGTTATACGGTTTTATTTTATAACGTATAACGTTATATGGTATTATTTTATAACGTATAACGTTATATGGTATTATTTCATAACGTATAACGTTAAATAATATTATTTTATAAGCTATAACGTTATGAGGTGTTACGTTATAACGTATGACGTTATATAAAGTTACGTTATAACGTTATATTGTATTACGTTAGAACGTATAACGTTATACGGTATTATTTTATAACGGATCACGTTATCTGATATTATTTTATAACGTATAACGTTATGTAGTATTATTTTCTAACGTATAACGCTATATGTCATTATTTTATAACGTATAACCTTATGTAGTGTTACGTTATAACGTATAACGTTATATAGTGTTTATTTATAACGTTATATAGTATTACGTTATAGCCAATAATGTTATACGGTACTATTTTATAACGTATAACGTTATATGGTATTATTTTATAACGTATAACGTTATATAGTATTATTTTATAACGTATAACGTTATGTAGTGGTACGTTATAACGTATAACGCTATGTAGTGTTACGTTATAACGTGATATTATATTACGTTATAATGTATAACGTTATACGGTATTATTTTATAACGTATAACGTTATATGGTATTATTTTATAACGTGTAACGTTATATAATATTATTTTATAACGTTATATTCTATTACGTTAGAACGTATAACGTTATACGGTATTATTTTATAATGGATAACGTTATATGATATTATTTTATAACGTACAACGTTATGTAGTGATACCTAATAACGTATAACGTTATATAATATTATTTTATAAGCTATAACGTAATGTGGTGTTACGTTATAACGTATAACGTTATATAGTGTTACGTTATTACGTATAACGCTATGTAGTGTTACGTTATAACGTTATATTATATTACGTTATAATGTATAACGTTATACGGTATTATTTTATAACATACAACGTTATATAGTGTTACGTTATAACGTTATTTATCAATACGTTATAGTGTATAATGCTATACGGTATTATTTTATAACGTATAACTTTATATCGTACTACGTCAAAATGTATAACGTTATACGGTATTATTTTATAACGTATAACGTTATATGGTATCATTTTATAACGTATAACGTTATACGGTATTATTTTATAACGTATAACGTTATATGGTATTATTTTATATCGTATAACGTTATGTAGTGTTACGTTATAACGTATAACGTTATATAGTGTTTCGTTATAACGTTGTATTGTATTACGTTAGAACGTATAACGTTATACGGTATTATTTTATAACGTATAACGTTATAAGGTATTATTTTATAACGTATAACGTTATAAAATATTATTTTATAACGTATAACGTTATGTAGTGTTACTTAACAACGTATAACGTAATGTGGTATTATATTATAACGTATAACGTTATATGGTATTATTTTATAACGTATAACGTTATATGGTATTATTTCGTAACGTGTAACGTTATATAATATTATTTTATAAGCTATATCGTTATGTGGTGTTACGTTATAACGTTATATTGTATTACGTTAGAACGTATAATGTTATACGGTATTATTTTATAACGGATAACGTTATATGATATTATTTTATAACGTATAACGTTAGATAGTGTTACGTTATAACGTTATATATTAATACGTTATAGTGTACAATGCTATATGGTATTACTTTATAACGTATAATGCTATATGGTATTATTTTATAACGTATAACGTTATATGGTATTATTTTATAACGTATAACGTTATATAGTATTATTTTATAACGTATAACGTTATGTAGTGGTACGTTATAACGTATAACGCTATGTAGTGTTACGTTATAACGTTATATTATATTACGTTATAATGTATAACGTTATACGGTATTATTTTATAACGTATAACGTTATATGGTATTATTTTATAACGTGTAACGTTATATAATATTATTTTATAACGTTATATTCTATTACGTTAGAACGTATAACGTTATACGGTATTATTTTATAACGGATAACGTTATATGATATTATTTTATAACGTACAACGTTATGTAGTGATACCTAATAACGTATAACGTTATATAATATTATTTTATAAGCTATTACGTTATGTGGTGTTACGTTATAACGTATAACGTTATATAGTGTTACGTTATAACGTTTTATTGTATTACGTTATAACGTATATCGTTATACGGTATTATTTTATAACGTATAACGTTATACAGTATTATTTTATAACGTATAACGTTATATGGTATTATTTTATAACGTATAACGTTATATGGTATTATTTCATAACGTATAACGTTATATAATATTATTTTATAAGCTATAACGTTATGAGGTGTTACGTTATTACGTATAACGCTATGTAGTGTTACGTTATAACGTTATATTATATTACGTTATAATGTATAACGTTATACGGTATTATTTTATAACATACAACGTTATATAGTGTTACGTTATAACGTTATATATCAATACGTTATAGTGTATAATGCTATACGGTATTATTTTATAACGTGTAACGTTATATAATATTGTTTTATAACGTATAACGTTATGTAGTGTTACGTTATAACGTATAACGTTATATAGTGATACCTAATAACGTATAACGTTATATAGTGTTACGTTATAGCGTTATATCGTATTACGTTAAAATGTATAACGTTATACGGTATTATTTTATAACGTATAACGTTATATGGTATTATTTTGTAACGTATAACGTTATATAGTGTTACGTTATAACGTTATATTATATTACGTTACAACGTATAACGTTATATGGTATTATTTCATAACGTGTAACGTTATATAATATTATTTTATAAGCTATAACGTTATGTCGTGTTACGTTATAACGTATAACGTTATATAGTGTTACGTTATAAGGTTGTATTGTATTACGTTAGAACGTATAACGTTATACGGTATTATTTTTAACGTATAACGTTATATCGTATTATTTTATAACGTATAACGTTATGTAGTGTTACGTTATAACGTATAACGTTATGTGGTATTATTTTATATCGGATAACGTTATATGATATTATTTTATAACGTATAACGTTATGTAGTGTTACGTTATAACGTATAACGTTATGTAGTGTTACGTTATAACGTATAACGTTATGTAGTGTTACGTTATAACGTATAACGTTATATGATATTATTTTATAACGTATAACGTTATGTAGTGTTACGTTATAACGTATAACGTTATGTAGTGTTACGTTATAACGTATAACGTTATGTAGTGTTACGTTATAACGTATAACGTTATATGATATTATTTTATAACGTAAAACGTTATATGGTATTATTTTATAACATATAACGTTATGCAGTGTTACGTTATAACGTATAACGTTATATAGTTTTTCGTTATAACGTTGTATTGTATTACGTTATAACGTATAACGTTGTATAGTGTTACGTTATAAAGTTGTATTGTATTACGTTATTACGTATAACGTTATTCGGCATTACTAAATAACGTATAACGTTATATGGTATTATATTATAACGTATAACATTATATGGTATTATTTAATAACGTATAACGTTATATGGTATCATTTCATAACGTATAACGTTTTATAATATTATTCTATAAGGTATAACGTTATGTGCTGTTACGTTATAACGTATAACGTTATATAGTGTTACGTTATAACGATATATTGTGTTACGTTATAATGTATAACGTTATAAGTTATTATTTTATAACGTATAACGTTATAACTTATTAATTTGTAACGCATAACGTTATATGGTATTATTTTATAACGCATAACGTTATATGGTGTTATTTTATAACGTATAACGTTATATGGTATTAATTTATAACCTATAACGTTATGTAGTGTTACGGTATAACGTATAACGTTATATAGTGTTTCGTTATAACGTTGTATTGTATTACGTTAGAACATATAACGTTATACGGTATTATTTTATAACGTATAGCGTTATATAATATTAATTTATAACGTATAACGTTATATAGTGTTACGTTATAACGTATAACGTTATGTAGTGT
Source organism: Bombus dahlbomii (assembly GCA_037178635.1). Lineage (NCBI taxonomy): Eukaryota > Metazoa > Arthropoda > Insecta > Hymenoptera > Apidae > Bombus > Bombus dahlbomii. Next base: position 21,051,953 of record CM074102.1, read on the forward strand.
TACGATATAACGTATAACGTTATATAGTGTTTCGTTATAACGTTGTATTGTATTACGTTAGAACGTATAACGTTATACGGTATTATTTTATAACGTATAACGTTATATGGTATTATTTTATAACGTATAACGTTATGTAGTGTTACGTTATAACGTTATATTATATTACGTTAGAACGTATAACGTTATACGGTATTATTTTATAATGTTTAACGTTATATGATATTATTTTATAACGTATAACGTTATGTAGTGTTACGTTATATAGTGTAATTATAGTGTAATTATATGGTATTATTTAATAACGTATAACGTTATATGGTATTATTTTATAACGTATAACGTTATATGGTATTATTTTATAACGTATAACGTTATGTAGTGTTACGTTATAACGTTATATTGTACTACGTTATAACGTACAACGTTATACGGTATTATTTTGTAACGTATAATGTTATACGGTATTATTTAACAACGTATAACGTTATATGGTACTATTTTATAACGTATAACGTTATATGGTATTATTTTATAACGTATAACGTTATATAGTGTTACGTTATAACGTATAACGTTATGTAGTGTTACGATATAACGTATAACGTTATATTGTACTACGTTATAACGTACAACGTTATACGGTATTATTTTATAACGTATAACGTTATATGGTATTATTTTATAACGCATAAGGTTATGCAGTGTTACGTTATAACGAATAACGTTATATGGTGTTACGTTATAACGTTATATTGTATTACGTTAGGACGTATAACGTTATACGGTATTATATTATAACGGATAACGTTATATGGTATTATTTTATAACGTATAACGTTATGCAGTGTTACGTTATAACGAATAACGTTATATGGTGTTACGTTATAACGTTATATTGTATTACGTTAGGACGTATAATGTTATACGGTATTATTTTATAACGGATAATGTTATATGGTACTATTTTTTAACGTATAACGTTATATAATATTATTTTATAACGTATAACGTTATATAGTGTTACGTTATATCGTATAACGCTATGTAGTGTTACGTTATAACGTATAACGTTATATAGTGTTAAGTTATAACGTCATATTGTATTACGTTATAACGTATAACGTTATACAGTATTATTCTATAACGTATAACGTTATATAATATTATTTTATAACGTATAACGTTATATGATATTATTTTATAACGTATAACGTTATATAATATTATTTTATAACGTATAACGTTATATAATGTTACGTTATATCGTTATATTATATTACGTTATAACGTATAACTTTATACAGTATTATTCTATAACGTATAACGTTATATGTTATTATTTTATAACATATAACGTTATATGTTATTATTTTATAACATATAACGTTATATGATCTTATTTTATAACGTATAACGTTAAGTAGTGTTACGTTATATCGTATAACGTTATATAGTGATACCTAATAACGTATAACGTTATATAGTGTTACGTTATAACGTTATACAGCATTACGTGATAACGTATAATGTTATACGGTATTATAAAATAACGTATAACGTTATATGGTATTATTTTATAACGTATAACGTTATATGGTATTATTTTATAACGTATAGCGTTATGTAGTGTTTCGTCATAACGTATAACGTTGTATAATGTTACCTAATAACGTATAACGTGATGTAGTCTTACGTTACAACGTTATATTGTATTACGTTATAACGTATAACATTATACGGTATCATTTTATAACGTATAACGTTATATGGTATTATTTTATAACGAATAACGTTATATAATATTATTTTATAACGTATAACGTTATGCAGTGTTACCTTATAACGTATAACGTTATATAGTGTTACGTTATAACGTTATATTATATTACGTTAAAACGTATAACGTTATACGGTATTATTTTATAACGTATGAAGTTATATGGTATTATTTTATAACGTATAACGTTATATAGCATTATTTTGTAACGTATTACGTTATATAGTATTAATTTATAACGTATAACGTTATATAGTGTTACGTTATAGCGTTATATCGTATTACGTTAAAATGTATAACGTTATACGGTATTATTTTATAACGTATAACGTTATATGGTATTATTTTGTAACGTATAACGTTATATAGTGTTACGTTATAACGTTATATTATATTACGTTACAACGTATAACGTTATATGGTATTATTTCATAACGTGTAACGTTATATAATATTATTTTATAAGCTATAACGTTATGTCGTGTTACGTTATAACGTATAACGTTATATAGTGTTACGTTATAAGGTTGTATTGTATTACGTTAGAACGTATAACGTTATACGGTATTATTTTTAACGTATAACGTTATATCGTATTATTTTATAACGTATAACGTTATGTAGTGTTACGTTATAACGTATAACGTTATGTGGTAATATTTTATAATGTATAACGCAATATAATATTATTTTATAACGTATAACGTTATATGGTATTACGTTAAAACATATAACGTTATACGGTATTATTTTATAACGTATAACGTTATACGGTATTATTTTATAACGTATAACGTTATATGGTATTATTTTATAACGTATAACGTTATATAGTGTTACGTTATAACGTTATATTATATTACGTTATAACGTATAACGTAATACGGTATTATTTTATAACTTATAACGTTATATGGTATTATTTTATAACGTATAACGTGATGTAGTGTTACGTTATAACGTATAACGTTATATAGTGTTACGTTATAACGTTATACCGCATTACGTTATAACGTATAACGTTATACGGTATTATTTTGTAACGTATAATGTTATACGGTATTAGTTAATAACGTATAACGTTATATGCTATTATTTTATAACGTATAACGATGTATGGTATTATTTTGGAAAGTATAACGTTATATAATATTATTTTATAACGTAGAACGTTATGTAATACTATTTTATAACGTATGACGTTATGCAGTGTTACGTTATAACGTATAACGTTATATAGTATTACGTTATAACGTTAAGCAGCATTGCGTTATAACGCATAGCGTCATACGGTATTATTTTGTAACGTATAATGTTATAGGGTATTGTTTAATCACGTATAACGTTATATGGTATTATTTTATAACGCATAACGTTATATGGTATTATTTTATAACGTATAACGTTATGTAATATTATTTTATAACGTATAACGTTATGTAGTGCGACGTTATAACGTATAACGTTATATAGTGTTACGTAATAACGTTATATTGTATTACGTTATAACGTATAACGTTATACGGTACTATTTTGTAACGTATAACGTTATTCAGTATTATTTTGTAAAGTATAACGTTATGTAGTCTTACGTTATACCGTATAACGTTATATAGTGATGACCTAATAACGTACAACGTTTTGTAGAGTTACGTTACAACGTTATATTGTATTACGTTATAACGTATATCGTTATATAATATTATTTTATAACGTATAACGTTGTATGGTATTATAATATAACGTATAACGTTATATAGTGATACGTTATAACGTTATATTGTGTAACGTTATAACGTATAACGTTATACGGTACTATTTTATATCGTATAACTTTATTCAGTATTATTTTGTAAAGTATAACGTTATGTAGTCTTACGTTATACCGTATAACGTTATATAGTGATGACCTAATAACGTACAACGTTTTGTAGAGTTACGTTACAACGTTATATTGTATTACGTTATAACGTATAACGTTATACGGTATTATTTAATAACGTATAACGTTATATGCTATTATAATAATAACGGTATTATTTAATAACGTATAACGTTATATGCTATTATTTTATAACGTATAACGATGTATGGTATTATTTTATAACTTATAACGTTATATGGTAATATTTTATAACGTATAACGTTATGCAGTGTTAGGTTATAGCGTATAACGTTATATAGCGATACGTAATAACGTATAACGTTATGTAGTGTTACGTTACAACGTTATATTGTGTTGCGTTATAACGTATAACGTTATACGGTATAATTTTATAACGTATAACGTTATATGGTATTATTTTATAACGTGTAACATTATATAATATTATTTTATAACTTATAACGTTATGTAGTGTTACGTTATAACGTATAACGTTATACGGTATTATTTTATAACGTATAACGTCATATAGTATTATTTTGTAACTTATAACGTTATATGATGTTATTTTATAACGTATACCGTTATATAGTGTTACGTTATAACATTATATAGTATTACTTTAAAACGTTTAACGTTATATGGAATTACGTTATAACGTGTAACGTTATATTGTATTATATTATAACGTCTAACGTTATATAGTATTATTTTATAACGTACAACGTTATACGATATAATTTTATAACGTATAACGTTATATAGTGTTACGTAATAAAGTTATATTGTATTATTTTATATCGTATAACGTTATATAGTACTATTTTATAACGTCTAACGTTATATAGTATTGTTTTATAACTTATAACGTTATATAGTATTATTTTATGACTTATAACGTTATATATTATTATTTTATAACGTATACCGTTATATAGTATTACGTTATAACGTATACCGTTATAGTGTATTATTTTATAACGTATAACGTTATATAGTATTATTTTGTAACGTATGACGTTATATAGTATAATTTTATAACGTATAACGTCGCCCAACGTTGTGCAACCTTGCCCAACCTTGTCCAAACTTTTCCAACATCGCGCCACCGTTTGCAACCTTGTATAAGCCTGTCCAACCTTGTGCAACTTCGTGCAACTTTGAAAAACCTGTCCAACGTTGTGCATCGTTGTCCAACTTTGTGCAAGCGTGAAAAGACCTGTCCAACCCTGCCCAAGCGTGCCCAAGCCTGCCCAATCCTGCCCAACCTTGCCTAACGCTGCCCAACCCTGCCCAACCCTGCCTTATGCTGCCCAACCCTACCTAACCCTGCCCAACGCTGCCCAACCCTGCCCTGTCCTGCCCAACACTGCCCAATCCTGCCCATCCTTGTCCAACGATGCCCATACCTTAGCCAACGATGCCCAACTTTGTCCAACCTTTCCCAACCTTGTGCAACGTTGTCCACCGTTGTCCAACCTTGTTCAACGATGCCCAACCTTGTTCAAGCTTGTCCAATTAATTTATAGCAATCAAACCTTTAATTAACAACGTTTAAACCATTACTTGAGGGCAATTAAAGCATTAGTTCGTAATATTTAATCCATTACTTAATAACAGTCACATCATTAATTTATAACAATCCAACCAATAATTAACCACATTTCAGCAGCTAATTAATAACAGTTGAGCTCTTAATTTATAACAATGGAAGCATTGATTAAGAACATTTAAAACATTAATTATTGACAATCAAAACATTCTTCAAGGAATAAATATATCTCTCGCTAATAACCTAATAGATCCTTTGATGGATCTAACGAAGAAAAACCTAACCGCGATTACAACTAATTAGTTCGTATTATTTGCTGCATAATTAATATCTGTATCACGTGCATCGGTGCAGGCGCTATTGAGGAAGAAGAGCCATTTTATGTTACAATTATAACAAGTAAATTTAATCGTTTAGCTTGAAAGGAATTAAAAAGGTAGCTGACTTTTAAGTAAGCATTAAATAAGAATTTTAAATATCGGACACAGTGATGTAGGTGTTATTCAAGAAAAAAGAACATTTAATTTTGTAATTAGCACGAGTAAATGAACCAATGTCGATAATATAATATAATGTTTAATATGAATTTTATCTGTCCGATTATTTAATACCTTAACTTATTTCAGAGTAATGTCATCGACTGCCGTTAGGCTTTTTGTTCCTTTTTGTTCAAACTAATTGATATAGTCGAAAACTAGTGTCAGAGAATCGTGAAATTGATCTCAGCTTGTAGAAACTATTAAAATGATAAAAATGAATATCGTATTAAATTATTGGAGGCGACAATTTACGATATATATTAAGAAATTGTTTAATGTGATTTTGTTATAACGGAAAAACCGTCTTTTGCTATGTCAAAAGATCGTTACCGTTCGATTGACATCTCGACACTTTGTAAAGGTATATAAGGAACACGGAAATCGCGCGCGAGCTCTTTTGCGCCTGAACTGCCGGAGAGTGAACATCGAAGAAGAACTTGAATAGAAGGTAAATAAACAGAAAATATTAACAATAATGTCTGAATCGTTAATTTATAACACTTAAGCTATTAATTTATAACATTTAAGCTATTAATTTACAACATTGAAGCTATTAATTTATAGAATTTAAACTGTTATTTTATACATTTAAGCCATTAATTTCTAACATTAAATTATTAATTTATATCATCTAAGCCATTAATTTATAACATTTAAGCTATTAATTTAGAACATTTAGGCTAATAATTTATAACATTTAAGCTATTCATTTACAACATTTATGCTATTAATTTATAACTTTAAGGCTATTAATTTACAACATTTAAGCTAATAATTTATAACATTCAAGCTATTAATTTACAACATTTAAGCTATTAGTTTACAACATTGAAGCTATTAATTTGTAACATTTAAACTGTTATTTTATACATTTAAGGCATAAATTTCTAATATTTATACTATTAATTTATATCATCTAGGCCATTAATTTTTACCATTTAAGCCATTAATCTAAAACAATTACTCCATTAATTCTTAACAATTATACCAATAATTTATAACCACATCCTCCCATTAATTCAGAGTAATTATGCTCTTAATTTATAACAGTTGTACCATTAATTGTAAGCAACTCTGATTCATTGATTTAAATGAATACCATCAATTCGTTGTGAGTAAATTAATGATTTGACATTCCTATGACATTCTTGCCAGTAGGTTGAATGTCGAGACCGATGCATAACGTTAAATGACTCATGGGCGGGTCTCGTGCGTAGTCACCTCCTCGTGGTGAGACCTGGTAATTGGCATCGTTTTCCAAAAATTAATCAGTCGATTAATCTTTGGAAAACGATGCCAAGCTAAGAACTACGCACCAGTCCAGTTTGGGTCACCAAAAGCCGCGAAAAGAATTTTGGATGATCTAGACTGGATTGCACCGTGGGACACCGTGGGACACCGTTGGACACCGTTGGACAACGTTGGATACCGTTGTACAACGTTGGATACCGTTGGACACCGTGGAATATGTCTCCACTCTGTGAAACCAATTCTGAGCCCATTCTGTACAATGATACTTATTTGACTTGGAACGAAATATAAAAATCTATTCCTCTTTTCTACTGAATTTTGCGGTTATTTTTTGCACGGAAGTGCGTCGCGTGAATCCAGCGATTTTTCTTTCATTGTCTGTTTGTTCCGATTTCTTCTTGTTTCCCCATTTTTAAGAGAAGATTGTTGTGGTCACGTTAGAGTTTATAACTTTTCGATATTTTTAAAAGTTTAAAGTTGCGAAAATAAATCGTTAAACAGTTTAGTACAACGACTCGTATGTCCCATTTACAAGAACGAAACAACAACGAAATTGTATATGCAGTGTCAATAGCTTTGCTTTCTTTCTCTCGTTACTAACCCCGATCTATTGGGGGCGTGCTTTCCGTGGCATCGTTTCTTAATTACGTTTTTGCTGTTGCGCAAATCTCATTATTAATATGGTTTAATTAATACACGTTTATTTAACGATTCATTGAACATTAAGATAATGAAATTAAGTGGTTGTCTGAAACTTTCTGTTTTAATTTGTCTTCAGTCGTCTATTTACTAAAGGATACTGTTACTATATTAACTTCTATAATATTAGCTTCTTTCGTAAGCTTGTATAAGAAAATTTGAGTTTAACTGTGACTTCATTTAATTATTTTACATTCTTTTAATTTCTAGTTATTTCTTGTGTAAGTTATTTATCGATAACAGAGACAATATAAGAGAAACAGGAAAATTAACATATGAACGCAAAGATTATTCATGATCAATCCAATGAATTTTTATGGCCAATTTAATGATCAATCCGATAAATTTATTTTAACTAAAACAGTTTTGTATGAATAGTTTTGTTGTCTTTTTATTTGACCATGGATAACGTTTGATATACAATTTATATTTGATACATATTTCATAATAGATAATTCCTTAATTATTTGGAATACTAAGATGAACGGAAAGACGATTATTAAATAAATTATTTTATTACCGATGTATGAAATCATTCTCTTATTTCAAACGTATTTTCTTTTTTTTTTATGTACTATGTGAATTTACTACAATTAACGTTATAAACTTGCAACCTAGTAACAGTTAGATTCAAATACCTCGAAACACGGTTTCGCGCGCGTTTGTGCAGTATTCTTTAAGTATATTTAGTGGTGAACTTTTGAATTCTTGCAAATATTTTCCAATATTTATAACACGCGACTATAGTGTATCAGTGGAATGTATATTTCGTATTCTAATAACGAAAATTCACAGTATATATTCTAATTGCGAACAATATAATTCTTGCAAATATCACAATTTTCAATAAATAATATTTTTCGCACTTATTCCAATTTCTTAATAATAATTTTTAAGTGTAAAAAAATAGCAGTATTTTCTAAATAAACGTCCGATAGGAAAAAGAAGCAAATTATCGAAACGATGTTTCGCTTCTTTTCCACACCCACCCCCAACCCCGCCCTTAAACAATTTTATTTTCAGGGAATATTTGTGACCGCGCGCAATGCAGTTGTAGAGTCAGTGTTTGCTACGCAATAGTTTCTTTTCAATATTTTAAAATCACGATAATTTTGATTAAATTCGATCGAATAATCACACGCGAAAGTAATAAAATTTTATCAATCAAATTCGTACGCGATATTAGAGTTCTTGTTCGCCGATCATAATTTAAGCGGTCGCGGTAACGTAGTCTTTTATTTTTCTTTTTTTATATATTTATTTGTTTGAATATTCGTTTCCGGTATTAGAGTCAGTGCCTCCCTCAAGAGGATAAAGCCTCTCCAGGAGCTCAAGAACGTAAGTAGCTTTATATATCGTATTTCAATTTGTTCTACTTATTATATTTTGTTTGAAATAAAATAAAATGTTAATTATGAAATGAAAATGACTGATAATTTAGAAAGCTGTAAATATCCTTTTTTAATTGAAATAAAGTCTTCAAGTCTTAACATTAAGGTACAATAAAACTGTCTGATGCGCATCAAAAATCACTGAATGTTTCATTCTCAAATTTTTATATTAGAGTTGCAATTCACATACTTATTAGAGTATAGTCTTTATTATTGCTAAAATTCCATGTTTCTTATTATGTATTAACGATATTAATGATGTTTTATATTCTGTTATAGACATAACACAGCTTCAACTTCCTTGTCTTCTGTGGGAATGCTCCAATGGTGGCTCAAAAGCCAAAAATGTAAGTATTTTTACATATCGTACTTCAATTATGTCTATTCTATTTTTTTTTTTGATCACTATCAATTATGAAATACAATTTGATTGAAAATTTATGAGGTTAGCATTTTCCGAGGTTGTACTTTGATTAAAATAAAATAAGTGTCAAAGTCTTAATACCGAATTATGAAACAAATGATTAACACGTTTCAGAAATCATTAGATTCTTAATTTTTAGATTTTAAACTTTTATATTAGAGTTTTAGTTTTTATACTTATCAAAGCTTATTAGAATTTCAATCTCTATTATCACTGAAGTTACTAAAGTTAATAAACCTTCATATTTCATTATCTCCAACTTTTAAAATAGTCAAAAATCGCTTATCATGTTCTGTTTTGTAACAGAATTTTTGCAACCTCCGTTTCTACCATTGGCCTTTCGACGGTTCCTGCCTGGTGTTAATCTCCCTGATGATATTCGCTGGGATAGCGCAGCATCCATGATAAGATCCTCTGTTTCTCCGCTTCGAACGGTGAGTCGCATGCGTTTCTTTTCCTCTGGTCACTCAATCATGTCGTAGGACGAAAGGTCCGAATCGGCACGAGTGACTGGTTGTATTACGTAGAATTTTTTGCGAGCATAGTGACCGCGGGTATTTTTTATACCCGTGAGTAGTAACACTCTTTTTTCAAATTTATTAGTTTAGGATAGGTCTTCTTACACATCGCGATTATAAGAATTAGTTTTTTTAATAATTAGGTTAAACATATGAACTTGAAAATATATTCGTGTTATTTATAAATATGCATGTTAATATTCCGTATAAATATTTGCAAATAACAAATATCTACACGAATATATCTATATGATATACATACACTTGATCTTAAGCAACGAATTAATCGTGACAATATCAAGTCACGTTCGTTCGTTCATTTTTTCCCGTACAAGAATGTGTAAAATTTTACGTGCAAGAAGACACTTCGCGACAGGCAGATCTTTGAATCAAAGCAATAATATTGAACGCTGCATCTGCATTTTCGAATATATGCTTTGATAAAGAGATCGCCTGAGATTATTTCTTTCTCAGTAATATATTTAGAGTCAATTATTCCATTTGATCGAGTCTCAGTCTTTTTCAATTAACGCTACCTTTTTTGCAATATTAAAATTTTGTTTAATTTATTAAATTGATAAAGTAGAGTTACTCAGTTACTATCAAATTAATAAAGTAGATTTAATCAGAAACGAAATAGTAAAATATAAAATCAAAGAACGTTAGTCCGTTAAATAAAAATTACATAAACTAATCATCTTTTTAGATCAGGATTTTCAGGTTTAACCCCTTCCGTGCCCATTGTCAGGATCCCATTCACGTGCCCAGGTGCTACTTGAATGGGAGAAAGACATTGGGCACGATGATCTAGAATTAAGTAATGTAATAATTTCTCAGCGACTGACGATGCGTTAGTGTATCGTGCACGACGTATTTTCCACATTATGTATGTGTGTTGTTAGACTGTGGAATTGCGTCGTTTTTTCTCATTCGTTAAAACTTCAAATATTAAAAATGTCGAGACATATATCGATTCAATTTACGTCTCGATACAATCATAATTTGTGATAATATCATCCACGCGATTTAGTGTAACCACGCTTTTAATATTGCCGCAAAATTACAATTATAATTCCAAGTTTACTTACATTTATTTTAACGATATCATTTCCTCAGACGTGTTTTATCACATTTTACGCAATGGTCACTAGCCTTCGTCAGTCGATTTCAGGAAAAAGGTACGTACCTTAGAGCGTGTATGTTTGCTAAGCTCGGGTGGCGGAGGCGTCCCGGGACGTCCTCTCTAGTGTAGGACCTTTGCACCCGGGCGTTTGTGTGAGAACCGTGGAGCGAGTGTGTTGGTGTGCCCGTTTTGCCATTTTTTAAATATAGCGCTAGGTAGGATAGGTAGTATACTTTCTGGCGTGTCTGTTAATTATAAGTAGGCAGGGCCGGGCAGGTTGGCACAGTCTCTGGTCGGGTAGGCGCGTTTTCGCGTGACCAACCTGTTTCTGGAAATTTATTTGAAAAATCGACGGTGAAACTGGCACGAGTAGAGCATGCTCTCGTCTCTGGTTTTGCCTTTCGATTTTTCGAATTTCGCGGTCGCGGTCGCGAGTGGGCGAACGAACGTTTGTCGCTCGAGCACGCACATGCGAGTGAGCAACGATCACCGCTGTGATCGTTGGTCAGTCCATGCGCACTTAGATCAGCTTCCGCGGTTTATATTTTTATTTCACCTTTATAAGTTTTTTTTTTGTTTGCGATTTAGAAGTCTCGAGCTTAGATTTAAGTTTCAGCGGGCATCGCGCTCGAAGAAAGAAGAGGCTATATGCCGAAGAGGCCCGGCAAACTGCCACTCAAGAGGGCAACTACCAATGGCTACCCATCCTCTGGGTCATCCAGAGCATGGGAAGTCATTGTTGTTACTACTTTGTCACTATGCTCGCTTTTAGTATATGTAGTCGTAGTAGTAGTTTTTGTTTTTTTAACCGATGTATATATCGGTCCATCCTCCCATTGGGCAAATCGCGATTTTTTTATTAGTGTCGCGACAGATTAATTACGAGTTGAATTAGAGTTGCGAAACAACATCGCGGCTTTTCATTAGTGTGGCGAGAGAATGGTTACGGTTTGAATTAGAGTTGCGATAAAATGATAATCGCGTTTGCTTTAGAGTTGCGAATTACAATATCGTGCTTGTCTTTTGCAATTTTTATTATGAATTTTTAGAATTTCTTTCTGAATTATACGTATCAAAATTTATCCTGTCTTCTATTTTTTTAAATTTGATTTTATAAACGTTAGTTTTTAATTAATTTTATAGTATTGCAAATACCAATACCAGAATATTTGAAGTAGCTTTTTCATATAGTAAATAGTAATCTTCATTGAGTTCACTGTAAAAATTAGCGTTGCGATATTATTCCATCGCGAGTTCTACTAATTTTTCCCTTTAGCGTTGCGACAATGAATGATCGCGTTTTATCCAGTAGAGTTGCGTTTACAGAATGCCCAAACCTTCCGACTGCATTTGTCGGACATTATTCCTGGACCACACGTATAGCTGCAAGAGCTGTACAAGTGTGGTCGTTCATCGGCAACCTCCTAAATGGTTGCACTGCGATATATCGACCCTCCATTCGCGATTTTTCTTATTAGTGTTTCGATATGTTAATCACGGGTTGTATTAGAGTTGCGAAATAACATCGCGGCTTTTTATTAGTGTGGCGAGAGAATGGTTACGGTTTGAATTAGAGTTGCGATAAAATGATAATCGCGTTTGCTTTATAGTTGCGAATTACAATTGCGCGATTGTTTTTTGCAATTTTTATTATAAATTTTTAGAATTTTTTATAGAACTATACGTATCAGAATTTATCCTGTTTTCTATTGATTAAAATTAAATTGTAAAAATGTTAGTTGTCAATTAATTTTATAGTATTGTAAGTAGCAATACCAGAATATTTTTCATATAGTAAATAATAATTTTCATTAAATTCACTTGAAGAGTTAGCGTTGCGATATTGTTCCATCGCGAGTTCTACTTATTTTTCCCTTTAGCGTTGCGATAACGAACGATCGCGTTTCGTTAAGTAGAGTTGCGTTTACAGAATGCCCAAACCCTCCGACTGTATTTGTCGGACACTGTTCTTGGATCACACGATATAGCTGCAAAAGCTATGCAAGTGTGATCGTTCATCGGCAACCTCCTAAATGGTTGCACTACGATCTCTCGCTATTAGTGTTGCGTATTGTTTAAATACGAGTGCGTAGATTTAAATTTATTAGCGTTGCGTATCAAATTTCGGGAATTTTCAGAATTTTTTTTTTAAATGGTAGATTAATTGATATTGCAGATATAACAAAGCACTCTTCGCGTTTGATTTTGAGAATTTCCTGCGTCATAAATATTAGTAGTAAATTAGCGTTGCGAAACAAGAATATTCAGTTCCACTCTCGGCGTGTTGATCGGGTTCATATAGAGTGGAAGACGATCGAATTTTAGTAGCCATTCTGGCTACTGCTTTGTTTATTTTTCAGCGCCCCTTATTAATGCACCCCTTATTACTACGTTTATTACTGAAAATACTGCTATAAACATATTCCTTTGTCAGCGTTAACGTTACCATGACTGCTAAAATAGAGAACTTTATTACGAATGTATAATATATATATATATATTTACATGTATGAAATTGTGAGCGATTTCATGCGTAAAAAAGTATTATAATGAAATATCTTAATGTTGCTATGAGAGCTTGAGATATTTTTAAAAATGTAATTCATTGCGATTGGAATTAATACTGGTGATTGTTCGTTCTTAGAACCATAACTTTTAGAATGTTTTCGACCGCGATATTTTTAATCTTCTAACAGTAATGTAAAATTTTATAAATATTCGAATTTCATTTGCATGAAACAAAACTTCGTTCGCGATAATCGTCACGTTTGTAGCAAAAATTCTAAAAAAAATGATCTATGCACATACCTTTCGGTTGAGTATGTTGCAAATCACTATGTTGTTATAGAAAATAACAGATACTGTCAAAAGTTAAAACACAAAGCAAGTGATTTTATAATAATCGGGTTTTCTCTCATTTTAGTTATTCCGAATGAACTTTTCAATTTTTAATTCAGCTTAAATTCAATTACTTACAATTCTTGTTTTCAACGGAACCCTCGTTTCGATTAAAAATATGCTAATGGTTCTCTATATTTGCTAAAATTTAATCAATAGTAATTTGATCTATAATTGACCATTAGTAATAGTTTACCTTTCACGTACAAAATGTTCTCGTTTTAAAAATGCCTGTTTCTTTCATATACCAAATCCAGTAAGTGAGTTTGTTTCAGATCTATCAATTTACAGAAAATACATTTCAGTTACATATTTGAAAATTTCACAGCATATTAAATATGTATGCTAGATACCCAAATGATTTTTCTTTCATTGTCTGATTGTTCGGGCTTCTTCCTGTTTTCCCATTTTTATATATATAACTTTTCGATATCTTCGTAAGTTTAGCACAACGAGTCGTACGTCTTTTTTGCAAAACTTTAAATTGTATATGCAATATCAATAGTTTCATCTTCCTTCTCTCGTTCCAAGTTAGACAAATGTATCTTTGATACCGAATGTTACCAGTACGATTGCGAATTATTGTACAATTTTGTATTGATCATTGTAATAGTTTTCGTACATTAATCAGATGATTAATTTTTGGAAAACGACTACATCGATCGGTACAAAAATTGTACAATAATTCGATACCAAGCTAAGAACCACGCAGATACAGTCCAGTTTAAATCACGAAAAGCTATGAAGAGAATTTTGGATAATCTAAACAGGACTGCACCGTGGGACACCGTTGGTCCAGTGTGGATCTCCAAATGCCGCGAAAAGAATTTTATGTGATCTAGACTGGACTGCAACGCTGGACACCGTGGGACACCGTGGGACGTCGTGGGACAACGTGGGACAACGTGGGACAACGTGGGACATCACTGGTCCAGTTTGGATCACCAAAAGCCTCTAAGAGAATTTTGGATGATCTAGACTGGACTGCACCGTGGAACACCGTGGGACATCATTGGTTCAGTTTGGATCACCAAAAGCCTCTAAGAGAATTCTGGATGATCTAGACTGGACTACACCGTGGGACACCATTGGTCCAGTTTGGATCACCAAAAGCCTCTAAGAGAATTCTGGATGATGTAGACTGGACTGCACCGTGGGACACCGTGGGACATCACTGGTCCAGTTTGGATCACCAAAAGCCTCTAAGAGAATTTTGGATGATCTAGACTGGACTGCACCGTGGGACACCGTGGGACATCATTGGTCCAGTTTGGATCACCAAAAGCCTCTAAGAGAATTTTGGATGATCTAGACTGGACTGCACCGTGGGACATCATTGGTCCAGTTTGGATCACCAAAAGCCTCTAAAAGAATTTTGGATGATCTAGACTGGACTGCACCGTGGGACACCGTGGGACATCATTGGTCCAGTTTGGATCACCAAAAGCCTCTAAGAGAATTCTGGATGATCTAGACTGGACTACACCGTGGGACACCATTGGTCCAGTTTGGATCACCAAAAGCCTCTAAGAGAATTCTGGATGATCTAGACTGGACTGCACCGTGGGACACCATTGGTCCGGTTTGGATCACCAAAAGCCTCAAAGAGAATTTTGGATGATCTAGACTGGACTGCACCGTGGGACACCGTGGGACGTCGTTGGACGTCGCTGGACACCGTGGGACGTCGCTGGACACCGTGGGACAACGTGGGACAACGTGGGACACCGTGGGACCTCGTTGGACACCGTGGGACGTCGGTGGACATCGTTGGACACCGTGGGACGTCGTTGGACATCGCTGGACATCGTTGGACATCGCTGGACATCGTTGGACATCGTTGGACAACGTGGGACAACGTGGAACAACGTGGGACAACGTGGGACAACTTGGGACAACGTGGGACAACGTGGGACACCGTGGGACAACGTGGGATGCGTGCGTTTTAGCCTTAATTAGTCATACGATAGGTACCTGTATTATGTATTGTAATGCATTGTAAGCTCATTCTATACAATGGTACTTGTCTATCTTGGAATCAATTCTTCGAGTTTTATCGTTGGAAAAATAAAATTCTTTTCTCTCTTGATCTCCTCGCTTAGCACTTAGAAAAAAAAAATTGTTTTCGCGGTTTATCGGTTCACGATCGCTCAGTTCTTGCAAACTGCCGCGTGGCGTACTCACTCGCGCGTATTCCGGGTACGTGCGGGTCAACGTACACTGGACAACTCTTTGATTCGTAGGTCGCCCAAGAACACCTCTTGTCTCGGTGACTACTCGACGACTGCTCATCGTTTGCCTCGAATCGCGGGCGTTGTCATCACGCTGGTGATACCTGTGAATCTGTCGACGATCAAGTCGCAGGTCCGCAATCCTGTCCGATTGGTACTTCCGTACCTGGACAGGGACCTGCATTTAACGTCCTCCGTAATTCTGTTCGAACCCGCGGGGGTGGACCCCACTGTTCAGTTGGGGCCTTGCCTTCGTAATCCTGTTCAGCGGTCCCTCCCCGGGTTCTTCTTGTTCAGTTGGAGTGTGTTAAATTGCAGGTCCATTTGCTGGACACTGGTATCATCGGCAAGTGCCATCGACCGTGATAAGTTTCAAACGACGTGACAGGAATCGAGCGAAGGTCAATGCTTGGGCTTCCGCTGAACCTCAGGGTTGTCCAGTGGACGGGAGTACGTCACGTAGGCTTGTTAGTTCCTTCGAGAGATCGCGATTACGTTCGTTCCGGGCGAGTCGCTGTTTTTCTTTCATCGTCCGATTGTCGGGGCTCCTTTTCAATAGTAGTAGCCTCACTTCTTATCTTTAGTTCCAAGTTAGACAAATGTATCTTTGATACGGGATGTTGCTGATAGGGTTGCGAATTATTGTACGATGTTTGTACGGATCGATGTAATGTTTGTGTGTGAGATACATGTTGCGTTGTGTGGGAGATAGATATCGCGTCGTGTAAGCTTTGTTTCACGTTTGTAAAGATCGGTGTAACTGCTGCGTAGGAGATAGGTGTTTCGCGGTTAGGCTACGAAGTATCTATCTCTTTACGCAGGCCCATGATCGCGTAGAGTCAGAACTCGACATTCTTGCCAATAGGTTGAATGTCGAGACCGATGCATAACGTTAAATAACTCATGGGCGGGTCTCGTGCGTAGTCACCTCCTCGTGGTGAGACCTGGTAATTGGCATCGTTTTCCAAAAAAAGAAAAAAGAAAAATTAATCAGTCGATCGATCTTTGGAAAACGATGCCAAGCTAAGAACTACGCACCAGTCCAGTTTGTGTCACCAAAAGCGGCGAAAAGCTCAGTGTCAGACTTAAATTTCCAAATCGACAAAATATTCAATTTAATCATCTTAGAAAAACAAGGTACAATAAGTCCACAGATCATTGATCACGGAACTTTTAATAGTAATTACGGCCAAGTACTAGGTAGGAAAACAGAAGGAAACGCTTTTATAGCAAAGGAAGAGAATTTCCAAAGTATTTGAGATATCGCAGAACTCACATTGCTTACTCTACAAAACAAAGTTTTCTTTATAATTTCGGTACCAAGAATTATAGACATGGAATGGGATATAAAGCAAATATACCCCATACCATCTCTCACGAACAAAGTCTTTTTAGCACAATTGGCAGTTAATCCGGTATTCTTAACGTCAGGATTAAATTACACCAATGCCGCTCAAAACTATATGAATAAGCAATGCCGTTCTATATCTAATTATTACATTTCTAAACAAACTCAGCCGATTCACGAGCGCCGAGTAAAACACGATCGTAACTCTGAAATCTTAAGCGCAGATAATACTGTCAAATTCTGTAAGGTGGTAGTTTATAACATCTAAGATATAACTTTCATTCCGCTAAATGGTTGTTACGATCGTTCGCGGAGAGACGCGATCGCGAGAAAAACGCGTAAGCAAGAGGCGGGAATTGTCGCTACGATTCATATAATCGACGGCGCGAAATAGTCGTTCCCCTTGTTTCGATTAAGATAACAGGGGTGGTTCGATGAATTTAACACTGTGTCAACAGGTTAATATAGCGTGTATATTCAACAATAAATGGTACAGTAATAAGATCGTCAGAAATTATTTGGCAATGAATAAAGTTAATGCGTTACAGAAATTCTATTCGACTTTTTATATTTCTCGATATTGGTTAGACTAAGCGACTTTATTCGTCCGAGCTCTCGATGTATGCAGTATGAATTTTCAAACGAGAACCTTAAACCGAACCTTTGTCTTTCCGTGAGACAACCCCCACTACGCTCGGATCACGCCACCGATCGCGGCGATGATAACGTATGCCGACTTCTTTGTGAGAATGGAAGAACGGTCCGAAATCGACGGTTCCAGAACTCGCTGCTTTGTGTGAACTATGCGCTCGTCGAGACATTGTACGTTTTTCGTAAATGTTTTTGGTAAATTTTATAAAAACACGATTTCTACACTAGTGTGCACTTTCCAAAAGATTACAGATAGTTTAAAAATTAAAAT
This sequence comes from Bombus dahlbomii, assembly GCA_037178635.1. Taxonomy (NCBI): domain Eukaryota; kingdom Metazoa; phylum Arthropoda; class Insecta; order Hymenoptera; family Apidae; genus Bombus; species Bombus dahlbomii. Next base: position 21,070,514 of record CM074102.1, read on the forward strand.
GCAACCTGAACGTAAATATATAACCGCTATTTGTACACGAATTTGTTATGGATCAGTAAAATATTACTTGAGTGAGAAGAAAGCGTCAAAGGGGCATAACAAGCGAAAAATATTGAAAAGAATTATCAATGCAATCACAGTTATCGGTAAGCGAGGATTAAGTTACAGAGAGTGTAAATCTGAGGCATCTTAGAGCAGAAAATAAAATAAAAGATTATGGTAACATTTTACATGGTACATTTGCTTAGTAAATATGAGACTCTTTTGAAGGGACACAAAAATGCATAAAAATCACTAAAAAGATCTAAAAAAGATCCCAGATAAAAGTAGGGAATTTTGGATAACGTGGATTTCTAAGATTACAATTAGTAAGTTCATTAAAGTAGTCAGTGCGCACTACTTCAATAGAGAATTACAAAGGAAGCGATCGGATCAAAAATGTTTTCAGTACAAATGGACTGCATGCAAGATATATCATATCAAAAAAAGAAAAACGTTGAATTACTATACGTTATATTTCTAACTTTACTTACAAAAGGTTCTTAGCTATCGTAAAGCGAAAATCTACAACAAGGGAAATTGAGTTTGAGTTTGTAAAACAAATATGGATCGCTAATAAGATTCACGTGTAAATAACTCAAGAGAGACGGTGTGGCAAATGTACAAAGTTAGTGTAAGGGTCTTTTTCGTGGTTGGCAAACGAATATGTCGTGTTTATTCGTGACTCTTAAGAAAAAAGGAATATATGGGAAATTGTACGTAGAGATGCGTAATATCGCAAACTGTTAACTATAGGAAAAACAGGATAGAGATCTAAAGATATCGACTTAAAGAAAGTACTTGGTTTGTTTGCAAAACCAAATGCTGCTTTATACATGGTCGTCACAATTAAATTACTAAAAATTGAAGACTTTTTAATATGCAAATTTAAAACGCGTGCGAAAGGAAAGAAATTTTGCAGATTTACTATTAAAATATGAAAATATGCTTACAGCAGAAATATTAGTATCGACAACATCCTCATCAAAATATCTCCGAACAGGTGGGGTAGGTCCATTTAAAATCCGTAATATAGGAAACGAAACATATGAAAATTTGAAATCATATAGCAATTTTGGAAATGGGATAAAAACTGCTGATATCTTTGTAACGCAGCCTAAAAGTAAATTTACATATTGTAAAAAATATAATCTAGAAATTGACGAATCGCTGCCTGTTACCAGAATAAAACGGAAAAACGGTGCAAAAGGAGAAAGAGCTCCAGATAACTATATAATTAACGTAGAATTCAAAATTATTGAATTTAAGTGTAATTTAATATTTGATGTTGGGTGGGAAAGTATTTATCGTCGTTTTCTAATCAGTAAACCATTATCGCCGATTTTGCCTATCGGAATCCCAAAACTTTTTTCTATGATAGAAAAAAGTGAAACACACATAGACGCGGTAAGGTAAGTTTAGAAAATTTGAAAGACGAGTACGACAATTTCGTTATTCATTATTATCGTTATTCGCTATCAGTGGAATAATTGGAAGAGAATACGAAAACAAGCATTTGCTATAAGCATCATGGAAAAAAGTAAGGTATATCAATATGAAAACGAAGAAATAAATAAAATACTGGAACAACGCCAATCCTGCAACGATGGTGTCGTTTGTTCTTACGAAATATTTAATCAATATAATTTAACAACAAATGCTTGCTCCTTATTGGGATTAACATAGGAATATTTGCTGACATCATCGGTGGCCCAAACACCTTGTGAACGAAGCTGTTCTACTTTAGGATTTATAAAAACTAAATTGCGAAATACCTTGTGACAGAAAAATTTATATTAATGAATGCTTACGGGTGTCAAGAAGGATATTTTATGAAATTATTCAGTATTATTTTAATTATTTAATTATTTAATTATTTTAATTATTTAATTATTTTATAACGTATAACGTTATGTAGTGTTACGTTACAACGTTAAATTGTATTACCTTATAAAGTATAACGTTATACGGTATTATTTTGTAACGTATAATGTTATACGGCATTATTTAATAACGTATAAAGTTATATGATATTATTTTATAACGTATAACGTTATATAATATTATATTATAACGTATAACGTTATATAGTGTTACGTCATAACGTTATAATGTAATACGTTATAACGTATAACGTTATACGGTAATATTTTATAATGAATAACGTTATTCAGTATTATTTTATAACGTATAACGTTATGTAGTGTTACGTTACAACGTTAAATTGTATTACCTTATAAAGTATAACGTTATACGGTATTATTTAACAACGTATAACGTTATATGGTATTGTTTTACAACGTATAACGTTATATAGTATTATTTTATAACGTATAATGTTATATAGTGATTCCTAATAATGTATAACGTTATATAGTGTTACGTAATAACGTTATACAGCATTACGTTATAACGTATAGCGTTATACGGTATTATTTTGTAACGTATAATGTTATACGGTATTATTTAACAACGTATAACGGTATATGGTACTATTTTATAACGTATAACGTTATATGGTATTATTTTATAACGTATAACGTTATAAAGTGTTACGTTATAACATATTACGTTATATAGTGATACCTAATAACGTATAACGTTATGTAGTGTTACGTTACAACATTATATTGTATTACGTTATAACCTATAACGTTATGAGGTATTATTTTATAACCTATAACGTTATGAGGTATTATTTTATAACGTATAACGTTATATAATATTATTTTATAACGTATAACGTTATGCAGTATTAGGTTATAACGTATAACGTTATATAGTGATACCTAATAACGTATAACGTTATATAGTGTTACGTTATAACGTTATACAGCATTACGTTATAACGTATAGCGTTATACAGTATTACTTTGTAACGTATAATGTTATACGGTATTATAAAATAACGTATAACGTTATATGATATTATTTTATAACGTATAACGTTATATAATATTATTTTATATCGTATAATGTTATGCAGTGTTACGTTGTAACGTATAACGTTATACGGTATTATTTTCTAACATATAACCTTATATAGTATCATTTTATAACGTATAACGTTATATATTATTATTTTATGATGTATTACGCTATATAGCATTATTTCATAACGTATAACGTTATATGGTATTATTTTATAGCGTATAACGTTATATGGTATTATTTTATAACGTCTAACGTTATATGGTATTATTTTATAACGTATATCGTTATATGGTATTATTTTATAACGTATAACGTTATATAGTGTTACATAATAACGTATAACGTTATATAGTGTTACGTTATAACGTTATTCCGCATTACGTTATAGCGTATAATGTTATACGGTATTATTTTGTAACGTATAATGTTATACGGTATTATTTAATATCGTATAACATTATATGGTATTATTTTATAACGTATAACGTTATATGGTAAAATTCTATAACGTATAACGTTATATAGTGTTACGTTATAACGTTATATTTTATTACGTTATAACGTATAACGTTATACGCTATTATTTTGTAACGTATAATGTTATATAGTATTATTTTATAACGTATAACGTTATGTAGTATTACGTTATAACGTATAACGGTATATAATGTTACCTAATAACGTATAACGTGATATAGTCTTACGTTACAACGTTATATTGTATTACGTTATAACGTATAACGTTATACGGTATCATTTTATAACGTATAACGTTATATGGTATTATCATATAACGTATAACGTTATACAATATTATTTTATAACGTATAACGTTATGCAGTGTTACGCTATAACGTATAACGTTATATAGTGATACCTAATAATGTATAACGTAATATAGTGTTATGTTATAATGTTATATTGTATTACGTTATAACGTATAACGTTATGCGGTATTATTTTACAACGCATAACGTTATCTGGTATTATTTTATAACGTTTAACGTTATATAATATCATTTTATAACATATAACGTTATGTAGAGTTACGTTATAACGTATAACGTTATGTAGTGTTACGTTATAACGTATAACGTTATATAGTGATACGTAATAACGTATAACGTTATATAGTGTTACGTTATAACGTTATATTGTATTACGTTATAACGTATATAGTTATACGGTATTATTTTATAACGTATAACATTATATAGTATTATTTTATAACGTATGTATTATGTAGTGTTACGTTATAACGTGTAACGTTATATAGTGATACCTAATAACGTGTAACGTTATATAGTACTACATTATGAAGTTATACAGAATTACGTTATAACGTATAACGTTATACGGTATTATTTTGTAACGTATAATGTTATACGGCATTATTTAATAACGTATAAAGTTATATGATATTATTTTATAACGTATAACGTTATATAATATTATTTTATAACGTATAACGTTATATAGTGTTACGTCATAACGTTATAATGTAATACGTTATAACGTATAACGTTATACGGTACTATTTTATAATGAATAACGTTATTCAGTATTATTTTATAACGTATAACGTTATGTAGTGTTACGTTACAACGTTAAATTGTATTACCTTATAAAGTATAACGTTATACGGTATTATTTTGTAACGTATAATGTTATACGGCATTATTTAATAACGTATAAAGTTATATGATATTATTTTATAACGTATAACGTTATATAATATTATTTTATAACGTATAACGTTATATAGTGTTACGTCATAACGTTATAATGTAATACGTTATAACGTATAAAGTTATACGGTACTATTTTATAATGAATAACGTTATTCAGTATTATTTTATAACGTATAACGTTATGTAGTGTTACGTTACAACGTTAAATTGTATTACCTTATAAAGTATAACGTTATACGGTATTATTTTGTAACGTATAATGTTATACGGCATTATTTAATAACGTATAAAGTTATATGATATTATTTTATAACGTATAACGTTATATAATATTATTTTATAACGTATAACGTTATATAGTGTTACGTCATAACGTTATAATGTAATACGTTATAACGTATAACGTTATACGGTACTATTTTATAATGAATAACGTTATTCAGTATTATTTTATAACGTATAACGTTATGTTGTGATACCTAATAACGTATAACGTTATATAGTGTTACGTTATAACGTTATACAGCATTACGTTATAACGTATAGTGTTATACCGTATTACCTTATAAAGTATAACGTTATACGGTATTATTTAACAACGTATAACGTTATATGGTATTCTTTTACAACGTATAACGTTATATAGTATTATTTTATAACGTATAATGTTATATAGTGATTCCTAATAATGTATAACGTTATATAGTGTTACGTAATAACGATATACAGCATTACGTTATAACGTATAGCGTTATACGGTATTATTTTGTAACGTATAATGTTATACGGTATTATTTAACAACGTATAACGTTATATGGTACTATTTTATAACGTATAACGTTATATGATATTATTTTATAACGTATAACGTTATATAGTGTTACGTTATAACATATTACGTTATATAGTGATACCTAATAACGTATAACGTTATGTAGTGTTACGTTACAACATTATATTGTATTACGTTATAACCTATAACGTTATGAGGTATTATTTTATAACCTATAACGTTATGAGGTATTATTTTATAACGTATAACGTTATATAATATTATTTTATAACGTATAACGTTATGCAGTGTTAGGTTATAACGTATAACGTTATATAGTGATACCTAATAACGTATAACGTTATATAGTGTTACGTTATAACGTTATACAGCATTACGTTATAACGTATAATGTTATACAGTATTACTTTGTAACGTATAATGTTATACGGTATTATAAAATAACGTATAACGTTATATGATATTATTTTATAACGTATAACGTTATATAATATTATTTTATAACGTATAACGTTATATAATGTTACGTTATAACGTTATATTGTATTACGTTATAACGTATAACGTTATACAGTATTATTCTATAACGTATAACGTTATATAATATTATTTTATAACGTATAACGTTATATGATATTATTTTATAACGTATAACGTTATATAATATTATTTTATAACGTATAACGTTATATAATGTTACGTTATAACGTTATATTGTATTACGTTATAACGTATAACGTTATACAGTATTATTCTATAACGTATAACGTTATATGTTATTATTTTATAACGTATAAAGTTATATGATATTATTTTATAACGTATAACGTTATGTAGTGTTACGTTATAACGTATAACGTTATATAGTGATACCTAATAACGTATAACGTTATATAGTGTTACGTTATAACGTTATACAGCATTACGTTATAACGTATAGTGTTATACGGTATTACTTTGTAACGTATAATGTTATACGGTATTATAAAATATGGTATAACGTTATACGGTATTATTTTATAACGTATGACGTTATATGGTATTATTTTATAACGTATAACGTTATATAGCATTATTTTGTAACCGATTACGTTATATAGTATTATTTTATAACGTATAACGTTATATAGTGTTACGTTACAACGTATAATGTTATACGGTATTATTTTCTAACGTATAATGTTATACGGTATTATTTAATAACGTATAACGTTATATGCTATTATTTTATAACGTAAAACGTTATATGTTATTATTTTATAACGTATATCGTTATATAATATTATTTTATATCGTATAATGTTATGCAGTGTTACGTTGTAACGTATAACGTTATACGGTATTATTTTCTAACATATAACCATATATAGTATCATTTTATAACGCTTAACGTTACATATTATTATTTTATGATGTATTACGTTATATAGCATTATTTCATAACGTATAACGTTATATGGTATTATTTTATAGCGTATAACGTTATATGGTATTATTTTATAACGTCTAACGTTATATGGTATTATTTTATAACGTATATCGTTATATGGTATTATTTTATAACGTATAACGTTATATAGTGTTACATAATAACGTATAACGTTATATAGAGTTACGTTGTAACGTTATTCCGCATTACGTTATAGCGTATAATGTTATACGGTATTATTTTGTAACGTATAATGTTATATAGTATTATTTTATAACGTATAACGTTATATATTATTATTTTATAATGTATAACGTTATATAGCATTATTTTATAACGTGTGACGTTATATATTATTATTTTATAATTTATAACGATATAGCATCATTTTATAACGTATAACGTTATATGGTATTATGTTATAACGTATAACGTTATACGGTATCATTTTGTAAGGTATAACGTTATATGGTATTATCATATAACGTATAACGTTATCTAATATTATTTTATAACGTATAACGTTATGCAGTGTTACGCTATAACGTATAACGTTATATAGTGATACCTAATAATGTATAACGTAATATAGTGTTACGTTATAATGTTATATTGTATTACGTTATAACGTATAACGTTATGCGGTATTATTTTACAACGCATAACGTTATCTGGTATTATTTTATAACGTTTAACGTTATATAATATTATTTTATAACATATAACGTTATGTAGAGTTACGTTGTAACGTATAACGTTATGTAGTGTTACGTTATAACGTATAACGTTATGTAATGTTACCTAATAACGTATAACGTGATGTAGTCTTACGTTACAACGTTATATTGTGTTACGTTATAACGTGTAACGTTATACGGTATCATTTTATAACGTATAACGTTATATGGTATTATTATATAACGTATAACGTTATATAATATTATTTTATAACGTATAACGTTATGCAGTGTTACGTTATAACGTATAACGTTATATAGTGATACCTAATAACGTATAACGTTATATAGTGATACGTTATAACGTTATACAGCATTACGTTATAACGTATAGTGCTATACGGTATTACTTTGTAACGTATAATGTTATACGGTAGTATTTTATAACGCAAAACGTTATATAATATTATTTTATAACGTATAACGTTTTGTAGTGTTACGTTATAACGTATAACGTTATATAGTGATACCTAATAACGTATAACGTTATGTAGTGTTACGTTATAACGTCATATTGTACTACGTTATAACGTACAACGTTATACGGTATTATTTTATAACGTATAACGTTATATGGTACTATTTTATAACGTGTAACGTTATATAATATTATTCTATGACGTATAACGTTATGTAGTGTTACGTTATAAGGTATAAGGATATATGGTGTTACGATATAACGTATAACGTTATATAGTGTTACGTTATAACGTTATATTCTATTACGTTAGAACGTATAACATTATACGGTATTATTTTATAACGGATAACGTTATATGATATTAATTTATAACGTATAACGTTATATGGTATTATTTCATATTGTATAATGTTACATAATATTATTTTATAAGGTATACCGTTATGTGGTGTTATGTTATAACGTATAACGTTATATAGTGTTTCGTTATAAAGTTGTATTGTATTACGTTAGAACGTATAACGTTATACGGTATTATTTTATAACGGATAACGTTATATGGTACTATTTTATAACGTATAACGTTATATAGTTTTTCGTTATAACGTTGTATTGTATTACGTTATAACGTATAACGTTGTATAGTGTTACGTTATAACGTTATATCGTATTACGTTATTACGTATAACGTTATAAGTTATTATTTTATAACGTATAACGTTATAACTTATTAATTTGTAACGCATAACGTTATATGGTATTATTTTATAACGCATAACGTTATGTAGTGTTACGTTATAACGTTATATTATATTACGTTAGAACGTATAACGTTATACGGTATTATTTTATAATGTTTAACGTTATATGATATTATTTTATAACGTATAACGTTATGTAGTGTTACGTTATATAGTGTAATTATAGTGTAATTATATGGTATTATTTTATAACGTATAACGTTATATGGTATTATTTTATAACGTATAACGTTATACGGTATTATTTTATATCGGATAACGTTATATGATATTATTTTATAACGTATAACGTTATGTAGTGTTACGTTATAACGTATAACGTTATGTAGTGTTACGTTATAACGTATAACGTTATGTAGTGTTACGTTATAACGTATAACGTTATATGATATTATTTTATAACGTATAACGTTATGTAGTGTTACGTTATAACGTATAACGTTATGTAGTGTTACGTTATAACGTATAACGTTATGTAGTGTTACGTTATAACGTATAACGTTATATGATATTATTTTATAACGTAAAACGTTATATGGTATTATTTTATAACATATAACGTTATGCAGTGTTACGTTATAACGTATAACGTTATATAGTTTTTCGTTATAACGTTGTATTGTATTACGTTATAACGTATAACGTTGTATAGTGTTACGTTATAAAGTTGTATTGTATTACGTTATTACGTATAACGTTATTCGGCATTACTAAATAACGTATAACGTTATATGGTATTATATTATAACGTATAACTTTATATGGTATTATTTAATAACGTATAACGTTATATGGTATCATTTCATAACGTATAACGTTTTATAATATTATTCTATAAGGTATAACGTTATGTGCTGTTACGTTATAACGTATAACGTTATATAGTGTTACGTTATAACGATATATTGTGTTACGTTATAATGTATAACGTTATAAGTTATTATTTTATAACGTATAACGTTATAACTTATTAATTTGTAACGCATAACGTTATATGGTATTATTTTATAACGCATAACGTTATATGGTGTTATTTTATAACGTATAACGTTATATGGTATTAATTTATAACCTATAACGTTATGTAGTGTTACGGTATAACGTATAACGTTATATAGTGTTTCGTTATAACGTTGTATTGTATTACGTTAGAACATATAACGTTATACGGTATTATTTTATAACGTATAGCGTTATATAATATTAATTTATAACGTATAACGTTATATAGTGTTACGTTATAACGTATAACGTTATGTAGTGTTACGATATAACGTATAACGTTATATAGTGTTTCGTTATAACGTTGTATTGTATTACGTTAGAACGTATAACGTTATACGGTATTATTTTATAACGTATAACGTTATATGGTATTATTTTATAACGTATAACGTTATGTAGTGTTACGTTATAACGTTATATTATATTACGTTAGAACGTATAACGTTATACGGTATTATTTTATAATGTTTAACGTTATATGATATTATTTTATAACGTATAACGTTATGTAGTGTTACGTTATATAGTGTAATTATAGTGTAATTATATGGTATTATTTAATAACGTATAACGTTATATGGTATTATTTTATAACGTATAACGTTATATGGTATTATTTTATAACGTATAACGTTATGTAGTGTTACGTTATAACGTTATATTGTACTACGTTATAACGTACAACGTTATACGGTATTATTTTGTAACGTATAATGTTATACGGTATTATTTAACAACGTATAACGTTATATGGTACTATTTTATAACGTATAACGTTATATGGTATTATTTTATAACGTATAACGTTATATAGTGTTACGTTATAACGTATAACGTTATGTAGTGTTACGATATAACGTATAACGTTATATTGTACTACGTTATAACGTACAACGTTATACGGTATTATTTTATAACGTATAACGTTATATGGTATTATTTTATAACGCATAAGGTTATGCAGTGTTACGTTATAACGAATAACGTTATATGGTGTTACGTTATAACGTTATATTGTATTACGTTAGGACGTATAACGTTATACGGTATTATATTATAACGGATAACGTTATATGGTATTATTTTATAACGTATAACGTTATGCAGTGTTACGTTATAACGAATAACGTTATATGGTGTTACGTTATAACGTTATATTGTATTACGTTAGGACGTATAATGTTATACGGTATTATTTTATAACGGATAATGTTATATGGTACTATTTTTTAACGTATAACGTTATATAATATTATTTTATAACGTATAACGTTATATAGTGTTACGTTATATCGTATAACGCTATGTAGTGTTACGTTATAACGTATAACGTTATATAGTGTTAAGTTATAACGTCATATTGTATTACGTTATAACGTATAACGTTATACAGTATTATTCTATAACGTATAACGTTATATAATATTATTTTATAACGTATAACGTTATATGATATTATTTTATAACGTATAACGTTATATAATATTATTTTATAACGTATAACGTTATATAATGTTACGTTATATCGTTATATTATATTACGTTATAACGTATAACTTTATACAGTATTATTCTATAACGTATAACGTTATATGTTATTATTTTATAACATATAACGTTATATGTTATTATTTTATAACATATAACGTTATATGATCTTATTTTATAACGTATAACGTTAAGTAGTGTTACGTTATATCGTATAACGTTATATAGTGATACCTAATAACGTATAACGTTATATAGTGTTACGTTATAACGTTATACAGCATTACGTGATAACGTATAGTGTTATGCGGTATTACTTTGTAACGTATAATGTTATACGGTATTATAAAATAACGTATAACGTTATATGGTATTATTTTATAACGTATAACGTTATATGGTATTATTTTATAACGTATAGCGTTATGTAGTGTTTCGTCATAACGTATAACGTTGTATAATGTTACCTAATAACGTATAACGTGATGTAGTCTTACGTTACAACGTTATATTGTATTACGTTATAACGTATAACATTATACGGTATCATTTTATAACGTATAACGTTATATGGTATTATTTTATAACGAATAACGTTATATAATATTATTTTATAACGTATAACGTTATGCAGTGTTACCTTATAACGTATAACGTTATATAGTGTTACGTTATAACGTTATATTATATTACGTTAAAACGTATAACGTTATACGGTATTATTTTATAACGTATGAAGTTATATGGTATTATTTTATAACGTATAACGTTATATAGCATTATTTTGTAACGTATTACGTTATATAGTATTAATTTATAACGTATAACGTTATATAGTGTTACGTTATAACGTATAATGTTATACGGTATTATTTTCTAACGTATAATGTTATACGGTATTATTTAATAACGTACAACGTTATATGCTATTATTTTATAACGTAAAACGTTATATGTTATTATTTTATAACGTATATCGTTATATAATATTATTTTATAACGTATAACGTTATGCAGTGTTACGTTGTAACGTATAATGTTATACGGTATTATTTTCTAACATATAACGTTATATAGTATCATTTTATAACGTATAACGTTATATATTATTATTTTATAACGTCTAACGTTATATGGTATTATTTTATAACGTATATCGTTATATGGTATTACTTTATAACGTATAACGTTATATAGTGTTATGTTATAACGTTATATTGTATTACGTTATAACGTATAACGTTATAAGCTATTATTTTGTAACGTATAATGTTATATAGTATTATTTTATAACGTATAACGTTATATATTATTATTTTATAATGTATAACATTATATAGCATTATTTTATAACGTGTGACGTTATATATTATTATTTTATAATTTATAACGTTATATAGCATTATTTTATAACGTATAACGTTATATGGTATTATTTTATAACGTATAAGGTTATGTAGTGTTACGTTATAACGTATAACGTTATATAATGTTACCTAATAACGTATAACGTGATGTAGTCTTACGTTACAACGTTATATCTTATTATTTTATAACGTATGACGTTATGTAGTGTTACGTTATAACGTTACATTGTATTACGTTATATCGTATAACGTTATATGATAATATTTTATAACGTATAACGTTATATAATATTATTTTATAACGTATAATGTTATATAGTATTATTTTATAACGTATAACGTTATATGATATTATTTTATAACGTATAACGTTATATAATATTATTTTATAACGTATAACGTTATATAATGTTACGTTATCACGTTATATTGTATTACGTTATAACGTATAACGTTATACAGTATTATTCTATAACGTATAACGTTATATGGTATCATTTTATAACGTATAACGTTATACGGTATTATTTTATAACGTATAACGTTATATGGTATTATTTTATATCGTATAACGTTATGTAGTGTTACGTTATAACGTATAACGTTATATAGTGTTTCGTTATAACGTTGTATTGTATTACGTTAGAACGTATAACGTTATACGGTATTATTTTATAACGTATAACGTTATATGGTATTATTTTATAACGTATAACGTTATAAAATATTATTTTATAACGTATAACGTTATGTAGTGTTACTTAACAACGTATAACGTAATGTGGTATTATATTATAACGTATAACGTTATATGGTATTATTTTATAACGTATAACGTTATATGGTATTATTTCGTAACGTGTAACGTTATATAATATTATTTTATAAGCTATATCGTTATGTGGTGTTACGTTATAACGTTATATTGTATTACGTTAGAACGTATAATGTTATACGGTATTATTTTATAACGGATAACGTTATATGATATTATTTTATAACGTATAACGTTAGATAGTGTTACGTTATAACGTTATATATTAATACGTTATAGTGTACAATGCTATATGGTATTACTTTATAACGTATAATGCTATATGGTATTATTTTATAACGTATAACGTTATATGGTATTATTTTATAACGTATAACGTTATATAGTATTATTTTATAACGTATAACGTTATGTAGTGGTACGTTATAACGTATAACGCTATGTAGTGTTACGTTATAACGTTATATTATATTACGTTATAATGTATAACGTTATACGGTATTATTTTATAACGTATAACGTTATATGGTATTATTTTATAACGTGTAACGTTATATAATATTATTTTATAACGTTATATTCTATTACGTTAGAACGTATAACGTTATACGGTATTATTTTATAACGGATAACGTTATATGATATTATTTTATAACGTACAACGTTATGTAGTGATACCTAATAACGTATAACGTTATATAATATTATTTTATAAGCTATAACGTTATGAGGTGTTACGTTATTACGTATAACGCTATGTAGTGTTACGTTATAACGTTATATTATATTACGTTATAATGTATAACGTTATACGGTATTATTTTATAACATACAACGTTATATAGTGTTACGTTATAACGTTATATATCAATACGTTATAGTGTATAATGCTATACGGTATTATTTTATAACGGATAACGTTATATGGTATAATTTTCTAACGTATAACGTTATATGGTATTATTTTATAACGTGTAACGTTATATAATATTGTTTTATAACGTATAACGTTATGTAGTGTTACGTTATAACGTATAACATTATATAGTGATACCTAATAACGTATAACGTTATATAGTGTTACGTTATAGCGTTATATCGTATTACGTTAAAATGTATAACGTTATACGGTATTATTTTATAACGTATAACGTTATATGGTATTATTTTGTAACGTATAACGTTATATAGTGTTACGTTATAACGTTATATTATATTACGTTCCAACGTATAACGTTATATGGTATTATTTCATAACGTGTAACGTTATATAATATTATTTTATAAGCTATAACGTTATGTCGTGTTACGTTATAACGTATAACGTTATATAGTGTTACGTTATAAGGTTGTATTGTATTACGTTAGAACGTATAACGTTATACGGTATTATTTTTAACGTATAACGTTATATCGTATTATTTTATAACGTATAACGTTATGTAGTGTTACGTTATAACGTATAACGTTATGTGGTAATATTTTATAATGTATAACGCAATATAATATTATTTTATAACGTATAACGTTATATGGTATTACGTTAAAACATATAACGTTATACGGTATTATTTTATAACGTATAACGTTATACGGTATTATTTTATAACGTATAACGTTATATGGTATTATTTTATAACGTATAACGTTATATAGTGTTACGTTATAACGTTATATTATATTACGTTATAACGTATAACGTAATACGGTATTATTTTATAACTTATAACGTTATATGGTATTATTTTATAACGTATAACGTGATGTAGTGTTACGTTATAACGTATAACGTTATATAGTGTTACGTTATAACGTTATACCGCATTACGTTATAACGTATAACGTTATACGGTATTATTTTGTAACGTATAATGTTATACGGTATTAGTTAATAACGTATAACGTTATATGCTATTATTTTATAACGTATAACGATGTATGGTATTATTTTGGAAAGTATAACGTTATATAATATTATTTTATAACGTAGAACGTTATGTAATACTATTTTATAACGTATGACGTTATGCAGTGTTACGTTATAACGTATAACGTTATATAGTATTACGTTATAACGTTAAGCAGCATTGCGTTATAACGCATAGCGTCATACGGTATTATTTTGTAACGTATAATGTTATAGGGTATTGTTTAATCACTTATAACGTTATATGGTATTATTTTATAACGCATAACGTTATATGGTATTATTTTATAACGTATAACGTTATGTAATATTATTTTATAACGTATAACGTTATGTAGTGCGACGTTATAACGTATAACGTTATATAGTGTTACGTAATAACGTTATATTATATTACGTTATAACGTATAACGTTATACGGTACTATTTTGTAACGTATAACGTTATTCAGTATTATTTTGTAAAGTATAACGTTATGTAGTCTTACGTTATACCGTATAACGTTATATAGTGATGACCTAATAACGTACAACGTTTTGTAGAGTTACGTTACAACGTTATATTGTATTACGTTATAACGTATATCGTTATATAATATTATTTTATAACGTATAACGTTGTATGGTATTATAATATAACGTATAACGTTATATAGTGATACGTTATAACGTTATATTGTGTAACGTTATAACGTATAACGTTATACGGTACTATTTTATATCGTATAACTTTATTCAGTATTATTTTGTAAAGTATAACGTTATGTAGTCTTACGTTATACCGTATAACGTTATATAGTGATGACCTAATAACGTACAACGTTTTGTAGAGTTACGTTACAACGTTATATTGTATTACGTTATAACGTATAACGTTATACGGTATTATTTAATAACGTATAACGTTATATGCTATTATAATAATAACGGTATTATTTAATAACGTATAACGTTATATGCTATTATTTTATAACGTATAACGATGTATGGTATTATTTTATAACTTATAACGTTATATGGTAATATTTTATAACGTATAACGTTATGCAGTGTTAGGTTATAGCGTATAACGTTATATAGCGATACGTAATAACGTATAACGTTATGTAGTGTTACGTTACAACGTTATATTGTGTTGCGTTATAACGTATAACGTTATACGGTATAATTTTATAACGTATAACGTTATATGGTATTATTTTATAACGTGTAACATTATATAATATTATTTTATAACTTATAACGTTATGTAGTGTTACGTTATAACGTATAACGTTATACGGTATTATTTTATAACGTATAACGTCATATAGTATTATTTTGTAACTTATAACGTTATATGATGTTATTTTATAACGTATACCGTTATATAGTGTTACGTTATAACATTATATAGTATTACTTTAAAACGTTTAACGTTATATGGAATTACGTTATAACGTGTAACGTTATATTGTATTATATTATAACGTCTAACGTTATATAGTATTATTTTATAACGTACAACGTTATACGATATAATTTTATAACGTATAACGTTATATAGTGTTACGTAATAAAGTTATATTGTATTATTTTATATCGTATAACGTTATATAGTACTATTTTATAACGTCTAACGTTATATAGTATTGTTTTATAACTTATAACGTTATATAGTATTATTTTATGACTTATAACGTTATATATTATTATTTTATAACGTATACCGTTATATAGTATTACGTTATAACGTATACCGTTATAGTGTATTATTTTATAACGTATAACGTTATATAGTATTATTTTGTAACGTATGACGTTATATAGTATAATTTTATAACGTATAACGTCGCCCAACGTTGTGCAACCTTGCCCAACCTTGTCCAAACTTTTCCAACATCGCGCCACCGTTTGCAACCTTGTATAAGCCTGTCCAACCTTGTGCAACTTCGTGCAACTTTGAAAAACCTGTCCAACGTTGTGCATCGTTGTCCAACTTTGTGCAAGCGTGAAAAGACCTGTCCAACCCTGCCCAAGCGTGCCCAAGCCTGCCCAATCCTGCCCAACCTTGCCTAACGCTGCCCAACCCTGCCCAACCCTGCCTTATGCTGCCCAACCCTACCTAACCCTGCCCAACGCTGCCCAACCCTGCCCTGTCCTGCCCAACACTGCCCAATCCTGCCCATCCTTGTCCAACGATGCCCATACCTTAGCCAACGATGCCCAACTTTGTCCAACCTTTCCCAACCTTGTGCAACGTTGTCCACCGTTGTCCAACCTTGTTCAACGATGCCCAACCTTGTTCAAGCTTGTCCAATTAATTTATAGCAATCAAACCTTTAATTAACAACGTTTAAACCATTACTTGAGGGCAATTAAAGCATTAGTTCGTAATATTTAATCCATTACTTAATAACAGTCACATCATTAATTTATAACAATCCAACCAATAATTAACCACATTTCAGCAGCTAATTAATAACAGTTGAGCTCTTAATTTATAACAATGGAAGCATTGATTAAGAACATTTAAAACATTAATTATTGACAATCAAAACATTCTTCAAGGAATAAATATATCTCTCGCTAATAACCTAATAGATCCTTTGATGGATCTAACGAAGAAAAACCTAACCGCGATTACAACTAATTAGTTCGTATTATTTGCTGCATAATTAATATCTGTATCACGTGCATCGGTGCAGGCGCTATTGAGGAAGAAGAGCCATTTTATGTTACAATTATAACAAGTAAATTTAATCGTTTAGCTTGAAAGGAATTAAAAAGGTAGCTGACTTTTAAGTAAGCATTAAATAAGAATTTTAAATATCGGACACAGTGATGTAGGTGTTATTCAAGAAAAAAGAACATTTAATTTTGTAATTAGCACGAGTAAATGAACCAATGTCGATAATATAATATAATGTTTAATATGAATTTTATCTGTCCGATTATTTAATACCTTAACTTATTTCAGAGTAATGTCATCGACTGCCGTTAGGCTTTTTGTTCCTTTTTGTTCAAACTAATTGATATAGTCGAAAACTAGTGTCAGAGAATCGTGAAATTGATCTCAGCTTGTAGAAACTATTAAAATGATAAAAATGAATATCGTATTAAATTATTGGAGGCGACAATTTACGATATATATTAAGAAATTGTTTAATGTGATTTTGTTATAACGGAAAAACCGTCTTTTGCTATGTCAAAAGATCGTTACCGTTCGATTGACATCTCGACACTTTGTAAAGGTATATAAGGAACACGGAAATCGCGCGCGAGCTCTTTTGCGCCTGAACTGCCGGAGAGTGAACATCGAAGAAGAACTTGAATAGAAGGTAAATAAACAGAAAATATTAACAATAATGTCTGAATCGTTAATTTATAACACTTAAGCTATTAATTTATAACATTTAAGCTATTAATTTACAACATTGAAGCTATTAATTTATAGAATTTAAACTGTTATTTTATACATTTAAGCCATTAATTTCTAACATTAAATTATTAATTTATATCATCTAAGCCATTAATTTATAACATTTAAGCTATTAATTTAGAACATTTAGGCTAATAATTTATAACATTTAAGCTATTCATTTACAACATTTATGCTATTAATTTATAACTTTAAGGCTATTAATTTACAACATTTAAGCTAATAATTTATAACATTCAAGCTATTAATTTACAACATTTAAGCTATTAGTTTACAACATTGAAGCTATTAATTTGTAACATTTAAACTGTTATTTTATACATTTAAGGCATAAATTTCTAATATTTATACTATTAATTTATATCATCTAGGCCATTAATTTTTACCATTTAAGCCATTAATCTAAAACAATTACTCCATTAATTCTTAACAATTATACCAATAATTTATAACCACATCCTCCCATTAATTCAGAGTAATTATGCTCTTAATTTATAACAGTTGTACCATTAATTGTAAGCAACTCTGATTCATTGATTTAAATGAATACCATCAATTCGTTGTGAGTAAATTAATGATTTGACATTCCTATGACATTCTTGCCAGTAGGTTGAATGTCGAGACCGATGCATAACGTTAAATGACTCATGGGCGGGTCTCGTGCGTAGTCACCTCCTCGTGGTGAGACCTGGTAATTGGCATCGTTTTCCAAAAATTAATCAGTCGATTAATCTTTGGAAAACGATGCCAAGCTAAGAACTACGCACCAGTCCAGTTTGGGTCACCAAAAGCCGCGAAAAGAATTTTGGATGATCTAGACTGGATTGCACCGTGGGACACCGTGGGACACCGTTGGACACCGTTGGACAACGTTGGATACCGTTGTACAACGTTGGATACCGTTGGACACCGTGGAATATGTCTCCACTCTGTGAAACCAATTCTGAGCCCATTCTGTACAATGATACTTATTTGACTTGGAACGAAATATAAAAATCTATTCCTCTTTTCTACTGAATTTTGCGGTTATTTTTTGCACGGAAGTGCGTCGCGTGAATCCAGCGATTTTTCTTTCATTGTCTGTTTGTTCCGATTTCTTCTTGTTTCCCCATTTTTAAGAGAAGATTGTTGTGGTCACGTTAGAGTTTATAACTTTTCGATATTTTTAAAAGTTTAAAGTTGCGAAAATAAATCGTTAAACAGTTTAGTACAACGACTCGTATGTCCCATTTACAAGAACGAAACAACAACGAAATTGTATATGCAGTGTCAATAGCTTTGCTTTCTTTCTCTCGTTACTAACCCCGATCTATTGGGGGCGTGCTTTCCGTGGCATCGTTTCTTAATTACGTTTTTGCTGTTGCGCAAATCTCATTATTAATATGGTTTAATTAATACACGTTTATTTAACGATTCATTGAACATTAAGATAATGAAATTAAGTGGTTGTCTGAAACTTTCTGTTTTAATTTGTCTTCAGTCGTCTATTTACTAAAGGATACTGTTACTATATTAACTTCTATAATATTAGCTTCTTTCGTAAGCTTGTATAAGAAAATTTGAGTTTAACTGTGACTTCATTTAATTATTTTACATTCTTTTAATTTCTAGTTATTTCTTGTGTAAGTTATTTATCGATAACAGAGACAATATAAGAGAAACAGGAAAATTAACATATGAACGCAAAGATTATTCATGATCAATCCAATGAATTTTTATGGCCAATTTAATGATCAATCCGATAAATTTATTTTAACTAAAACAGTTTTGTATGAATAGTTTTGTTGTCTTTTTATTTGACCATGGATAACGTTTGATATACAATTTATATTTGATACATATTTCATAATAGATAATTCCTTAATTATTTGGAATACTAAGATGAACGGAAAGACGATTATTAAATAAATTATTTTATTACCGATGTATGAAATCATTCTCTTATTTCAAACGTATTTTCTTTTTTTTTTATGTACTATGTGAATTTACTACAATTAACGTTATAAACTTGCAACCTAGTAACAGTTAGATTCAAATACCTCGAAACACGGTTTCGCGCGCGTTTGTGCAGTATTCTTTAAGTATATTTAGTGGTGAACTTTTGAATTCTTGCAAATATTTTCCAATATTTATAACACGCGACTATAGTGTATCAGTGGAATGTATATTTCGTATTCTAATAACGAAAATTCACAGTATATATTCTAATTGCGAACAATATAATTCTTGCAAATATCACAATTTTCAATAAATAATATTTTTCGCACTTATTCCAATTTCTTAATAATAATTTTTAAGTGTAAAAAAATAGCAGTATTTTCTAAATAAACGTCCGATAGGAAAAAGAAGCAAATTATCGAAACGATGTTTCGCTTCTTTTCCACACCCACCCCCAACCCCGCCCTTAAACAATTTTATTTTCAGGGAATATTTGTGACCGCGCGCAATGCAGTTGTAGAGTCAGTGTTTGCTACGCAATAGTTTCTTTTCAATATTTTAAAATCACGATAATTTTGATTAAATTCGATCGAATAATCACACGCGAAAGTAATAAAATTTTATCAATCAAATTCGTACGCGATATTAGAGTTCTTGTTCGCCGATCATAATTTAAGCGGTCGCGGTAACGTAGTCTTTTATTTTTCTTTTTTTATATATTTATTTGTTTGAATATTCGTTTCCGGTATTAGAGTCAGTGCCTCCCTCAAGAGGATAAAGCCTCTCCAGGAGCTCAAGAACGTAAGTAGCTTTATATATCGTATTTCAATTTGTTCTACTTATTATATTTTGTTTGAAATAAAATAAAATGTTAATTATGAAATGAAAATGACTGATAATTTAGAAAGCTGTAAATATCCTTTTTTAATTGAAATAAAGTCTTCAAGTCTTAACATTAAGGTACAATAAAACTGTCTGATGCGCATCAAAAATCACTGAATGTTTCATTCTCAAATTTTTATATTAGAGTTGCAATTCACATACTTATTAGAGTATAGTCTTTATTATTGCTAAAATTCCATGTTTCTTATTATGTATTAACGATATTAATGATGTTTTATATTCTGTTATAGACATAACACAGCTTCAACTTCCTTGTCTTCTGTGGGAATGCTCCAATGGTGGCTCAAAAGCCAAAAATGTAAGTATTTTTACATATCGTACTTCAATTATGTCTATTCTATTTTTTTTTTTGATCACTATCAATTATGAAATACAATTTGATTGAAAATTTATGAGGTTAGCATTTTCCGAGGTTGTACTTTGATTAAAATAAAATAAGTGTCAAAGTCTTAATACCGAATTATGAAACAAATGATTAACACGTTTCAGAAATCATTAGATTCTTAATTTTTAGATTTTAAACTTTTATATTAGAGTTTTAGTTTTTATACTTATCAAAGCTTATTAGAATTTCAATCTCTATTATCACTGAAGTTACTAAAGTTAATAAACCTTCATATTTCATTATCTCCAACTTTTAAAATAGTCAAAAATCGCTTATCATGTTCTGTTTTGTAACAGAATTTTTGCAACCTCCGTTTCTACCATTGGCCTTTCGACGGTTCCTGCCTGGTGTTAATCTCCCTGATGATATTCGCTGGGATAGCGCAGCATCCATGATAAGATCCTCTGTTTCTCCGCTTCGAACGGTGAGTCGCATGCGTTTCTTTTCCTCTGGTCACTCAATCATGTCGTAGGACGAAAGGTCCGAATCGGCACGAGTGACTGGTTGTATTACGTAGAATTTTTTGCGAGCATAGTGACCGCGGGTATTTTTTATACCCGTGAGTAGTAACACTCTTTTTTCAAATTTATTAGTTTAGGATAGGTCTTCTTACACATCGCGATTATAAGAATTAGTTTTTTTAATAATTAGGTTAAACATATGAACTTGAAAATATATTCGTGTTATTTATAAATATGCATGTTAATATTCCGTATAAATATTTGCAAATAACAAATATCTACACGAATATATCTATATGATATACATACACTTGATCTTAAGCAACGAATTAATCGTGACAATATCAAGTCACGTTCGTTCGTTCATTTTTTCCCGTACAAGAATGTGTAAAATTTTACGTGCAAGAAGACACTTCGCGACAGGCAGATCTTTGAATCAAAGCAATAATATTGAACGCTGCATCTGCATTTTCGAATATATGCTTTGATAAAGAGATCGCCTGAGATTATTTCTTTCTCAGTAATATATTTAGAGTCAATTATTCCATTTGATCGAGTCTCAGTCTTTTTCAATTAACGCTACCTTTTTTGCAATATTAAAATTTTGTTTAATTTATTAAATTGATAAAGTAGAGTTACTCAGTTACTATCAAATTAATAAAGTAGATTTAATCAGAAACGAAATAGTAAAATATAAAATCAAAGAACGTTAGTCCGTTAAATAAAAATTACATAAACTAATCATCTTTTTAGATCAGGATTTTCAGGTTTAACCCCTTCCGTGCCCATTGTCAGGATCCCATTCACGTGCCCAGGTGCTACTTGAATGGGAGAAAGACATTGGGCACGATGATCTAGAATTAAGTAATGTAATAATTTCTCAGCGACTGACGATGCGTTAGTGTATCGTGCACGACGTATTTTCCACATTATGTATGTGTGTTGTTAGACTGTGGAATTGCGTCGTTTTTTCTCATTCGTTAAAACTTCAAATATTAAAAATGTCGAGACATATATCGATTCAATTTACGTCTCGATACAATCATAATTTGTGATAATATCATCCACGCGATTTAGTGTAACCACGCTTTTAATATTGCCGCAAAATTACAATTATAATTCCAAGTTTACTTACATTTATTTTAACGATATCATTTCCTCAGACGTGTTTTATCACATTTTACGCAATGGTCACTAGCCTTCGTCAGTCGATTTCAGGAAAAAGGTACGTACCTTAGAGCGTGTATGTTTGCTAAGCTCGGGTGGCGGAGGCGTCCCGGGACGTCCTCTCTAGTGTAGGACCTTTGCACCCGGGCGTTTGTGTGAGAACCGTGGAGCGAGTGTGTTGGTGTGCCCGTTTTGCCATTTTTTAAATATAGCGCTAGGTAGGATAGGTAGTATACTTTCTGGCGTGTCTGTTAATTATAAGTAGGCAGGGCCGGGCAGGTTGGCACAGTCTCTGGTCGGGTAGGCGCGTTTTCGCGTGACCAACCTGTTTCTGGAAATTTATTTGAAAAATCGACGGTGAAACTGGCACGAGTAGAGCATGCTCTCGTCTCTGGTTTTGCCTTTCGATTTTTCGAATTTCGCGGTCGCGGTCGCGAGTGGGCGAACGAACGTTTGTCGCTCGAGCACGCACATGCGAGTGAGCAACGATCACCGCTGTGATCGTTGGTCAGTCCATGCGCACTTAGATCAGCTTCCGCGGTTTATATTTTTATTTCACCTTTATAAGTTTTTTTTTTGTTTGCGATTTAGAAGTCTCGAGCTTAGATTTAAGTTTCAGCGGGCATCGCGCTCGAAGAAAGAAGAGGCTATATGCCGAAGAGGCCCGGCAAACTGCCACTCAAGAGGGCAACTACCAATGGCTACCCATCCTCTGGGTCATCCAGAGCATGGGAAGTCATTGTTGTTACTACTTTGTCACTATGCTCGCTTTTAGTATATGTAGTCGTAGTAGTAGTTTTTGTTTTTTTAACCGATGTATATATCGGTCCATCCTCCCATTGGGCAAATCGCGATTTTTTTATTAGTGTCGCGACAGATTAATTACGAGTTGAATTAGAGTTGCGAAACAACATCGCGGCTTTTCATTAGTGTGGCGAGAGAATGGTTACGGTTTGAATTAGAGTTGCGATAAAATGATAATCGCGTTTGCTTTAGAGTTGCGAATTACAATATCGTGCTTGTCTTTTGCAATTTTTATTATGAATTTTTAGAATTTCTTTCTGAATTATACGTATCAAAATTTATCCTGTCTTCTATTTTTTTAAATTTGATTTTATAAACGTTAGTTTTTAATTAATTTTATAGTATTGCAAATACCAATACCAGAATATTTGAAGTAGCTTTTTCATATAGTAAATAGTAATCTTCATTGAGTTCACTGTAAAAATTAGCGTTGCGATATTATTCCATCGCGAGTTCTACTAATTTTTCCCTTTAGCGTTGCGACAATGAATGATCGCGTTTTATCCAGTAGAGTTGCGTTTACAGAATGCCCAAACCTTCCGACTGCATTTGTCGGACATTATTCCTGGACCACACGTATAGCTGCAAGAGCTGTACAAGTGTGGTCGTTCATCGGCAACCTCCTAAATGGTTGCACTGCGATATATCGACCCTCCATTCGCGATTTTTCTTATTAGTGTTTCGATATGTTAATCACGGGTTGTATTAGAGTTGCGAAATAACATCGCGGCTTTTTATTAGTGTGGCGAGAGAATGGTTACGGTTTGAATTAGAGTTGCGATAAAATGATAATCGCGTTTGCTTTATAGTTGCGAATTACAATTGCGCGATTGTTTTTTGCAATTTTTATTATAAATTTTTAGAATTTTTTATAGAACTATACGTATCAGAATTTATCCTGTTTTCTATTGATTAAAATTAAATTGTAAAAATGTTAGTTGTCAATTAATTTTATAGTATTGTAAGTAGCAATACCAGAATATTTTTCATATAGTAAATAATAATTTTCATTAAATTCACTTGAAGAGTTAGCGTTGCGATATTGTTCCATCGCGAGTTCTACTTATTTTTCCCTTTAGCGTTGCGATAACGAACGATCGCGTTTCGTTAAGTAGAGTTGCGTTTACAGAATGCCCAAACCCTCCGACTGTATTTGTCGGACACTGTTCTTGGATCACACGATATAGCTGCAAAAGCTATGCAAGTGTGATCGTTCATCGGCAACCTCCTAAATGGTTGCACTACGATCTCTCGCTATTAGTGTTGCGTATTGTTTAAATACGAGTGCGTAGATTTAAATTTATTAGCGTTGCGTATCAAATTTCGGGAATTTTCAGAATTTTTTTTTTAAATGGTAGATTAATTGATATTGCAGATATAACAAAGCACTCTTCGCGTTTGATTTTGAGAATTTCCTGCGTCATAAATATTAGTAGTAAATTAGCGTTGCGAAACAAGAATATTCAGTTCCACTCTCGGCGTGTTGATCGGGTTCATATAGAGTGGAAGACGATCGAATTTTAGTAGCCATTCTGGCTACTGCTTTGTTTATTTTTCAGCGCCCCTTATTAATGCACCCCTTATTACTACGTTTATTACTGAAAATACTGCTATAAACATATTCCTTTGTCAGCGTTAACGTTACCATGACTGCTAAAATAGAGAACTTTATTACGAATGTATAATATATATATATATATTTACATGTATGAAATTGTGAGCGATTTCATGCGTAAAAAAGTATTATAATGAAATATCTTAATGTTGCTATGAGAGCTTGAGATATTTTTAAAAATGTAATTCATTGCGATTGGAATTAATACTGGTGATTGTTCGTTCTTAGAACCATAACTTTTAGAATGTTTTCGACCGCGATATTTTTAATCTTCTAACAGTAATGTAAAATTTTATAAATATTCGAATTTCATTTGCATGAAACAAAACTTCGTTCGCGATAATCGTCACGTTTGTAGCAAAAATTCTAAAAAAAATGATCTATGCACATACCTTTCGGTTGAGTATGTTGCAAATCACTATGTTGTTATAGAAAATAACAGATACTGTCAAAAGTTAAAACACAAAGCAAGTGATTTTATAATAATCGGGTTTTCTCTCATTTTAGTTATTCCGAATGAACTTTTCAATTTTTAATTCAGCTTAAATTCAATTACTTACAATTCTTGTTTTCAACGGAACCCTCGTTTCGATTAAAAATATGCTAATGGTTCTCTATATTTGCTAAAATTTAATCAATAGTAATTTGATCTATAATTGACCATTAGTAATAGTTTACCTTTCACGTACAAAATGTTCTCGTTTTAAAAATGCCTGTTTCTTTCATATACCAAATCCAGTAAGTGAGTTTGTTTCAGATCTATCAATTTACAGAAAATACATTTCAGTTACATATTTGAAAATTTCACAGCATATTAAATATGTATGCTAGATACCCAAATGATTTTTCTTTCATTGTCTGATTGTTCGGGCTTCTTCCTGTTTTCCCATTTTTATATATATAACTTTTCGATATCTTCGTAAGTTTAGCACAACGAGTCGTACGTCTTTTTTGCAAAACTTTAAATTGTATATGCAATATCAATAGTTTCATCTTCCTTCTCTCGTTCCAAGTTAGACAAATGTATCTTTGATACCGAATGTTACCAGTACGATTGCGAATTATTGTACAATTTTGTATTGATCATTGTAATAGTTTTCGTACATTAATCAGATGATTAATTTTTGGAAAACGACTACATCGATCGGTACAAAAATTGTACAATAATTCGATACCAAGCTAAGAACCACGCAGATACAGTCCAGTTTAAATCACGAAAAGCTATGAAGAGAATTTTGGATAATCTAAACAGGACTGCACCGTGGGACACCGTTGGTCCAGTGTGGATCTCCAAATGCCGCGAAAAGAATTTTATGTGATCTAGACTGGACTGCAACGCTGGACACCGTGGGACACCGTGGGACGTCGTGGGACAACGTGGGACAACGTGGGACAACGTGGGACATCACTGGTCCAGTTTGGATCACCAAAAGCCTCTAAGAGAATTTTGGATGATCTAGACTGGACTGCACCGTGGAACACCGTGGGACATCATTGGTTCAGTTTGGATCACCAAAAGCCTCTAAGAGAATTCTGGATGATCTAGACTGGACTACACCGTGGGACACCATTGGTCCAGTTTGGATCACCAAAAGCCTCTAAGAGAATTCTGGATGATGTAGACTGGACTGCACCGTGGGACACCGTGGGACATCACTGGTCCAGTTTGGATCACCAAAAGCCTCTAAGAGAATTTTGGATGATCTAGACTGGACTGCACCGTGGGACACCGTGGGACATCATTGGTCCAGTTTGGATCACCAAAAGCCTCTAAGAGAATTTTGGATGATCTAGACTGGACTGCACCGTGGGACACCGTGGGACATCATTGGTCCAGTTTGGATCACCAAAAGCCTCTAAGAGAATTTTGGATGATCTAGACTGGACTGCACCGTGGGACATCATTGGTCCAGTTTGGATCACCAAAAGCCTCTAAAAGAATTTTGGATGATCTAGACTGGACTGCACCGTGGGACACCGTGGGACATCATTGGTCCAGTTTGGATCACCAAAAGCCTCTAAGAGAATTCTGGATGATCTAGACTGGACTACACCGTGGGACACCATTGGTCCAGTTTGGATCACCAAAAGCCTCTAAGAGAATTCTGGATGATCTAGACTGGACTGCACCGTGGGACACCATTGGTCCGGTTTGGATCACCAAAAGCCTCAAAGAGAATTTTGGATGATCTAGACTGGACTGCACCGTGGGACACCGTGGGACGTCGTTGGACGTCGCTGGACACCGTGGGACGTCGCTGGACACCGTGGGACAACGTGGGACAACGTGGGACACCGTGGGACCTCGTTGGACACCGTGGGACGTCGGTGGACATCGTTGGACACCGTGGGACGTCGTTGGACATCGCTGGACATCGTTGGACATCGCTGGACATCGTTGGACATCGTTGGACAACGTGGGACAACGTGGAACAACGTGGGACAACGTGGGACAACTTGGGACAACGTGGGACAACGTGGGACACCGTGGGACAACGTGGGATGCGTGCGTTTTAGCCTTAATTAGTCATACGATAGGTACCTGTATTATGTATTGTAATGCATTGTAAGCTCATTCTATACAATGGTACTTGTCTATCTTGGAATCAATTCTTCGAGTTTTATCGTTGGAAAAATAAAATTCTTTTCTCTCTTGATCTCCTCGCTTAGCACTTAGAAAAAAAAAATTGTTTTCGCGGTTTATCGGTTCACGATCGCTCAGTTCTTGCAAACTGCCGCGTGGCGTACTCACTCGCGCGTATTCCGGGTACGTGCGGGTCAACGTACACTGGACAACTCTTTGATTCGTAGGTCGCCCAAGAACACCTCTTGTCTCGGTGACTACTCGACGACTGCTCATCGTTTGCCTCGAATCGCGGGCGTTGTCATCACGCTGGTGATACCTGTGAATCTGTCGACGATCAAGTCGCAGGTCCGCAATCCTGTCCGATTGGTACTTCCGTACCTGGACAGGGACCTGCATTTAACGTCCTCCGTAATTCTGTTCGAACCCGCGGGGGTGGACCCCACTGTTCAGTTGGGGCCTTGCCTTCGTAATCCTGTTCAGCGGTCCCTCCCCGGGTTCTTCTTGTTCAGTTGGAGTGTGTTAAATTGCAGGTCCATTTGCTGGACACTGGTATCATCGGCAAGTGCCATCGACCGTGATAAGTTTCAAACGACGTGACAGGAATCGAGCGAAGGTCAATGCTTGGGCTTCCGCTGAACCTCAGGGTTGTCCAGTGGACGGGAGTACGTCACGTAGGCTTGTTAGTTCCTTCGAGAGATCGCGATTACGTTCGTTCCGGGCGAGTCGCTGTTTTTCTTTCATCGTCCGATTGTCGGGGCTCCTTTTCAATAGTAGTAGCCTCACTTCTTATCTTTAGTTCCAAGTTAGACAAATGTATCTTTGATACGGGATGTTGCTGATAGGGTTGCGAATTATTGTACGATGTTTGTACGGATCGATGTAATGTTTGTGTGTGAGATACATGTTGCGTTGTGTGGGAGATAGATATCGCGTCGTGTAAGCTTTGTTTCACGTTTGTAAAGATCGGTGTAACTGCTGCGTAGGAGATAGGTGTTTCGCGGTTAGGCTACGAAGTATCTATCTCTTTACGCAGGCCCATGATCGCGTAGAGTCAGAACTCGACATTCTTGCCAATAGGTTGAATGTCGAGACCGATGCATAACGTTAAATAACTCATGGGCGGGTCTCGTGCGTAGTCACCTCCTCGTGGTGAGACCTGGTAATTGGCATCGTTTTCCAAAAAAAGAAAAAAGAAAAATTAATCAGTCGATCGATCTTTGGAAAACGATGCCAAGCTAAGAACTACGCACCAGTCCAGTTTGTGTCACCAAAAGCGGCGAAAAGCTCAGTGTCAGACTTAAATTTCCAAATCGACAAAATATTCAATTTAATCATCTTAGAAAAACAAGGTACAATAAGTCCACAGATCATTGATCACGGAACTTTTAATAGTAATTACGGCCAAGTACTAGGTAGGAAAACAGAAGGAAACGCTTTTATAGCAAAGGAAGAGAATTTCCAAAGTATTTGAGATATCGCAGAACTCACATTGCTTACTCTACAAAACAAAGTTTTCTTTATAATTTCGGTACCAAGAATTATAGACATGGAATGGGATATAAAGCAAATATACCCCATACCATCTCTCACGAACAAAGTCTTTTTAGCACAATTGGCAGTTAATCCGGTATTCTTAACGTCAGGATTAAATTACACCAATGCCGCTCAAAACTATATGAATAAGCAATGCCGTTCTATATCTAATTATTACATTTCTAAACAAACTCAGCCGATTCACGAGCGCCGAGTAAAACACGATCGTAACTCTGAAATCTTAAGCGCAGATAATACTGTCAAATTCTGTAAGGTGGTAGTTTATAACATCTAAGATATAACTTTCATTCCGCTAAATGGTTGTTACGATCGTTCGCGGAGAGACGCGATCGCGAGAAAAACGCGTAAGCAAGAGGCGGGAATTGTCGCTACGATTCATATAATCGACGGCGCGAAATAGTCGTTCCCCTTGTTTCGATTAAGATAACAGGGGTGGTTCGATGAATTTAACACTGTGTCAACAGGTTAATATAGCGTGTATATTCAACAATAAATGGTACAGTAATAAGATCGTCAGAAATTATTTGGCAATGAATAAAGTTAATGCGTTACAGAAATTCTATTCGACTTTTTATATTTCTCGATATTGGTTAGACTAAGCGACTTTATTCGTCCGAGCTCTCGATGTATGCAGTATGAATTTTCAAACGAGAACCTTAAACCGAACCTTTGTCTTTCCGTGAGACAACCCCCACTACGCTCGGATCACGCCACCGATCGCGGCGATGATAACGTATGCCGACTTCTTTGTGAGAATGGAAGAACGGTCCGAAATCGACGGTTCCAGAACTCGCTGCTTTGTGTGAACTATGCGCTCGTCGAGACATTGTACGTTTTTCGTAAATGTTTTTGGTAAATTTTATAAAAACACGATTTCTACACTAGTGTGCACTTTCCAAAAGATTACAGATAGTTTAAAAATTAAAATGCAACCTGAACGTAAATATATAACCGCTATTTGTACACGAATTTGTTATGGATCAGTAAAATATTACTTGAGTGAGAAGAAAGCGTCAAAGGGGCATAACAAGCGAAAAATATTGAAAAGAATTATCAATGCAATCACAGTTATCGGTAAGCGAGGATTAAGTTACAGAGAGTGTAAATCTGAGGCATCTTAGAGCAGAAAATAAAATAAAAGATTATGGTAACATTTTACATGGTACATTTGCTTAGTAAATATGAGACTCTTTTGAAGGGACACAAAAATGCATAAAAATCACTAAAAAGATCTAAAAAAGATCCCAGATAAAAGTAGGGAATTTTGGATAACGTGGATTTCTAAGATTACAATTAGTAAGTTCATTAAAGTAGTCAGTGCGCACTACTTCAATAGAGAATTACAAAGGAAGCGATCGGATCAAAAATGTTTTCAGTACAAATGGACTGCATGCAAGATATATCATATCAAAAAAAGAAAAACGTTGAATTACTATACGTTATATTTCTAACTTTACTTACAAAAGGTTCTTAGCTATCGTAAAGCGAAAATCTACAACAAGGGAAATTGAGTTTGAGTTTGTAAAACAAATATGGATCGCTAATAAGATTCACGTGTAAATAACTCAAGAGAGACGGTGTGGCAAATGTACAAAGTTAGTGTAAGGGTCTTTTTCGTGGTTGGCAAACGAATATGTCGTGTTTATTCGTGACTCTTAAGAAAAAAGGAATATATGGGAAATTGTACGTAGAGATGCGTAATATCGCAAACTGTTAACTATAGGAAAAACAGGATAGAGATCTAAAGATATCGACTTAAAGAAAGTACTTGGTTTGTTTGCAAAACCAAATGCTGCTTTATACATGGTCGTCACAATTAAATTACTAAAAATTGAAGACTTTTTAATATGCAAATTTAAAACGCGTGCGAAAGGAAAGAAATTTTGCAGATTTACTATTAAAATATGAAAATATGCTTACAGCAGAAATATTAGTATCGACAACATCCTCATCAAAATATCTCCGAACAGGTGGGGTAGGTCCATTTAAAATCCGTAATATAGGAAACGAAACATATGAAAATTTGAAATCATATAGCAATTTTGGAAATGGGATAAAAACTGCTGATATCTTTGTAACGCAGCCTAAAAGTAAATTTACATATTGTAAAAAATATAATCTAGAAATTGACGAATCGCTGCCTGTTACCAGAATAAAACGGAAAAACGGTGCAAAAGGAGAAAGAGCTCCAGATAACTATATAATTAACGTAGAATTCAAAATTATTGAATTTAAGTGTAATTTAATATTTGATGTTGGGTGGGAAAGTATTTATCGTCGTTTTCTAATCAGTAAACCATTATCGCCGATTTTGCCTATCGGAATCCCAAAACTTTTTTCTATGATAGAAAAAAGTGAAACACACATAGACGCGGTAAGGTAAGTTTAGAAAATTTGAAAGACGAGTACGACAATTTCGTTATTCATTATTATCGTTATTCGCTATCAGTGGAATAATTGGAAGAGAATACGAAAACAAGCATTTGCTATAAGCATCATGGAAAAAAGTAAGGTATATCAATATGAAAACGAAGAAATAAATAAAATACTGGAACAACGCCAATCCTGCAACGATGGTGTCGTTTGTTCTTACGAAATATTTAATCAATATAATTTAACAACAAATGCTTGCTCCTTATTGGGATTAACATAGGAATATTTGCTGACATCATCGGTGGCCCAAACACCTTGTGAACGAAGCTGTTCTACTTTAGGATTTATAAAAACTAAATTGCGAAATACCTTGTGACAGAAAAATTTATATTAATGAATGCTTACGGGTGTCAAGAAGGATATTTTATGAAATTATTCAGTATTATTTTAATTATTTAATTATTTAATTATTTTAATTATTTAATTATTTTATAACGTATAACGTTATGTAGTGTTACGTTACAACGTTAAATTGTAT
Organism: Bombus dahlbomii; assembly: GCA_037178635.1. Classification (NCBI taxonomy): domain Eukaryota; kingdom Metazoa; phylum Arthropoda; class Insecta; order Hymenoptera; family Apidae; genus Bombus; species Bombus dahlbomii. Next base: position 21,103,627 of record CM074102.1, read on the forward strand.
TACCTTATAAAGTATAACGTTATACGGTATTATTTTGTAACGTATAATGTTATACGGCATTATTTAATAACGTATAAAGTTATATGATATTATTTTATAACGTATAACGTTATATAATATTATTTTATAACGTATAACGTTATATAGTGTTACGTCATAACGTTATAATGTAATACGTTATAACGTATAACGTTATACGGTAATATTTTATAATGAATAACGTTATTCAGTATTATTTTATAACGTATAACGTTATGTAGTGTTACGTTACAACGTTAAATTGTATTACCTTATAAAGTATAACGTTATACGGTATTATTTAACAACGTATAACGTTATATGGTATTGTTTTACAACGTATAACGTTATATAGTATTATTTTATAACGTATAATGTTATATAGTGATTCCTAATAATGTATAACGTTATATAGTGTTACGTAATAACGTTATACAGCATTACGTTATAACGTATAGCGTTATACGGTATTATTTTGTAACGTATAATGTTATACGGTATTATTTAACAACGTATAACGGTATATGGTACTATTTTATAACGTATAACGTTATATGGTATTATTTTATAACGTATAACGTTATAAAGTGTTACGTTATAACATATTACGTTATATAGTGATACCTAATAACGTATAACGTTATGTAGTGTTACGTTACAACATTATATTGTATTACGTTATAACCTATAACGTTATGAGGTATTATTTTATAACCTATAACGTTATGAGGTATTATTTTATAACGTATAACGTTATATAATATTATTTTATAACGTATAACGTTATGCAGTATTAGGTTATAACGTATAACGTTATATAGTGATACCTAATAACGTATAACGTTATATAGTGTTACGTTATAACGTTATACAGCATTACGTTATAACGTATAGCGTTATACAGTATTACTTTGTAACGTATAATGTTATACGGTATTATAAAATAACGTATAACGTTATATGATATTATTTTATAACGTATAACGTTATATAATATTATTTTATATCGTATAATGTTATGCAGTGTTACGTTGTAACGTATAACGTTATACGGTATTATTTTCTAACATATAACCTTATATAGTATCATTTTATAACGTATAACGTTATATATTATTATTTTATGATGTATTACGCTATATAGCATTATTTCATAACGTATAACGTTATATGGTATTATTTTATAGCGTATAACGTTATATGGTATTATTTTATAACGTCTAACGTTATATGGTATTATTTTATAACGTATATCGTTATATGGTATTATTTTATAACGTATAACGTTATATAGTGTTACATAATAACGTATAACGTTATATAGTGTTACGTTATAACGTTATTCCGCATTACGTTATAGCGTATAATGTTATACGGTATTATTTTGTAACGTATAATGTTATACGGTATTATTTAATATCGTATAACATTATATGGTATTATTTTATAACGTATAACGTTATATGGTAAAATTCTATAACGTATAACGTTATATAGTGTTACGTTATAACGTTATATTTTATTACGTTATAACGTATAACGTTATACGCTATTATTTTGTAACGTATAATGTTATATAGTATTATTTTATAACGTATGACGTTATATATTGTTATTTTAGAGTGTATAACGTTATATAGCATTATTTTATAACGTGTGACGTTATATATTATTATTTTATAATTTATAACGTTATATAGCATCATTTTATAACGTATAACGTTATATGGTATTATTTTATAACGTATAACGTTATGTAGTATTACGTTATAACGTATAACGGTATATAATGTTACCTAATGACGTATAACGTGATATAGTCTTACGTTACAACGTTATATTGTATTACGTTATAACGTATAACGTTATACGGTATCATTTTATAACGTATAACGTTATATGGTATTATCATATAACGTATAACGTTATACAATATTATTTTATAACGTATAACGTTATGCAGTGTTACGCTATAACGTATAACGTTATATAGTGATACCTAATAATGTATAACGTAATATAGTGTTATGTTATAATGTTATATTGTATTACGTTATAACGTATAACGTTATGCGGTATTATTTTACAACGCATAACGTTATCTGGTATTATTTTATAACGTTTAACGTTATATAATATCATTTTATAACATATAACGTTATGTAGAGTTACGTTATAACGTATAACGTTATGTAGTGTTACGTTATAACGTATAACGTTATATAGTGATACCTAATAACGTATAACGTTATATAGTGTTACGTTATAACGTTATATTGTATTACGTTATAACGTATATAGTTATACGGTATTATTTTATAACGTATAACATTATATAGTATTATTTTATAACGTATGTATTATGTAGTGTTACGTTATAACGTGTAACGTTATATAGTGATACCTAATAACGTGTAACGTTATATAGTACTACATTATGAAGTTATACAGAATTACGTTATAACGTATAACGTTATACGGTATTATTTTGTAACGTATAATGTTATACGGCATTATTTAATAACGTATAAAGTTATATGATATTATTTTATAACGTATAACGTTATATAATATTATTTTATAACGTATAACGTTATATAGTGTTACGTCATAACGTTATAATGTAATACGTTATAACGTATAACGTTATACGGTACTATTTTATAATGAATAACGTTATTCAGTATTATTTTATAACGTATAACGTTATGTAGTGTTACGTTACAACGTTAAATTGTATTACCTTATAAAGTATAACGTTATACGGTATTATTTTGTAACGTATAATGTTATACGGCATTATTTAATAACGTATAAAGTTATATGATATTATTTTATAACGTATAACGTTATATAATATTATTTTATAACGTATAACGTTATATAGTGTTACGTCATAACGTTATAATGTAATACGTTATAACGTATAAAGTTATACGGTACTATTTTATAATGAATAACGTTATTCAGTATTATTTTATAACGTATAACGTTATGTAGTGTTACGTTACAACGTTAAATTGTATTACCTTATAAAGTATAACGTTATACGGTATTATTTTGTAACGTATAATGTTATACGGCATTATTTAATAACGTATAAAGTTATATGATATTATTTTATAACGTATAACGTTATATAATATTATTTTATAACGTATAACGTTATATAGTGTTACGTCATAACGTTATAATGTAATACGTTATAACGTATAACGTTATACGGTACTATTTTATAATGAATAACGTTATTCAGTATTATTTTATAACGTATAACGTTATGTTGTGATACCTAATAACGTATAACGTTATATAGTGTTACGTTATAACGTTATACAGCATTACGTTATAACGTATAGTGTTATACCGTATTACCTTATAAAGTATAACGTTATACGGTATTATTTAACAACGTATAACGTTATATGGTATTCTTTTACAACGTATAACGTTATATAGTATTATTTTATAACGTATAATGTTATATAGTGATTCCTAATAATGTATAACGTTATATAGTGTTACGTAATAACGTTATACAGCATTACGTTATAACGTATAGCGTTATACGGTATTATTTTGTAACGTATAATGTTATACGGTATTATTTAACAACGTATAACGTTATATGGTACTATTTTATAACGTATAACGTTATATGGTATTATTTTATAACGTATAACGTTATATAGTGTTACGTTATAACATATTACGTTATATAGTGATACCTAATAACGTATAACGTTATGTAGTGTTACGTTACAACATTATATTGTATTACGTTATAACCTATAACGTTATGAGGTATTATTTTATAACCTATAACGTTATGAGGTATTATTTTATAACGTATAACGTTATGCAGTGTTAGGTTATAACGTATAACGTTATATAGTGATACCTAATAACGTATAACGTTATATAGTGTTACGTTATAACGTTATACAGCATTACGTTATAACGTATAATGTTATACAGTATTACTTTGTAACGTATAATGTTATACGGTATTATAAAATAACGTATAACGTTATATGATATTATTTTATAACGTATAACGTTATATAATATTATTTTATAACGTATAACGTTATATAATGTTACGTTATAACGTTATATTGTATTACGTTATAACGTATAACGTTATACAGTATTATTCTATAACGTATAACGTTATATAATATTATTTTATAACGTATAACGTTATATGATATTATTTTATAACGTATAACGTTATATAATATTATTTTATAACGTATAACGTTATATAATGTTACGTTATAACGTTATATTGTATTACGTTATAACGTATAACGTTATACAGTATTATTCTATAACGTATAACGTTATATGTTATTATTTTATAACGTATAAAGTTATATGATATTATTTTATAACGTATAACGTTATGTAGTGTTACGTTATAACGTATAACGTTATATAGTGATACCTAATAACGTATAACGTTATATAGTGTTACGTTATAACGTTATACAGCATTACGTTATAACGTATAGTGTTATACGGTATTACTTTGTAACGTATAATGTTATACGGTATTATAAAATATGGTATAACGTTATACGGTATTATTTTATAACGTATGACGTTATATGGTATTATTTTATAACGTATAACGTTATATAGCATTATTTTGTAACCGATTACGTTATATAGTATTATTTTATAACGTATAACGTTATATAGTGTTACGTTACAACGTATAATGTTATACGGTATTATTTTCTAACGTATAATGTTATACGGTATTATTTAATAACGTATAACGTTATATGCTATTATTTTATAACGTAAAACGTTATATGTTATTATTTTATAACGTATATCGTTATATAATATTATTTTATATCGTATAATGTTATGCAGTGTTACGTTGTAACGTATAACGTTATACGGTATTATTTTCTAACATATAACCATATATAGTATCATTTTATAACGCTTAACGTTACATATTATTATTTTATGATGTATTACGTTATATAGCATTATTTCATAACGTATAACGTTATATGGTATTATTTTATAGCGTATAACGTTATATGGTATTATTTTATGACGTCTAACGTTATATGGTATTATTTTATAACGTATATCGTTATATGGTATTATTTTATAACGTATAACGTTATATAGTGTTACATAATAACGTATAACGTTATATAGAGTTACGTTGTAACGTTATTCCGCATTACGTTATAGCGTATAATGTTATACGGTATTATTTTGTAACTTATAATGTTATATAGTATTATTTTATAACGTATAACGTTATATATTATTATTTTATAATGTATAACGTTATATAGCATTATTTTATAACGTGTGACGTTATATATTATTATTTTATAATTTATAACGATATAGCATCATTTTATAACGTATAACGTTATATGGTATTATTTTATAACGTATAACGTTATGTAGTGTTACGTTATAACGTATAACGATATATAATGTTACCTAATAACGTATAACGTGATGTAGTCTTACGTTACAGCGTTATATTGTATTATGTTATAACGTATAACGTTATACGGTATCATTTTGTAAGGTATAACGTTATATGGTATTATCATATAACGTATAACGTTATCTAATATTATTTTATAACGTATAACGTTATGCAGTGTTACGCTATAACGTATAACGTTATATAGTGATACCTAATAATGTATAACGTAATATAGTGTTACGTTATAATGTTATATTGTATTACGTTATAACGTATAACGTTATGCGGTATTATTTTACAACGCATAACGTTATCTGGTATTATTTTATAACGTTTAACGTTATATAATATTATTTTATAACATATAACGTTATGTAGAGTTACGTTGTAACGTATAACGTTATGTAGTGTTACGTTATAACGTATAACGTTATGTAATGTTACCTAATAACGTATAACGTGATGTAGTCTTACGTTACAACGTTATATTGTGTTACGTTATAACGTGTAACGTTATACGGTATCATTTTATAACGTATAACGTTATATGGTATTATTATATAACGTATAACGTTATATAATATTATTTTATAACGTATAACGTTATGCAGTGTTACGTTATAACGTATAACGTTATATAGTGATACCTAATAACGTATAACGTTATATAGTGATACGTTATAACGTTATACAGCATTACGTTATAACGTATAGTGCTATACGGTATTACTTTGTAACGTATAATGTTATACGGTAGTATTTTATAACGCAAAACGTTATATAATATTATTTTATAACGTATAACGTTTTGTAGTGTTACGTTATAACGTATAACGTTATATAGTGATACCTAATAACGTATAACGTTATGTAGTGTTACGTTATAACGTCATATTGTACTACGTTATAACGTACAACGTTATACGGTATTATTTTATAACGTATAACGTTATATGGTACTATTTTATAACGTGTAACGTTATATAATATTATTCTATGACGTATAACGTTATGTAGTGTTACGTTATAAGGTATAAGGATATATGGTGTTACGATATAACGTATAACGTTATATAGTGTTACGTTATAACGTTATATTCTATTACGTTAGAACGTATAACATTATACGGTATTATTTTATAACGGATAACGTTATATGATATTAATTTATAACGTATAACGTTATATGGTATTATTTCATATTGTATAATGTTACATAATATTATTTTATAAGGTATACCGTTATGTGGTGTTATGTTATAACGTATAACGTTATATAGTGTTTCGTTATAAAGTTGTATTGTATTACGTTAGAACGTATAACGTTATACGGTATTATTTTATAACGGATAACGTTATATGGTACTATTTTATAACGTATAACGTTATATAGTTTTTCGTTATAACGTTGTATTGTATTACGTTATAACGTATAACGTTGTATAGTGTTACGTTATAACGTTATATCGTATTACGTTATTACGTATAACGTTATAAGTTATTATTTTATAACGTATAACGTTATAACTTATTAATTTGTAACGCATAACGTTATATGGTATTATTTTATAACGCATAACGTTATGTAGTGTTACGTTATAACGTTATATTATATTACGTTAGAACGTATAACGTTATACGGTATTATTTTATAATGTTTAACGTTATATGATATTATTTTATAACGTATAACGTTATGTAGTGTTACGTTATATAGTGTAATTATAGTGTAATTATATGGTATTATTTAATAACGTATAACGTTATATGGTATTATTTTATAACGTATAACGTTATACGGTATTATTTTATAACGGATAACGTTATATGATATTATTTTATAACGTATAACGTTATGTAGTGTTACGTTATAACGTATAACGTTATGTAGTGTTACGTTATAACGTATAACGTTATGTAGTGTTACGTTATAACGTATAACGTTATATGATATTATTTTATAACGTATAACGTTATGTAGTGTTACGTTATAACGTATAACGTTATGTAGTGTTACGTTATAACGTATAACGTTATGTAGTGTTACGTTATAACGTATAACGTTATATGATATTATTTTATAACGTAAAACGTTATATGGTATTATTTTATAACATATAACGTTATGCAGTGTTACGTTATAACGTATAACGTTATATAGTTTTTCGTTATAACGTTGTATTGTATTACGTTATAACGTATAACGTTGTATAGTGTTACGTTATAAAGTTGTATTGTATTACGTTATTACGTATAACGTTATTCGGCATTACTTAATAACGTATAACGTTATATGGTATTATATTATAACGTATAACTTTATATGGTATTATTTAATAACGTATAACGTTATATGGTATCATTTCATAACGTATAACGTTTTATAATATTATTCTATAAGGTATAACGTTATGTGCTGTTACGTTATAACGTATAACGTTATATAGTGTTACGTTATAACGATATATTGTGTTACGTTATAATATATAACGTTATAAGTTATTATTTTATAACGTATAACGTTATAACTTATTAATTTGTAACGCATAACGTTATATGGTATTATTTTATAACGCATAACGTTATATGGTGTTATTTTATAACGTATAACGTTATATGGTATTAATTTATAACCTATAACGTTATGTAGTGTTACGGTATAACGTATAACGTTATATAGTGTTTCGTTATAACGTTGTATTGTATTACGTTAGAACATATAACGTTATACGGTATTATTTTATAACGTATAGCGTTATATAATATTAATTTATAACGTATAACGTTATATAGTGTTACGTTATAACGTATAACGTTATGTAGTGTTACGATATAACGTATAACGTTATATAGTGTTTCGTTATAACGTTGTATTGTATTACGTTAGAACGTATAACGTTATACGGTATTATTTTATAACGTATAACGTTATATGGTATTATTTTATAACGTATAACGTTATGTAGTGTTACGTTATAACGTTATATTATATTACGTTAGAACGTATAACGTTATACGGTATTATTTTATAATGTTTAACGTTATATGATATTATTTTATAACGTATAACGTTATGTAGTGTTACGTTATATAGTGTAATTATAGTGTAATTATATGGTATTATTTAATAACGTATAACGTTATATGGTATTATTTTATAACGTATAACGTTATATGGTATTATTTTATAACGTATAACGTTATGTAGTGTTACGTTATAACGTTATATTGTACTACGTTATAACGTACAACGTTATACGGTATTATTTTGTAACGTATAATGTTATACGGTATTATTTAACAACGTATAACGTTATATGGTACTATTTTATAACGTATAACGTTATATGGTATTATTTTATAACGTATAACGTTATATAGTGTTACGTTATAACGTATAACGTTATGTAGTGTTACGATATAACGTATAACGTTATATAGTGTTTCGTTATAACGTTATATTGTACTACGTTATAACGTACAACGTTATACGGTATTATTTTATAACGTATAACGTTATATGGTATTATTTTATAACGCATAACGTTATGCAGTGTTACGTTATAACGAATAACGTTATATGGTGTTACGTTATAACGTTATATTGTATTACGTTAGGACGTATAACGTTATACGGTATTATATTATAACGGATAACGTTATATGGTATTATTTTATAACGTATAACGTTATGCAGTGTTACGTTATAACGAATAACGTTATATGGTGTTACGTTATAACGTTATATTGTATTACGTTAGGACGTATAATGTTATACGGTATTATTTTATAACGGATAATGTTATATGGTACTATTTTTTAACGTATAACGTTATATAATATTATTTTATAACGTATAACGTTATATAGTGTTACGTTATATCGTATAACGCTATGTAGTGTTACGTTATAACGTATAACGTTATATAGTGTTAAGTTATAACGTCATATTGTATTACGTTATAACGTATAACGTTATACAGTATTATTCTATAACGTATAACGTTATATAATATTATTTTATAACGTATAACGTTATATGATATTATTTTATAACGTATAACGTTATATAATATTATTTTATAACGTATAACGTTATATAATGTTACGTTATATCGTTATATTATATTACGTTATAACGTATAACTTTATACAGTATTATTCTATAACGTATAACGTTATATGTTATTATTTTATAACATATAACGTTATATGATCTTATTTTATAACGTATAACGTTAAGTGGTGTTACGTTATATCGTATAACGTTATATAGTGATACCTAATAACGTATAACGTTATATAGTGTTACGTTATAACGTTATACAGCATTACGTGATAACGTATAGTGTTATGCGGTATTACTTTGTAACGTATAATGTTATACGGTATTATAAAATAACGTATAACGTTATATGGTATTATTTTATAACGTATAACGTTATATGGTATTATTTTATAACGTATAGCGTTATGTAGTGTTTCGTCATAACGTATAACGTTGTATAATGTTACCTAATAACGTATAACGTGATGTAGTCTTACGTTACAACGTTATATTGTATTACGTTATAACGTATAACATTATACGGTATCATTTTATAACGTATAACGTTATATGGTATTATTTTATAACGAATAACGTTATATAATATTATTTTATAACGTATAACGTTATGCAGTGTTACCTTATAACGTATAACGTTATATAGTGTTACGTTATAACGTTATATTATATTACGTTAAAACGTATAACGTTATACGGTATTATTTTATAACGTATGAAGTTATATGGTATTATTTTATAACGTATAACGTTATATAGCATTATTTTGTAACGTATTACGTTATATAGTATTAATTTATAACGTATAACGTTATATAGTGTTACGTTATAACGTATAATGTTATACGGTATTATTTTCTAACGTATAATGTTATACGGTATCATTTTATAACGTATAACGTTATATGGTATTATTTTATAACGTATATCGTTATATGGTATTATTTTATAACGTATAACGTTATATAGTGTTACGTTATAACGTTATATTGTATTACGTTATAACGTATAACGTTATAAGCTATTATTTTGTAACGTATAATGTTATATAGTATTATTTTATAACGTATAACGTTATATATTATTATTTTATAATGTATAACATTATATAGCATTATTTTATAACGTGTGACGTTATATATTATTATTTTATAATTTATAACGTTATATAGCATTATTTTATAACGTATAACGTTATATGGTATTATTTTATAACGTATAAGGTTATGTAGTGTTACGTTATAACGTATAACGTTATATAATGTTACCTAATAACGTATAACGTGATGTAGTCTTACGTTACAACGTTATATCTTATTATTTTATAACGTATGACGTTATGTAGTGTTACGTTATAACGTTACATTGTATTACGTTATATCGTATAACGTTATATGATAATATTTTATAACGTATAACGTTATATAATATTATTTTATAACGTATAATGTTATATAGTATTATTTTATAACGTATAACGTTATATGATATTATTTTATAACGTATAACGTTATATAATATTATTTTATAACGTATAACGTTATATAATGTTACGTTATCACGTTATATTGTATTACGTTATAACGTATAACGTTATACAGTATTATTCTATAACGTATAACGTTATATGTTATTATTTTATAATGTATAACATTATATAGCATTATTTTATAACGTGTGACGTTATATATTATTATTTTATAATTTATAACGTTATATAATATTATTTTATAACGTATAACGTTATGCAGTGTTACATTATAACGTATAACGTTATATAGTGTTACGTTATAACGTTATATTATATTACGTTAAAACGTATAACGTTATACGGTATTATTTTATAACGTATGAAGTTATATGGTATTATTTTATAACGTATAACGTTATATAATATTATTTTATAACGTATAACGTTATATATTATTATTTTATAACGTCTAACGTTATATGGTATTATTTTATAACGTATATCGTTATATGGTATTATTTTATAACGTATAACGTTATATAGTGTTACGTTATAACGTTATATTGTATTACGTTATAACGTATAACGTTATAAGCTATTATTTTGTAACGTATAATGTTATATAGTATTATTTTATAACGTATAACGTTATATATTATTATTTTATAATGTATGACATTATATAGCATTATTTTATAACGTGTGACGTTATATATTATTATTTTATAATTTATAACGTTATATAGCATCATTTCATAACGTATAACGTTATATGGTATTATTTTATACCGTATAACGTTATGTAGTTTTACGTTATAACGTATAACGTTATATAATGTTACCTAATAACGTATAACGTGATGTAGTCTTACGTTACAACGTTATATTGTATTACGTTATAACGTATAACGTTATGTAGTGTTACGATATAACGTATAACGTTATATAGTGTTTCGTTATAACGTTATATTGTACTACGTTATAACGTACAACGTTATACGGTATTATTTTATAACGTATAACGTTATATGGTATTATTTTATAACGCATAACGTTATATGGTGTTATTTTATAACGTATAACGTTATATGGTATTAATTTATAACGTATAACGTTATGTAGTGTTACGTTATAACGTATAACGTTATATAGTGTTTCGTTATAACGTTTTATTGTGTTTCGTTAGAACGTATAACTTTATACGGTATTATTTTATAACGGATAACGTTATATGGTACTATTTTATAACGTATAACGTTATGTAGTGTTACGTTATAACGTATAACGTTATATAGTGTTTCGTTATAACGTTTTATTGTGTTTCGTTAGGACGTATAACTTTATACGGTATTATTTTATAACGGATAATGTTATATGGTATTATTTTTTAACGTATAACGTTATATAATATTATTTTATAACGTATAACGTTATATAGTGTTACGTTATAACGTTATATTATATTACGTTATAACGTATAACGTTATACAGTATTATTCTATAACGTATAACGTTATATGTTATTATTTTATAACATATAACGTTATATGTTATTATTTTATAACAGATAACGTTATATGATCTTATTTTATAACGTATAACGTTATATAGTGTTACGTTATAACGTTATACAGCATTACGTGATAACGTATAGTGTTATGCGGTATTACTTTGTTACGTATAATGTTATACGGTATTATAAAATAACGTATAACGTTATATGGTATTATTTTATAACGTATAACGTTATATGGTATTATTTTATAACGTATAGCGTTATGTAGTGTTTCGTCATAACGTATAACGTTGTATAATGTTACCTAATAACGTATAACGTGATGTAGTCTTACGTTACAACGTTATATTGTATTACGTTATAACGTATAACATTATACGGTATCATTTTATAACGTATAACGTTATATGGTATTATTTTATAACGAATAACGTTATATAATATTATTTTATAACGTATAACGTTATGCAGTGTTACGTTGTAACGTATAATGTTATACGGTATTATTTTCTAACATATAACGTTATATAGTATCATTTTATAACGTATAACGTTATATATTATTATTTTATAACGTCTAACGTTATATGGTATTATTTTATAACGTATATCGTTATATGGTATTATTTTATAACGTATAACGTTATATAGTGTTACGTTATAACGTTATATTGTATTACGTTATAACGTATAACGTTATAAGCTATTATTTTGTAACGTATAATGTTATATAGAATTATTTTATAACGTATAACGTTATATATTATTATTTTATAATGTATAACATTATATAGCATTATTTTATAACGTGTGACGTTATATATTATTATTTTATAATTTATAACGTTATATAGCATTATTTTATAACGTATAACGGTATATGGTATTATCATATAACGTATAACGTTATATAATATTATTTTATAACGTATAACGTTATGCAGTGTTGCGCTATAACGTATAACGTTAAATAGTGATACCTAATAACGTATAACGTTATATAGTGATACGTTATAACGTTATACAGCATCACGTTATAACGTATAGTGCTATACGGTATTACTTTGTAACGTATAATGTTATACGGTATTATAAAATAACGTATAACGTTATATGATAATATTTTATAAAGTATAACGTTATATAATATTATTTTATAACGTATAACGTTATATAGTATTATTTTATAACGTATAATGTTATGTGTGCTTATTTTATAACGTATAACGTTATATCGTATTATTTTATAACGTATAACGTTATGTAGTGTTACGTTATAACGTTACATTGTATTACGTTATATCGTATAACGTTATACGGTATTGTTTTACAACGTATAACGTTATATAGTATTATTTTATAACGTATAATGTTATATAGTGATTCCTAATAACGAATAACGTTATATAGTTTACGTTATAGCGTTATAATGCATTATGTTATAACGTATCATGTTATACGGTATTACTTTGTAACGTATAATGTTATACGGTATTATAAAATAACGTATAACGTTATATGATATTATTTTATAACGTATAACTTTATATAATATTATTTTATAACGTATAACGTTATATAATGTTACGTTATAACGTTATATTGTATTACGTTATAACGTATAACGTTATACAGTATTATTCTATAACGTATAACGTTATATAATATTATTTTATAACGTATAACGTTATATGATATTATTTTATAACGTATAACGTTATATAATATTATTGTATAACGTATAACGTTATATAATGTTACGTTATAACGTTATATTGTATTACGTTATAACGTATAACGTTATACAGTATTATTCTATAACGTATAACGTTATATGTTATTATTTTATAATGTATAACATTATATAGCATTATTTTATAACGTGTGACGTTATATATTATTATTTTATAATTTATAACGTTATATAGCATCATTTTATAACGTATAACGTTATATGGTATTATTTTATAACGTATAACGTTATGTAGTGTTACGTTATAACGTATAGCGTTATATAATGTTACCTAATAACGTATAACGTGATGTAGTCTTACGTTACAACGTTATATTGTATTACGTGATAACGTATAGTGTTATACGGTATTACTTTGTAACGTATAATGTTATAAGGTATTATAAAATAACGTATAACGTTATATGGTATTATTTTATAACGTATAACGTTATATGGTATTATTTTATAACGTATAGCGTTATGTAGTGTTTCGTCATAACGTATAACGTTGTATAATGTTACCTAATAACGTATAACGTGATGTAGTCTTACGTTACAACGTTATATTGTATTACGTTATAACGTATAACATTATACGGTATCATTTTATAACGTATAACGTTATATGGTATTATTTTATAACGAATAACGTTATATAATATTATTTTATAACGTATAACGTTATGCAGTGTTACATTATAACGTATAACGTTATATAGTGTTACGTTATAACGTTATATTATATTACGTTAAAACGTATAACGTTATACGGTATTATTTTATAACGTATGAAGTTATATGGTATTATTTTATAACGTATAACGTTATATAATATTATTTTATAACGTATAACGTTATATATTATTATTTTATAACGTCTAACGTTATATGGTATTATTTTATAACGTATATCGTTATATGGTATTATTTTATAACGTATAACGTTATATAGTGTTACGTTATAACGTTATATTGTATTACGTTATAACGTATAACGTTATAAGCTATTATTTTGTAACGTATAATGTTATATAGTATTATTTTATAACGTATAACGTTATATATTATTATTTTATAATGTATAACATTATATAGCATTATTTTATAACGTGTGACGTTATATATTATTATTTTATAATTTATAACGTTATATAGCATCATTTTATAACGTATAACGTTATATGGTATTATTTTATACCGTATAACGTTATGTAGTGTTACGTTATAACGTATAACGTTATATAATGTTACCTAATAACGTATAACGTGATGTAGTCTTACGTTACAACGTTATATTGTATTACGTTATAACGTATAACGTTATACGGTATCATTTTATAACGTATAACGTTATATGGTATTATCATATAACGTATAACGTTATATAATATTATTTTATAACGTATAACGTTATGCAGTGTTACGCTATAACGTATAACGTTATATAGTGATACCTAGTAATGTATAACGTTATATAGTGTAACGTTATAGTGTTATATTGTATTACGTTATAACGTATAACGTTATGCGGTATTATTTTACAACGCATAACGTTATCTGGTATTATTTTATAACGTTTAACGTTATATAATATTATTTTATAACATATAACGTTATGTAGAGTTACGTTATAACGTATAACATTATGTAGTGTTACGTTATAACGTATAACGTTACATATTGTTACCTAATAACGTATAACGTGATGTAGTCTTACGTTACAACGTTATACTGTATTACGTTTGAACGTATAACGTTATACGGTATCATTTAATAACGTATAACGTTATATGGTATTATTATATAACGTACAACGTTATATAATATTATTTTATAACGTATAACGTTATGCAGTGTTACGTTATAACGTATAACGTTATATAATGATACCTAATAACGTATAACGTTATATAGTGATACGTTATAACGTTATACAGCATTACGTTATAACGTATAGTGCTATACGGTATTACTTTGTAACGTATAATGTTATACGGTATGATAAAATAACGTATAACGTTATATGATAATATTTTATAACGTATAACGTTATATAATATTATTTTATAACGTATAACGTTATGTGGTATTATTTTATAACGTATAACGTTATATAGTGTTACGTTATAACGTTATACTGCATTACGTTATAACGTATAATGTTATACGGTATTATTTTGTAACGTACAATGTTATACGGTAGCATTTAAAAACGTATAACGTTATATGCTATTATTTGATAACGTATAACGTCATATGGTATTATTTTATAACGTATAACGTTATATAATATTATTTTATAACGTATAACGTTATGTAGTGTTACGTTATAACGTATAACGTTATATAGTGTTACGTTATAACGTTATATTCTATTACGTTAGAACGTATAACGTTGTACGGTATTATTTAATAATGTATAACGTTATATGGTATTATTTTATAACGTGTAACGTTATATAATATTATTTTATAACGTATAACGTTAAGTAGTGTTACGTTATAAGGTAATACGATATATGGTGTTACGATATAACGTATAACGTTATATAGTGTTACGTTATAACGTTATATTCTATTACGTTAGAACGTATAACATTATACGGTATTATTTTATAACGGATAACATTATATGATATTATTTTATAACGTATAACGTTATGTAGTGTTACGTTATAACGTATAACGTTATATAGTGTTACGTTATAACGTTATATTGTATTACGTTAGAACGTATAACGTTGTACGGTATTATTTAATAACGTATAACGTTATATGGTATTATTTTATAACGTGTAACGTTATATAATATTATTTTATAACGTGTAACGTTATGTAGTGTTACGTTATAAAGTATAACGATATATGGTGTTACGATATAACGTATAACGTTATATAGTGTTACGTTATAACGTTATATTGTATTACGTTAGGACGTATAACGTTATACGGTATTATTTTATAACGGATAACGTTATATGGTATTATTTTATAACGTATAACGTTATGCACTGTTACGTTATAACGAATAACGTTATATGGTGTTACGTTATAACGTTATATTGTATTACGTTAGGACGTATAATGTTATACGGTATTATTTTATAACGGAAAACGTTATATGGTATTATTTTATAACGTATAACGTTATATAATATTACTTTATAACGTATAACGTTATATAGTGTTACGTTATAACGTATAACGTTATATAGTGTTAAGCTATAACGTTATATTGTATTACGTTCTAACGTATAACGTTATACGTTATTATTTTATAACGTATAACGTTATATAGTATTATTTTATAACGTATAATGTTATATGGGTTTATTTTATAACGTATAACGTTATATGGTATTATTTTATAACGTATAACGTTATGTAGTGTTACGTTATAACGTTACATTGTATTACGTTATATCGTATAACGTTATACGGTATTGTTTTACAACGTATAACGTTGTATAGTATTATTTTATAACGTATAATGTTATATAGTGATTCCTAATAACGAATAACGTTATATAGTTTACGTTATAGCGTTATAATGCATTACGTTATAGCGTATAATGCTATACGGTATTATTTTATAACGTATAACGTTATATGTTATTATTTTATAACGTATAACGTTATGTAGTGTTACGTCATAACGTATAACGTTATATAGTGTTTCGTTATAACGTTGTATTGTATTACGTTAGAACGTATAACGTTATACGGTATTATTTTATAACGTATAACGTTATATGGTATTATTTTATAACGTGTAACGTTATGCAGTGTTACGTTATAACGAATAACGTTATATGGTGTTACGTTATAACGTTACATTGTATTACGTTAAAATGTATAACGCTATACGGTATTATTTTATAACGTTTAACGTTATATGGTATTATTTTATAACGTATAACGTTATATAATATTATTTTATAACGTATAACGTTGTGTAGTGTTACGTTATAACGTATAACGTTATGTGTTAATATTTTATAACGTATAACGTAATATAATATTATTTTATAACGTATAACGTTGTGTAGTGTTACGTTATAACGTATAACGTTATGTGTTAATATTTTATAACGTATAACGTAAGATAATATTATTTTATAACGTATAACGTTGTGTAGTGTTACGTTATAACGTATAACGTTATGTAGTGTTACGTTATAACGTATAACGTTATATATTGATACCCAATAACGTATAACGTTATATTGTGTTACGATATAACGTTATATCGTATCACGTTAAAATTTATAACTTTGTACGGTATTATTTTGTAACGTATATCGTTATGTAGTGTTACGTTATAACGTATAACGTTATATAGTGTTACGTTATAACGTTGTATTATATTACGTTATCACGTATAACGTTATATGGTATTATATTATAACGTATAACGTTATACGGTATTATTTTATAACGTATAACGTTATGTAGTGACACCTAATAAGGTATAACGTTATATAGTGTTACGTTATAACGTTATATCGTATTACGTTAAAATGTATAACGTTATACGGTATTATTTTATAACGTATAACGTTATATGGTATTATTTTATAACAAATAACGTTATATAATATTTATTTTATAAGCTATAACGTTATGTGGTGTTACGTTATAACGTATAACGTTATATAGTGTAACGTTATAACGCTACATTGTATTACTTTATAACGCATAACGTTATACGGTATTTCTTAATAACGTATAACGTTATATGGTATTATTTTATAACGTATAACGTTATATGGTATTATTTTATAACGTATAACGTTATATGGTATGAGTTTATAACGTATAACGATACATGGTTTTATTTTATAACGTATAACGTTATATGGTATTATTTTATAACATATAACGTTATGTAGTGTTACGTTAGAACGTATAACGTTGTACGGTATTATTTAATAACGTATAACGTTATATGGTATTATTTTATAACGTATATCGTTATGTAGTGTTACGTTATAACGTATAACGTTATATAGTGATACCTAATAACGTATAACGTTATGTAGTGTTACGTAATAACGTTATATTGTATTACCTTATAACGTACAACGTTATACGGTATTATTTTATAACGTATAACGTTATATGGTATTAGTTTATAACGTGTAACGTTATATAATATTATTTTATAACGTATAACGATATGTAGTCTTACGTTATAACCTTGTATTGAATTACGTTAGAACGTATAACGATATACGGTATTATTTCATAACGTATATCCTTATACAATGTTACGTTATAACGTATAACGTTATATAGTGTTACGTTATAACGTTGTATTATATGTTAACGTATAACGTTATATAGTGATACCTAATAACGTATAACGTTATATAGTGTTACGTTATAACGTTATATCGTATTACGTTAAAATTTATAACGTTATACGGTATTATTTTATAATGTATAACGTCATACGGTATTATTTCATAACGTATATCGTTATATAATGTTACGTTATAACGTATAACGTTATATAGTGTTACGTTAAAACGTTACATTGTATTACGTTAAAATGTATAACGCTATACGGTATTATTTTATAACGGATAACGTTATATAATATTATTTTATAACGTATAACGTTATGTAGTGTTACGTAATAACGTTATATTGTATTACCTTATAACGTACAACGTTATACGGTATTATTTTATAACGTATAACGTTATATGGTATTATTTTATAACGTATAACGTTATGTAGTGTTACGTTATAACGTGTAACGTTATATAGTGTTTCGTTATAACGTTGTATTGTATTACGTTAGAACGTATAACGTTATACGGTATTATTTTATAACAAAAACGTTATATGGTATTATTTTATAACGTATAACGTTATATAATATTATTTTATAACGTATAACGTTCTGTAGTGTTACTTATTAACGAATAACGTTATATGGTATTATATTATAACGTATAACGTTATGTGGTGTTACGTTATAACGTATAACGTTATATAGTGTAACGTTATAACGCTACATTGTATTACTTTATAACGCATAACGTTATACGGTATTTCTTAATAACGTATAACGTTATATGGTATTAGTTTATAACGTGTAACGTTATATAATATTATTTTATAACGTATAACGATATGTAGTGTTACGTTATAACCTTGTATTGAATTACGTTAGAACGTATAACGATATACGGTATTATTTCATAACGTTTATCCTTATACAATGTTACGTTATAACGTATAACGTTATATAGTGTTACGTTATAACGTTGTATTATATGTTAACGTATAACGTTATATAGTGATACCTAATAACGTATAACGTTATATAGTGTTACGTTATAACGTTATATCGTATTACGTTAAAATTTATAACGTTATACGGTATTATTTTATAATGTATAACGTTATACGGTATTATTTCATAACGTATATCGTTATATAATGTTACGTTATAACGTATAACGTTATATAGTGTTACGTTAAAACGTTACATTGTATTACGTTAAAATGTATAACGCTATACGGTATTATTTTATAACGGATAACGTTATATAATATTATTTTATAACGTATAACGTTATGTAGTGTTACGTAATAACGTTATATTGTATTACCTTATAACGTACAACGTTATACGGTATTATTTTATAACGTATAACGTTATATGGTATTATTTTACAACGTATAACGTTATGTAGTGTTACGTTATAACGTGTAACGTTATATAGTGTTTCGTTATAACGTTGTATTGTATTACGTTAGAACGTATAACGTTATACGGTATTATTTTATAACAAAAACGTTATATGGTATTATTTTATAACGTATAACGTTATGTAGTGTTACGTCATAACGTATAACGTTATATAGTGTTTCGTTATAACGTTGTATTGTATTACGTTAGAACGTATAACGTTATACGGTATTATTTTATAACGTATAACGTTATATGGTATTATTTTATAACGTGTAACGTTATGCAGTGTTACGTTATAACGAATAACGTTATATGGTGTTACGTTGTAACGTTACATTGTATTACGTTAAAATGTATAACGCTATACGGTATTATTTTATAACGTTTAACGTTATATGGTATTATTTTATAACGTATAACGTTATATAATATTATTTTATAACGTATAACGTTGTGTAGTGTTACGTTATAACGTATAACGTTATGTGTTAATATTTTATAACGTATAACGTAATATAATATTATTTTATAACGTATAACGTTGTGTAGTGTTACGTTATAACGTATAACGTTATGTGTTAATATTTTATAATGTATAACGTAAGATAATATTATTTTATAACGTATAACGTTGTGTAGTGTTACGTTATAACGTATAACGTTATGTAGTGTTACGTTATAACGTATAACGTTATATATTGATACCCAATAACGTATAACGTTATATTGTGTTACGATATAACGTTATATCGTATCACGTTAAAATTTATAACTTTGTACGGTATTATTTTATAACGTATATCGTTATGTAGTGTTACGTTATAACGTATAACGTTATATAGTGTTACGTTATAACGTTGTATTATATTACGTTATCACGTATAACGTTATATGGTATTATATTATAACGTATAACGTTATACGGTATTATTTTATAACGTATAACGTTATGTAGTGACACCTAATAAGGTATAACGTTATATAGTGTTACGTTATAACGTTATATCGTATTACGTTAAAATGTATAACGTTATACGGTATTATTTTATAACGTATAACGTTATATGGTATTATTTTATAACAAATAACGTTATATAATATTTATTTTATAAGCTATAACGTTATGTGGTGTTACGTTATAACGTATAACGTTATATAGTGTAACGTTATAACGCTACATTGTATTACTTTATAACGCATAACGTTATACGGTATTTCTTAATAACGTATAACGTTATATGGTATTATTTTATAACGTATAACGTTATATGGTATTATTTTATAACGTATAACGTTATATGGTATGAGTTTATAACGTATAACGATACATGGTTTTATTTTATAACGTATAACGTTATATGGTATTATTTTATAACATATAACGTTATGTAGTGTTACGTTAGAACGTATAACGTTGCACGGTATTATTTAATAACGTATAACGTTATATGGTATTATTTTATAACGTATATCGTTATGTAGTGTTACGTTATAACGTATAACGTTATATAGTGATACCTAATAACGTATAACGTTATGTAGTGTTACGTAATAACGTTATATTGTATTACCTTATAACGTACAACGTTATACGGTATTATTTTATAACGTATAACGTTATATGGTATTAGTTTATAACGTGTAACGTTATATAATATTATTTTATAACGTATAACGATATGTAGTCTTACGTTATAACCTTGTATTGAATTACGTTAGAACGTATAACGATATACGGTATTATTTCATAACGTATATCCTTATACAATGTTACGTTATAACGTATAACGTTATATAGTGTTACGTTATAACGTTGTATTATATGTTAACGTATAACGTTATATAGTGATACCTAATAACGTATAACGTTATATAGTGTTACGTTATAACGTTATATCGTATTACGTTAAAATTTATAACGTTATACGGTATTATTTTATAATGTATAACGTTATACGGTATTATTTCATAACGTATATCGTTATATAATGTTACGTTATAACGTATAACGTTATATAGTGTTACGTTAAAACGTTACATTGTATTACGTTAAAATGTATAACGCTATACGGTATTATTTTATAACGGATAACGTTATATAATATTATTTTATAACGTATAACATTATGTAGTGTTACGTAATAACGTTATATTGTATTACCTTATAACGTACAACGTTATACGGTATTATTTTATAACGTATAACGTTATATGGTATTATTTTATAACGTATAACGTTATGTAGTGTTACGTTATAACGTGTAACGTTATATAGTGTTTCGTTATAACGTTGTATTGTATTACGTTAGAACGTATAACGTTATACGGTATTATTTTATAACAAAAACGTTATATGGTATTATTTTATAACGTATAACGTTATATAATATTATTTTATAACGTATAACGTTCTGTAGTGTTACTTATTAACGAATAACGTTATATGGTATTATATTATAACGTATAACGTTATATGGTATTATTTTATAACGTATAACGTTATATGGTATTATTTCATAACGTGTAACGTTATATAATATTTGTTTTATAAGCAATAACTTTATGTGGTGTTACGTTATAACGTATAACGTTATATGGTATTATTTCATAACGTGTAACGTTATATAATATTTATTTTATAAGCTATAACTTTATGTGGTGTTACGTTATAACGTATATCGTTATATAGTGTTACGTTACAACGTATAACGTTATGTGGTAATATTTTATAATGTATAACACAATATAATATTATTTTATAATGTATAACGTTATATCGTGTTACATTAAAATGTATAACGTTATACGGTATTATTTTATAACGTATAACGTTATATGGTATTATTTTATAACGTATAACGTTATATAGTGTTACGTTATAACGTTATATTATATTACGTTATAACGTATAACGTTATACGGTATTATTTTATAACGTATAACGTTATATGGTATTATTTTATAACGTATAACGTTATATAGTGTTACGTTATAACGTTATATTATATTACGTTATAACGTATAACGTTATACGGTATTATTTTATAACGTATAACGTTATATGGTATTATTTTATAACGTATAACGTTATATAGTGTTACGTTATAATGTTATATATCAATACGTTATAGTGTATAATGCTATACGGTATTATTTTGTAACGTATAATGTTATATGGAATTATTTTATAATGTATAAAGTTATATAGCATTATTTTATAACGTATAACGTTATGTAGTGTTACGTTACAACGTATAACGTTATATGCTGTTACGTTATAACGTTATATTGTATTACGTTTGAACGTATAACGTTATACGGTATTATTTTATAACGGATAACGTTATATAATATTATTTTATAACATATACCGTTATGTAGTGTTGCGTTATGAGGTATAACGTTATATATTGTTACGTTATAACGTTATATTGTATTACGTTAGAACGTATAACGTTATACGGTATTATTTTATAACGGATAACGTTATATAATATTATTTTATAACGTATACCGTTATGTAGTGTTACATTATAACGTGTAACGTTATATAGTGTTTCGTTATAACGTTGTATTGTATTACGTTAGAACGTATAACGTTATATGGTATTATATTATAACGTATAACGTTATATGGTATTATTTTATAACGTATAACGTTATATGGTATTATTTCATAACGTGTAACGTTATATAATATTTATTTTATAAGCTATAACGTTATGTGGTGTTACGTTATAACGTATAACGTTATATAGTGTTACGTTATAACGTTGTATTATATTACGTTATCACGTATAACGTTATATGGTATTATATTATAACGTATAACGTTATACGGTATTAGTTTATAACGTATAACGTTATGTAGTGACACCTAATAACGTATAACGTTATGTAGTGTTACGTTATAACGTATAACGTTATATAGTGTTACGTTATAACGTTACATTGTATTACGTTAAAATGTATAACGCTATACGGTATTATTTTATAACGTTTAACGTTATATGGTATTATTTTATAACGTATAACGTTATATAATATTATTTTATAACGTATAACGTTGTGCAGTGATACGTTATAACGTATAACGTTATGTGTTAATATTGTATAACGTATAACGTAATATAATATTATTTTATAACGTATAACGTTATGTACTGTTACGTTATAACGTATAACGTTATGTAGTGTTACGTTATAACGTATAACGTAATATATTGATACCTAATAACGTATAACGTTATATAGTGTTACGTTATAACCATATATCGTATTACGTTAAAATTTATAACGTTATACGGTATTATTTTATAACGTATAACGTTATGTAGTGTTACGTTATAACGTATAACGTTATATAGTGATACCTAATAACGTATAACGTTATATAGTGTTACGTTATAACGTTATATCGTATTACGTTAAAATTTATAACTTTATATAATATTATTTTATAAGGTATAACGTTATGTGGTGTTACGTTAGTACGTATAACGTTATATAGTGTTACGTTATAACGTTATATTGTATTACGTTATAACATATAACGTTATAGGTTATTATTTTATAACGTATAACGTTATATGGTATTATTTTATAACGTATAACGATATATGGTTTTATTTTATAACGTATAACGTTATATGGTATTATTTTATAACGTATAACGTGATGTAGTGTTACGTTATAACGTATAACGTTATATAGTGTTTCGTTATAACGTCGTATTTTATTACGTTAGAACGTATAACGTTGTACGGTATTATTTAATAACGTATAACGTTATATGGTATTATTTTATAACGTATATCGTTATGTAGTGTTACCTAATAACGTATAACGTTATGTAGTGTTACGTTATAACGTATAACGTTATATAGTGTTACGTTATAACGTTATATCGTATTACGTTAAAATTTATAACGCTATACGGTATTATTTTATAACGTATAACGTTATATGGTATTATTTTATAACGTGTAACGTTACATAATATTATTTTATAACGTATAACGATATGTAGTGTTACGTTATAACGTATAACGTTATATGGTGTTACGTTATAACGTATAACGTTATATAGTGTTACGTTATAACGTTATATTCTATTACGTTAGAACGTATAACGTTATACGGTATTATTTTATAACGGATAACGTTATATGATATTATTTTGTAACGTATAACGTTATGTAGTGATACCTAATAACGTATAACGTTATGTAGTGTTACGTTATAACGTATAACGTTATATAGTGTTACGTTATAACGTTATATCGTATTACGTTAAAATTTATAACGCTATACGGTATTATTTTATAACGGATTACGTTATATAATATTATTTTATAACGTATAACGTTATGTAGTGTTACGTTATAACGTATAACGTTATATAGTGTTACGTTATAACGTTACATTGTATTACGTTAAAATGTATATCGCTATACGGTATTATTTTATAACGGATAACGTTATATAATATTATTTTATAACGTATAACGTTATGTAGTGTTACGTTATAACGTATGACGTTATGTGGTAATATTTTATAACGTATAACGTAATATAATATTATTTTATAACGTATAACGATGTGTAGTGTTACGTTATAACGTATAACGTTATGTGTTAATATTTTATAACGTATAACGTAATATAATATTATTTTATAACGTATAACGTTATGTTCTGTTACGTTATAACGTATAACGTTATGTAGTGTTACGTTATAACGTATAACGTTATACAGTGATACCTAATAACGTATAACGTTATATAGTGTTACGTTATAACGTTATATCGTATTACGTTAAAATTTATAACGTTATACGGTATTATTTTATAATGTATAACGTTATATGGTATTATTTTATAACGTATAACGTTATGTAGTGTTACGTTATAACGTGTAACGTTATATAGTGTTTCGTTATAACGTTGTATTGTATTACGTTAGAACGTATAACGTTATACGGTATTATTTTATAACGCATAACGTTATATGGTATTATTTTAGAACGTATAACGTTATATAATATTATTTTATAACGTATAACGTTATGTAGTGTTACTTAATAACGAATAACATTATATGGTATTATATTATAACGTATAACGTTATACGGTATTATCTTATAACGTATAACGTTATATGGTATTATTTTATAACGTATAACGTTATATAGTGTTACGTTATAATGTTATATATCAATACGTTATAGTGTATAATGCTATACGGTATTATTTTGTAACGTATAATGTTATATGGAAATATTTTATAACGTATAAAGTTATATAGCATTATTTTATAACGTATAACGTTATGTAGTGTTACGTTACAACGTATAACGTTATATGCTGTTACGTTATAACGTTATATTGTATTACGTTATAACGTATAACGTTATACGGTATTAATTTATAACGTATAACGTTATGTAGTGTTACGTTATAACGTATAACGTTATATGGTGTTGCGCTATAACGTTGTATTGTATTACGTTAGAACGTATAACGTTATATGGTATTATATTATAACGTATAACGTTATATAGCATTATTTTATAACGTATAACGTTATGTAGTGTTACGTTACAACGTATAACGTTATATGCTGTTACGTTATAACGTTATATTGTATTACGTTTGAACGTATAACGTTATACGGTATTATTTTATAACGGATAACGTTATATAATATTATTTTATAACATATACCGTTATGTAGTGTTACGTTACAACGTATAACGTTATATGCTGTTACGTTATAACGTTATATTGTATTACGTTAGAACGTATAACGTTATACGGTATTATTTTATAACGGATAACATTATATAATATTATTTTATAACGTATACCGTTATGTAGTGTTACATTATAACGTATAACGTTATATAGTGTTTCGTTATAACGTTGTATTGTATTACGTTAGAACGTATAACGTTATATGGTATTATATTATAACGTATAACGTTATATGGTATTATTATATAACGTATAACGTTATATGGTATTATTTCATAACGTGTAACGTTATATAATATTTATTTTATAAGCTATAACGTTATGTGGTGTTACGTTATAACGTATAACGTTATATAGTGTTACGTTATAACGTTGTATTATATTACGTTATCACGTATAACGTTATATGGTATTATATTATAACGTATAACGTTATACGGTATTAGTTTATAACGTATAACGTTATGTAGTGACACCTAATAACGTATAACGTTTTGTAGTGTTACGTTATAACGTATAACGTTATGTGTTAATATTTTATAACGTATAACGTAATATAATATTATTTTATAACGTATAACGTTGTGTAGTGTTACGTTATAACGTATAACGTTATGTGTTAATATTTTATAACGTATAACGTAAGATAATATTATTTTATAACGTATAACGTTGTGTAGTGTTACGTTATAACGTATAACGTTATGTAGTGTTACGTTATAACGTATAACGCTATATATTGATACCCAATAACGTATAACGTTATATTGTGTTACGATATAACGTTATATCGTATCACGTTAAAATTTATAACGTTGTACGGTATTATTTTATAACGTATATCGTTATGTAGTGTTACGTTATAACGTATAACGTTATATAGTGTTACGTTATAACGTTGTATTATATTACGTTATCACGTATAACGTTATATGGTATTATTTTATAACGTATAACGTTATATGGTATTATTTTATAACGTATAACGTTATATGGTATGAGTTTATAACGTATAACGATACATGGTTTTATTTTATAACGTATAACGTTATATGGTATTATTTTATAACATATAACGTTATGTAGTGTTACGTTAGAACGTATAACGTTGTACGGTATTATTTAATAACGTATAACGTTATATGGTATTATTTTATAACGTATATCGTTATGTAGTGTTACGTTATAACGTATAACGTTATATAGTGATACCTAATAACGTATAACGTTATGTAGTGTTACGTAATAACGTTATATTGTATTACCTTATAACGTACAACGTTATACGGTATTATTTTATAACGTATAACGTTATATGGTATTATTTTATAACGTGTAACGTTATATAATATTATTTTATAACGTATAACGATATGTAGTCTTACGTTATAACCTTATATTGAATTACGTTAGAACGTATAACGATATACGGTATTATTTCATAACGTATATCCTTATACAATGTTACGTTATAACGTATAACGTTATATAGTGTTACGTTATAACGTTGTATTATATGTTAACGTATAACGTTATATAGTGATACCTAATAACGTATAACGTTATATAGTGTTACGTTATAACGTTATATCGTATTACGTTAAAATTTATAACGTTATACGGTATTATTTTATAATGTATAACGTTATACGGTATTATTTCATAACGTATATCGTTATATAATGTTACGTTATAACGTATAACGTTATATAGTGTTACGTTAAAACGTTACATTGTATTACGTTAAAATGTATAACGCTATACGGTATTATTTTATAACGGATAACGTTATATAATATTATTTTATAACGTATAACGTTATGTAGTGTTACGTAATAACGTTATATTGTATTACCTTATAACGTACAACGTTATACGGTATTATTTTATAACGTATAACGTTATATGGTATTATTTTATAACGTATAACGTTATGTAGTGTTACGTTATAACGTGTAACGTTATATAGTGTTTCGTTATAACGCTGTATTGTATTACGTTAGAACGTATAACGTTATACGGTATTATTTTATAACAAAAACGTTATATGGTATTATTTTATAACGTATAACGTTATATAATATTATTTTATAACGTATAACGTTCTGTAGTGTTACTTATTAACGAATAACGTTATATGGTATTATATTATAACGTATAACGTTATATGGTATTATTTTATAACGTATAACGTTATATGGTATTATTTCATAACGTGTAACGTTATATAATATTTGTTTTATAAGCTATAACTTTATGTGGTGTTACGTTATAACGTATAACGTTATATGGTATTATTTCATAACGTGTAACGTTATATAATATTTATTTTATAAGCTATAACTTTATGTGGTGTTACGTTATAACGTATAACGTTATGTAGTGTTACGTTATAACGTATAACGTCATGTGGTAATATTTTATAATGTATAACACAATATAATATTATTTTATAATGTATAACGTTATATCGTGTTACATTAAAATGTATAACGTTATACGGTATTATTTTATAACGTATAACGTTATATGGTATTATTTTATAACGTATAACGTTATATAGTGTTACGTTATAACGTTATATTATATTACGTTATAACGTATAACGTTATACGGTATTATTTTATAACGTATAACGTTATATGGTATTATTTTATAACGTATAACGTTATATAGTGTTACGTTATAACGTTATATTATATTACGTTATAACGTATAACGTTATACGGTATTATTTTATAACGTATAACGTTATATGGTATTATTTTATAACGTATAACGTTATATAGTGTTACGTTATAATGTTATATATCAATACGTTATAGTGTATAATGCTATACGGTATTATTTTGTAACGTATAATGTTATATGGAATTATTTTATAATGTATAAAGTTATATAGCATTATTTTATAACGCATAACGTTATGTAGTGTTACGTTACAACGTATAACGTTATATGCTGTTACGTTATAACGTTATATTGTATTACGTTTGAACGTATAACGTTATACGGTATTATTTTATAACGTAAAACGTTATATGGTATTATTTTATAACGTATAACGTTATATGGTATTATTTCATAACGTGTAACGTTATATAATATTTATTTTATAAGCTATAACGTTATGTGGTGTTACGTTATAACGTATAACGTTATATAGTGTTACGTTATAACGTTGTATTATATTACGTTATCACGTATAACGTTATATAGTGTTACGTTATAACGTTATATCGTATTACGTTAAAATTTATAACGCTATACGGTATTATTTTATAACGGATTACGTTATATAATATTATTTTATAACGTATAACGTTATGTAGTGTTACGTTATAACGTATAACGTTATATAGTGTTACGTTATAACGTTACATTGTATTACGTTAAAATGTATATCGCTATACGGTATTATTTTATAACGGATAACGTTATATAATATTATTTTATAACGTATAACGTTATGTAGTGTTACGTTATAACGTATAACGTTATGTGGTAATATTTTATAACGTATAACGTAATATAATATTATTTTATAACGTATAACGATGTGTAGTGTTACGTTATAACGTATAACGTTATGTGTTAATATTTTATAACGTATAACGTAATATAATATTATTTTATAACGTATAACGTTATGTTCTATTACGTTATAACGTATAACGTTATGTAGTGTTACGTTATAACGTATAACGTTATACAGTGATACCTAATAACGTATAACGTTATATAGTGTTACGTTATAACGTTATATCGTATTACGTTAAAATTTATAACGTTATACGGTATTATTTTATAATGTATAACGTTATATGGTATTATTTTATAACGTATAACGTTATGTAGTGTTACGTTATAACGTGTAACGTTATATAGTGTTTCGTTATAACGTTGTATTGTATTACGTTAGAACGTATAACGTTATACGGTATTATTTTATAACGCATAACGTTATATGGTATTATTTTATAACGTATAACGTTATATAATATTATTTTATAACGTATAACGTTATGTAGTGTTACTTAATAACGAATAACATTATATGGTATTATATTATAACGTATAACGTTATACGGTATTATCTTATAACGTATAACGTTATATGGTATTATTTTATAACGTATAACGTTATATAGTGTTACGTTATAATGTTATATATCAATACGTTATAGTGTATAATGCTATACGGTATTATTTTGTAACGTATAATGTTATATGGAAATATTTTATAACGTATAAAGTTATATAGCATTATTTTATAACATATAACGTTATGTAGTGTTACGTTACAACGTATAACGTTATATGCTGTTACGTTATAACGTTATATTGTATTACGTTTGAACGTATAACGTTATACGGTATTATTTTATAACGGATAACGTTATATAATATTATTTTATAACATATACCGTTATGTAGTGTTGCGTTATGAGGTATAACGTTATATATTGTTACGTTATAACGTTATATTGTATTACGTTATAACGTATAACGTTATACGGTATTAATTTATAACGTATAACGTTATGTAGTGTTACGTTATAACGTATAACGTTATATGGTGTTGCGCTATAACGTTGTATTGTATTACGTTAGAACGTATAACGTTATATGGTATTATATTATAACGTATAACGTTATATAGCATTATTTTATAACGTATAACGTTATGTAGTGTTACGTTACAACGTATAACGTTATATGCTGTTACGTTATAACGTTATATTGTATTACGTTTGAACGTATAACGTTATACGGTATTATTTTATAACGGATAACGTTATATAATATTATTTTATAACATATACCGTTATGTAGTGTTACGTTACAACGTATAACGTTATATGCTGTTACGTTATAACGTTATATTGTATTACGTTAGAACGTATAACGTTATACGGTATTATTTTATAACGGATCACATTATATAATATTATTTTATAACGTATACCGTTATGTAGTGTTACATTATAACGTATAACGTTATATAGTGTTTCGTTATAACGTTGTATTGTATTACGTTAGAACGTATAACGTTATATGGTATTATATTATAACGTATAACGTTATATGGTATTATTTTATAACGTATAACGTTATATGGTATTATTTCATAACGTGTAACGTTATATAATATTTATTTTATAAGCTATAACGTTATGTGGTGTTACGTTATAACGTATAACGTTATATAGTGTTACGTTATAACGTTGTATTATATTACGTTATCACGTATAACGTTATATGGTATTATATTATAACGTATAACGTTATACGGTATTAGTTTATAACGTATAACGTTATGTAGTGACACCTAATAACGTATAACGTTATGTAGTGTTACGTTATAACGTATAACGTTATATAGTGTTACGTTATAACGTTACATTGTATTACGTTAAAATGTATAACGCTATACGGTATTATTTTATAACGTTTAACATTATATGGTATTAATTTATAACGTATAACGTTATATAATATTATTTTATAACGTATAACGTTGTGCAGTGTTACGTTATAACGTATAACGTTATGTGTTAATATTGTATAACGTATAACGTAATATAATATTATTTTATAACGTATAACGTTATGTACTGTTACGTTATAACGTATAACGTTATGTAGTATTACGTTATAACGTATAACGTTATATAGTGATACCTAATAACGTATAACGTTATATAGTGTTACGTTATAACGTTATATCGTATTACGTTAAAATTTATAACGTTATATAATATTATTTTATAAGGTATAACGTTATGTGGTGTTACGTTAGTACGTATAACGTTATATAGTGTTACGTTATAACGTTATATTGTATTACGTTATAACATATAACGTTATAGGTTATTATTTTATAACGTATAACGTTATATGGTATTATTTTATAACGTATAACGATATATGGTTTTATTTTATAACGTATAACGTTATATGGTATTATTTTATAACGTATAACGTTATGTAGTATTACGTTATAACGTATAACGTTATATAGTGATACCTAATAACGTATAACGTTATGTAGTGTTACGTTATAACTTTATATTGTATTACCTTATAACGTACAACGTTATACGGTATTACTTTATAACCTATAACGTTATATGGTATTATTTTATAACGTGTAACGTTACATAATATTATTTTATAACGTATAACGATATGTAGTGTTAAGTTATAACGTATAACGTTATATGGTGTTACGTTATAACGTATAACGTTATATAGTGTTACGTTATAACGTTATATTCTATTACGTTAGAACGTATAACGTTATACGGTATTATTTTATAACGGATAACGTTATATGATATTATTTTGTAACGTATAACGTTATGTAGTGATACCTAATAACGTATAACGTTATGTAGTGTTACGTTATAACGTATAACGTTATATAGTGTTACGTTATAACGTTATATCGTATTACGTTAAAATTTATAACGCTATACGGTATTATTTTATAACGGATTACGTTATATAATATTATTTTATAACGTATAACGTTATGTAGTGTTACGTTATAACGTATAACGTTATATAGTGTTACGTTATAACGTTACATTGTATTACGTTAAAATGTATATCGCTATACGGTATTATTTTATAACGGATAACGTTATATAATATTATTTTATAACGTATAACGTTATGTAGTGTTACGTTATAACGTATAACGTTATATGGTATTGTTTTACAACGTATAACGTTATATAGTATTATTTTATAACGTATAATGTTATATAGTGATTCCTAATAATGTATAACGTTATATAGTGTTACGTAATAACGTTATACAGCATTACGTTATAACGTATAGCGTTATACGGTATTATTTTGTAACGTATAATGTTATACGGTATTATTTAACAACGTATAACGGTATATGGTACTATTTTATAACGTATAACGTTATATGGTATTATTTTATAACGTATAACGTTATATAGTGTTTCGTTATAACGTTACATTGTATTACGTTAAAATGTATAACGCTATACGGTATTATTTTATAACGGATAACGTTATATAATATTATTTTATAACGTATAACTTTATATGGTATTATTTCATAACGGATAACGTTATATAATATTATTTTATAAGGTATAACGTTATATGGTGTTATTTTCTAACGTATAACGTTATGTAGTGCTACGTTATAACGTATAACGTTATATAGTATAACGTCATAACGCTACATTGTACTACGTTATAACGTATAACGTTTTGCGGTATTACTTAATACCGTATAACATTATATGGTATTATATTATAACGTATAACGTTATATGGTATAATTTTATAACGTATAACGTTATATGATAATATTTCATAACGTATAACGTTATATAATATTATTTTATAAGGTATAACGTTATATGGTTCTATTTTATAACGTATAACGTTATATAATATTATTTTATAACGTATAACGTTATATAGTGTTACGTTATAACGTTGTATTATATTACGTTATCACGTATAACGTTATACGGTATTATTTTATAACGTATAACGTTACATGGTATAATTTTATAACGTATAACGTTATGTAGTGACACCAAATTAAGTATAACGTTATGTAGTGTTACGTTATAACGTATAACGTTATATAGTGTTACGTTATAACGTTACATTGTATTACGTTAAAATGTATAGCGCTATACGGTATTATTTTATAACGGATAACGTTATATAATATTATTTTATAACGTATAACTTTATATGGTATTATTTCATAACGGATAACGTTATATAATATTATTTTATAAGGTATAACGTTATATCATGTTATTATCTAACGTATAACGTTATGTAGTGTTAGGTTATAACGTAAAACGTTATATAGTGTTTCGTTATAAAGTTGTATTGTATTACGTTAGAACGTATAACGTTATACGGTATTATTTTATAACGTATAACGTTATATGTTATTATTTTATAACGTATAACGTTATATGGATAACGTTATAACGGATAATGTTATATGATATTATTTTATAACGTATAACGTTATATGGTATTATTTTATAACGTATAACGTTATTTGGTGTTATTTTATAACGTATAACGTTATATGGTATTATTTTATAACGTATAACGTTATGTAGTGTTAAGTTATAACGTAAAACGTTATATAGTGTTTCGTTATAACGTTGTATTGTATTACGTTAGAACGTATAGCGTTATACGTTATTATTTTATATCGTATAACGTTATATGGTATTATTTTATAACGTATAACGTTATGTAACGTTACGTTATAACGTATAACGTTATATGCTGTTACGTTATAACGTTATATTGTATTACGTTAGAACGTATAACGTTATACGGTATTATTTTATAACGGATAACGTTATATGGTATTATTTTATAACGTATAACGTTATATGGTAATATTTCATAACGGATAAAGTTATATAATATTATTTTATAAGGTATAACGTTATATGGTGTTATTTTCTAACGTATAACGTTATGTAGTGTTACGTTATAACGTATAACGTTATATAGTGATACCTAATAACGTATAACGTTATATATTGTTACGTTATAACGTTATATTGTATTACGTTAAAATGTATAACGTTATACGGTATTATTTTATAACGTATAACGTTATATGGTATTATTTTATAACGTATAACGTTATATGGTATTATTTTATAACGTATAACGTTATGTAGTGTTACGTTATAACGTATAACGTTATATAGTGTTTCGTTACAACGTTGTATTATATTACGTTAGAACACATAACGATATACGGTATTATTTTATAACGTATAACGTTATATGGTATTATTTTATAACGTATAACGTTATGTAGTGTTACGTTATAACGTATAACGTTAGATAGTGTTTCGTTACAACGTTGTATTGTATTACGTTAGAACATATAACGATATACGGTATTATTTTATAACGTATAACGTTATATGGTATTATATTATAACGTATAACGTTATAAGTTATTATTTTATAACGTATAACGTTATATGGTATTATTATAACGTATAACGTTATATGGTATTATTTTATAACGTATAACGTTATATAGTATTATTTTATAACGTATAACGTTATGTAGTGCTACGTTATAACGTACAACGTTATATAGTATAACGTTATAACGCTACATTGTATTACGTTATAACGTATAACGTTATGCGGTATTACTTAATAACGTATAACATTATATGGTATTATATTATAACGTATAACGTTATATGGTATAATTTTATAACGTATAACGTTATATGATAATATTTCATAACGTATAACGTTATATAATATTATTTTATAAGGTATAACGTTATGTGGTGTTACGTTATAACGTATAACGTGATATAGTGTCGCGTTATAACGTTATATTGTATTACGTTATAACGTATAACGTTATACGTTATTATTTTATATCGTATAACGTTATATGGTATTATTTTATAACGTATAACGTTATGTAGTGTTACGCTATAACGTATAACGTTATATAGAGTTTCGTTGTAACGTTGTATTGTATTACATTAGAACGTATAACGTTATACGGTATTATTTTATAACGTATAACGTTATATGGTATTATTTTATAACGTATAACGTTATGTAGTGTTACGTTATAACGTATAACGTTATATGGTGTTATTTTCTAACGTTACATTGTATTACGTTAGAACGTATAGCGTTATACGGTATTATTTTATAACGTATAACGTTATATGGTATTATTTTATAACGTATAACGTTATATGGTTTTATTTCATAACGTATAACGTTATGTAGTGTTACGTTATAACCTATAACGTTATATAGTGATACCTAATAACGTATAACGTTATATAGTGATACGTTATAACGTTATATTGTATTACGTTAAAATGTATAATGTTATACGGTATTATTTTATAACGTATAACGTTATATGGTATTATTTTATAACGTATAACGTTATATAGTATTATTTTATAACGTATAACGTTATGTAGTGCTACGTTATAACGTAAAACGTTATATAGTGTTTCGTTATAACGTTGTATTGTATTACGTTAGAACGTATAACGTTATACGGTATTATTTTATAACGTATAACGTTATATGGTATTATTTTATAACGTATAACGTTTTGTAATGTTACGTTATAACGTATAACGTTATATGCTGTTACGTTATAACGTTATATTGTATTACATTAGAACGTATAACGTTATACGGTATTATTTTATAACGGATAACGTTATATAATATTATTTTATAAGGTATAACGTTATATGGTGTTATTTTCTAACGTATAACGTTATATGGTGTTACGTTATAACGTATAACGTTATATAGTGATACCTAATAACGTATAGCGTTATATATTGTTACGTTATAACGTTATATTGTATTACGTTAAAATGTATAACGTTATACGGTATTACTTTATAACGTATAACGTTATATGGTATTATTTTATAAGGTATAACGTTATATGGTGTTATTTTCTAACGTATAACGTTATATGGTGTTACGTTATAACGTTATCTTGTATTACGTTATAACGTATAACGTTATAAGTTATTATTTTATATCGTATAACGTTATATGGTTTTATTTTATAACGTATAACGTTATATGACATTATTTTATGACGTATAACGATATAGTGTTACGTTATAAATTTTTATTATATTACGTTATAACGTATAACGTTATACGATATTATTTTATAACGTATAACGTTATATGGCATTACTTAATAACGTATAACGTTATATGGTATTATATTATAACGTATAACGTTATAAGTTATTATTTTATAACGTATAACGTTATCTGGTATTATTATAACCCATAACGTTATATGGTGTTATTTTATAACGTATAACGTTATATAGTATTATTTTATAACGTATAACGTTATGTAGTGCTACGTTATAACGTATAACGTTATATAGTATAACGTTATAACGCTACATTGTATTACGTTATAACGTATAACGTTATGCGGTATTACTTAATAACGTATAACACTATATGGTATTATATTATAACGTATAACGTTATATGGTATAATTTTATAACGTATAACGTTATATGATAATATTTCATAACGTATAACGTTATATAATATTATTTTATAAGGTATAACGTTATGTGGTGTTACGTTATAACGTATAACGTGATATAGTGTCGCGTTATAACGTTATATTGTATTACGTTATAACGTATAACGTTATACGTTAATATTTTATATCGTATAACGTTATATGGTATTATTTTATAACGTATAACGTTATATGGTGTTATTTTATAACGTATAACGTTATATGGTGTTATTTTCTAACGTATAACGTTATATGGTGTTACGTTATAACGTTATATTGTATTACGTTAGAACGTATAACGTTATACGGTATTATTTTATAACGTATAACGTTATATGGTATTATTTCATAACGGATAACGTTATATAATATTATTTTATAATGTATAACGTTATATGGTGTTATTTTCTATCGTTACATTGTATTACGTTAGAACGTATAACGTTATACGGTATTATTTTATAACGTATAACGTTATATGGTATTATTTTATAACGTATAACGTTATATGGTTTTATTTTATAATGTATAACGTTATATGGTATTATTTTATAACGTATAACGTTATGTAGTGCTACGTTATAACGTATAACGTTATATAGTATAACGTTATAACGCTACATTGTATTATGTTATAACGTATAACGTTATGCGGTATTAGTTAATAACGTATAACATTATATGGTATTATATTATAACCTATAACGTTATATGGTATAATTTTATAACGTATAACGTTATATGATAATATTTCATAACGTATAACGTTATATAATATTATTTTATAAGGTATAACGTTATATGGTGTTATTTTCTAACGTATAACGTTATATGGTGTTACGTTATAACGTTATATTGTATTACGTTAGAACGTATAACGTTATACGGTATTATTTTATAACGGATAACGTTATATGATATTATTTTATAACGTAAAACATTATGTAGTGTTACGTTATAAAGTATAACGTTATATGGTGTTACGTTATAACGTTATATTGTATTACATTAGAACGTATAACGTTATACGGTATTATTTTTTAACGTATAACGTTATATGGTATTATTTTATAACGTATAACGTTATATGGTGTTATTTTATAACGTATAACGTTATATGGTATTATTTTATAACGTATAACGTTATGTAGTGCTACGTTACAACGTATAACGTTATATAGTATAACGTTATAACGCTACATTGTATTACGTTATAAGGTATAACGTTATGCGGTATTACTTAATAACGTATAACACTATATGGTATTATATTATAACGTATAACGTTATATGGTGTTATTTTATAACGTATAACGTTATATGGTGTTATTTTATAACGTATAACGTTATATGGTATTATTTTATAACGTATAACGTTATGTAGTGTTAGGTTATAACGTAAAACGTTATATAGTGTTTCGTTATAACGTTGTATTGTATCACGTTAGAACGTATAGCGTTATACGTTATTATTTTATATCGTATAACGTTATATGGTATTATTTTATAACGTATAACGTTATATGGTGTTATTTTATAACGTATAACGTTATATGGTATTATT
This sequence comes from Bombus dahlbomii, assembly GCA_037178635.1. Taxonomy (NCBI): domain Eukaryota; kingdom Metazoa; phylum Arthropoda; class Insecta; order Hymenoptera; family Apidae; genus Bombus; species Bombus dahlbomii. The sequence continues at coordinate 21,144,061 of CM074102.1, forward strand.
TTATAACGTATAGCGTTATGTAGTGCTACGTTATAACGTATAACGTTATATAGTATAACGTTATAACGCTACATTGTATTACGTTATAACGTATAACGTTATGCGGTATTACTTAATAACGTATAACATTATATGGTATTATATTATAACGTATAACGTTATATGGTATAATTTTATAACGTAAAACGTTATATGAAAATATTTCATAACGTATAACGTTATATAATATTATTTTAAAAGGTATAACGTTATGTGGTGTTACGTTATAACGTATAACGTTATATAGTGTTACGCTATAACGTTATATTGTATTACGTTATAACGTATAACGTTATACGTTATTATTTTATAACGTATAACGTTATATGGTATTATTTAATAACGTATAACGTTATGTAGTGTTACGTTATAACGTATAACGTTATATGGTGTTAAGTTATAACGTTATCTTGTATTACGTTATAACGTATAACGTTATACGTTATTATTTTAGATCGTATAACGTTATATGGTTTTATTTTATAACGTATAACGTTATATGGTGTTATTTTATAACGTATATCGTTATATAATATTATTTTATAAGGTATAACGTTATGTAGTGTTAGGTTATAACGTAAAACGTTATATAGTGTTTCGTTATAACGTTGTATTGTATTACGTTAGAACGTATAACGATATACGGTATTATTTTATAACGTATAACGTTATATGGTATTATTTAATAACGTATAACGTTATGTAGTGTTACGTTATAACGTATAACGTTTTATAGTGTTTCGTTATAACGTTGTATTGTATTACGTTAGAACATACAACGATATACGGTATTATTTTATAACGTATAACGTTATATGGTATTATTTAATAACGTATAACGTTATGTAGTGTTACGTTATAACGTATAACGTTATATGGTGTTAAGTTATAACGTTATCTTGTATTACGTTATAACGTATAACGTTATACGTTATTATTTTAGATCGTATAACGTTATATGGTTTTATTTTATAACGTATAACGTTATATGGTGTTATTTTATAACGTATATCGTTATATAATATTATTTTATAAGGTATAACGTTATGTAGTGTTAGGTTATAACGTAAAACGTTATATAGTGTTTCGTTATAACGTTGTATTGTATTACGTTAGAACGTATAACGTTATACGGTATTATTTTAAAACGGATAACGTTATATGGTATTATTTTATAACGTATAACGTTATATGGTATTATTTCATAACGGATAACGTTATATAATAATATTTTATAAGGTATAACGTTATATGGTGTTATTTTCTAACGTATAACGTTATGTAGTGTTACGTTATAACGTATAACGTCATATAGTGTTTCGTTATAACGTTGTATTGTATTACGTTAGAACATATAACGATATACGGTATTATTTTATAACGTATAACGTTATATGGTATTATTTAATAACGTATAACGTTATGTAGTGTTACGTTATAACGTATAACGTTATATGGTGTTACGTTATAACGTTATCTTGTATTACGTTATAACGTATAACGTTATACGTTATTATTTTATATCGTATAACGTTATATGGTTTTATTTTATAACGTATAACGTTATATGGTGTTATTTTATAACGTATAACGTTATATAATATTATTTTATAAGGTATAACGTTATGTAGTGTTAGGTTATAACGTAAAACGTTATATAGTGTTTCGTTATAATGTTGTATTGTATTACGTTAGAACGTATAACGTTATACGCTATTATTTTAAAACGGATAACGTTATATGGTATTATTTTATAACGTATAACGTTATATGATAATATTTCATAACGGATAACGTTATATAATAATATTTTATAAGGTATAACGTTATATGGTGTTTTGTTATAACGTATAACGTTATATGATAATATTTCATAAGGTATAACGTTATATAATATTATTTTATAAGGTATAACGTTATATGGTGTTATTTTCTAACGTTACATTGTATTACGTTAGAACGTATAACGTTATACGGTATTATTTTATAACGTATAACGTTATATGGTATTATTTTATAACGTATAACGTTATATGGTTTTATTTTATAACGTATAACGTTATATGGTATTATTTTATAACGTATAACGTTATGTAGTGCTACGTTATAACGTATAACGTTATATAGTATAACGTTATAACGCTACATTGTATTACGTTATAACGTATAACGTTATGCGGTATTAGTTAATAACGTATAACATTATATGGTATTATATTATAACGTATAACGTTATATGGTATAATTTTATAACGTATAACGTTATATGATAATATTTCATAACGTATAACGTTATATAATATTATTTTATAAGGTATAACGTTATATGGTGTTATTTTCTAACGTATAACGTTATATGGTGTTACGTTATAACGTTATATTGTATTACGTTAGAACGTATAACGTTATACGGTATTATTTTATAACGGATAACGTTATATGATATTATTTTATAACGTAAAACATTATGTAGTGTTACGTTATAAAGTATAACGTTATATGGTGTTACGTTATAACGTTATATTGTATTACATTAGAACGTATAACGTTATACGGTATTATTTTTTAACGTATAACGTTATATGGTATTATTTTATAACGTATAACGTTATATGGTGTTATTTTAGAACGTATAACGTTATATGGTATTATTTTATAACGTATAACGTTATGTAGTGCTACGTTACAACGTATAACGTTATATAGTATAACGTTATAACGCTACATTGTATTACGTTATAACGTATAACGTTATGCGGTATTACTTAATAACGTATAACATTATATGGTATTATATTATAACGTATAACGTTATATGGTATTATTTTATATCGTATAACGTTATATGGTGTTATTTTATAACGTATAACGTTATATGGTATTATTTTATAACGTATAACGTTATGTAGTGTTAGGTTATAACGTAAAACGTTATATAGTGTTTCGTTATAACGTTGTATTGTATCACGTTAGAACGTATAACGTTATACGGTATTATTTTATAACGGATAACGTTATATGATATTATTTTATAACGTATAACGTTATATGGTATTATTTTATAACGGATAACGTTATATGGTATTATTTTATAACGGATAACGTTATATGGTATTATATTATAACGTATAACGTTATATGGTATAATTTTCTAACGTATAACGTTATATGGTGTTACGTTATAACGTTATATTGTATTACGTTAGAACGTATAACGTTATACGGTATTATTTTATAACGGATAACGTTATATGATATTATTTTATAACGTAAAACATTATGTAGTGTTACGTTATAAAGTATAACGTTATATGGTGTTACGTTATAACGTTATATTGTATTACATTAGAACGTATAACGTTATACGGTATTATTTTATAACGTATAACGTTATATGGTATTATTTTATAACGTATAACGTTATATGGTGTTATTTTATAACGTATAACGTTATATGCTATTATTTTATAACGTATAACGTTATGTAGTGCTACGTTATAACGTATAACGTTATATAGTATAACGTTATAACGCTATATTGTATTACGTTATAACGTATAACGTTATGCGGTATTACTTAATAACGTATAACATTATATGGTATTATATTATAACGTATAACGTTATATGCTATAATTTTGTAACGTATAACGTTATATGATATTATTCCATAACGTATAACGTTATATAATATTATTTTATAAGGTATAACGTTATGTAGTGTTAGGTTATAACGTAAAACGTTATATAGTGTTTCGTTATAACGTTGTATTGTATTACGTTAGAACGTATAACGTTATACGGTATTATTTTAAAACGGATAACGTTATATGGTATTATTTTATAACGTATAACGTTATATGGTATTATTTCATAACGGATAACGTTATATAATAATATTTTATAAGGTATAACGTTATATGGTGTTATTTTCTAACGTATAACGTTATGTAGTGTTACGTTATAACGTATAACGTCATATAGTGTTTCGTTATAACGTTGTATTGTATTACGTTAGAACATATAACGATATACGGTATTATTTTATAACGTATAACGTTATATGGTATTATTTAATAACGTATAACGTTATGTAGTGTTACGTTATAACGTATAACGTTATATGGTGTTACGTTATAACGTTATCTTGTATTACGTTATAACGTATAACGTTATACGTTATTATTTTATATCGTATAACGTTATATGGTTTTATTTTATAACGTATAACGTTATATGGTGTTATTTTATAACGTATAACGTTATATAATATTATTTTATAAGGTATAACGTTATGTAGTGTTAGGTTATAACGTAAAACGTTATATAGTGTTTCGTTATAATGTTGTATTGTATTACGTTAGAACGTATAACGTTATACGCTATTATTTTAAAACGGATAACGTTATATGGTATTATTTTATAACGTATAACGTTATATGATAATATTTCATAACGGATAACGTTATATAATAATATTTTATAAGGTATAACGTTATATGGTGTTTTGTTATAACGTATAACGTTATATGATAATATTTCATAAGGTATAACGTTATATAATATTATTTTATAAGGTATAACGTTATATGGTGTTATTTTCTAACGTTACATTGTATTACGTTAGAACGTATAACGTTATACGGTATTATTTTATAACGTATAACGTTATATGGTATTATTTTATAACGTATAACGTTATATGGTTTTATTTTATAACGTATAACGTTATATGGTATTATTTTATAACGTATAACGTTATGTAGTGCTACGTTATAACGTATAACGTTATATAGTATAACGTTATAACGCTACATTGTATTACGTTATAACGTATAACGTTATGCGGTATTAGTTAATAACGTATAACATTATATGGTATTATATTATAACGTATAACGTTATATGGTATAATTTTATAACGTATAACGTTATATGATAATATTTCATAACGTATAACGTTATATAATATTATTTTATAAGGTATAACGTTATATGGTGTTATTTTCTAACGTATAACGTTATATGGTGTTACGTTATAACGTTATATTGTATTACGTTAGAACGTATAACGTTATACGGTATTATTTTATAACGGATAACGTTATATGATATTATTTTATAACGTAAAACATTATGTAGTGTTACGTTATAAAGTATAACGTTATATGGTGTTACGTTATAACGTTATATTGTATTACATTAGAACGTATAACGTTATACGGTATTATTTTTTAACGTATAACGTTATATGGTATTATTTTATAACGTATAACGTTATATGGTGTTATTTTAGAACGTATAACGTTATATGGTATTATTTTATAACGTATAACGTTATGTAGTGCTACGTTACAACGTATAACGTTATATAGTATAACGTTATAACGCTACATTGTATTACGTTATAACGTATAACGTTATGCGGTATTACTTAATAACGTATAACATTATATGGTATTATATTATAACGTATAACGTTATATGGTATTATTTTATATCGTATAACGTTATATGGTGTTATTTTATAACGTATAACGTTATATGGTATTATTTTATAACGTATAACGTTATGTAGTGTTAGGTTATAACGTAAAACGTTATATAGTGTTTCGTTATAACGTTGTATTGTATCACGTTAGAACGTATAACGTTATACGGTATTATTTTATAACGGATAACGTTATATGATATTATTTTATAACGTATAACGTTATATGGTATTATTTTATAACGGATAACGTTATATGGTATTATTTTATAACGGATAACGTTATATGGTATTATATTATAACGTATAACGTTATATGGTATAATTTTCTAACGTATAACGTTATATGGTGTTACGTTATAACGTTATATTGTATTACGTTAGAACGTATAACGTTATACGGTATTATTTTATAACGGATAACGTTATATGATATTATTTTATAACGTAAAACATTATGTAGTGTTACGTTATAAAGTATAACGTTATATGGTGTTACGTTATAACGTTATATTGTATTACATTAGAACGTATAACGTTATACGGTATTATTTTATAACGTATAACGTTATATGGTATTATTTTATAACGTATAACGTTATATGGTGTTATTTTATAACGTATAACGTTATATGCTATTATTTTATAACGTATAACGTTATGTAGTGCTACGTTATAACGTATAACGTTATATAGTATAACGTTATAACGCTATATTGTATTACGTTATAACGTATAACGTTATGCGGTATTACTTAATAACGTATAACATTATATGGTATTATATTATAACGTATAACGTTATATGCTATAATTTTGTAACGTATAACGTTATATGATATTATTCCATAACGTATAACGTTATATAATATTATTTTATAAGGTATAACGTTATGTCGTGTTACATTATAACGTATAACGTGGTATAGTGTTACGTTATAACGTTGTATTGTATTACGTTAGAACGTATAACGTTATACGGTATTATTTTATAACGTATAACGTTATATGGTATTATTTTATAACGTATAACTTTCTGTAGTGTTACGTTATAACGTATAACGTTATATGGCGTTACGTTATAACGTTATATTGTTTTACGTTAGAACGTATAACGTTATACGGTATTATTTTATAACGGAAAATGTTATATGATATTATTTTATAACGTATAACGTTATATGGTATTATTTTATAACGTATAACGTTATATGGTGTTATTTTATAACGTATAACGTTATATGGTATTATTTTATAACGTATAACGTTATGTAGTGTTAGGTTATAACGTAAAACGTTATATAGTGTTTCGTTATAACGTTGTATTGTATTACGTTAGAACGTATAGCGTTATACGTTATTATTTTATATCGTATAACGTTATATGGTATTATTTTATAACGTATAACGTTATATGATATTATTTCATAACGTATAACGTTATGTAGTGTTACGTTATAACCTATAACGTTATATAGTGATACCTAATAACGTATAACGTTATATAGTGATACGTTATAACGTTATATTGTATTACGTTAAAATGTATAATGTTATACGGTATTATTTTATAACGTATAACGTTATATGGTATTATTTTATAACGTATAACGTTATATGGTGTTATTTTATAACGTATAACGTTATATGGTATTATTTTATAACGTATAGCGTTATGTAGTGCTACGCTATAACGTATAACGTTATATAGTATAACGTTATAACGCTACATTGTATTACGTTATAACGTATAACGTTATGCGGTATTACTTAATAACGTATAACATTATATGTTATTATATTATAACGTATAACGTTATATGGTATAATTTTATAACGTATAACGTTATATGAAAATATTTCATAACGTATAACGTTATATAATATTATTTTATAAGGTATAACGTTATGTGGTGTTACGTTATAACGTATAACGTTATATAGTGTTTCGTTATAACGTTGTATTGTATTACGTTAGAACATATAACGATATACGGTATTATTTTATAACGTATAACGTTATATGGTATTATTTAATAACGTATAACGTTATGTAGTGTTACGTTATAACGTATAACGTTATATGGCGTTACGTTATAACGTTATATTGTTTTACGTTAGAACGTATAACGTTATACGGTATTATTTTATAACGGATAGTGTTATATGATATTATTTTATAACGTATAACGTTATATGGTATTATTTTATAACGTATGACGTTATATGGTGTTATTTTATAACGTATAACGTTATATGGTATTATTTTATAACATATAACGTTATGTAGTGTTAGGTTATAACGTAAAACGTTATATAGTGTTTCGTTATAACGTTGTATTGTATTACGTTAGAACGTATAGCGTTATACGTTATTATTTTATATCGTATAACGTTATATGGTATTATTTTATAACGTATAACGTTATGTGGTATTATTTTATAACGTATAACGTTATATGGTGTTATTTTATAACGTATAACGTTATATGGTATCATTTTATAACGTATAGCGTTATGTAGTGCTACGTTATAACGTATAACGTTATATGGTATAACGTTATAACGCTACATTGTATTACGTTATAACGTATAACGTTATGCGGTATTACTTAATAACGTATAACATTATATGGTATTATATTATAACGTATAACGTTATATGGTATAATTTTATAACGTATAACGTTATATGAAAATATTTCATAACGTATAACGTTATATAATATTATTTTAAAAGGTATAACTTTATGTGGTGTTACTTTATAACGTATAACGTTATATAGTGTTACGCTATAACGTTATATTGTATTACGTTATAACGTATAACGTTATACGTTATTATTTTATATCGTATAACGTTATATGGTATTATTTTATAACGTATAACGTTATATGGTATTATTTTATAACGTATAACGTTATGTAGTGTTACGTTATAACGTATAACGTTTTATAGTGTTTCGTTATAACGTTGTATTGTATTACGTTAGAACATATAACGATATACGGTATTATTTTATAACGTATAACGTTATATGGTATTATTTAATAACGTATAACGTTATGTAGTGTTACGTTATAACGTATACCGTTATATGGTGTTACGTTATAACGTTATCTTGTATTACGTTATAACGTATAACGTTATACGGTATTATTTTATAACGGATAACGTTATATGATATTATTTTATAACGTATGACGTTATGTAGTGTTACGTTATAACGTATAACGTTATATAGTGATACCTAATAACGTATAACGTTACATAGTGTTACGTTATAACGTTATATTGTATTACGTTAAAATGTATAACGTTATACGGTATTATTTTATAACGTATTACGTTATATGGTATTATTTTATAACGTATAACGATATATAATATTATTTTATAACGTATAACGTTATGTAGTGTTACGTTATAACGTATAACTTTATGTGGTAATATTTTATAACGTAAAACGTAATATAATATTATTTTATAACGTATAAAGTTATCTAGTGTTACGTTATAACGTATAACGTTATGTGGTAATATTTTATGACGTATAACGTAATATAATATTATTTTATAACTTATAACGTTATATGGCATTACTTAAAAACGTGTAACGTTATATGGTATTGTATTATAACGTATAACGTTATAAGTTATTATTTTATAACGTATAACGTTATATGGTATTATTATAACGTATAACGTTATATGGTGTTATTTTATAACGTATAACGTTATATAGTATTATTTTATAACGTATAACGTTATGTAGTGCTACGTTATAACGTATAACGTTATATAGTATAACGTTATAACGCTACATTGTATTACGTTATAACGTATAACGTTATGCGGTATTACTTAATAACGTATAACATTATATGGTATTATATTATAACGTATAACGTTATATGGTATAATTTTATAACGTATAACGTCATATGATAATATTTCACAACGTATAACGTTATATAATATTATTTTATAAGGTATAACGTTATGTCGTGTTACGTTATAACGTATAACGTGATATAGTGTTACGTTATAACGTAATAGAATATAACATTATAACGTATAACGTTATACGTTATTATTTTATATCGTATAACGTTATATGGTATTATTTTATAACGTATAACGTTATGTAGTGTTACGCTATAACGTATAACGTAATATAGAGTTTCGTTATAACGTTGTATTGTATTACGTTAGAACGTATAACGTTATACGGTATTATTTTATAACAAATAACGTTATATGGTATTATTTTATAACGTATAACGTTATATGGTATTATTTCATAAAGGATAACGTTATATAATATTATTTTATAAGGTATAACGTTATATGGTGTTATTTTCTAACGTTATATTGTATTACGTTAGAACGTATAACGTTATACGATATTATTTTATAACGGATAACGTTATATGATATTATTTTATAACGTATGACGTTATGTAGTGTTACGTTATAACGTATAACGTTATATAGTGATACCTAATAACGTATAACGTTACATAGTGTTACGTTATAACGTTATATTGTATTACGTTAAAATGTATAACGTTATACGGTATTATTTTATAACGTATTACGTTATATGGTATTATTTTATAACGTATAACGATATATAATATTATTTTATAACGTATAACGTTATGTAGTGTTACGTTATAACGTATAACGTTATGTGGTAATATTTTATAACGTATAACGTAATATAATATTATTTTATAACGTATAAAGTTATCTAGTGTTACGTTATAACGTATAACGTTATATGGTATTATTTCATAACGGATAACGTTATATAATATTATTTTATAAGGTATAACGTTATATGGTGTTATTTTCTAACGTTACATTGTATTACGTTAGAACGTATAACGTTATACGGTATTATTTTATAACGTATAACGTTATATGGTATTATTTTATAACGTATAACGTTATATGGTTTTATTTTATAACGTATAACGTTATATGGTATTATTTTATAACGTATAACGTTATGTAGTGCTACGTTATAACGTATAACGTTATATAGTATAACGTTATAACGCTACATTGTATTACGTTATAACGTATAACGTTATGCGGTATTAGTTAATAACATATAACATTATATGGTATTATATTATAACGTATAACGTTATATGGTATAATTTTATAACGTATAACGTTATATGATAATATTTCATAACGTATAACGTTATATAATATTATTTTATATGGTATAACGTTATATGGTGTTATTTTCTAACGTATAACGTTATATGGTGTTACGTTATAACGTTATATTGTATTACGTTAGAACGTATAACGTTATACGGTATTATTTTATAACGGATAACGTTATATGATATTATTTTATAACGTAAAACATTATGTAGTGTTACGTTATAAAGTATAACGTTATATGGTGTTACGTTATAACGTTTTATTGTATTACATTAGAACGTATAACGTTATACGGTATTATTTTTTAACGTATAACGTTATATGGTATTATTTTATAACGTATAACGTTATATGGTGTTATTTTATAACGTATAACGTTATATGGTATTATTTTATAACGTATAACGTTATGTAGTGCTACGTTACAACGTATAACGTTATATAGTATAACGTTATTACGCTACATTGTATTACGTTATAACGTATAACGTTATGCGGTATTACTTAATAACGTATAACATTATATGGTATTATATTATAACGTAAAACGTTATATGGTATTATTTTATAACGTATAACGTTATATGGTGTTATTTTATAACGTATAACGTTATATGGTATTATTTTATAACGTATAACGATATGTAGTGTTAGGTTATAACGTAAAACGTTATATAGTGTTTCGTTATAACGTTGTATTGTATCACGTTAGAACGTATAACGTTATACGGTATTATTTTATAACGGATAACGTTATATGATATTATTTTATAACGTATAACGTTATATGGTATTATTTTATAACGGATAACGTTATATGGTATTATTTTATAACGGATAACGTTATATGGTATTATATTATAACGTATAACGTTATATGGTATAATTTTCTAACGTATAACGTTATATGGTGTTACGTTATAACGTTATATTGTATTACGTTAGAACGTATAACGTTATACGGTATTATTTTATAACGTATAACGTTATATGGTATTATTTTATAACGTATAACGTTATATGCTATAATTTTGTAACGTATAACGTTATGTGATATTATTTCATAACGTATAACGTTATATAATATTATTTTATAAGGTATAACGTTATGTCGTGTTACATTATAACGTATAACGTGATATAGTGTTACGTTATAACGTTGTATTGTATTACGTTAGAACGTATAACGTTATACGGTATTATTTTATAACGTATAACGTTATATGGTATTATTTTATAACGTATAACTTTATGTAGTGTTACGTTATAACGTATAACGTTATATGGCGTTACGTTATAACGTTATATTTTTTTACGTTAGAACGTATAACGTTATACGGTATTATTTTATAACGGAAAATGTTATATGATATTATTTTATAACGTATAACGTTATATGGTATTATTTTATAACGTATAACGTTATATGGTGTTATTTTATAACGTATAACGTTATATGGTATTATTTTATAACGTATAACGTTATGTAGTGTTAGGTTATAATGTAAAACGTTATATAGTGTTTCGTTATAACGTTGTATTGTATTACGTTAGAACGTATAGCGTTATACGTTATTATTTTATATCGTATAACGTTATATGGTATTATTTTATAACGTATAACGTTATATGATATTATTTCATAACGTATAACGTTATGTAGTGTTACGTTATAACCTATAACGTTATATAGTGATACCTAATAACGTATAACGTTATATAGTGATACGTTATAACGTTATATTGTATTACGTTAAAATGTATAATGTTATACGGTATTATTTTATAACGTATAACGTTATATGGTATTATTTTATATGGTATAACGTTATATGGTATTATTTTATAACGTATAACGTTATATGGTATTATTTTATAACGTATAACGTTATGTAGTGTTACGTTATAACGTATAACGTTTTATAGTGTTTCGTTATAACGTTGTATTGTATTACGTTAGAACATATAACGATATACGTTATTATTTTATAACGTATAACGTTATATGGTATTATTTAATAACGTATAACGTTATGTAGTGTTACGTTATAACGTATAACGTTTTATAGTGTTTCGTTATAACGTTGTATTGTATTACGTTAGAACATATAACGATATACGGTATTATTTTATAACGTATAACGTTATATGGTATTATTTAATAACGTATAACGTTATGTAGTGTTACGTTATAACGTATAACGTTATATGGTGTTAAGTTATAACGTTATCTTGTATTACGTTATAACGTATAACGTTATACGTTATTATTTTAGATCGTATAACGTTATATGGTTTTATTTTATAACGTATAACGTTATATGGTGTTATTTTATAACGTATATCGTTATATAATATTATTTTATAAGGTATAACGTTATGTAGTGTTAGGTTATAACGTAAAACGTTATATAGTGTTTCGTTATAACGTTGTATTGTATTACGTTAGAACGTATAACGTTATACGGTATTATTTTAAAACGGATAACGTTATATGGTATTATTTTATAACGTATAACGTTATATGGTATTATTTCATAACGGATAACGTTATATAATAATATTTTATAAGGTATAACGTTATATGGTGTTATTTTCTAACGTATAACGTTATGTAGTGTTACGTTATAACGTATAACGTCATATAGTGTTTCGTTATAACGTTGTATTGTATTACGTTAGAACATATAACGATATACGGTATTATTTTATAACGTATAACGTTATATGGTATTATTTAATAACGTATAACGTTATGTAGTGTTACGTTATAACGTATAACGTTATATGGCGTTACGTTATAACGTTATATTTTTTTACGTTAGAACGTATAACGTTATACGGTATTATTTTAAAACGGATAACGTTATATGGTATTATTTTATAACGTATAACGTTATATGATATTATTTCATAACGGATAACGTTATATAATAATATTTTATAAGGTATAACGTTATATGGTGTTATGTTATAACGTATAACGTTATATGATAATATTTCATAAGGTATAACGTTATATAATATTATTTTATAAGGTATAACGTTATATGGTGTTATTTTCTAACGTTACATTGTATTACGTTAGAACGTATAACGTTATACGGTATTATTTTATAACGTATAACGTTATATGGTATTATTTTATAACGTATAACGTTATATGGTTTTATTTTATAACGTATAACGTTATATGGTATTATTTTATAACGTATAACGTTATGTAGTGCTACGTTATAACGTATAACGTTATATAGTATATCGTTATAACGCTACATTGTATTACGTTATAACGTATAACGTTATGCGGTATTAGTTAATAACGTATAACATTATATGGTATTATATTATAACGTATAACGTTATATGGTATAATTTTATAACGTATAACGTTATATGATAATATTTCATAACGTATAACGTTATATAATATTATTTTATAAGGTATAACGTTATATGGTGTTATTTTCTAACGTATAACGTTATATGGTGTTATTTTAGAACGTATAACGTTATATGGTATTATTTTATAACGGATAACGTTATATGATATTATTTTATAACGTAAAACATTATGTAGTGTTACGTTATAAAGTATAACGTTATATGGTGTTACGTTATAACGTTATATTGTATTACATTAGAACGTATAACGTTATACGGTATTATTTTTTAACGTATAACGTTATATGGTATTATTTTATAACGTATAACGTTATATGGTGTTATTTTAGAACGTATAACGTTATATGGTATTATTTTATAACGTATAACGTTATGTAGTGCTACGTTACAACGTATAACGTTATATAGTATAACGTTATAACGCTACATTGTATTACGTTATAACGTATAACGTTATGCGGTATTACTTAATAACGTATAACATTATATGGTATTATATTATAACGTATAACGTTATATGGTATTATTTTATATCGTATAACGTTATATGGTGTTATTTTATAACGTATAACGTTATATGGTATTATTTTATAACGTATAACGTTATGTAGTGTTAGGTTATAACGTAAAACGTTATATAGTGTTTCGTTATAACGTTGTATTGTATCACGTTAGAACGTATAACGTTATACGGTATTATTTTATAACGGATAACGTTATATGATATTATTTTATAACGTATAACGTTATATGGTATTATTTTATAACGGATAACGTTATATGGTATTATTTTATAACGGATAACGTTATATGGTATTATATTATAACGTATAACGTTATATGGTATAATTTTCTAACTTATAACGTTATATGGTGTTACGTTATAACGTTATATTGTATTACGTTAGAACGTATAACGTTATACGGTATTATTTTATAACGGATAACGTTATATGATATTATTTTATAACGTAAAACATTATGTAGTGTTACGTTATAAAGTATGACGTTATATGGTGTTACGTTATAACGTTATATTGTATTACATTAGAACGTATAACGTTATACGGTATTATTTTATAACGTATAACGTTATATGGTATTATTTTATAACGTATAACGTTATATGGTGTTATTTTATAACGTATAACGTTATATGGTATTATTTTATAACGTATAACGTTATGTAGTGCTACGTTATAACGTACAACGTTATATAGTATAACGTTATAACGCTATATTGTATTACGTTATAACGTATAACGTTATGCGGTATTACTTAATAACGTATAACATTATATGGTATTATATTATAACGTATAACGTTATATGCTATAATTTTGTAACGTATAACGTTATATGATATTATTCCATAACGTATAACGTTATATAATATTATTTTATAAGGTATAACGTTATGTCGTGTTACATTATAACGTATAACGTGATATAGTGTTACGTTATAACGTTGTATTGTATTACGTTAGAACGTATAACGTTATACGGTATTATTTTATAACGTATAACGTTATATGGTATTATTTTATAACGTATAACTTTATGTAGTGTTACGTTATAACGTATAACGTTATATGGCGTTACGTTATAACGTTATATTTTTTTACGTTAGAACGTATAACGTTATACGGTATTATTTTATAACGGAAAATGTTATATGATATTATTTTATAACGTATAACGTTATATGGTATTATTTTATAACGTATAACGTTATATGGTGTTATTTTATAACGTATAACGTTATATGGTATTATTTTATAACGTATAACGTTATGTAGTGTTAGGTTATAACGTAAAACGTTATATAGTGTTTCGTTATAACGTTGTATTGTATTACGTTAGAACGTATAGCGTTATACGTTATTATTTTATATCGTATAACGTTATATGGTATTATTTTATAACGTATAACGTTATATGATATTATTTCATAACGTATAACGTTATGTAGTGTTACGTTATAACCTATAACGTTATATAGTGATACCTAATAACGTATAACGTTATATAGTGATACGTTATAACGTTATATTGTATTACGTTAAAATGTATAATGTTATACGGTATTATTTTATAACGTATAACGTTATATGGTATTATTTTATAACGTATAACGTTATATGGTGTTATTTTATAACGTATAACGTTATATGGTATTATTTTATAACGTATAGCGTTATGTAGTGCTACGCTATAACGTATAACGTTATATAGTATAACGTTATAACGCTACATTGTATTACGTTATAACGTATAACGTTATGCGGTATTACTTAATAACGTATAACATTATATGGTATTATATTATAACGTATAACGTTATATGGTATAATTTTATAACGTATAACGTTATATGAAAATATTTCATAACGTATAACGTTATATAATATTATTTTATAAGGTATAACGTTATGTGGTGTTACGTTATAACGTATAACGTTATATAGTGTTTCGTTATAACGTTGTATTGTATTACGTTAGAACATATAACGATATACGGTATTATTTTATAACGTATAAGGTTATATGGTATTATTTAATAACGTATAACGTTATGTAGTGTTACGTTATAACGTATAACGTTATATGGCGTTACGTTATAACGTTATATTGTTTTACGTTAGAACGTATAACGTTATACGGTATTATTTTATAACGGATAGTGTTATATGATATTATTTTATAACGTATAACGTTATATGGTATTATTTTATAACGTATGACGTTATATGGTGTTATTTTATAACGTATAACGTTATATGGTATTATTTTATAACATATCACGTTATGTAGTGTTAGGTTATAACGTAAAACGTTATATAGTGTTTCGTTATAACGTTGTATTGTATTACGTTAGAACGTATAGCGTTATACGTTATTATTTTATATCGTATAACGTTATATGGTATTATTTTATAACGTATAACGTTATGTGGTATTATTTTATAACGTATAACGTTATATGGTGTTATTTTATAACGTATAACGTTATATGGTATCATTTTATAACGTATAGCGTTATGTAGTGCTACGTTATAACGTATAACGTTATATGGTATAACGTTATAACGCTACATTGTATTACGTTATAACGTATAACGTTATGCGGTATTACTTAATAACGTATAACATTATATGGTATTATATTATAACGTATAACGTTATATGGTATAATTTTATAACGTATAACGTTATATGAAAATATTTCATAACGTATAACGTTATATAATATTATTTTAAAAGGTATAACTTTATGTGGTGTTACGTTATAACGTATAACGTTATATAGTGTTACGCTATAACGTTATATTGTATTACGTTATAACGTATAACGTTATACGTTATTATTTTATATCGTATAACGTTATATGGTATTATTTTATAACGTATAACGTTATATGGTATTATTTTATAACGTATAACGTTATGTAGTGTTACGTTATAACGTATAACGTTTTATAGTGTTTCGTTATAACGTTGTATTGTATTACGTTAGAACATATAACGATATACGGTATTATTTTATAACGTATAACGTTATATGGTATTATTTAATAACGTATAACGTTATGTAGTGTTACGTTATAACGTATAACGTTTTATAGTGTTTCGTTATAACGTCGTATTGTATTACGTTAGAACATATAACGATATACGGTATTATTTTATAACGTATAACGTTATATGGTATTATTTAATAACGTATAACGTTATGTAGTGTTACGTTATAACGTATACCGTTATATGGTGTTACGTTATAACGTTATCTTGTATTACGTTATAACGTATAACGTTATACGGTATTATTTTATAACGGATAACGTTATATGATATTATTTTATAACGTATGACGTTATGTAGTGTTACGTTATAACGTATAACGTTATGTGGTAATATTTTATGACGTATAACGTAATATAATATTATTTTATAACGTATAACGTTATATGGCATTACTTAAAAACGTGTAACGTTATATGGTATTGTATTATAACGTATAACGTTATAAGTTATTATTTTATAACGTATAACGTTATATGGTATTATTATAACGTATAACGTTATATGGTGTTATTTTATAACGTATAACGTTATATAGTATTATTTTATAACGTATAACGTTATGTAGTGCTACGTTATAACGTATAACGTTATATAGTATAACGTTATAACGCTACATTGTATTACGTTATAACGTATAACGTTATGCGGTATTACTTAATAACGTATAACATTATATGGTATTATATTATAACGTATAACGTTATATGGTATAATTTTATAACGTATAACGTCATATGATAATATTTCACAACGTATAACGTTATATAATATTATTTTATAAGGTATAACGTTATGTCGTGTTACGTTATAACGTATAACGTGATATAGTGTTACGTTATAACGTAATAGAATATAACATTATAACGTATAACGTTATACGTTATTATTTTATATCGTATAACGTTATATGGTATTATTTTATAACGTATAACGTTATGTAGTGTTACGCTATAACGTATAACGTAATATAGAGTTTCGTTATAACGTTGTATTGTATTACGTTAGAACGTATAACGTTATACGGTATTATTTTATAACAAATATCGTTATATGGTATTATTTTATAACGTATAACGTTATATGGTATTATTTCATAAAGGATAACGTTATATAATATTATTTTATAAGGTATAACGTTATATGGTGTTATTTTCTAACGTTATATTGTATTACGTTAGAACGTATAACGTTATACGATATTATTTTATAACGGATAACGTTATATGATATTATTTTATAACGTATGACGTTATGTAGTGTTACGTTATAACGTATAACGTTATATAGTGATACCTAATAACGTATAACGTTACATAGTGTTACGTTATAACGTTATATTGTATTACGTTAAAATGTATAACGTTATACGGTATTATTTTATAACGTATTACGTTATATGGTATTATTTTATAACGTATAACGATATATAATATTATTTTATAACGTATAACGTTATGTAGTGTTACGTTATAACGTATAACGTGATATAGTGTTACGTTATAACGTAATAGAATATAACATTATAACGTATAACGTTATACGTTATTATTTTATATCGTATAACGTTATATGGTATTATTTTATAACGTATAACGTTATGTAGTGTTACGCTATAACGTATAACGTAATATAGAGTTTCGTTATAACGTTGTATTGTATTACGTTAGAACGTATAACGTTATACGGTATTATTTTATAACAAATAACGTTATATGGTAATATTTTATAACGTATAACGTTATGTGGTGTTACGTTATAACGTATAACGTTATATAGTGTTACGCTATAACGTTATATTGTATTACGTTATAACGTATAACGTTATACGTTATTATTTTATATCGTATAACGTTATATGGTATTATTTTATAACGTATAACGTTATATGGTATTATTTTATAACGTATAACGTTATGTAGTGTTACGTTATAACGTATAACGTTTTATAGTGTTTCGTTATAACGTTGTATTGTATTACGTTAGAACATATAACGATATACGGTATTATTTTATAACGTATAACGTTATATGGTATTATTCAATAACGTATAACGTTATGTAGTGTTACGTTATAACGTATAACGTTTTATAGTGTTTCGTTATAACGTTGTATTGTATTACGTTAGAACATATAACGATATACGGTATTATTTTATAACGTATAACGTTATATGGTATTATTTAATAACGTATAACGTTATGTAGTGTTACGTTATAACGTATAACGTTATATGGTGTTACGTTATAACGTTATCTTGTATTACGTTATAACGTATAACGTTATACGGTATTATTTTATAACGGATAACGTTATATGATATTATTTTATAACGTATGACGTTATGTAGTGTTACGTTATAACGTATAACTTTATGTGGTAATATTTTATAACGTATAACGTAATATAATATTATTTTATAACGTATAAAGTTATCTAGTGTTACGTTATAACGTATAACGTTATATAGTATAACGTTATAACGCTACATTGTATTACGTTATAACGTATAACGTTATGCGGTATTACTTAATAACGTATAACATTATATGGTATTATATTATAACGTATAACGTTATATAGTATTATTTTATAACGTATAACGTTATGTAGTGCTACGTTATAACGTATAACGTTATATAGTATAACGTTATAACGCTACATTGTATTACGTTATAACGTATAACGTTATGCGGTATTACTTAATAACGTATAACATTATATGGTATTATATTATAACGTATAACGTTATATGGTATAATTTTATAACGTATAACGTCATATGATAATATTTCACAACGTATAACGTTATATAATATTATTTTATAAGGTATAACGTTATGTCGTGTTACGTTATAACGTATAACGTGATATAGTGTTACGTTATAACGTAATAGAATATAACATTATAACGTATAACGTTATACGTTATTATTTTATATCGTATAACGTTATATGGTATTATTTTATAACGTATAACGTTATGTAGTGTTACGCTATAACGTATAACGTAATATAGAGTTTCGTTATAACGTTGTATTGTATTACGTTAGAACGTATAACGTTATACGGTATTATTTTATAACAAATAACGTTATATGGTATTATTTTATAACGTATAACGTTATATGGTATTATTTCATAAAGGATAACGTTATATAATATTATTTTATAAGGTATAACGTTATATGGTGTTATTTTCTAACGTTATATTGTATTACGTTAGAACGTATAACGTTATACGATATTATTTTTTAACGGATAACGTTATATGATATTATTTTATAACGTATGACGTTATGTAGTGTTACGTTATAACGTATAACGTTATATAGTGATACCTAATAACGTATAACGTTACATAGTGTTACGTTATAACGTTATATTGTATTACGTTAAAATGTATAACGTTATACGGTATTATTTTATAACGTATTACGTTATATGGTATTATTTTATAACGTATAACGATATATAATATTATTTTATAACGTATAACGTTATGTAGTGTTACGTTATAACGTATAACGTGATATAGTGTTACGTTATAACGTAATAGAATATAACATTATAACGTATAACGTTATACGTTATTATTTTATATCGTATAACGTTATATGGTATTATTTTATAACGTATAACGTTATGTAGTGTTACGCTATAACGTATAACGTAATATAGAGTTTCGTTATAACGTTGTATTGTATTACGTTAGAACGTATAACGTTATACGGTATTATTTTATAACAAATAACGTTATATGGTAATATTTTATAACGTATAACGTTATGTGGTGTTACGTTATAACGTATAACGTTATATAGTGTTACGCTATAACGTTATATTGTATTACGTTATAACGTATAACGTTATACGTTATTATTTTATATCGTATAACGTTATATGGTATTATTTTATAACGTATAACGTTATATGGTATTATTTTATAACGTATAACGTTATGTAGTGTTACGTTATAACGTATAACGTTTTATAGTGTTTCGTTATAACGTTGTATTGTATTACGTTAGAACATATAACGATATACGGTATTATTTTATAACGTATAACGTTATATGGTATTATTCAATAACGTATAACGTTATGTAGTGTTACGTTATAACGTATAACGTTTTATAGTGTTTCGTTATAACGTTGTATTGTATTACGTTAGAACATATAACGATATACGGTATTATTTTATAACGTATAACGTTATATGGTATTATTTAATAACGTATAACGTTATGTAGTGTTACGTTATAACGTATAACGTTATATGGTGTTACGTTATAACGTTATCTTGTATTACGTTATAACGTATAACGTTATACGGTATTATTTTATAACGGATAACGTTATATGATATTATTTTATAACGTATGACGTTATGTAGTGTTACGTTATAACGTATAACTTTATGTGGTAATATTTTATAACGTATAACGTAATATAATATTATTTTATAACGTATAAAGTTATCTAGTGTTACGTTATAACGTATAACGTTATATGGTATTATTTTATAACGTATAACGATATATAATATTATTTTATAACGTATAACGTTATGTAGTGTTACGTTATAACGTATAACTTTATGTGGTAATATTTTATAACGTATAACGTAATATAATATTATTTCATAACGTATAAAGTTATCTAGTGTTACGTTATAACGTATAACGTTATGTGGTAATATTTTATAACGTATAACGTAATATAATATTATTTTATATCGTATAATGTTATGTAGTGTTACGTTATTACGTATAACGTTATGTGGTAATATTTTATAACGTATAACGTAATATAATATAGTTGTATAACGTATAACGTTATATGGTATTATATTATAACGTTTAACGTTATATGGTATTATTTTATAAGGTATAACGTTATATGGTGTTATTTTCTAACGTTATATTGTATTACGTTAGAACGTATAACGTTATACGGTATTATTTTATAACGGATAACGTTATATGATATTATTTTATAACGTATGACGTTATGTAGTGTTACGTTATAACGTATAGCGTTATATAGTGATACCTAATAACGTATAACGTTACATAGTGTTACGTTATAACGTTATATTGTATTACGTTAAAATGTATAACGTTATACGGTATTATTTTATAACGTATTACGTTATATGGTATTATTTTATAACGTATAACGATATATAATATTATTTTATAACGTATAACGTTATGTAGTGTTACGTTATAACGTATAACTTTATGTGGTAATATTTTATAACGTATAACGTAATATAATATTATTTTATAACGTATAAAGTTATCTAGTGTTACGTTATAACGTATAACGTTATGTGGTAATATTTTATGACGTATAACGTAATATAATATTATTTTATAATGTATAACGTTATATGGTATTATTTTATAACGTATAGCGTTATGTAGTGCTACGTTATAACGTATAACGTTATATAGTATAACGTTATAACGCTACATTGTATTACGTTATAACGTATCACGTTATGCGGTATTACTTAATAACGTATAACATTATATGGGATTATTTTATAACGTATAACGTTACGTAATGTTACGTTATAACGTATAACGTTATATGCTGTTACGTTATAACGTTATATTGTATTACGTTAGAACGTATAACGTTATACGGTATTATTTTATAACGGATAACGTTACATGGTATTATTTTATAACGTATAACGTTATATGGTATTATTTCATAACGGATAACGTTATATAATATTATTTTATAAGGTATAACGTTATATGGTGTTATTTTCTAACGTATAACGTTATGTAGTGTTACGTTATAACGTATAACGTTATATAGTGATACCTAATAACGTATAACGTTATATATTGTTACGTTATAACTTTATATTGTATTACGTTAAAATGTATAACGTTATACGGTATTATTTTATAACGTATTACGTTATATGGTATTATTTTATAACGTATAACGATATATAATATTATTTTATAACGTATAACTTTATGTAGTGTTACGTTATAACGTATAACGTTATATGCTGTTTCGTTATAACGTTGTATTGTATTACGTTAGAACGTATAACGTTATACGGTATTATTTTATAACAAATAACGTTATATGGTATTATTTTATAACGTATAACGTTATGTAGTGTTACGTTATAACGTATAACGTTATATGGCGTTACGTTATAACGTTATATTGTATTACGTTAGAACGTATAACGTTATACGGTATTATTTCATAACGGATAACGTTATATAATATTATTTTATAAGGTATAACGTTATATGGTGTTATTTTCTAACGTATAACGTTATGTAGTGTTACGTTATAACGTATAACGTTATATAGTGATACCTAATAACGTATAACGTTATATATTGTTACGTTATAACGTTATATTGTATTACGTTAAAATGTATAACGTTATACGGTATTATTTTATAACGTATAACGTTATATGTTATTATTTTATAACGTATAACGATATATAATATTATTTTAAAACGTATAACGTTATGTAGTGTTACGTTATGACGTATAACGTTATGTGGTAATATTTTATAACGTATAACGTAATATAATATTATTTTATATGGTATAATGTTATGTAGTGTTACGTTATAACGTATAACGTTATGTGGTAATATTTTATAACGTATAACGTAATATAATATTATTTTATAACGTATAAAGTTATCTAGTGTTACGTTATAACGTATAACGTTATATGGTATTATTTCATAACGGATAACGTTATATAATATTATTTTATAAGGTATAACGTTATGTAGTGTTACGTTATAACGTATAACGTTTTATAGTGTTTCGTTATAACGTTGTATTGTATTACGTTAGAACATATAACGATATACGGTATTATTTTATAACGTATAACGTTATATGGTATTATTTAATAACGTATAACGTTATGTAGTGTTACGTTATAACGTATAACGTTATATGGTGTTACGTTATAACGTTATCTTGTATTACGTTATAACGTATAACGTTATACGGTATTATTTTATAACGGATAACGTTATATGGTATTATTTTATAACGTATAACTTTATATGGTATTATTTCATAACGGATAACGTTATATAATATTATTTTATAAGGTATAACGTTATATGGTGTTATTTTCTAACGTATAACGTTATGTAGTGTTACGTTATAACGTATAACGTTATATAGTGATACCTAATAACGTATAACGTTATATATTGTTACGTTATAACGTTATATTGTATTACGTTAAAATGTATAACGTTATACGATATTCTTTTATAACGTATAACGTTATATGGTATTATTTTATAACGTATAACGATATATAACATTATTTTATAACGTATGACGTTATGTAGTGTTACGTTATAACGTATAACGTTATGTGGTAATATTTTATAACGTATAACGTAATATAATATTATTTTATATGGTATAATGTTATGTAGTGTTACGTTATAACGTATAACGTTATGTGGTAATATTTTATAACGTATAACGTAATATAATATAATTTTATAACGTATAACGTTATATGGTATTATATTATAACGTATAACGTTATATGGTATTATTTTATAACGTATAACATTATATGGTATTATTTCATAAAGGATAACGTTATATAATATTATTTTATAAGGTATAACGTTATATGGTGTTATTTTCTAACGTTATATTGTATTACGTTAGAACGTATAACGTTATACGATATTATTTTATAACGGATAACGTTATATGATATTATTTTATAACGTATGACGTTATGTAGTGTTACGTTATAACGTATAACGTTATATAGTGGTACCTAATAACGTATAACGTTACATAGTGTTACGTTATAACGTTATATTGTATTACGTTAAAATGTATAACGTTATACGGTATTATTTTATAACGTATTACGTTATATGGTATTATTTCATAACGGATAACGTTATATAATATTATTTTATAAGGTATAACGTTATATGGTGTTATTTTCTAACGTATAACGTTATATGGTGTTATATTATAACGTATAACGTTATATGGTATTATTTTATAACGTATAACGTTATTTAGTGCTACGTTATAACGTATAACGTTATACAGTGTTTCGTTATAACGTTATATTGTATTACGTTAGAACGTATAACGTTATACGGTATTACTTTATAACGGATAACGTTATATGATATTATTTTACAACGTATAACGTTATGTTGTGTTACGTTATAACGTATAACGTTATATGGTGTTACGTTATAACGTTATATTGTATTACATTAGAACGTATAACGTTATACGGTATTATTTTATATGGTATAACGTTATGTGGTGTTACGCTATAACGTATAACGTTATATAGTGTTACGTTATAACGTTATATTGTATTAAGTTATATCGCATAACGTTATTCGTTATTATTTTATAACGTATAACGTTATATGGTATTATTTTATAACGTATAACGTTATATGGTGTTATATTATAACGTATAACGTTATATGGTATTATTTTATAAAGTATAACGTTATTTAGTGCTACGTTATAACGTATAACGTTATACAGTGTTTCGTTATAACGTTGTATTGTATTACGTTAGAACATATAACGATATACGGTATTATTTTTTAACGTATAACGTTAAATGGTATTATTTTATAACGTATAACGTTATGTAGTGTTACGTTATAACGTATAACGTTATATAGTGTTTCGTTATAACGTTGTATTTTATTACGTTAGAACGTATAACGTTATACGGTATTATTTTATAACGTATAACGTTATATGGTATTATTTTATAACGTATAACTTTATGTAGTGTTAGGTTATAACGTAAAACGTTATATAGTGTTTCGTTATAACGTTGTATTGTATTACGTTAGAACGTATAACGTTATACGTTATTATTTTATATCGTATAACGTTATATGGTATTATTTTATATCGTATAACGTTATATGATATTATTTCATAACGTATAACGTTATGTAGTGTTACGTTATAACCTATAACGTTATATGGTTATACCTAATAACGTATAGCGTTATATAGTGATACGTTATAACGTTATATTGTATTACGTTAAAATGTATAATGTCATACGGTATTATTTTATAACGTATAACGTTATATGGTATTATTTTATAACGCATAACGTTATGTAGTGCTACGTTATAACGTATAACGTTATATAGTATAACGTTACAACGCTACATTGTATTACGTTATAACGTATAACGTTATGCGGTATTACTTAATAACGTATAACATTATATGGTATTATATTATAACGTATAACGTTTTATGGTATAATTTTATAACGTATGACGTTATATGATAATATTTCATAACGTATAACGTTATATAATATTATTTTATAAGGTATAACGTTATGTGGTGTTACGTTATAACGTATAACGTGATATAGTGTTACGCTATAACGTTATATTGTATTACGTTATAACGTATAACGTTATACGTTATTATTTTATATCGTATAACGTTATATGTTATTATTTTATAACGTATAACCTTATATGGTATTATTTTATAACGTATAACGTTATGTAGTGTTACGTTATAACCTATAACGTTATATAGTGATACCTAATAACGTATAGCGTTATATAGTGATACGTTATAACGTTATATTGTATTACGTTAAAATGTATAATGTTATACGGTATTATTTTATAACGTATAACGTTATATGGTATTACTTAATAACGTATAACATTATATGGTATTATATTATAACGTATAACGTTATATGCTATAATTTTATAACCTATAACGTTATATGATAATATTTCATAACGTATAACGTTATATAATATTATTTTATAAGGTATAACGTTATGTCGTGTTACGTTATAACGTATAACGTGATATAGTGTTACGTTATAACGTTATATTCTATTACGCCATAACGTATAACGTTATACGTTATTATTTTATATCGTATAACGTTATATGGTATTATTTTATAACGTATAACGTTATATGGTGTTATTTTATAACGTATAACGTTATGTAGTGTTACGCTATAACGTATAACGTTATATAGTGTTTCGTTATAACGTAGTATTGTATTACGTTAGAACGTATAACGTTATACGGTATTATTTTATAACGTATAACGTTATATGGTATTATTTTATAACGTATAACTTTATGTAGTGTTACGTTATAACGTATAAAGTTATATGGCGTTACGTTATAACGTTATATTGTATTACGTTAGAACGTATAACGTTATGTGGTAATATTTTATAACGTATAACGTAATATAATATTATTTTATATCGTATAATGTTATGTAGTGTTACGTTATTACGTATAACGTTATGTGGTAATATTTTATAACGTATAACGTAATATAATATAGTTTTATAACGTATAACGTTATATGGTATTATATTATAACGTATAACGTTATATGGTATTATTTTATAACGTATAACGTTATATGGTATTATTTCATAAAGGATAACGTTATATAATATTATTTTATAAGGTATAACGTTATATGGTGTTATTTTCTAACGTTATATTGTATTACGTTAGAACGTATAACGTTATACGGTATTATTTTATAACGGATAACGTTATATGATATTATTTTATAACGTATGACGTTATGTAGTGTTACGTTATAACGTATAACGTGATATAGTGTTACGCTATAACGTTATATTGTATTACGTTATAACGTATAACGTTATACGTTATTATTTTATATCGTATAACGTTATATGTTATTATTTTATAACGTATAACGTTATATGGTATTATTTTATAACGTATAACGTTATGTAGTGTTACGTTATAACCTATAACGTTATATAGTGATACCTAATAACGTATAGCGTTATATAGTGATACGTTATAACGTTATATTGTATTACGTTAAAATGTATAATGTTATACGGTATTATTTTATAACGTATAACGTTATATGGTATTACTTAATAACGTATAACGTTATATAATATTATTTTATAAGGTATAACGTTATGTCGTGTTACGTTATAACGTATAACGTGATATAGTGTTACGTTATAACGTTATATTCTATTACGCCATAACGTATAACGTTATACGTTATTATTTTATATCGTATAACGTTATATGGTATTATTTTATAACGTATAACGTTATATGGTGTTATTTTATAACGTATAACGTTATGTAGTGTTACGCTATAACGTATAACGTTATATAGTGTTTCGTTATAACGTAGTATTGTATTACGTTAGAACGTATAACGTTATACGGTATTATTTTATAACGTATAACGTTATATGGTATTATTTTATAACGTATAACTTTATGTAGTGTTACGTTATAACGTATAAAGTTATATGGCGTTACGTTATAACGTTATATTGTATTACGTTAGAACGTAT
This sequence comes from Bombus dahlbomii, assembly GCA_037178635.1. Lineage (NCBI taxonomy): Eukaryota > Metazoa > Arthropoda > Insecta > Hymenoptera > Apidae > Bombus > Bombus dahlbomii. The sequence continues at coordinate 21,173,187 of CM074102.1, forward strand.
AACGTTATGTGGTAATATTTTATAACGTATAACGTAATATAATATTATTTTATATCGTATAATGTTATGTAGTGTTACGTTATTACGTATAACGTTATGTGGTAATATTTTATAACGTATAACGTAATATAATATAGTTTTATAACGTATAACGTTATATGGTATTATATTATAACGTATAACGTTATATGGTATTATTTTATAACGTATAACGTTATATGGTATTATTTCATAAAGGATAACGTTATATAATATTATTTTATAAGGTATAACGTTATATGGTGTTATTTTCTAACGTTATATTGTATTACGTTAGAACGTATAACGTTATACGGTATTATTTTATAACGGATAACGTTATATGATATTATTTTATAACGTATGACGTTATGTAGTGTTACGTTATAACGTATAACGTTATATAGTGATACCTAATAACGTATAACGTTACATAGTGTTACGTTATAACGTTATATTGTATTACGTTAAAATGTATAACGTTATACGGTATTATTTTATAACGTATTACGTTATATGGTATTATTTTATAACGTATAACGATATATAATATTATTTTATAACGTATAACGTTATGTAGTGTTACGTTATAACGTATAACTTTATGTGGTAATATTTTATAACGTATAACGTAATATAATATTATTTTATAACGTATAAAGTTATCTAGTGTTACGTTATAACGTATAACGTTATGTGGTAATATTTTATGACGTATAACGTAATATAATATTATTTTATAACGTATAACGTTATATGGTATTATTTTATAACGTATAACGATATATAATATTATTTTATAACGTATAAAGTTATCTAGTGTTACGTTATAACGTATAACGTTATGTGGTAATATTTTATAACGTATAACGTAATATAATATTATTTTATATCGTATAATGTTATGTAGTGTTACGTTATTACGTATAACGTTATGTGGTAATATTTTATAACGTATAACGTAATATAATATAGTTTTATAACGTATAACGTTATATGGTATTATATTATAACGTATAACGTTATATGGTATTATTTTATAACGTATAACGTAATATAATATAGTTTTATAACGTATGACGTTATATGGTATTATATTATAACGTATAACGTTATATGCTATAATTTTATAACCTATAACGTTAAATGATAATATTTCATAACGTATAACGTTATATAATATTATTTTATAAGGTATAACGTTATGTCGTGTTACGTTATAACGTATAACGTGATATAGTGTTACGTTATAACGTTATATTCTATTACGCCATAACGTATAACGTTATACGTTATTATTTTATATCGTATAACGTTATATGGTATTATTTTATAACGTATAACGTTATATGGTGTTATTTTATAACGTATAACGTTATGTAGTGTTACGCTATAACGTATAACGTTATATAGTGTTTCGTTATAACGTAGTATTGTATTACGTTAGAACGTATAACGTTATACGGTATTATTTTATAACGTATAACGTTATATGGTATTATTTTATAACGTATAACTTTATGTAGTATTACGTTATAACGTATAAAGTTATATGGCGTTACGTTATAACGTTATATGGTATTACGTTAGAACGTATAACGTTATGTGGTAATATTTTATAACGTATAACGTAATATAATATTATTTTATATCGTATAATGTTATGTAGTGTTACGTTATTACGTATAACGTTATGTGGTAATATTTTATAACGTATAACGTAATATAATATAGTTTTATAACGTATAACGTTATATGGTATTATATTATAACGTATAACGTTATATGGTATTATTTTATAACGTATAACGTTATATGGTATTATTTCATAAAGGATAACGTTATATAATATTATTTTATAAGGTATAACGTTATATGGTGTTATTTTCTAACGTTATATTGTATTACGTTAGAACGTATAACGTTATACGGTATTATTTTATAACGGATAACGTTATATGATATTATTTTATAACGTATGACGTTATGTAGTGTTACGTTATAACGTATAACGTTATATAGTGATACCTAATAACGTATAACGTTACATAGTGTTACGTTATAACGTTATATTGTATTACGTTAAAATGTATAACGTTATACGGTATTATTTTATAACGTATTACGTTATATGGTATTATTTTATAACGTATAACCATATATAATATTATTTTATAACGTATAACGTTATGTAGTGTTACGTTATAACGTATAACTTTATGTGGTAATATTTTATAACGTATAACGTAATATAATATTATTTTATAACGTATAAAGTTATCTAGTGTTACGTTATAACGTATAACGTTATGTGGTAATATTTTATGACGTATAACGTAATATAATATTATTTTATAACGTATAACGTTATATGGTATTATTTTATAACGTATAACGATATATAATATTATTTTATAACGTATAAAGTTATCTAGTGTTACGTTATAACGTATAACGTTATGTGGTAATATTTTATAACGTATAACGTAATATAATATTATTTTATATCGTATAATGTTATGTAGTGTTACGTTATTACGTATAACGTTATGTGGTAATATTTTATAACGTATAACGTAATATAATATTATTTTATAACGTATAACGTTATATGGTATTATTTTATAACGTATAACGATATATAATATTATTTTATAACGTATAAAGTTATCTAGTGTTACGTTATAACGTATAACGTTATGTGGTAATATTTTATAACGTATAACGTAATATGGTATTATTTCATAAAGGATAACGTTATATAATATTATTTTATAAGGTATAACGTTATATGGTGTTATTTTCTAACGTTATATTGTATTACGTTAGAACGTATAACGTTATACGGTATTATTTTATAACGGATAACGTTATATGATATTATTTTATAACGTATGACGTTATGTAGTGTTACGTTATAACGTATAACGTTATATAGTGATACCTAATAACGTATAACGTTACATAGTGTTACGTTATAACGTTATATTGTATTACGTTAAAATGTATAACGTTATACGGTATTATTTTATAACGTATTACGTTATATGGTATTATTTTATAACGTATAACCATATATAATATTATTTTATAACGTATAACGTTATGTAGTGTTACGTTATAACGTATAACTTTATGTGGTAATATTTTATAACGTATAACGTAATATAATATTATTTTATAACGTATAAAGTTATCTAGTGTTACGTTATAACGTATAACGTTATGTGGTAATATTTTATGACGTATAACGTAATATAATATTATTTTATAACGTATAACGTTATATGGTATTATATTATAACGTATAACGATATACAATATTATTTTATAACGTATAACGTTATGTAGTGTTACGTTATAACGTATAACTTTATGTGGTAATATTTTATAACGTATAACGTAATATAATATTATTTTATAACGTATAAAGTTATCTAGTGTTACGTTATAACGTATAACGTTATGTGGTAATATTTTATAACGTATAACGTAATATAATATTATTTTATATCGTATAATGTTATGTAGTGTTACGTTATTACGTATAACGTTATGTGGTAATATTTTATAACGTATAACGTAATATAATATAGTTTTATAACGTATAACGTTATATGGTATTATATTATAACGTATAACGTTATATGGTATTATTTTATAACGCATAACGTTATATGGTATTATTTCATAAAGGATAACGTTATATAATATTATTTTATAAGGTATAACGTTATATGGTGTTATTTTCTAACGTTATATTGTATTACGTTAGAACGTATATCGTTATACGGTATTATTTTATAACGGATAACGTTATATGATATTATTTTATAACGTATGACGTTACGTAATGTTACGTTATAACGTATAACGTTATATGCTGTTACGTTATAACGTTATATTGTATTACGTTAGAACGTATAACGTTATACGGTATTATTTTATAACGGATAACGTTACATGGTATTATTTTATAACGTATAACGTTATATGGTATTATTTCATAACGGATAACGTTATATAATATTATTTTATAAGGTACAAAGTTATGTGGTGTTATTTTCTAACGTATAACGTTATGTAGTGTTACGTTATAACGTATAACGTTATATAGTGATACCTAATAACGTATAACGTTATATATTGTTACGTTATAACGTTATATTGTATTACGTTAAAATGTATAACGTTATACGGTATTATTTTATAACGTATTACGTTATATGGTATTATTTTATAACGTATAACGATATATAATATTATTTTATAACGTATAACTTTATGTAGTGTTACGTTATAACGTATAACGATATATGCTGTTTCGTTATAACGTTGTATTGTATTACGTTAGAACGTATAACGTTATACGGTATTATTTTATAACAAATAACGTTATATGGTATTATTTTATAACGTATAACGTTATGTAGTGTTACGTTATAACGTATAACGTTATATGGCGTTACGTTATAACGTTATATTGTATTACGTTAGAACGTATAACGTTATACGGTATTATTTCATAACGGATAACGTTATATAATATTACTTTATAAGGTATAACGTTATATGGTGTTATTTTCTAACGTATAACGTTATGTAGTGTTACGTAATAACGTATAACGTTATATAGTGATACCTAATAACGTATAACGTTATATATTGTTACGTTATAACGTTATATTGTATTACGTTAAAATGTATAACGTTATACGGTATTATTTTATAACGTATAACGTTATATGGTATTATTTTATAACGTATAACGATATATAATATTATTTTATAACGTATAACGTTATGTAGTGTTACGTTATAACGTATAACTTTATGTGGTAATATTTTATAACGTATAATGATATATAATATTATTTTATAACGTATAACGTTATGTAGTGTTACGTTATAACGTATAACGTTATGTGGTAATATTTTATAACGTATAACGTAATATAATATTATTTTATATGGTATAATGTTATGTAGTGTTACGTTATTACGTATAACGTTATGTGGTAATATTTTATAACGTATAACGTAATATAATATAGTTTTATAACGTATAACGTTATATGGTATTATATTATAACGTATAACGTTATATGGTATTATTTTATAACGTATAACGTTATATGGTATTATTTCATAACGTTATTTAATATTATTTTATAAGGTATAACGTTATATGGTGTTATTTTCTAACGTTATATTGTATTACGTTAGAACGTATAACGTTATACGGTATTATTTTATAACGGATAACGTTATATGGTATTATTTTATAACGTATAACTTTATATGGTATTATTTCATAACGGATAACGTTATATAATATTATTTTATAAGGTATAACGTTATATGGTGTTATTTTATAACGTATAACGTTATGTAGTGTTACGTTATAACGTATAACGTTATATAGTGATACCTAATAACGTATAACGTTATATATTGTTAAGTTATAACGTTATATTGTATTACGTTAAAATGTATAACGTTATACGGTATTATTTTATAACGTATAACTTTATGTGGTAATATTTTATAACGTATAACGATATATAATATTATTTTATAACGTATAACGTTATGTAGTGTTACGTTATAACGTATAACGTTATGTGGTAATATTTTATAACGTATAACGTAATATAATATAGTTTTATAACGTATAACGTTATATGGTATTATATTATAACGTATAACGTTATATGGTATTATTTTATAACGTATAACGTTATATGGTATTATTTCATAAAGGATAACGTTATATAATATTATTTTATAAGGTATAACGTTATATGGTGTTATTTTCTAACGTTATATTGTATTACGTTAGAACGTATAACGTTATACGGTATTATTTTATAACGGATAACGTTATATGATATTATTTTATAACGTATAACGTTACGTAATGTTACGTTATAACGTATAACGTTATATGCTGTTACGTTATAACGTTATATTGTATTACGTTAGAACGTATAACGTTATACGGTATTATTTTATAACGGATAACGTTATATGGTATTATTTTATATCGTATAACTTTATATGGTATTATTTCATAACGGGTAACGTTATATAATATTATTTTATAAGGTATAACGTTATATGGTGTTATTTTCTAACGTATAACGTTATGTAGTGTTACGTTATAACGTATAACGTTATATAGTGTTTCGGTATAACGTTGTATTGTATTACGTTAGAACGTATAACGTTATACGGTATTATTTTATAACGTATAACGTTATATGGTATTATTTTATAACGTATAACTTTATGTAGTGTTAGGTTATAACGTAAAACGTTATATAGTGTTTCGTTATAACGTTGTATTGTATTACGTTAGAACGTATAACGTTATATGGTATTATTTTATAACGTATAACGTTATGTAGTGCTACGTTATAACGTATAACGTTATATAGTATAACGTTATAACGCTACATTGTATTACGTTATAACGTATAACGTTATGCGGTATTACTTAATAACGTATAACATTATATGGTATTATATTATAACGTATAACGTTTTATGGTATAATTTTATAACGTATGACGTTATATGATAATATTTCATAACGTATAACGTTATATAATATTATTTTATAAGGTATAACGTTATGTGGTGTTACGTTATAACGTATAACGTGATATAGTGTTACGCCATAACGTTATATTGTATTACGTTATAACGTATAACGTTATACGTTATTATTTTATATCGTATAACGTTATATGGTATTATTTTATAACGTATAACGTTATATGGTGTTACGTTATAACGTTATATTGTATTACATTAGAACGTACAACGTTATACGGTATTATTTTATAACGTATAACGTTATATGGTATTATTTTATAACGTATAACGTTATATGGTGTTATTTTATAACGTATAACGTTATATGGTATTATTTTATAACGTATAACGTTATATAATATTATTTTATAACGTATAACGTTATGTAGTGTTACGTTATAACGTATAACGATATGTGGTAATATTTTACAACGTATAACGTAATATAATATTATTTTATAACGTATAAAGTTATCTAGTGTTACGTTATAACGTATAACGTTATATGGTGTTACGTTATAACGTTATATTGTATTACATTAGAACGTATAACGTTATACGGTATTATTTTATAAGGTATAGCGTTATGTGGTGTTACGCTATAACGTATAACGTTATATAGTGTTACGTTATAACGTTATATTGTATTAAGTTATATCGCATAACGTTATACGTTATTATTTTATAACGTATAACGTTATATGGTATTATTTTATAACGTATAACGTTATATGGTGTTATATTATAACGTATAACGTTATATGGTATTATTTTATAACGTATAACGTTATTTAGTGCTACGTTATATCGTATAACGTTATACAGTGTTTCGTTATAACGTTGTATTGTATTACGTTAGAACATATAACGATATACGGTATTATTTTTTAACGTATAACGTTAAATGGTATTATTTTATAACGTATAACGTTATGTAGTGTTACGTTATAACGTATAACGTTATATAGTGTTTCGTTATAACGTTGTATTGTATTACGTTAGAACGTATAACGTTATACGGTATTATTTTATAACGTATAACGTTATATGGTATTATTTTATAACGTATAACTTTATGTAGTGTTAGGTTATAACGTAAAACGTTACATAGTGTTTCGTTATAACGTTGTATTGTATTACGTTAGAACGTATAACGTTATACGTTATTATTTTATATCGTATAACGTTATATGGTATTATTTTATATCGTATAACGTTATATGATATTATTTCATAACGTATAACGTTATGTAGTGTTACGTTATAACCTATAACGTTATATAGTGATACCTAATAACGTATAGCGTTATATAGTGATACGTTATAACGTTATATTGTATTACGTTAAAATGTGTAATGTTATACGGTATTATTTTATAACGTATAACGTTATATGGTATTACTTAATAACGTATAACATTATATGGTATAATATTATAACGTATAACGTTATATGCTATAATTCTATAACGTATAACGTTATATGATAATATTTCATAACGTATAACGTTATATAATATTATTTTATAAGGTATAACGTTATGTCGTGTTACGTTATAACGTATAACGTGATATAGTGTTACGTTATAACGTTATATTCTATTACGCTATAACGTATAACGTTATACGTTATTATTTTATATCGTATAACGTTATATGGTATTATTTTATAACGTATAACGTTATATGGTGTTATTTTATAACGTATAACGTTATGTAGTGTTACGCTATAACGTATAACGTTATATAGTGTTTCGTTATAACGTAGTATTGTATTACGTTAGAACGTATAACGTTATACGGTATTATTTTATAACGTATAACGTTATATGGTATTATTTTATAACGTATAATGTTACGTAGTGTTACGTTATTACGTATAACGTTATGTGGTAATATTTTATAACGTATAACGTAATATAATATAGTTTTATAACGTATAACGTTATATGGTATTATATTATAACGTATAACGTTATATGGTATTATTTTATAACGTATAACGTTATATGGTATTATTTCATAAAGGATAACGTTATATAATATTATTTTATAAGGTATAACGTTATATAGTGATACCTAATAACGTATAACGTTACATAGTGTTACGTTATAACGTTATATTGTATTACGTTAAAATGTATAACGTTATACGGTATTATTTTATAACGTATTACGTTATATGGTATTATTTTATAACGTATAACGATATATAATATTATTTTATAACGCATAACGTTATGTAGTGTTACGTTATAACGTATAACTTTATGTGGTAATATTTTATAACGTATAACGTAATCTAATATTATTTTATAACGTATAAAGTTATCTAGTGTTACGTTATAACGTATAACGTTATATGCTGTTACGTTATAACGTTATATTGTATTACGTTAGAACGTATAACGTTATACGGTATTATTTTATAACGGATAACGTTATATGGTATTATTTTATAACGTATAACGTTATATGGTATTATTTCATAACGGATAACGTTATATAATATTATTTTATAAGGTATAACGTTATATGGTGTTATTTTCTAACGTATAACGTTATGTAGTGTTACGTTATAACGTATAACGTTATATAGTGATACCTAATAACGTATAACGTTATATATTGTTACGTTATAACGTTATATTGTATTACGTTAAAATGTATAACGTTATACGGTATTATTTTATAACGTATTACGTTATATGGTATTATTTTATAACGTATAACGATATATAATATTATTTTATAACGCATAACTTTATGTAGTGTTACGTTATAACGTATAACGTTATGTGGTAATATTTTATAACGTATAACGTAATATAATATTATTTTATAACGTATAAAGTTATGTAGTGTTACGTTATAACGTATAACGTTATGTGGTAATATTTTATAACGTATAACGTAATATAATATTATTTTATAACGTATAACGTTATGTAGTGCTACGTTATAACGTATAACGTTATATAGTGTTTCGTTATAACGTTGTATTGTATTACGTTAGAACATATAACGATATACGGTATTATTTTTTAACGTATAAAGTTATATGGTATTATTGTATAACGGATAACGTTATATGGTATTATTTTATAACGTATAACGTTATATGGTGTTATTTTATAACGTATAACGTTGTATGGTATTATTTTATAACGTATAACGTTATGTAGTGCTACGTTATAACGTATAACGTTATATAGTATAACGTTATAACGCTACATTGTATTACGTTATAACGTATAACGTTATGCGGTATTACTTAATAACGTATAACATTATATGGTATTATATTATAACGTATAACGTTATATGCTATAATTTTATAACGTATAACGTTATATGATAATATTTCATAACGTATAACGTTATATAATATTATTTTATAAGGTATAACGTTATGTCGTGTTACGTTATAACGTATAACGTGATATAGTGTTACGTTATAACGTTATATTCTATTACGTTATAACGTATAACGTTATACGTTATTATTTTATATCGTATAACGTTATATGGTATTATTTTATAACGTATAACGTTATATGGTGTTATTTTATAACGTATAACGTTATATGGTATTATTTTATAACGTATAACTTTATGTAGTGTTACGCTATAACGTATAACGTAATATAGAGTTTCGTTATAACGTTGTATTGTATTACGTTAGAACGTATAACGTTATACGGTATTATTTTATAACAAATAACGTTATATGGTATTATTTTATAACGTATAACGTTATGCAGTGTTACGTTATAACGTATAACGTTATATGGCGTTACGTTATAACGTTATATTGTATTACGTTAGAACGTATAACGTTATACGGTATTATTTTATAACGTATAACGTTATATGGTGTTATTTTATAACGTATAACGTTATGTGGTAATATTTTATAACGTATAACGTAATATAATATTATTTTATAACGTATAAAGTCGTCTAGTGTTACGTTATAACGTATAACGTTATATGGTATTATTTCATAACGGATAACGTTATATAATATTATTTTATAAGGTATAACGTTATATGGTGTTATTTTCTAACGTATAACGTTATATGGTGTTACGTTATAACGTTATTTTGTATTACGTTAGAACGTATAACGTTATACGGTATTACTTTATAACGGATAACGTTATATGATATTATTTTACAACGTATAACGTTATGTTGTGTTACGTTATAACGTATAACGTTATATGGTGTTACGTTATAACGTTATATTGTATTACATTAGAACGTATAACGTTATACGGTATTATTTTATAACGTATAACGTTATATGGTATTATTTTATAACGTATAACGTTATATGGTGTTATTTTATAACGTATAACGTTATATGGTATTATTTTATAACGTATAACGTTATATGATATTATTTCATAACGCATAACGTTATATAATATTATTTTATAAGGTATAACGTTATGTGGTGTTACGCTATAACGTATAACGTTATATAGTGTTACGTTATAACGTTATATTGTATTAAGTTATATCGCATAACGTTATACGTTATTATTTTATAACGTATAACGTTATATGGTATTATTTTATAACGTATAACGTTATATGGTGTTATATTATAACGTATAACGTTATATGGTATTATTTTATAACGTATAACGTTATTTAATGCTACGTTATAACGTATAACGTTATATAGTGTTTCGTTATAACGTTGTATTGTATTACGTTAGAACATATAACGATATACGGTATTATTTTTTAACGTATAACGTTATATGGTATTATTTTATAACGTATAACGTTATGTAGTGTTACGTTATAACGTATAACGTTATATAGTGTTTGGTTATAACGTTGTATTGTATTACGTTAGAACGTATAACGTTATACGGTATTATTTTATAACGTATAACGTTATATGGTATTATTTTATAACGTATAACTTTATGTAGTGTTAGGTTATAACGTAAAACGTTATATAGTGTTTCGTTATAACGTTGTATTGTATTACGTTCGAACGTATAACGTTATACGTTATTATTTTATATCGTATAACGTTATATGGTATTATTTTATATCGTATAACGTTATATGATATTATTTCATAACGTATAACGTTATGTAGTGTTACGTTATAACCTATAACGTTATATAGTGATACCTAATAACGTATAGCGTTATATAGTGATACGTTATAACGTTATATTGTATTACGTTAAAATGTATAATGTTATACGGTATTATTTTATAACGTATAACGTTAATGGTATTATTTTATAACGTATAACGTTATATGGTGTTATTTTATAACGTATAACGTTATATGGTATTATTTTATAACGTATAACGTTATGTAGTGCTACGTTATAACGTATAACGTTATATAGTATAACGTTATAACGCTACATTGTATTACGTTATAACGTATAACGTTATGCGGTATTACTTAATAACGTATAACATTATATGGTATTATATTATAACGTCTAACGTTATATGCTATAATTTTATAACGTATAACGTTATATGATAATATTTCATAACGTATAACGTTATATAATATTATTTTATAAGGTATAACGTTTTGTAGTGTTACGTTATAACGTATAACGTGATATAGTGTTACGCTATAACGTTATATTGTATTACGTAAAAATGTATAATGTTATACGGTATTATTTTATAACGTATAACGTTATATGGTATTATTTTATAAGGTATAACGTTATATGGTGTTATTTTATAACGTATAACGTTATATGGTATTATTTTATAACGTATAACGTTATGTAGTGTTAGGTTATAACGTAAAACGATATATAGTGTTTCGTTATAACGTTGTATTGTATTACGTTAGAACGTATAACGTTATACGGTATTATTTTATAACGTATAACGTTATATGGTATTATTTTATAACGTATAACTTTATGTAGTGTTACGTTATAACGTATAAGGTTATATGGCGTTACGTTATAACGTTATATTGTATTACGTTAGAACGTATAACGTTATACGGTATTATTTTATAACCGATAATGTTATATGATATTATTTTATAACGTATAACGTTATATGGTATTATTTTATAACGTATAACGTTATATGGTGTTATTTTATAACGTATAACGTTATATGGTATTATTTTATAACGTATAACGTTATGTAGTGTTAGGTTATAACGTAAAACGATATATAGTGTTTCGTTATAACGTTGTATTGTATTATGTTAGAACGTATAACGTTATACGTTATTATTTTATATCGTATAACGTTGTATGGTATTATTTTATAACGTATAACGTTATATGATATTATTTCATAACGTATAACGTTATGTAGTGTTACGTTATAACCTATAACGTTATATAGTGATACCTAATAACGTATAGCGTTATATAGTGATACGTTATAACGTTATATTGTATTACGTTAAAATGTATAATGTTATACGGTATTATTTTATAACGTATAACGTTATATGGTATTATTTTATAACGTATAACGTTATATGGTGTTATTTTATAACGTATAACGTTATATGGTATTATTTTATAACGTATAACGTTATGTAGTGCTACGTTATAACGTATAACGTTATATAGTATAACGTTATAACGCTACATTGTATTACGTTATAACGTATAACGTTATGCGGTATTACTTAATAACGTATAACATTATATGGTATTATATTATAACGTATAACGTTATATGGTATAATTTAATAACGTATGACGTTATATGGTGTTATTTTATAACGTATAACGTTATATGGTATTATTTTATAACGTATAACGTTATGTAGTGTTACGTTATAACGTATAACGTTATATGGCGTTACGTTATAACGTTATATTGTATTACGTTAGAACGTATAACGTTATACGGTATTATTTTATAACGGATAACGTTATATGATTTTATTTTATAACGTATAACGTTATATGGTATTATTTTATAACGTATAACGTTATATGGTGTTATTTTATAACGTATAACGTTATATGGTATTATTTTATAACGTATAACGTTATGAGTTGTTAGGTTATAACGTAAAACGTTATATAGTGTTTCGTTATAACGTTGTATTGTATTACGTTGGAACGTATGACGTTATACGGTATTATTTTATAACGTATAACGTTATATGGTATTATTTTATAACGTATAACGTTATGTAATGTTACGTTATAACGCATAACGTTATATGCTGTTACGTTATAACGTTATATTGTATTACGTTAGAACGTATAACGTTATACGGTATTATTTTATAACCGATAATGTTATATGATATTATTTTATAACGTATAACGTTATATGGTATTATTTTATAACGTATAACGTTATATGGTGTTATTTTATAACGTATAACGTTATATGGTATTATTTTATAACGTATAACGTTATGTAGTGTTAGGTTATAACGTAAAACGATATATAGTGTTTCGTTATAACGTTGTATTGTATTATGTTAGAACGTATAACGTTATACGTTATTATTTTATATCGTATAACGTTGTATGGTATTATTTTATAACGTATAACGTTATATGATATTATTTCATAACGTATAACGTTATGTAGTGTTACGTTATAACCTATAACGTTATATAGTGATACCTAATAACGTATAGCGTTATATAGTGATACGTTATAACGTTATATTGTATTACGTTAAAATGTATAATGTTATACGGTATTATTTTATAACGTATAACGTTATATGGTATTATTTTATAACGTATAACGTTATATGGTGTTATTTTATAACGTATAACGTTATATGGTATTATTTTATAACGTATAACGTTATGTAGTGCTACGTTATAACGTATAACGTTATATAGTATAACGTTATAACGCTACATTGTATTACGTTATAACGTATAACGTTATGCGGTATTACTTAATAACGTATAACATTATATGGTATTATATTATAACGTATAACGTTATATGGTATAATTTAATAACGTATGACGTTATATGGTGTTATTTTATAACGTATAACGTTATATGGTATTATTTTATAACGTATAACGTTATGTAGTGTTACGTTATAACGTATAACGTTATATGGCGTTACGTTATAACGTTATATTGTATTACGTTAGAACGTATAACGTTATACGGTATTATTTTATAACGGATAACGTTATATGATTTTATTTTATAACGTATAACGTTATATGGTATTATTTTATAACGTATAACGTTATATGGTGTTATTTTATAACGTATAACGTTATATGGTATTATTTTATAACGTATAACGTTATGAGTTGTTAGGTTATAACGTAAAACGTTATATAGTGTTTCGTTATAACGTTGTATTGTATTACGTTGGAACGTATAACGTTATACGGTATTATTTTAAAACGTATAACGTTATATGGTATTATTTTATAACGTATAACGTTATGTAATGTTACGTTATAACGTATAACGTTATATGCTGTTACGTTATAACGTTATATTGTATTACGTTAGAACGCATAAAGTTATACGGTATTATTTTATAACGGATAACGTTATATGGTATTATTTTATAACGTATAACTTTATATGGTATTATTTCATAACTGATAACGTTATATAATATTATTTTATAAGGTATAACGTTATATGGTGTTATTTTCTAACGTATAACGTTATATGCTATAATTTTATAACGTATAACGTTATATGATAATATTTCATAACGAATAACGTTATATAATGTTATTTTATAAGGTATAACGTTATGTCGTGTTACGTCATAACGTATAACGTGATATAGTGTTACGTTATAACGTTATATTCTATTACGTTAGAACGTATAACGTTATACGGTATTATTTTATAACGGATAACGTTATATGATATTATTTTATAACGTATAACGTTATATGGTGTTATTTTATAACGTATAACGTTATATGGTATTATTTTATAACGTATAACGTTATGTAGTGTTACGCTATAACGTATAACGTTATATAGAGTTTCGTTATAACGTTGTATTGTATTACGTTAGAACGTATAACGTTATACGGTATTATTTTATAACGTATAACGTTATATGGTATTATTTTATAACGTATAACGTTATATAGTGTTACGTTATAACGTATAACGTTATATGGCGTTACGTTATAACGTTATATTGTATTACGTTAGAACGTATAACGTTATACGGTATTATTTTATAACGGATAACGTTATATGATATTATTTTATAACGTATAACGTTATATGGTATTATTTTATAACGTATAACGTTATATGGTGTCATTTTATAACGTATAACGTTATATGGTATTATTTTATAACGTATAACGTTATGTAGTGTTAGGTTATAACGTAAAACGTTATATAGTGTTTCGTTATAACGTTGTATTGTATTACGTTAGAACGTATAACGTTATACGTTATTATTTTATATCGTATAACGTTGTATGGTATTATTTTATAACGTATAACGTTATATGATATTATTTTATAACGTATAACGTTATATGGTATTATTTTATAACGTATAACGTTATGTAGTGCTACGTTATAACGTATAACGTTATATAGTATAACGTTATAACGCTACATTGTATTACGTTATAACGTATAACGTTATGCGGTATTACTTAATAGCGTATAACATTATATGGTATTATATTATAACGTATAACGTTATATGGTATAATTTTATAACGTATGACGTTATATGATAATATTTCATAACGTATAACGTTATATAGTGTTACGTTATAATCTATAACGTTATATAGTGATACCTAATAACGCATAGCGTTATATAGTGATACGTTATAACGTTATATTGTATTACGTTAAAATGTATAATGTTATACGGTATTATTTTATAACGTATAACGTTATATGGTATTATTTTATAACGTATAACGTTATATGGTGTTATTTTATAACGTATAACGTTATATGGTATTATTTTATAACGTATAACGTTATGTAGTGCTACGTTATAACGTATAACGTTATATAGTATAGCGTTATAACGCTACATTGTATTACGTTATTACGTATAACGTTATGCGGTATTACTTAATAACGTATAACATTATATGGTATTATATTATAACGTATAACGTTATATGCTATAATTTTATAACGTATAACGTTATATGATAATATTTCATAACGTATAACGTTATATAATATTATTTTATAATGTATAACGTTATGTCGTGTTACGTTATAACGTATAACGTGATATAGTGTTACGTTATAACGTTATATTGTATTACGTTATAACGTATAACGTTATACGTTATTAGTTTATATCGTATAACGTTATATGGTATTATTTTATAACGTATAACGTTATATGGTATTATTTTATAACGTATAACGTTATGTAGTGTTAGGTTATAACGTTGTATTGTAATACGTTAGAACGTATAACGTTATACGGTATTATTTTATAACGGATAACGTTATATGGTATTATTTTATAACGTATAACGTTATGTACTGTTAGGTTATAACGTAAAACGTTATATAGTGTTTCGTTATAACGTTGTATTGTATTACGTTAGAACGTATAACGTTATACGGTATTATTTTATAACGTATAACGTTATACGGTATTATTTTATAACGGATAACGTTATATGTTATTATTTTATAACGTATAACTTTATATGGTATTATTTCGTAACGGATAACGTTATATAATATTATTTTATAAGGTATAACGTTATATGGTGTTATTTTCTAACGTATAACGTTATATGGTGTTACGTTATAACGTTATTTTGTATTACGTTAGAACGTATAACGTTATACGGTATTACTTTATAACGGATAACGTTATATGATATTATTTTACAACGTATAACGTTATGTTGTGTTACGTTATAACGTATAACGTTATATGGTGTTACGTTATAACGTTATATTGTATTACATTAGAACGTATAACGTTATACGGTATTATTTTATAACGTATAACGTTATATGGTATTATTTTATAACGTATAACGTTATATGGTGTTATTTTATAACGTATAACGTTATATGGTATTATTTTATAACGTATAACGTTATATGATATTATTTCATAACGCATAACGTTATATAATATTATTTTATAAGGTATAACGTTATGTGGTGTTACGCTATAACGTATAACGTTATATAGTGTTACGTTATAACGTTATATTGTATTAAGTTATATCGCATAACGTTATACGTTATTATTTTATAACGTATAACGTTATATGGTATTATTTTATAACGTATAACGTTATATGGTGTTATATTATAACGTATAACGTTATATGGTATTATTTTATAACGTATAACGTTATTTAATGCTACGTTATAACGTATAACGTTATATAGTGTTTCGTTATAACGTTGTATTGTATTACGTTAGAACATATAACGATATACGGTATTATTTTTTAACGTATAACGTTATATGGTATTATTTTATAACGTATAACGTTATGTAGTGTTACGTTATAACGTATAACGTTATATAGTGTTTGGTTATAACGTTGTATTGTATTACGTTAGAACGTATAACGTTATACGGTATTATTTTATAACGTATAACGTTATATGGTATTATTTTATAACGTATAACTTTATGTAGTGTTAGGTTATAACGTAAAACGTTATATAGTGTTTCGTTATAACGTTGTATTGTATTACGTTCGAACGTATAACGTTATACGTTATTATTTTATATCGTATAACGTTATATGGTATTATTTTATATCGTATAACGTTATATGATATTATTTCATAACGTATAACGTTATGTAGTGTTACGTTATAACCTATAACGTTATATAGTGATACCTAATAACGTATAGCGTTATATAGTGATACGTTATAACGTTATATTGTATTACGTTAAAATGTATAATGTTATACGGTATTATTTTATAACGTATAACGTTAATGGTATTATTTTATAACGTATAACGTTATATGGTGTTATTTTATAACGTATAACGTTATATGGTATTATTTTATAACGTATAACGTTATGTAGTGCTACGTTATAACGTATAACGTTATATAGTATAACGTTATAACGCTACATTGTATTACGTTATAACGTATAACGTTATGCGGTATTACTTAATAACGTATAACATTATATGGTATTATATTATAACGTCTAACGTTATATGCTATAATTTTATAACGTATAACGTTATATGATAATATTTCATAACGTATAACGTTATATAATATTATTTTATAAGGTATAACGTTTTGTAGTGTTACGTTATAACGTATAACGTGATATAGTGTTACGCTATAACGTTATATTGTATTACGTAAAAATGTATAATGTTATACGGTATTATTTTATAACGTATAACGTTATATGGTATTATTTTATAAGGTATAACGTTATATGGTGTTATTTTATAACGTATAACGTTATATGGTATTATTTTATAACGTATAACGTTATGTAGTGTTAGGTTATAACGTAAAACGATATATAGTGTTTCGTTATAACGTTGTATTGTATTACGTTAGAACGTATAACGTTATACGGTATTATTTTATAACGTATAACGTTATATGGTATTATTTTATAACGTATAACTTTATGTAGTGTTACGTTATAACGTATAAGGTTATATGGCGTTACGTTATAACGTTATATTGTATTACGTTAGAACGTATAACGTTATACGGTATTATTTTATAACCGATAATGTTATATGATATTATTTTATAACGTATAACGTTATATGGTATTATTTTATAACGTATAACGTTATATGGTGTTATTTTATAACGTATAACGTTATATGGTATTATTTTATAACGTATAACGTTATGTAGTGTTAGGTTATAACGTAAAACGATATATAGTGTTTCGTTATAACGTTGTATTGTATTATGTTAGAACGTATAACGTTATACGTTATTATTTTATATCGTATAACGTTGTATGGTATTATTTTATAACGTATAACGTTATATGATATTATTTCATAACGTATAACGTTATGTAGTGTTACGTTATAACCTATAACGTTATATAGTGATACCTAATAACGTATAGCGTTATATAGTGATACGTTATAACGTTATATTGTATTACGTTAAAATGTATAATGTTATACGGTATTATTTTATAACGTATAACGTTATATGGTATTATTTTATAACGTATAACGTTATATGGTGTTATTTTATAACGTATAACGTTATATGGTATTATTTTATAACGTATAACGTTATGTAGTGCTACGTTATAACGTATAACGTTATATAGTATAACGTTATAACGCTACATTGTATTACGTTATAACGTATAACGTTATGCGGTATTACTTAATAACGTATAACATTATATGGTATTATATTATAACGTATAACGTTATATGGTATAATTTAATAACGTATGACGTTATATGGTGTTATTTTATAACGTATAACGTTATATGGTATTATTTTATAACGTATAACGTTATGTAGTGTTACGTTATAACGTATAACGTTATATGGCGTTACGTTATAACGTTATATTGTATTACGTTAGAACGTATAACGTTATACGGTATTATTTTATAACGGATAACGTTATATGATTTTATTTTATAACGTATAACGTTATATGGTATTATTTTATAACGTATAACGTTATATGGTGTTATTTTATAACGTATAACGTTATATGGTATTATTTTATAACGTATAACGTTATGAGTTGTTAGGTTATAACGTAAAACGTTATATAGTGTTTCGTTATAACGTTGTATTGTATTACGTTGGAACGTATGACGTTATACGGTATTATTTTATAACGTATAACGTTATATGGTATTATTTTATAACGTATAACGTTATGTAATGTTACGTTATAACGCATAACGTTATATGCTGTTACGTTATAACGTTATATTGTATTACGTTAGAACGTATAACGTTATACGGTATTATTTTATAACCGATAATGTTATATGATATTATTTTATAACGTATAACGTTATATGGTATTATTTTATAACGTATAACGTTATATGGTGTTATTTTATAACGTATAACGTTATATGGTATTATTTTATAACGTATAACGTTATGTAGTGTTAGGTTATAACGTAAAACGATATATAGTGTTTCGTTATAACGTTGTATTGTATTATGTTAGAACGTATAACGTTATACGTTATTATTTTATATCGTATAACGTTGTATGGTATTATTTTATAACGTATAACGTTATATGATATTATTTCATAACGTATAACGTTATGTAGTGTTACGTTATAACCTATAACGTTATATAGTGATACCTAATAACGTATAGCGTTATATAGTGATACGTTATAACGTTATATTGTATTACGTTAAAATGTATAATGTTATACGGTATTATTTTATAACGTATAACGTTATATGGTATTATTTTATAACGTATAACGTTATATGGTGTTATTTTATAACGTATAACGTTATATGGTATTATTTTATAACGTATAACGTTATGTAGTGCTACGTTATAACGTATAACGTTATATAGTATAACGTTATAACGCTACATTGTATTACGTTATAACGTATAACGTTATGCGGTATTACTTAATAACGTATAACATTATATGGTATTATATTATAACGTATAACGTTATATGGTATAATTTAATAACGTATGACGTTATATGGTGTTATTTTATAACGTATAACGTTATATGGTATTATTTTATAACGTATAACGTTATGTAGTGTTACGTTATAACGTATAACGTTATATGGCGTTACGTTATAACGTTATATTGTATTACGTTAGAACGTATAACGTTATACGGTATTATTTTATAACGGATAACGTTATATGATTTTATTTTATAACGTATAACGTTATATGGTATTATTTTATAACGTATAACGTTATATGGTGTTATTTTATAACGTATAACGTTATATGGTATTATTTTATAACGTATAACGTTATGAGTTGTTAGGTTATAACGTAAAACGTTATATAGTGTTTCGTTATAACGTTGTATTGTATTACGTTGGAACGTATAACGTTATACGGTATTATTTTATAACGTATAACGTTATATGGTATTATTTTATAACGTATAACGTTATGTAATGTTACGTTATAACGTATAACGTTATATGCTGTTACGTTATAACGTTATATTGTATTACGTTAGAACGCATAAAGTTATACGGTATTATTTTATAACGGATAACGTTATATGGTATTATTTTATAACGTATAACTTTATATGGTATTATTTCATAACTGATAACGTTATATAATATTATTTTATAAGGTATAACGTTATATGGTGTTATTTTCTAACGTATAACGTTATATGCTATAATTTTATAACGTATAACGTTATATGATAATATTTCATAACGAATAACGTTATATAATGTTATTTTATAAGGTATAACGTTATGTCGTGTTACGTCATAACGTATAACGTGATATAGTGTTACGTTATAACGTTATATTCTATTACGTTAGAACGTATAACGTTATACGGTATTATTTTATAACGGATAACGTTATATGATATTATTTTATAACGTATAACGTTATATGGTGTTATTTTATAACGTATAACGTTATATGGTATTATTTTATAACGTATAACGTTATGTAGTGTTACGCTATAACGTATAACGTTATATAGAGTTTCGTTATAACGTTGTATTGTATTACGTTAGAACGTATAACGTTATACGGTATTATTTTATAACGTATAACGTTATATGGTATTATTTTATAACGTATAACGTTATATAGTGTTACGTTATAACGTATAACGTTATATGGCGTTACGTTATAACGTTATATTGTATTACGTTAGAACGTATAACGTTATACGGTATTATTTTATAACGGATAACGTTATATGATATTATTTTATAACGTATAACGTTATATGGTATTATTTTATAACGTATAACGTTATATGGTGTCATTTTATAACGTATAACGTTATATGGTATTATTTTATAACGTATAACGTTATGTAGTGTTAGGTTATAACGTAAAACGTTATATAGTGTTTCGTTATAACGTTGTATTGTATTACGTTAGAACGTATAACGTTATACGTTATTATTTTATATCGTATAACGTTGTATGGTATTATTTTATAACGTATAACGTTATATGATATTATTTTATAACGTATAACGTTATATGGTATTATTTTATAACGTATAACGTTATGTAGTGCTACGTTATAACGTATAACGTTATATAGTATAACGTTATAACGCTACATTGTATTACGTTATAACGTATAACGTTATGCGGTATTACTTAATAGCGTATAACATTATATGGTATTATATTATAACGTATAACGTTATATGGTATAATTTTATAACGTATGACGTTATATGATAATATTTCATAACGTATAACGTTATATAGTGTTACGTTATAATCTATAACGTTATATAGTGATACCTAATAACGCATAGCGTTATATAGTGATACGTTATAACGTTATATTGTATTACGTTAAAATGTATAATGTTATACGGTATTATTTTATAACGTATAACGTTATATGGTATTATTTTATAACGTATAACGTTATATGGTGTTATTTTATAACGTATAACGTTATATGGTATTATTTTATAACGTATAACGTTATGTAGTGCTACGTTATAACGTATAACGTTATATAGTATAGCGTTATAACGCTACATTGTATTACGTTATTACGTATAACGTTATGCGGTATTACTTAATAACGTATAACATTATATGGTATTATATTATAACGTATAACGTTATATGCTATAATTTTATAACGTATAACGTTATATGATAATATTTCATAACGTATAACGTTATATAATATTATTTTATAATGTATAACGTTATGTCGTGTTACGTTATAACGTATAACGTGATATAGTGTTACGTTATAACGTTATATTGTATTACGTTATAACGTATAACGTTATACGTTATTAGCTTATATCGTATAACGTTATATGGTATTATTTTATAACGTATAACGTTATATGGTATTATTTTATAACGTATAACGTTATGTAGTGTTAGGTTATAACGTTGTATTGTAATACGTTAGAACGTATAACGTTATACGGTATTATTTTATAACGGATAACGTTATATGGTATTATTTTATAACGTATAACGTTATGTACTGTTAGGTTATAACGTAAAACGTTATATAGTGTTTCGTTATAACGTTGTATTGTATTACGTTAGAACGTATAACGTTATACGGTATTATTTTATAACGTATAACGTTATACGGTATTATTTTATAACGGATAACGTTATATGTTATTATTTTATAACGTATAACTTTATATGGTATTATTTCGTAACGGATAACGTTATATAATATTATTTTATAAGGTATAACGTTATATGGTGTTATTTTCTAACGTATAACGTTATATGGTATTATTTTATAACGTTTAACGTTATGTAGTGCTACGTTATAACGTATAACGTTATATAGTATAACGTTATAACGCTACATTGTATTACGTTATAACGTATAACGTTATGCGGTATTACTTAATAACGTATAACATTATATGGTATTATATTATAACGTATAACGTTATATGCTATAATTTTCTAACGTATAACGTTATATGATAATATTTCATAACGTATAACGTTATATAATGTTATTTTATAAGGTATAACGTTATGTCGTGTTACGTTATAACGTATAACGTGATATAGTGTTACGTTATAACGTTATATTCTATTACGTTATAACGTATAACGTTATACGTTATTATTTTATATCGTATAACGTTATATGGTATTATTTTATAACGTATAACGTTATATGGTGTTATTTTATAACGTATAACGTTATATGGTATTATTTTATAACGTATAACGTTATGTAGTGTTACGCTATAACGTATAACGTAATATAGAGTTTCGTTATAACGTTGTATTGTATTACGTTGGAACGTATAACGTTATACGGTATTATTTTATAACGTATAACGTTATATGGTATTATTTTATAACGTATAACGTTATGTAATGTTACGTTATAACGCATAACGTTATATGCTGTTACGTTATAACGTTATATTGTATTACGTTAGAACGTATAACGTTATACGGTATTATTTTATAACCGATAATGTTATATGATATTATTTTATAACGTATAACGTTATATGGTATTATTTTATAACGTATAACGTTATATGGTGTTATTTTATAACGTATAACGTTATATGGTATTATTTTATAACGTATAACGTTATGTAGTGTTAGGTTATAACGTAAAACGATATATAGTGTTTCGTTATAACGTTGTATTGTATTATGTTAGAACGTATAACGTTATACGTTATTATTTTATATCGTATAACGTTGTATGGTATTATTTTATAACGTATAACGTTATATGATATTATTTCATAACGTATAACGTTATGTAGTGTTACGTTATAACCTATAACGTTATATAGTGATACCTAATAACGTATAGCGTTATATAGTGATACGTTATAACGTTATATTGTATTACGTTAAAATGTATAATGTTATACGGTATTATTTTATAACGTATAACGTTATATGGTATTATTTTATAACGTATAACGTTATATGGTGTTATTTTATAACGTATAACGTTATATGGTATTATTTTATAACGTATAACGTTATGTAGTGCTACGTTATAACGTATAACGTTATATAGTATAACGTTATAACGCTACATTGTATTACGTTATAACGTATAACGTTATGCGGTATTACTTAATAACGTATAACATTATATGGTATTATATTATAACGTATAACGTTATATGGTATAATTTAATAACGTATGACGTTATATGGTGTTATTTTATAACGTATAACGTTATATGGTATTATTTTATAACGTATAACGTTATGTAGTGTTACGTTATAACGTATAACGTTATATGGCGTTACGTTATAACGTTATATTGTATTACGTTAGAACGTATAACGTTATACGGTATTATTTTATAACGGATAACGTTATATGATTTTATTTTATAACGTATAACGTTATATGGTATTATTTTATAACGTATAACGTTATATGGTGTTATTTTATAACGTATAACTTTATATGGTATTATTTTATAACGTATAACGTTATGAGTTGTTAGGTTATAACGTAAAACGTTATATAGTGTTTCGTTATAACGTTGTATTGTATTACGTTGGAACGTATAACGTTATACGGTATTATTTTATAACGTATAACGTTATATGGTATTATTTTATAACGTATAACGTTATGTAATGTTACGTTATAACGTATAACGTTATATGCTGTTACGTTATAACGTTATATTGTATTACGTTAGAACGCATAAAGTTATACGGTATTATTTTATAACGGATAACGTTATATGGTATTATTTTATAACGTATAACTTTATATGGTATTATTTCATACCTGATAACGTTATATAATATTATTTTATAAGGTATAACGTTATATGGTGTTATTTTCTAACGTATAACGTTATATGCTATAATTTTATAACGTATAACGTTATATGATAATATTTCATAACGAATAACGTTATATAATGTTATTTTATAAGGTATAACGTTATGTCGTGTTACGTCATAACGTATAACGTGATATAGTGTTACGTTATAACGTTATATTCTATTACGTTAGAACGTATAACGTTATACGGTATTATTTTATAACGGATAACGTTATATGATATTATTTTATAACGTATAACGTTATATGGTGTTATTTTATAACGTATAACGTTATATGGTATTATTTTATAACGTATAACGTTATGTAGTGTTACGCTATAACGTATAACGTTATATAGAGTTTCGTTATAACGTTGTATTGTATTACGTTAGAACGTATAACGTTATACGGTATTATTTTATAACGTATAACGTTATATGGTATTATTTTATAACGTATAACGTTATATAGTGTTACGTTATAACGTATAACGTTATATGGCGTTACGTTATAACGTTATATTGTATTACGTTAGAACGTATAACGTTATACGGTATTATTTTATAACGGATAACGTTATATGATATTATTTTATAACGTATAACGTTATATGGTATTATTTTATAACGTATAACGTTATATGGTGTCATTTTATAACGTATAACGTTATATGGTATTATTTTATAACGTATAACGTTATGTAGTGTTAGGTTATAACGTAAAACGTTATATAGTGTTTCGTTATAACGTTGTATTGTATTACGTTAGAACGTATAACGTTATACGTTATTATTTTATATCGTATAACGTTGTATGGTATTATTTTATAACGTATAACGTTATATGATATTATTTTATAACGTATAACGTTATATGGTATTATTTTATAACGTATAACGTTATGTAGTGCTACGTTATAACGTATAACGTTATATAGTATAACGTTATAACGCTACATTGTATTACGTTATAACGTATAACGTTATGCGGTATTACTTAATAGCGTATAACATTATATGGTATTATATTATAACGTATAACGTTATATGGTATAATTTTATAACGTATGACGTTATATGATAATATTTCATAACGTATAACGTTATATAGTGTTACGTTATAATCTATAACGTTATATAGTGATACCTAATAACGCATAGCGTTATATAGTGATACGTTATAACGTTATATTGTATTACGTTAAAATGTATAATGTTATACGGTATTATTTTATAACGTATAACGTTATATGGTATTATTTTATAACGTATAACGTTATATGGTGTTATTTTATAACGTATAACGTTATATGGTATTATTTTATAACGTATAACGTTATGTAGTGCTACGTTATAACGTATAACGTTATATAGTATAGCGTTATAACGCTACATTGTATTACGTTATTACGTATAACGTTATGCGGTATTACTTAATAACGTATAACATTATATGGTATTATATTATAACGTATAACGTTATATGCTATAATTTTATAACGTATAACGTTATATGATAATATTTCATAACGTATAACGTTATATAATATTATTTTATAATGTATAACGTTATGTCGTGTTACGTTATAACGTATAACGTGATATAGTGTTACGTTATAACGTTATATTGTATTACGTTATAACGTATAACGTTATACGTTATTAGTTTATATCGTATAACGTTATATGGTATTATTTTATAACGTATAACGTTATATGGTATTATTTTATAACGTATAACGTTATGTAGTGTTAGGTTATAACGTTGTATTGTAATACGTTAGAACGTATAACGTTATACGGTATTATTTTATAACGGATAACGTTATATGGTATTATTTTATAACGTATAACGTTATGTACTGTTAGGTTATAACGTAAAACGTTATATAGTGTTTCGTTATAACGTTGTATTGTATTACGTTAGAACGTATAACGTTATACGGTATTATTTTATAACGTATAACGTTATACGGTATTATTTTATAACGGATAACGTTATATGTTATTATTTTATAACGTATAACTTTATATGGTATTATTTCGTAACGGATAACGTTATATAATATTATTTTATAAGGTATAACGTTATATGGTGTTATTTTCTAACGTATAACGTTATATGGTATTATTTTATAACGTTTAACGTTATGTAGTGCTACGTTATAACGTATAACGTTATATAGTATAACGTTATAACGCTACATTGTATTACGTTATAACGTATAACGTTATGCGGTATTACTTAATAACGTATAACATTATATGGTATTATATTATAACGTATAACGTTATATGCTATAATTTTCTAACGTATAACGTTATATGATAATATTTCATAACGTATAACGTTATATAATGTTATTTTATAAGGTATAACGTTATGTCGTGTTACGTTATAACGTATAACGTGATATAGTGTTACGTTATAACGTTATATTCTATTACGTTATAACGTATAACGTTATACGTTATTATTTTATATCGTATAACGTTATATGGTATTATTTTATAACGTATAACGTTATATGGTGTTATTTTATAACGTATAACGTTATATGGTATTATTTTATAACGTATAACGTTATGTAGTGTTACGCTATAACGTATAACGTAATATAGAGTTTCGTTATAACGTTGTATTGTATTACGTTAGAACGTATAACGTTATACGGTATTATTTTATAACGGATAACGTTATATGGTATTATTTTATAACGTATAACCTTATATGGTATTATTTCATAACGGATAACGTTATATAATATTATTTTATAAGGTATAACGTTATATGGTGTTATTTTCTAACGTATAACGTTATGTAGTGTTACGCTATAACGTATAACGTTATATAGTGTTTCGTTATAACGTTGTATTGTATTACGTTAGAACGTATAACGTTATACGGTATTATTTTATAACGTATAACGTTATATGGTATTATTTTATAACGTATAACTTTATGTAGTGTTACGTTATAACGTATAAGGTTATATGGCGTTACGTTATAACGTTATATTGTATTACGTTAGAACGTATAACGTTATACGGTATTATTTTATATCGTATAACGTTGTATGGTATTATTTTATAACGTATAACGTTATATGATATTATTTCATAACGTATAACGTTATGTAGTATTACGTTATAACCTATAACGTTATATAGTGATACCTAATAACGTATAGCGTTATATAGTGATACGTTATAACGTTATATTGTATTACGTTAAAATGTATAATGTTATACGGTATTATTTTATAACGTATAACGTTATATGGTATTATTTTATAACGTATAACGATATATAATATTATTTTATAACGTATAACGTTATGTAGTGTTACGTTATAACGTATAACTTTATGTGGTAATATTTTATAACGTATAACGATATATAATATTATTTTATAACGTATAACGTTATGTAGTGTTACGTTATAACGTATAACGTTATGTAGTGTTAGGTTATAACGTAAAACGATATATAGTGTTTCGTTATAACGTTGTATTGTATTATGTTAGAACGCATAACGTTATACGTTATTATTTTATATCGTATAACGTTGTATGGTATTATTTTATAACGTATAACGTTATATGATATTATTTCATAACGTATAACGTTATGTAGTGTTACGTTATAACCTATAACGTTATATAGTGATACCTAATAACGTATAGCGATATATAGTGATACGTTATAACGTTATATTGTATTACGTTAAAATGTATAATGTTATACGGTATTATTTTATAACGTATAACGTTATATGGTATTATTTTATAACGTATAACGTTATATGGTGTTATTTTATAACGTATAACGTTATATGGTATTATTTTATAACGTATAACGTTATGTAGTGCTACGTTATAACGTATAACGTTATATAGTATAACGTTATAACGCTACATTGTATTACGTTATAACGTATAACGTTATGCGGTATTACTTAATAACGTATAACATTATATGGTATTATATTATAACGTATAACGTTATATGGTATAATTTAATAACGTATGACGTTATATGGTGTTATTTTATAACGTATAACGTTATATGGTATAATTTTATAACGTATAACGTTATGTAGTGTTACGTTATAACGTATAACGTTATATGGCGTTACGTTATAACGTTATATTGTATTACGTTAGAACGTATAACGTTATACGGTATTATTTTATAACGGATAACGTTATATGGTATTATTTTATAACGTATAACGTTATGTAATGTTACGTTATAACGTATAACGTTATGTGCTGTTACGTTATAACGTTATATTGTATTACGTTAGAACGCATAAAGTTATACGGTATTATTTTATAACGGATAACGTTATATGGTATTATTTTATAACGTATAACGTTATGTATTGTTAGGTTATAACGTAAAACGTTATATAGTGTTTCGTTATATTGTTGTATTGTATTACGTTGGAACGTATAACGTTATACGGTATTATTTTATAACGTATAACGTTATATGGTATTATTTTATAACGTATAACGTTATGTAATGTTACGTTATAACGTATAACGTTATGTGCTGTTACGTTATAACGTTATATTGTATTACGTTAGAACGCATAAAGTTATACGGTATTATTTTATAACGGATAACGTTATATGGTATTATTTTATAACGTATAACTTTATATGGTATTATTTCATAACTGATAACGTTATATAATATTATTTTATAAGGTATAACGTTATATGGTGTTATTTTCTAACGTATAACGTTATATGGTATTATTTTATAACGTTTGACGTTATGTAGTGCTACGTTATAACGTATAACGTTATATAGTATAACGTTATAACGCTACATTGTATTACGTTATAACGTATAACGTTATGCGGTATTACTTAATAACGTATAACATTATATGGTATTATATTATAACGTATAACGTTATATGCTATAATTTTATAACGTATAACGTTATATGATAATATTTCATAACGAATAACGTTATATAATGTTATTTTATAAGGTATAACGTTATGTCGTGTTACGTCATAACGTATAACGTGATATAGTGTTACGTTATAACGTTATATTCTATTACGTTAGAACGTATAACGTTATACGGTATTATTTTATAACGGATAACGTTATATGATATTATTTTATAACGTATAACGTTATATGGTGTTATTTTATAACGTATAACGTTATGTAGTGTTACGCTATAACGTATAACGTTATATAGAGTTTCGTTATAACGTTGTATTGTATTACGTTAGAACGTATAACGTTATACGGTATTATTTTATAACGTATAACGTTATATGGTATTATTTTATAACGTATAACGTTATGTAGTGTTACGTTATAACGTATAACGTTATATGGCGTTACGTTATAACGTTATATTGTATTACGTTAGAACGTATAACGTTATACGGTATTATTTTATAACGGATAACGTTATATGATATTATTTTATAACGTATAACGTTATATGGTATTATTTTATAACGTATAACGTTATATGGTGTTATTTTATAACGTATAACGTTATATGGTATTATTTTATAACGTATAACGTTATGTAGTGTTAGGTTATAACGTAAAACGTTATATAGTGTTTCGTTATAACGTTGTATTGTATTACGTTAGAACGTATAACGTTATACGTTATTATTTTATATCGTATAACGTTGTATGGTATTATTTTATAACGTATAACGTTATATGATATTATTTCATAACGTATAACGTTATGTAGTGTTACGTTATAACCTATAACGTTATATAGTGATACCTAATAACGTATAGCGTTATATAGTGATACGTTATAACGTTATATTGTATTACGTTAAAATGTATAATGTTATACGGTATTATTTTATAACGTATAACGTTATATGGTAGTATTTTATAACGTATAACGTTATATGGTGTTATTTTATAACGTATAACGTTATATGGTATTATTTTATAACGTATAACGTTATGTAGTGCTACGTTATAACGTATAACGTTATATAGTATAGCGTTATAACGCTACATTGTATTACGTTATTACGTATAACGTTATGCGGTATTACTTAATAACGTATAACATTATATGGTATTATATTATAACGTATAACGTTATATGCTATAATTTTATAACGTATAACGTTATATGATAATATTTCATAACGTATAACGTTATATAATATTATTTTATAATGTATAACGTTATGTCGTGTTACGTTATAACGTATAACGTGATATAGTGTTACGTTATAACGTATAACGTGATATAGTGTTACGTTATAACGTTATATTGTATTACGTTATAACGTATAACGTTATACGTTATTATTTTATATCGTATAACGTTATATGGTATTATTTTATAACGTATAACGTTATATGGTATTATTTTATAACGTATAACGTTATGTAGTGTTAGGTTATAACGTTGTATTGTATTACGTTAGAACGTATAACGTTATACGGTATTATTTTATAACGGATAACGTTATATGGTATTATTTTATAACGTATAACGTTGTGTATTGTTAGGTTATAACGTAAAACGTTATATAGTGTTTCGTTATATCGTTGTATTGTATTACGTTAGAACGTATAACGTTATACGGTATTATTTTATAACGTATAACGTTATATGGTATTATTTTATAACGTATAACGTTATGTAATGTTACGTTATAACGTATAAAGTTATATGGTATTATTTTATAACGTATAAAGTTATGTAATGTTACGTTATAACGTATAACGTTATATGCTGTTACGTTATAACGTTATATTGTATTACGTTAGAACGCATAAAGTTATACGGTATTATTTTATAACGGATAACGTTATATGTTATTATTTTATAACGTATAACTTTATATGGTATTATTTCGTAACGGATAACGTTATATAATATTATTTTATAGGGTATAACGTTATATGGTGTTATTTTCTAACGTATAACCTTATATGGTATTATTTTATAACGTTTAACGTTATGTAGTGCTACGTTATAACGTATAACGTTATATAGTATAACGTTATAACGCTACATTGTATTACGTTATAACGTATAACGTTATGCGGTATTACTTAATAACGTATAACATTATATGGTATTATATTATAACGTATAACGTTATATGCTATAATTTTCTAACGTATAACGTTATATGATAATATTTCATAACGTATAACGTTATATAATGTTATTTTATAAGGTATAATGTTATGTCGTGTTACGTTATAACGTATAACGTGATATAGTGTTACGTTATAACGTTATATTCTATTACGTTATAACGTATAACGTTATACGTTATTATTTTATATCGTATAACGTTATATGGTATTATTTTATAACGTATAACGTTATATGGTGTTATTTTATAACGTATAACGTTATATGGTATTATTTTATAACGTATAGCGTTATGTAGTGTTACGCTATAACGTATAACGTTATATAGAGTTTCGTTATAACGTTGTATTGTATTACGTTAGAACGTATAACGTTATACGGTATTATTTTATAACGTATAACGTTATATGGTATTATTTTATAACGTATAACGTTATGTAGTGTTACGTTATAACGTATAACGTTATATGGCGTTACGTTATAACGTTATATTGTATTACGTTAGAACGTATAACGTTATACGGTATTATTTTAGAACGGATAACGTTATATGATATTATTTTATAACGTATAACGTTATATCGTATTATTTTATAACGTATAACGTTATATGGTGTTATTTTATAACGTATAACGTTATATGGTATTATTTTATAACGTATAACGTTATGTAGTGTTAGGTTATAACGTAAAACGTTATATGGTATCATTTTATAACGTATAACGTTATGCGGTATTTTTTAATAACGTATAACATTGTATGGTATTATATTATAACGTATAACGTTTTACGTTATTATTTTATATCGTATAACGTTATATGGTATTATTTTATAACGTATAACGTTATATGGTGTTATTTTATAACGTATAACGTTATATGATATTATTTTATAACGTATAACGTTATGTAGTGTTACGCTATAACGTATAACGTTATATAGTGTTTCGTTATAACGTTGTATTGTATTACGTTAGAACGTATAACGTTATACGGTATTATTTTATAACGTATAACGTTATATGGTATTATTTTATAACGTATAACTTTATGTAGTGTTACGTTATAACGTATAAGGTTATATGGCGTTACGTTATAACGTTATATTGTATTACGTTAGAACGTATAACGTTATACGGTATTATTTTATAACCGATAATGTTATATGAAATTATTTTATAACGTATAACGTTATATGGTATTATTTTATAACGTATAACGTTATATGGTGTTATTTTATAACGTATAACGTTATATGGTATTATTTTATAACGTATAACGTTATGTAGTGTTAGGTTATAACGTAAAACGTTATATAGTGTTTCCTTATAACGTTGTATTGTATTACGTTAGAACGCATAACGTTATACGTTATTATTTTATATCGTATAACGTTATATGGTATTATTTTATAACGTATAACGTTATATGATATTATTTCATAACGGATAACGTTATATGGTATTATTTTATAACGTATAACGTTATGTATTGTTAGGTTATAACGTAAAACGTTATATAGTGTTTCGTTCTAACGTTGTATTGTATTACGTTAGAACATATAAAGTTATACGGTATTATTTTATAACGGATAACGTTATATGATATTATTTTATAACGTATAACGTTATGTAGTGTTACGTTATAACGTATAACGTTATATAGTGATACCTAATAACGTATAACGTTATATAGTGTTTCGTTATAACGTTGTATTGTATTACGTTAGAACGCATAACGTTATACGGTATTATTTTATAACGGATAACGTTATATGGTATTATTTTATAACGTGTAACTTTATATGGTATTATTTCATAACGGATAACGTTATATAATATTATTTTATAAGGTATAACGTTATATGGTGTTATTTTCTAACGTATAACGTTATATGGTATTATTTTATAACGTATAACGTTATATGATATTATTTCATAACGTATAACGTTATGTAGTGTTACGTTATAACCTATAACGTTATATAGTGATACCTAATAACGTATAGCGTTATATAGTGATACGTTATAACGTTATATTGTATTACGTTAAAATGTATAATGTTATACGGTATTATTTTATAACGTATAACGTTATATGGTATTATTTTATAACGTATAACGTTATATGGTGTTATTTTATAACGTATAACGTTATATGGTGTTATTTTATAACGTATAACGTTATATGGTATTATTTTATAACGTATAACGTTATGTAGTGCTACGTTATAACGTATAACGTTATATAGTGTTTCGTTATAACGTTGTATTGTATTACGTTAGAACATATAACGATATACGGTATTATTTTTTAACGTATAACGTTATATGGTATTATTTTATAACAAATAACGTTATGTAGTGTTACGTTATGACGTATAACGTTATATAGTGTTCCGTTATAACGTTGTATTGTATTACGTTAGAACGTATAACGTTATACAGTATTATTTTATAACGTATAACGTTATATGGTATTATTTTATAACGTATAACTTTATGTAGTGTTACGTTATAACGTATAACGTTATATGGCGTTACGTTATAACGTTATATTGTATTACGTTAGAACGTATAACGTTATACGCTATTATTTTATAACGGATAACGTTATATGATATTATTTTATAACGTAAAACATTATGTAGTGTTACGTTATAAAGTATAACGTTATATGGTGTTACGTTATAACGTTATATTGTATTACGTTAGAACGTATAACGTTATACGGTATTATTTTATAACGGATAACGTTATATGATATTATTTTATAACGTAAAACATTATGTAGTGTTACGTTATAAAGTATAACGTTATATGGTGTTACGTTATAACGTTATATTGTATTACATTAGAACGTATAACGTTATACGGTATTATTTTATAACCTATAACGTTATATGGTATTATTTTATAACGTATAACGTTATATGGTATTATTTTATAACGGATAACGTTATATGGTATTATTTTATAACGTATAACGTTATGTAGTGTTACGTTATAACGTATAACGTTATATAGTGTTTCGTTATAACGTTGTATTGTATTACGTTAGAACGTATAACGTTATACGTTATTATTTTATAACGTATAACGTTATATGGTAATATTTTATAACGTATAACTTTATGTAGTGTTACGTTATAACGTATAACGTTATGTAGTGTTAGGTTATAACGTAAAACGTTATATAGTGTTTCGTTATAACGTTGTATTGTATTACGTTAGAACGTATAACGTTATACGTTATTGTTTTATATCGTATAACGTTATATGTTATTATTTTATAACGTATAACGTTATATGATATTATTTCATAACGTATAACGTTATGTAGTGTTACGTTATAACCTATAACGTTATATAGTGATACCTAATAACGTATAGCGTTATGTAGTGATACGTTATAACGTTATATTGTATTACGTTAAAATGTATAATGTTATACGGTATTATTTTATAACGTATAACGTTATATGGTATTATTTTATAACGTTTAACGTTATATGGTGTTATTTTCTAACGTATAACGTTATATGGTATTATTTTATAACGTTTGACGTTATGTAGTGCTACGTTATAACGTATAACGTTATATAGTATAACGTTATAACGCTACATTGTATTACGTTATAACGTATAACGTTATGCGGTATTACTTAATAACGTATAACATTATATGGTATTATATTATAACGTATAACGTTATATGCTATAATTTTGTAACGTATAACGTTATATGATAATATTTCAAAACGAATAACGTTATATAATGTTATTTTATAAGGTATAACGTTATGTCGTGTTACGTTATAACGTATAACGTGATATAGTGTTACGTTATAACGTTATATTCTATTACGTTATAACGTATAACGTTATACGTTATTATTTTATATCGTATAACGTTATATGGTATTATTTTATAACGTATAACGTTATATGGTGTTATTTTATAACGTATAACGTTATATGGTATTATTTTATAACGTATAACGTTATGTAGTGTTACGCTATAACGTATAACGTTATATAGTGTTTCGTTATAACGTTGTATTGTATTACGTTAGAACGTATAACGTTATACGGTATTATTTTATAACGTA
This sequence comes from Bombus dahlbomii, assembly GCA_037178635.1. Lineage (NCBI taxonomy): Eukaryota > Metazoa > Arthropoda > Insecta > Hymenoptera > Apidae > Bombus > Bombus dahlbomii. The sequence goes on from CM074102.1 coordinate 21,210,530, forward strand.
TAACGTTATATGGTATTATTTTATAACGTATAACTTTATGTAGTGTTACGTTATAACGTATAAGGTTATATGGCGTTACGTTATAACGTTATATTGTATTACGTTAGAACGTATAACGTTATACGGTATTATTTTATATCGTATAACGTTGTATGGTATTATTTTATAACGTATAACGTTATATGATATTATTTCATAACGTATAACGTTATGTAGTGTTACGTTATAACCTATAACGTTATATAGTGATACCTAATAACGTATAGCGTTATATAGTGATACGTTATAACGTTATATTGTATTACGTTAAAATGTATAATGTTATACGGTATTATTTTATAACGTATAACGTTATATGGTATTATTTTATAACGTATAACGTTATATGGTGTTATTTTATAACGTATAACGTTATATGGTATTATTTTATAACGTATAACGTTATGTAGTGCTACGTTATAACGTATAACGTTATATAGTATAACGTTATAACGCTACATTGTATTACGTTATAACGTATAACGTTATGCGGTATTACTTAATAACGTATAACATTATATGGTATTATATTATAACGTATAACGTTATATGGTATAATTTAATAACGTATGACGTTATATGATAATATTTCATAACGTATAACGTTATATAATATTATTTTATAAGGTATAACGTTATGTGGTGTTACGTTATAACGTGTAACGTGATATAGTGTTACGCTATAACGTTATATTGTATTACGTTATAACGTATAACGTTATACGTTATTATTTTATATCGTATAACGTTATATGGTATTATTTTATAACGTAAAGCGTTATATGGTATTATTTTATAACGTATAACGTTATATAGTGTTACGTTATAACCTATAACGTTATATAGTGATACCTAATAACGCATAGCGTTATATAGTGATACGTTATAACGTTATATTGTATTACGTTAAAATGTATAATGTTATACGGTATTATTTTATAACGTATAACGTTATATGGTATTATTTTATAACGTATAACGTTATATGGTGTTATTTTATAACGTATAACGTTATATGGTATTATTTTATAACGTATAACGTTATGTAGTGCTACGTTATAACGTATAACGTTATATAGTATAGCGTTATAACGCTACATTGTATTACGTTATTACGTATAACGTTATGCGGTATTACTTAATAACGTATAACATTATATGGTATTATATTATAACGTATAACGTTATATGCTATATTTTTATAACGTATAACGTTATATGATAATATTTCATAACGTATAACGTTATATAATATTATTTTATAATGTATAACGTTATGTCGTGTTACGTTATAACGTATAACGTGATATAGTGTTACGTTATAACGTTATATTGTATTACGTTATAACGTATAACGATATACGTTATTATTTTATATCGTATAACGTTATATGGTATTATTTTATAACGTATAACGTTATATGGTATTATTTTATAACGTATAACGTTATGTAGTGTTAGGTTATAACGTTGTATTGTATTACGTTAGAACGTATAACGTTATACGGTATTATTTTATAACGGATAACGTTATATGGTATTATTTTATAACGTATAACGTTATGTATTGTTAGGTTTTAACGTAAAACGTTATATAGTGTTTCGTTATAACGTTGTATTGTATTACGTTAGAACGTATAACGTTATACGGTATTATTTTATAACGTATAACGTTATATGGTATTATTTTATAACGTATAACGTTATGTAATGTTACGTTATAACGTATAACGTTATATAGTATAACGTTATAACGCTACATTGTATTACGTTATAACGTATAACGTTATGCGGTATTACTTAATAACGTATAACATTATATGGTATTATATTATAACGTATAACGTTATATGCTATAATTTTATAACGTATAACGTTATATGATAATATTTCATAACGTATAACGTTATATAATGTTATTTTATAAGGTATAACGTTATGTCGTGTTACGTTATAACGTATAACGTGATATAGTGTTACGTTATAACGTTATATTCTATTACGTTATAACGTATAACGTTATACGTTATTATTTTATATCGTATAACGTTATATGGTATTATTTTATAACGTATAACGTTATATGGTGTTATTTTGTAACGTATAACGTTATATGGTATTATTTTATAACGTGTAACGTTATGTAGTGTTACGCTATAACGTATAACGTTATATAGAGTTTCGTTATAACGTTGTATTGTATTACGTTAGAATGTACAACGTTATACGGTATTATTTTATAACGTATAACGTTATATGGTATTATTTTATAACGTATAACGTTATGTAGTGTTACGTTATAACGTATAACGTTATATGGCGTTACGTTATAACGTTATATTGTATTACGTTAGAACGTATAACGTTATACGGTATTATTTTATAACGGATAACGTTATATGATATTATTTTATAACGTATAACGTTATATCGTATTATTTTATAACGTATAACTTTATATGGTGTTATTTTATAACGTATAACGTTATATGGTATTATTTTATAACGTATAACGTTATGTAGTGTTAGGTTATAACGTAAAACGTTATATGGTATCATTTTATAACGTATAACGTTATGCGGTATTTCTTAATAACGTATAACATTGTATGGTACTATATTATAACGTATAACGTTTTACGTTATTATTTTATATCGTATAACGTTATATGGTATTATTTTATAACGTATAACGTTATATGGTGTTATTTTATAACGTATAACGTTATATGGTATTATTTTATAACGTATAACGTTATGTAGTTTTACGCTATAACGTATAACGTTATATAGTGTTTCGTTATAACGTTGTATTGTATTACGTTAGAACGTATAACGTTATACGGTATTATTTTATAACGTATAACGTTATATGGTATTATTTTATAACGTATAACTTTATGTAGTGTTACGTTATAACCTATAACGTTATATAGTGATACCTAATAACGTATAGCGTTATATAGTGATACGTTATAACGTTATATTGTATTACGTTAAAATGTATAATGTTATACGGTATTATTTTATAACGTATAACGTTATATGGTATTATTTTATAACGTATAACGTTATATGGTGTTATTTTATAACGTATAACGTTATATGGTATTATTTTATAACGTATAACGTTATGTAGTGCTACGTTATAACGTATAACGTTATATAGTGTTTCGTTATAACGTTGTATTGTATTACGTTAGAACATATAACGATATACGGTATTATTTTTTAACGTATAACGTTATATGGTATTATTTTATAACAAATAACGTTATGTAGTGTTACGTTATAACGTATAACGTTATATAGTGTTCCGTTATAACGTTGTATTGTATTACGTTAGAACGTGTAACGTTATACGGTATTATTTTATAACGTATAACGTTATATGGTATTATTTTATAACGTATAACTTTATGTAGTGTTACGTTATAACGTATAACGTTATATGGCGTTACGTTATAACGTTATATTGTATTACGTTAGAACGTATAACGTTATACGCTATTATTTTATAACGGATAACGTTATATGATATTATTTTATAACGTAAAACATTATGTAGTGTTACGTTATAAAGTATAACGTTATATGGTGTTACGTTATAACGTTATATTGTATTACGTTAGAACGTATAACGTTATACGGTATTATTTTATAACGGATAACGTTATATGATATTATTTTATAACGTAAAACGTTATGTAGTGTTACGTTATAAAGTATAACGTTATATGGTGTTATTTTATAACGGATAACGTTATATGGTATTATTTTATAACGTATAACGTTATGTAGTGTTACGTTATAACGTATAACGTTATATAGTGTTTCGTTATAACGTTGTATTGTATTACGTTAGAACGTATAACGTTATACGGTATTATTTTATAACGTATAACGTTATATGGTATTATTTTATAACGTATAACTTTATGTAGTGTTACGTTATAACGTATAACGTTATGTAGTGTTAGGTTATAACGTAAAACGTTATATAGTGTTTCGTTATAACGTTGTATTGTATTACGTTAGAACGTATAACGCTATACGTTATTATTTTATATCGTATAACGTTATATGGTATTATTTTATAACGTATAACGTTATATGATATTATTTCATAACGTATAACGTTATGTAGTGTTACGTTATAACCTATAACGTTATATAGTGATACCTAATAACGTATAGCGTTATGTAGTGATACGTTATAACGTTATATTGTATTACGTTAAAATGTATAATGTTATACGGTCTTATTTTATAACGTATAACGTTATATGGTATTATTTTATAACGGTTAACGTTATATGGTGTTATTTTATAACGTATAACGTTACATGGTATTATTTTATAACGTATAACGTTATGTAGTGCTACGTTATAACGTATAACGTTATATAGTATAACGTTATAACGCTACATTGTATTACGTTATAACGTATAACGTTATATAATATTATTTTATAAGGTATAACGTTATGTAGTGTTAGGTTATAACGTTGTATTGTATTACGTTAGAACGTATAACGTTATACGGTATTATTTTATAACGGATAACGTTATATGATATTTTTTTATAACGTATAACGTTATATGGTATTATTTTATAACGTATAACGTTATATGGTGTTATTTTATAACGTATAACGTTATATGGTATTATTTTATAACGTATAACATTATGTATTGTTAGGTTATAACGTAAAACGTTATATAGTGTTTCGTTATAACGTTGTATTGTATTACGTTAGAACGTATAACGTTATACGGTATTATTTTATAACGTATAACGTTATATGGTATTATTTTATAACGTATAACGTTATGTAATGTTACGTTATAACGTATAACGTTAAATGCTGTTACGTTATAACGTTATATTGTATTACGTTAGAACGCATAACGTTATACGGTATTATTTTATAACGGATAACGTTATATGGTATTATTTTATAACGTATAACTTTATGTGGTATTATTTCATAACGGATAACGTTATATAATATTATTTTATAAGGTATAACGTTATATGGTGTTATTTTCTAACGTATAACGTTATATGGTATTATTTTATAACGTATAACGTTATATGATATTATTTCATAACGTATAACGTTATGTAGTGTTACGTTATAACCTATAACGTTATATAGTGATACCTAATAACGTATAGCGTTATATAGTGATACGTTATAACTTTATATTGTATTACGTTAAAATGTATAATGTTATACGGTATTATTTTATAACGTATAACGTTATATGGTATTATTTTATAACGTATAACGTTATATGGTGTTATTTTATAACGTATAACGTTATATGGTATTATTTTATAACGTATAACGTTATGTAGTGCTACGTTATAACGTATAACGTTATATAGTGCTTCGTTATAACGTTGTATTGTATTACGTTAGAACATATAACGATATACGGTATTATTTTTTAACGTATAACGTTATATGGTATTATTTTATAACAAATAGCGTTATGTAGTGTTACGTTATAGCGTATAACGTTATATAGTGTTCCGTTATAACGTTGTATTGTATTACGTTAGAACGTATAACGTTATACGGTATTATTTTATAACGTACGTTATATTGTATTACATTAGAACGTATAACGTTATACGGTATTATTTTATAACGTATAACGTTATATGGTATTATTTTATAACGTATAACGTTATATGGTGTTATTTTATAACGTATAACGTTATATGGTATTATTTTATAACGTATAACGTTATGTAGTGATACGTTATAACGTATAAAGTTATATAGTATAACGTTATAACGCTACATTGTATTACGTTATAACGTATAACGTTATGCGGTATTACTTAATAACGTATAACATTATATGGTATTATATTATAACGTATATCGTTATATGGTATAATTTTATAACGTATGACGTTATATGATAATATTTCATAACGCATAACGTTATATGGTATTATTTTATAACGTATAACGTTATGAAGTGTTACGTTATAACGTATAACGTTATATGGCGTTACGTTATAACGTTATATTGTATTACGTTAGAACGTATAACGTTATACGGTATTATTTTATAACGGATAACGTTATATGATATTATTTTATAACGTATAACGTTATATGGTATTATTTTATAACGTATAACGCTATATGGTGTTATTTTATAACGTATAACGTTATATGGTATTTTTTTGTAACGTATAACGTTATGTATTGTTAGGTTATAACGTATAACGTTATATAGTATAACGTTATAACGCTACATTGTATTACGTTATAACGTATAACGTTATGCGGTATTACTTAATAACGTATAACATTATATGGTATTATATTATAACGTATAACGTTATATGCTATAATTTTATAACGTATAACGTTATATGATAATATTTCATAACGTATAACGTTATATAATGTTATTTTATAAGGTATAACGTTATGTCGTGTTACGTTATAACGTATAACGTGATATAGTGTTACGTTATAACGTTATATTCTATTACGTTATAACGTATAACGTTATACGTTATTATTTTATATCGTATAACGTTATATGGTATTATTTTATAACGTATAACGTTATATGGTGTTATTTTATAACGTATAACGTTATATGGTATTATTTTATAACGTATAACGTTATGTAGTGTTACGCTATAACGTATAACGTTATATAGAGTTTCGTTATAACGTTGTATTGTATTACGTTAGAACGTATAACGTTATACGTTATTATTTTATAACGTATAACGTTATATGGTATTATTTTATTACGTATAACGTTATATGGTATTATTTTATAACGTATAACGTTATGTAGTGTTACGTTATAACGTATAACGTTATACGGCGTTACGTAATAACGTTATATTGTATTACGTTAGAACGTATAACGTTATACGGTATTATTTTATAACGGATAACGTTACATGATATTATTTTATAACGTATAACGTTATATAGTATTATTTTATAACGTATAACGTTATATGGTGTTATTTTATAACGTATAACGTTATATGGTATTATTTTATAACGTATAACGTTATGTAGTGTTAGGTTATAACGTAAAACGTTATATAGTGTTTCGTTATAACGTTGAATTGTATTACGTTAGTACGTATAACGTTATACGGTATTATTTTATAACGTATAACGTTATATGGTGTTATTTTATAACGTATAACGTTATGTAGTGTTACGTTATAACGTATAACGTTATATGGCGTTACGTTATAACGTTATATTGTATTACGTTAGAACGTATAACGTTATACGGTATTATCTTATAACGGATAACGTTATATGATATTATTTTATAACGTATAACGTTATGTAGTGTTACGTTATAACGTTTAACGTTATATGGCGTTACGTTATAACGTTATATTGTATTACGTTAGAACGTATAACGTTATACGGTATTATTTTATAACGGATAACGTTATATGATATTATTTTATAACGTATAACATTATATGGTATTATATTATAACGTATAACGTTATATGGTATAATTTTATAACGTATAACGTTATATGATAATATTTCATAACGTATAACGTTATATAATATTATTTTATAACGTATAACGTTACGTTGTGTTACGTTATAACGTATAACGTTATATAGTGTTACGTTATAACGTTATATTGTATTAAGTTATATCGCATAACGTTATACGTTATTATTTTATAACGTATAACCTTATATGGTATTATTTTATTACGTATAACGTTATATGGTGTTATATTATAACGTATAACGTTATATGGTATTATTTTATAACGTATAACGTTATGTAGTGATACGTTATAACGTATAACGTTAAATAGTGTTTCGTTATAACGTTGTATTGTATTACGTTAGAACATATAACGATATACGGTATTATTTTTTAACGTATAACGTTATATGGTATTATTTTATAACGTATAACGTTATGTAGTGTTACGTTATAACGTATAACGTTATATAGTGTTACGTTATAACGTTATATTGTATTAAGTTATATCGCATAACGTTATACGTTATTATTTTATAACGTATAACGTTATATGGTGTTATTTTATAACGTATAACGTCATATGGTATTATTTTATAACGTATAACGTTATGTAGTGCTACGTTATAACGTGTAACGTTATATAGTATAACGTTATAACGTATAACGTTATATAGTGTTACGTTATAACGTTATATTGTATTAAGTTATATCGCATAACGTTATACGTTATTATTTTATAACGTATAACGTTATATGGTATTATTTTATTACGTATAACGTTATATGGTGTTATATTATAACGTATAACGTTATATGGTATTATTTTATAACGTATAACGTTATGTAGTGATACGTTATAACGTATAACGTTAAATAGTGTTTCGTTATAACGTTATATGGTATTATTTTATAACGTATAACGTTATATGGTGTTATTTTATAACGTATAACGTTATATGGTATTATTTTATAACGTATAACGTTATGTAGTGCTACGTTATAACGTATAACGTTATATAGTATAACGTTATAACGTATAACGTTATATAGTGTTACGTTATAACGTTATATTGTATTATTTTATATCGTATAACATTATATGGTATTATTTTATAACGTATAACGTTATATGGTATTATTTTATAACGTATAACGTTATACGGCGTTACGTTATAACGTTATATTGTATTACGTTAGAACGTATAACGTTATACGGTATTATTTTATAACGGATAACATTATATGATATTATTTTATAACGTATAACGTTATGTAGTATTATTTTATAACGTATAACGTTATATGGTGTTATTTTATACCGTATAACGTTATATGGCATTATTTTACAACGTATAACGTTATGTAGTGTTAGGTTATAACGTAAAACGTTATATAGTGTTTCGTTATAACGTTGTATTGTATTACGTTAGTACGTATAACGCTATACGGTATTATTTTATAACGTATAACGTTATATGGTATTATTTTATAACGTATAACGATATATAATATTATTTTATAACGTATAACGTTATGTAGTGTTACGTTATAACGTATAACGTTATATGGTAGTATTTCATAACGGATAACGTTATATAATATTATTTTATAAGGTATAACGTTATATGATGTTATTTTCTAACGTTATATTGTATTACGTTAGAACGTATAACGTTATACGGTATTATTTTATAACGGATAACGTTATATGATATTATTTTATAACGTATAACGTTATGTAGTGTTACGTTATAACGTATAACGTTATATAGTGATACCTAATAACGTATAACGTTACATAGTGTTACGTTATAACGTTATATTGTATTACGTTAAAATGTATAACGTTATACGGTATTATTTTATAACGGATAACGTTATATGGTATTATTTTATAACGTATAACTTTATATGGTATTATTTCATAACGGATAACGTTATTTAATATTATTTTATAAGGTATAACGTTATATGGTGTTATTTTCTAACGTATAACGTTATGTAGTGTTACGTTATAACGTATAACGTTATATAGTGATACCTAATAACGTATAACGTTATATATTGTTACGTTATAACGTTATATTGTATTACGTTAAAATGTATAACGTTATATGGTATTATTTTATAACGTATAACGTTATATGGTATTAAGTTATAACGTATTACGATATATAATATTATTTTATATCGTATAACGTTATGTTGTGTTACGTTATAACGTTATATTGTATTACGTTAGAACGTATAACGTTATACGGTATTATTTTATAACGGATAACGTTATATGGTATTATTTTATAACGTATAACATTATATGGTATTATTTCATAACGGATAACGTTATATAATATTATTTTATAAGGTATAACGTTATATGGTGTTATTTTCTAACGTATAACGTTATGCAGTGTTACGCTATAACGTATATCGTTATATAGAGTTTCGTTATAACGTTGTATTGTATTACGTTATAACGTATAACGTTATACGTTATTGTTTTATATCGTATAACGTTATATGGTATTATTTTATAACGCATAACGTTATATGGTGTTATTTTATAACGTATAACGTTATATGGTATTATTTTATAACGTATAACGTTGTGTAGTGTTACGCTATAACGTACAACGTTATATAGAGTTTCGTTATAACGTTGTATTGTATTACGTTAGAACGTATAACGTTATACGGTATTATTTTATAACGTATAACGTTATATAGTATTATTTTATAACGTATAACGTTATATGGTGTTATTTTATAACGTATAACGTTATATGGTATTATTTTATAACGTATAACGTTATGTAGTGTTAGGTTATAACGTAAAACGTTATATAGTGTTTCGTTATAACGTTGTATTGTATTACGTTAGAACGTATAACGTTATACGGTATTATTTTATAACGTATAACGTTATATAGTATTATTTTATAACGTATAACGTTATATGGTGTTATTTTATAACGTATAACGTTATATGGTATTATTTTATAACGTATAACGTTATGTAGTGTTACGTTATAACGTATAACGTTATGTGGTAATATTTTATAACGTATAACGTACTATAATATTATTTTATATCGTAAAATGTTATGTAGTGTTACGTTATAACGTATAACGTAATATAATATAATTTTATAACGTATAACGTTATATGGTAGTATTTCATAACGGATAACGTTATATAATATTATTTTATAAGGTATAACGTTATATGGTGTTATTTTCTAACGTTATATTGTATTCCGTTAGAACGTATAACGTTATACGGTATTATTTTATAACGGATAACGTTATATGATATTATTTTATAACGTATAACGTTATGTAGTGATACGTTATAACGTATAACGTTATATAGTGATACCTAATAACGTATAACGTTACATAGTGTTACGTTATAACGTTATATTGTATTACGTTAAAATGTATAACGTTATACGTTATTATTTTATAACGTATAACGTTATACGTTATTATTTTATAACGTATAACGTTATATGGTATTATTTTATAACGAATAACGTTATATGGTGTTATTTTATAACGTATAACGTTATATGGTATTATTTTATAAAGTATAACGTTATGTAGTGTTACGCTATAACGTATAACGTTATATAGAGTTTCGTTATAACGTTGTATTGTATTACGTTAGAACGTATAACGTTATACGGTATTATTTTATAACGTATAACTGTTATATGGTATTATTTTATAACGTATAACGTTATATGGTGTTATTTTATAACGTATTACGTTATATGGTATTATTTTATAACGTATAACGTTATGTAGTGTTACGTTATAACGTATAACGTTATGTAGTGTTAGGTTATAACGTAAAACGTTATATAGTGTTTCGTTATAACGTTGTATTGTATTACGTTAGAACGTATAACGTTATACGGTATTATTTTATAACGTATAACGTTATATGGTATTATTTTATAACGTATAACTTTATGTAATGTTACGTTATAACGTATAACGTTATATGCTGTTACGTTATAACGTTATATTGTATTACGTTAGAACGTATAACGTCATACGGTATTATTTTATAACGGATAACGTTATATGGTATTATTTTATAACGTATAACTTTATATGGTATTATTTCATAACGGATAACGTTATATAATATTATTTTATAAGGTATAACGTTATATGGTGTTATTTTCTAACGTATAACGTTATGTAGTGTTACGCTATAACGTATAACGTTATATAGTGATACCTAATAACGTATAACGTTATATATTGTTACGTTATAACGTTATATTGTATTACGTTAAAATGTATAACGTTATACGGTATTATTTTATAACGTATAACGTTATATGGTATTAAGTTATAACGTATAACGATATATAATATTATTTTATATCGTATAATGTTATGTAGTGTTACGTTAAAACGTATAACGTTATGTGGTAATATTTTATAACGTATAACGTAATATAATATAATTTTATAACGTATAACGTTATATGGTATTATATTATAACGTATAAAGTTATATGGTATTGTTTTATAACGTATAACGTTATATGGTATTATTTCATAACGGATAACGTTATATAATATTATTTTATAAGGTATAACGTTATATGGTGTTATTTTCTAACGTTATATTGTATTACGTTAGAACGTATATCGTTATAGGGTATTATTTTATAACGGATAACGTTATATGATATTATTTTATAACGTATAACGTTATGTAGTGTTACGTTATAACGTATAACGTTATGTGGTAATGTTTTTAACGTAAAACGTAATATAATATTATTTTATAACGTATAAAGTTATCAAGTGTTACGTTATAATGTATAACGTTATACTGTATTATTTTATAACGGATAACGTTATATGGTATTATTTTGTAACGTATAACTTTATATGGTATTATTTCATAACGGATAACGTTATATAATATTATTTTATAAGGTATAACGTTATATGGTGTTATTTTCTAACGTATAACGTTATGGTATTATTTTATAACGTATAACGTTATGCAGTGTTACGCTATAACGTATAACGTTATATAGAGTTTCGTTATAGCGTTGTATTGTATTACGTTATAACGTATAACGTTATACGTTATTATTTTATAACGTATAACGTTATATGGTATTAAGTTATAACGTATTACGATATATAATATTATTTTATATCGTATAACGTTATGTTGTGTTACGTTATAACGTTATATTGTATTACGTTAGAACGTATAACGTTATACGGTATTATTTTATAACGGATAACGTTATATGGTATTATTTTATAACGTATAACATTATATGGTATTATTTCATAACGGATAACGTTATATAATATTATTTTATAAGGTATAACGTTATATGGTGTTATTTTCTAACGTATAACGTTATGCAGTGTTACGCTATAACGTATAACGTTATATAGAGTTTCGTTATAACGTTGTATTGTATTACGTTATAACGTCTAACGTTATACGTTATTATTTTATATCGTATAACGTTATATGGTATTATTTTATAACGCATAACGTTATATGGTGTTATTTTATAACGTATAACGTTATATGGTATTATTTTATAACGTATAACGTTGTGTAGTGTTACGCTATAACGTATAACGTTATATAGAGTTTCGTTATAACGTTGTATTGTATTACGTTAGAACGTATAACGTTATACGGTATTATTTTATAACGTATAACGTTATATAGTATTATTTTATAACGTATAACGTTATATGGTGTTATTTTATAACGTATAACGTTATATGGTATTATTTTATAACGTATAACGTTATGTAGTGTTAGGTTATAACGTAAAACGTTATATAGTGTTTCGTTATAACGTTGTATTGTATTACGTTAGAACGTATAACGTTATACGTTATTATTTTATAACGTATAACGTTATATGGTATTATTTTATAACGTATAACGATATATAATATTATTTTATAACGTATAACGTTATGTAGTGTTACGTTATAACGTATAACGTTATGTGGTAATATTTTATAACGTATAACGTACTATAATATTATTTTATATCGTAAAATGTTGTGTAGTGTTACGTTATAACGTATAACGTGATATAATATAATTTTATAACGTATAACGTTATATGGTAGTATTTCATAACGGATAACGTTATATAATATTATTTTATAAGGTATAACGTTATATGATGTTATTTTCTAACGTTATATTGTATTACGTTAGAACGTATAACGTTATACGGTATTATTTTATAACGGATAACGTTATATGATATTATTTTATAACGTATAACGTTATGTAGTGTTACGTTATAACGTATAACGTTATATAGTGATACCTAATAACGTATAACGTTACATAGTGTTACGTTATAACGTTATATTGTATTACGTTAAAATGTATAACGTTATACGGTATTATTTTATAACGGATAACGTTATATGGTATTATTTTATAACGTATAACTTTATATGGTATTATTTCATAACGGATAACGTTATTTAATATTATTTTATAAGGTATAACGTTATATGGTGTTATTTTCTAACGTATAACGTTATGTAGTGTTACGTTATAACGTATAACGTTATATAGTGATACCTAATAACGTATAACGTTATATATTGTTACGTTATAACGTTATATTGTATTACGTTAAAATGTATAACGTTATATGGTATTATTTTATAACGTATAACGTTATATGGTATTAAGTTATAACGTATTACGATATATAATATTATTTTATATCGTATAACGTTATGTTGTGTTACGTTATAACGTTATATTGTATTACGTTAGAACGTATAACGTTATACGGTATTATTTTATAACGGATAACGTTATATGGTATTATTTTATAACGTATAACATTATATGGTATTATTTCATAACGGATAACGTTATATAATATTATTTTATAAGGTATAACGTTATATGGTGTTATTTTCTAACGTATAACGTTATGCAGTGTTACGCTATAACGTATAACGTTATATAGAGTTTCGTTATAACGTTGTATTGTATTACGTTATAACGTATAACGTTATACGTTATTATTTTATATCGTATAACGTTATATGGTATTATTTTATAACGCATAACGTTATATGGTGTTATTTTATAACGTATAACGTTATATGGTATTATTTTATAACGTATAACGTTGTGTAGTGTTACGCTATAACGTATAACGTTATATAGAGTTTCGTTATAACGTTGTATTGTATTACGTTAGAACGTATAACGTTATACGGTATTATTTTATAACGTATAACGTTATATAGTATTATTTTATAACGTATAACGTTATATGGTGTTATTTTATAACGTATAACGTTATATGGTATTATTTTATAACGTATAACCTTATCTAGTGTTAGGTTATAACGTAAAACGTTATATAGTGTTTCGTTATAACGTTGTATTGTATTACGTTAGAACGTATAACGTTATACGTTATTATTTTATAACGTATAACGTTATATGGTATTATTTTATAACGTATAACGATATATAATATTATTTTATAACGTATAACGTTATGTAGTGTTACGTTATAACGTATAACGTTATGTGGTAATATTTTATAACGTATAACGTACTATAATATTATTTTATATCGTAAAATGTTATGTAGTGTTACGTTATAACGTATAACATGATATAATATAATTTTATAACGTATAACGTTATATGGTAGTATTTCATAACGGATAACGTTATATAATATTATTTTATAAGGTATAACGTTATATGATGTTATTTTCTAACGTTATATTGTATTACGTTAGAACGTATAACGTTATACGGTATTATTTTATAACGGATAACGTTATATGATATTATTTTATAACGTATAACGTTATGTAGTGTTACGTTATAACGTATAACGTTATATAGTGATACCTAATAACGTATAACGTTACATAGTGTTACGTTATAACGTTATATTGTATTACGTTAAAATGTATAACGTTATACGGTATTATTTTATAACCGATAACGTTATATGGTATTATTTTATAACGTATAACTTTATATGGTATTATTTCATAACGGATAACGTTATTTAATATTATTTTATAAGGTATAACGTTATATGGTGTTATTTTCTAACGTATAACGTTATGTAGTGTTACGTTATAACGTATAACGTTATATAGTGATACCTAATAACGTATAACGTTATATATTGTTACGTTATAACGTTATATTGTATTACGTTAAAATGTATAACGGTATATGGTATTATTTTATAACGTATAACGTTATATGGTATTAAGTTATAACGTATTACGATATATAATATTATTTTATATCGTATAACGTTATGTTGTGTTACGTTATAACGTTATATTGTATTACGTTAGAACGTATAACGTTATACGGTATTATTTTATAACGGATAACGTTATATGGTATTATTTTATAACGTATAACATTATATGGTATTATTTCATAACGGATAACGTTATATAATATTATTTTATAAGGTATAACGTTATATGGTGTTATTTTCTAACGTATAACGTTATGCAGTGTTACGCTATAACGTATAACGTTATATAGAGTTTCGTTATAACGTTGTATTGTATTACGTTATAACGTATAACGTTATACGTTATTATTTTATATCGTATAACGTTATATGGTATTATTTTATACCGTATAACGTTATATGGTATTATTTTACAACGTATAACGTTATGTAGTGTTAGGTTATAACGTAAAACGTTATATAGTGTTTCGTTATAACGTTGTATTGTATTACGTTAGTACGTATAACGTTATACGGTATTATTTTATAACGTATAACGTTATATGGTACTATTTTATAACGTATAACGATATATAATATTATTTTATAACGTATAACGTTATGTAGTGTTACGTTATAACGTATAACGTTATGTGGTAATATTTTATAACGTATAACGTAATATAATATTATTTTATATCGTATAAGGTTATGTAGTGTTGCGTTATAACGTATAACGTTATGTGGTAATATTTTATAACGTATAACGTAATATAATATTATTTTATATCGTATAATGTTATGTAGTGTTGCGTTATAACGTATAACGTTATGTGGTAATATTTTATAACGTATAACGATATATAATATTATTTTATAACGTATAACGTTATGTAGTGTTACGTTATAACGTATAACGTTCTGTGGTAATATTTTATAACCTATAACGTAATATAATATTATTTTATATCGTATAATGTTATGTAGTGTTGCGTTATAACGTATAACGTTATGTGGTAATATTTTATAACGTATAACGTAATATAATATAATTTTATAACGTATAACGTTATATGATAATATTTCATAACGTATAACGTTATATAATATTATTTTATAAGGTATAACGTTATGTCGTGTTACGTTATAACGTATAACGTGATATAGTGTTACGTTATAACGTTATATTCTATTACGTTATAACGTATAACGTTATACGTTATTATTTTATATCGTATAACGTTATATGGTATTATTTTATAACGTATAACGTTATATGGTGTTATTTTCTAACGTTATATTGTATTACGTTAGAACGTATATCGTTATACGGTATTTTTTTATAACGGATAACGTTATATGATATTATTTTATAACGTATAACGTTATGTAGTGTTACGTTATAACGTATAACGTTATGTGGTAATGTTTTTAACGTAAAACGTAATATAATATTATTTTATAACGTATAAAGTTATCAAGTGTTACGTTATAATGTATAACGTTATGTGGTAATATTTTTTAACGTATAACGTAATATAATATTATTTTATAACGTATAACGTTATCTGATAATATTTCATATCGTATAACGTTATATGGTATTATTTTATAACGTATAACGTTATATGGTGTTATTTTATAACGTATAACGTTATATGGTATTATTTTATAACGTATAACGTTATGTAGTGTTACACCATAACGTATAACGTTATATAGTGTTTCGTTATAACGTTGTATTGTATTACGTTAGAACGTATAACGTTATACGGTATTATTTTATAACGTATAACGTTATATGGATTTATTTTATAACGTATAACTTTATGTAGTGTTACGTTATAACGTATAAGGTTATAAGGCGTTACGTTATAACGTTATATTGTATTACGTTATAACGTATAACGTTATGTAGTGTTAGGTTATAACGTAAAACGTTATATGGTGTTTCGTTATAACGTTGTATTGTATTACGTTAGAACGTATAACGTTATACGGTATTATTTTATAACGTATAACGTAATATGGTATTGTTTTATAACGTATAACTTTATGTAATGTTACGTTATAACGTATAACGTTATATGCTGTTACGTTATAACGTTATAATGTATTACGTTAGAACGTATAACGTCTTACGGTATTATTTTATAACGGATAACGTTATATGTTATTATTCTATAACGTATAACTTTATATGGTATTATTTCATAACGGATAACGTTATATAATATTATTTTATAAGGTATAACGTTATATGGTGTTATTTTCTAACGTATAACGTTATGTAGTGTTACGTTATAACGTATAACGTTATATAGAGTTTCGTTATAACGTTGTATTGTATTACGTTATAACGTATAACGTTATACGTTATTATTTTATATCGTATAACGTTATATGGTATTATTTTATAACGCATAACGTTATATGGTGTTATTTTATAACGTATAACGTTATATGGTATTATTTTATAACGTATAACGTTGTGTAGTGTTACGCTATAACGTATAACGTTATATAGAGTTTCGTTATAAGGTTGTATTGTATTACGTTAGAACGTATAACGTTATACTGTATTATTTTATAACGTATAACGTTATATGGTATTATTTTATAACGTATAACGATATATAATATTATTTTATAACGTATAACGTTATGTAGTGTTACGTTATAACGTATAACGTTATGTGGTAATATTTTATAACGTATAACGTACTATAATATTATTTTATATCGTAAAATGTTATGTAGTGTTACGTTATAACGTATAACGTAATATAATATAATTTTATAACGTATAACGTTATATGGTAGTATTTCATAACGGATAACGTTATATAATATTATTTTATAAGGTATAACGTTATATGATGTTATTTTCTAACGTTATATTGTATTACGTTATAACGTATAACGTTATACGGTATTATTTTATAACGGATAACGTTATATGATATTATTTTATAACGTATAACGTTATGTAGTGTTACGTTATAACGTATAACGTTATATAGTGATACCTAATAACGTATAACGTTATATATTGTTACGTTATAACGTTATATTGTATTACGTTAAAATGTATAACGATATATGGTATTATTTTATAACGTATAACGTTATATGGTATTAAGTTATAACGTACTACGATATATAATATTATTTTATATCGTATAACGTTATGTTGTGTTACGTTATAACGTTATATTGTATTACGTTAGAACGTATAACGTTATACGGTATTATTTTATAACGGATAACGTTATATGGTATTATTTTATAACGTATAACTTTATATGGTATTATTTCATAACGGATAACGTTATATAATATTATTTTATAAGGTATAACGTTATATGGTGTTATTTTCTAACGTATAACGTTATGGTATTATTTTATAACGTATAACGTTATGCAGTGTTACGCTATAACGTATAACGTTATATAGAGTTTCGTTATAACGTTGTATTGTATTACGTTATAACGTATAACGTTATACGTTATTATTTTATATCGTATAACGTTATATAGTATTATTTTATAACTCATAACGTTATATGGTGTTATTTTATAACGTATAACGTTATATGGTATTATTTTATAACGTATAACGTTGTGTAGTGTTACGCTATAACGTATAACGTTATATAGAGTTTCGTTATAACGTTGTATTGTATTACGTTAGAACGTATAACGTTATACGGTATTATTTTATAACGTATAACGTTATATAGTATTATTTTATAACGTATAACGTTATATGGTGTTATTTTATAACGTATAACGTTATATGGTACTATTTTATAACGTATAACGTTATGTAGTGTTAGGTTATAACGTAAAACGTTATATAGTGTTTCGTTATAACGTTGTATTGTATTACGTTATAACGTATAACGTTATACGTTATTATTTTATATCGTATAACGTTATATAGTATTATTTTATAACTCATAACGTTATATGGTGTTATTTTATAACGTATAACGTTATGTAGTGTTACGTTATAACGTATAACGTTATGTGGTAATATTTTATAACGTATAACGTACTATAATATTATTTTATATCGTAAAATGTTATGTAGTGTTACGTTATAACGTATAACGTGATATAATATAATTTTATAACGTATAACGTTATATGGTAGTATTTCATAACGGATAACGTTATATAATATTATTTTATAAGGTATAACGTTATATGATGTTATTTTCTAACGTTATATTGTATTACGTTAGAACGTATAACGTTATACGGTATTATTTTATAACGGATAACGTTATATGATATTATTTTATAACGTATAACGTTATGTAGTGTTACGTTATAACGTATAACGTTATATAGTGATACCTAATAACGTATAACGTTACATAGTGTTACGTTATAACGTTATATTGTATTACGTTAAAATGTATAACGTTATACGGTATTATTTTATAACGGATAACGTTATATGGTATTATTTTATTACGTATAACTTTATATGGTATTATTTCATAACGGATAACGTTATTTAATATTATTTTATAAGGTATAACGTTATATGGTGTTATTTTCTAACGTATAACGTTATGTATTGTTACGTTATAACGTATAACGTTATATAGTGATACCTAATAACGTATAACGTTATATATTGTTACGTTATAACGTTATATTGTATTACGTTAAAATGTATAACGTTATATGGTATTATTTTATAACGCATAACGTTATATGGTGTTATTTTATAACGTATAACGTTATATGGTATTATTTTATAACGTATAACGTTGTGTAGTGTTACGCTATAACGTATAACGTTATATAGAGTTTCGTTATAACGTTGTATTGTATTACGTTAGAACGTATAACGTTATACGGTATTATTTTATAACGTATAACGTTATATAGTATTATTTTATAACGTATAACGTTATATGGTGTTATTTTATAACGTATAACGTTATATGGTATTATTTTATAACGTATAACGTTATGTAGTGTTAGGTTATAACGTAAAACGTTATATAGTGTTTCGTTATAACGTTGTATTGTATTACGTTAGAACGTATAACGTTATACGGTATTATTTTATAACGTATAACGTTATATAGTATTATTTTATAACGTATAACGTTATATGGTGTTATTTTATAACGTATAACGTTATATGGTATTATTTTATAACGTATAACGTTATGTAGTGTTACGTTATAACGTATAACGTTATGTGGTAATATTTTATAACGTATAACGTACTATAATATTATTTTATATCGTAAAATGTTATGTAGTGTTACGTTATAACGTATAACGTAATATAATATAATTTTATAACGTATAACGTTATATGGTAGTATTTCATAACGGATAACGTTATATAATATTATTTTATAAGGTATAACGTTATATGGTGTTATTTTCTAACGTTATATTGTATTCCGTTAGAACGTATAACGTTATACGGTATTATTTTATAACGGATAACGTTATATGATATTATTTTATAACGTATAACGTTATGTAGTGATACGTTATAACGTATAACGTTATATAGTGATACCTAATAACGTATAACGTTACATAGTGTTACGTTATAACGTTATATTGTATTCCGTTAGAACGTATAACGTTATACGGTATTATTTTATAACGTATAACGTTATATGGTGTTATTTTATAACGTATAACGTTATATGGTATTATTTTATAACGTATAACTTTATGTAATGTTACGTTATAACGTATAACGTTATATGCTGTTACGTTATAACGTTATATTGTATTACGTTAGAACGTATAACGTCATACGGTATTATTTTATAACGGATAACGTTATATGGTATTATTTTATAACGTATAACTTTATATGGTATTATTTCATAACGGATAACGTTATATAATATTATTTTATAAGGTATAACGTTATATGGTGTTATTTTCTAACGTATAACGTTATGTAGTGTTACGCTATAACGTATAACGTTATATAGTGATACCTAATAACGTATAACGTTATATATTGTTACGTTATAACGTTATATTGTATTACGTTAAAATGTATAACGTTATACGGTATTATTTTATAACGTATAACGTTATATGGTATTAAGTTATAACGTATAACGATATATAATATTATTTTATATCGTATAATGTTATGTAGTGTTACGTTAAAACGTATAACGTTATGTGGTAATATTTTATAACGTATAACGTAATATAATATAATTTTATAACGTATAACGTTATATGGTATTATATTATAACGTATAACGTTATATGGTATTGTTTTATAACGTATAACGTTATATGGTATTATTTCATAACGGATAACGTTATATAATATTATTTTATAAGGTATAACGTTATATGGTGTTATTTTCTAACGTTATATTGTATTACGTTAGAACGTATATCGTTATAGGGTATTATTTTATAACGGATAACGTTATATGATATTATTTTATAACGTATAACGTTATGTAGTGTTACGTTATAACGTATAACGTTATGTGGTAATGTTTTTAACGTAAAACGTAATATAATATTATTTTATAACGTATAAAGTTATCAAGTGTTACGTTATAATGTATAACGTTATACTGTATTATTTTATAACGGATAACGTTATATGGTATTATTTTGTAACGTATAACTTTATATGGTATTATTTCATAACGGATAACGTTATATAATATTATTTTATAAGGTATAACGTTATATGGTGTTATTTTCTAACGTATAACTTTATGGTATTATTTTATAACGTATAACGTTATGCAGTGTTACGCTATAACGTATAACGTTATATAGAGTTTCGTTATAGCGTTGTATTGTATTACGTTATAACGTATAACGTTATACGTTATTATTTTATATCGTATAACGTTATATGGTATTATTTTATAACGCATAACGTTATATGGTGTTATTTTATAACGTATAACGTTATATGGTATTATTTTATAACGTATAACGTTGTGTAGTGTTACGCTATAACGTATAACGTTATTTAGAGTTTCGTTATAAGGTTGTATTGTATTACGTTAGAACGTATAACGTTATACGGTATTATTTTATAACGTATAACGTTATATAGTATTATTTTATAACGTATAACGTTATATGGTGTTATTTTATAACGTATAACGTTATATGGTATTATTTTATAACGTATAACGATATATAATATTAT
Organism: Bombus dahlbomii; assembly: GCA_037178635.1. NCBI lineage: Eukaryota > Metazoa > Arthropoda > Insecta > Hymenoptera > Apidae > Bombus > Bombus dahlbomii. Next base: position 21,233,570 of record CM074102.1, read on the forward strand.
TTTATAACGTATAACGATATATAATATTATTTTATAACGTATAACGTTATGTAGTGTTACGTTATAACGTATAACGTTATATGGTATTATTTTATAACGTATAACGTTGTGTAGTGTTACGCTATAACGTATAACGTTATTTAGAGTTTCGTTATAAGGTTGTATTGTATTACGTTAGAACGTATAACGTTATACGGTATTATTTTAGAACGTATAACGTTATACGGTATTATTTTATAACGGATAACGTTATATGATATTATTTTATAACGTATAACGTTATGTAGTGTTACGTTATAACGTATAACGTTATATAGTGATACCTAATAACGTATAACGTTACATAGTGTTACGTTATAACGTTATATTGTATTACGTTAAAATGTATAACGTTATACGGTATTATTTTATAACGGATAACGTTATATGGTATTATTTTATAACGTATAACTTTATATGGTATTATTTCATAACGGATAACGTTATTTAATATTATTTTATAAGGTATAACGTTATATGGTGTTATTTTCTAACGTATAACGTTATGTAGTGTTACGTTATAACGTATAACGTTATATAGTGATACCTAATAACGTATAACGTTATATATTGTTACGTTATAACGTTATATTGTATTACGTTAAAATGTATAACGTTATATGGTATTATTTTATAACGTATAACGTTATATGGTATTAAGTTATAACGTATTACGATATATAATATTATTTTATATCGTATAACGTTATGTTGTGTTACGTTATAACGTTATATTGTATTACGTTAGAACGTATAACGTTATACGGTATTATTTTATAACGGATAACGTTATATGGTATTATTTTATAACGTATAACATTATATGGTATTATTTCATAACGGATAACGTTATATAATATTATTTTATAAGGTATAACGTTATATGGTGTTATTTTCTAACGTATAACGTTATGCAGTGTTACGCTATAACGTATAACGTTATATAGAGTTTCGTTATAACGTTGTATTGTATTACGTTATAACGTATAACGTTATACGTTATTATTTTATATCGTATAACGTTATATGGTATTATTTTATAACGCATAACGTTATATGGTGTTATTTTATAACGTATAACGTTATATGGTATTATTTTATAACGTATAACGTTGTGTAGTGTTACGCTATAACGTATAACGTTATATAGAGTTTCGTTATAACGTTGTATTGTATTACGTTAGAACGTATAACGTTATACGGTATTATTTTATAACGTATAACGTTATATAGTATTATTTTATAACGTATAACGTTATATGGTGTTATTTTATAACGTATAACGTTATATGGTATTATTTTATAACGTATAACGTTATATGGTGTTATTTTATAAGGTATAACGTTATATGGTATTATTTTATAACGTATAACGTTATGTAGTGTTAGGTTATAACGTAAAACGTTATATAGTGTTTCGTTATAACGTTGTATTGTATTACGTTAGAACGTATAACGTTATACGTTATTATTTTATAACGTATAACGTTATATGGTATTATTTTATAACGTATAACGATATATAATATTATTTTATAACGTATAACGTTATGTAGTGTTACGTTATAACGTATAACGTTATGTGGTAATATTTTATAACGTATAACGTACTATAATATTATTTTATATCGTAAAATGTTATGTAGTGTTACGTTAAAACGTATAACGTGATATAATATAATTTTATAACGTATAACGTTATATGGTAGTATTTCATAACGGATAACGTTATATAATATTATTTTATAAGGTATAACGTTATATGATGTTATTTTCTAACGTTATATTGTATTACGTTAGAACGTATAACGTTATACGGTATTATTTTATAACGGATAACGTTATATGATATTATTTTATAACGTATAACGTTATGTAGTGTTACGTTATAACGTATAACGTTATATAGTGATACCTAATAACGTATAACGTTACATAGTGTTACGTTATAACGTTATATTGTATTACGTTAAAATGCATAACGTAATACGGTATTATTTTATAACGGATAACGTTATATGGTATTATTTTATAACGTATAACTTTATATGGTATTATTTCATAACGGATAACGTTATTTAATATTATTTTATAAGGTATAACGTTATATGGTGTTATTTTCTAACGTATAACGTTATGTAGTGTTACGTTATAACGTATAACGTAATATAATATAATTTTATAACGTATAACGTTATATGGTAGTATTTCATAACGGATAACGTTATATAATATTATTTTATAAGATATAACGTTATATGATGTTATTTTCTAACGTTATATTGTATTACGTTAGAACGTATAAAGTTATACGGTATTATTTTATAACGGATAACGTTATATGATATTATTTTATAACGTATAACGTTATGTAGTGTTACGTTATAACGTATAACGTTATATAGTGATACCTAATAACGTATAACGTTACATAGTGTTACGTTATAACGTTATATTGTATTACGTTAAAATGTATAACGTTATACGGTATTATTTTATAACGGATAACGTTATATGGTATTATTTTATAACGTATAACTTTATATGGTATTATTTCATAACGGATAACGTTATTTAATATTATTTTATAAGGTATAACGTTATATGGAGTTATTTTCTAACGTATAACGTTATGTAGTGTTACGTTATAACGTATAACGTTATATAGTGATACCTAATAACGTGTAACGTTATATATTGTTACGTTATAACGTTATATTGTATTACGTTAAAATGTATAACGTTATATGGTATTATTTTATAACGTATAACGTTATATGGTATTAAGTTATAACGTATTACGATATATAATATTATTTTATATCGTATAACGTTATGTTGTGTTACGTTATAACGTTATATTGTATTACGTTAGAACGTATAACGTTATACTGTATTATTTTATAACGGATAACGTTATATGGTATTATTTTGTAACGTATAACTTTATATGGTATTATTTCATAACGGATAACGTTATATAATATTATTTTATAAGGTATAACGTTATATGGTGTTATTTTCTAACGTATAACGTTATGGTATTATTTTATAACGTATAACGTTATATGGTATTAAGTTATAACGTATTACGATATATAATATTATTTTATATCGTATAACGTTATGTTGTGTTACGTTATAACGTTATATTGTATTACGTTAGAACGTATAACGTTATACGGTATTATTTTATAACGGATAACGTTATATGATATTATTTTATAACGTATAACGTTATGTAGTGTTACGTTATAACGTATAACGTTATATAGTGATACCTAATAACGTATAACGTTACATAGTGTTACGTTATAACGTTATATTGTATTACGTTAAAACGTATAACGTTATACGGTATTATTTTATAACGGATAACGTTATATGGTATTATTTTATAACGTATAACTTTATATGGTATTATTTCATAACGGATAACGTTATTTAATATTATTTTATAAGGTATAACGTTATATGGAGTTATTTTCTAACGTATAACGTTATGTAGTGTTACGTTATAACGTATAACGTTATATAGTGATACCTAATAACGTATAACGTTATATATTGTTACGTTATAACATTATATTGTATTACGTTAAAATGTATAACGTTATATGGTATTATTTTATAACGTATAACGTTATATGGTATTAAGTTATAAAGTATTACGATATATAATATTATTTTATATCGTATAACGTTATGTTGTGTTACGTTATAACGTTATATTGTATTACGTTAGAACGTATAACGTTATACTGTATTATTTTATAACGGATAACGTTATATGGTATTATTTTGTAACGTATAACTTTATATGGTATTATTTCATAACGGATAACGTTATATAATATTATTTTATAAGGTATAACGTTATATGGTGTTATTTTCTAACGTATAACGTTATGGTATTATTTTATAACGTATAACGTTATGCAGTGTTACGCTATAACGTATAACGTTATATAGAGTTTCGTTATAGCGTTGTATTGTATTACGTTATAACGTATAACGTTATACGTTATTATTTTATATCGTATAACGTTATATGGTATTATTTTATAACGCATAACGTTATATGGTGTTATTTTATAACGTATAACGTTATGTTGTGTTACGTTATAACGTTATATTGTATTACGTTAGAACGTATAACGTTATACGGTATTATTTTATAACGGATAACGTTATATGGTATTATTTTATAACGTATAACATTATATGGTATTATTTCATAACGGATAACGTTATATAATATTATTTTATAAGGTATAACGTTATATGGTGTTATTTTCTAACGTATAACGTTATGCAGTGTTACGCTATAACGTATAACGTTATATAGAGTTTCGTTATAACGTTGTATTGTATTACGTTATAACGTATAACGTTATACGTTATTATTTTATATCGTATAACGTTATATGGTATTATTTTATAACGCATAACGTTATATGGTGTTATTTTATAACGTATAACGTTATATGGTATTATTTTATAACGTATAACGTTGTGTAGTGTTACGCTATAACGTATAACGTTATATAGAGTTTCGTTATAACGTTGTATTGTATTACGTTAGAACGTATAACGTTATACGGTATTATTTTATAACGTATAACGTTATATAGTATTATTTTATAACGTATAACGTTATATGGTGTTATTTTATAACGTATAACGTTATATGGTATTATTTTATAACGTATAACGTTATGTAGTGTTAGGTTATAACGTAAAACGTTATATAGTGTTTCGTTATAACGTTGTATTGTATTACGTTAGAACGTATAACGTTATACGGTATTATTTTATAACGTATAACGTTATATGGTATTATTTTATAACGTATAACGATATATAATATTATTTTATAACGTATAACGTTATGTAGTGTTACGTTATAACGTATAACGTTATGTGGTAATATTTTATAACGTATAACGTACTATAATATTATTTTATATCGTAAAATGTTATGTAGTGTTACGTTATAACGTATAACGTAATATAATATAATTTTATAACGTATAACGTTATATGGTAGTATTTCATAACGGATAACGTTATATAATATTATTTTATAAGGTATAACGTTATATGGTGTTATTTTCTAACGTTATATTGTATTCCGTTAGAACGTATAACGTTATACGGTATTATTTTATAACGGATAACGTTATATGATATTATTTTATAACGTATAACGTTATGTAGTGATACGTTATAACGTTATATTGTATTACGTTAAAATGTATAACGTTATACGGTATTATTTTATAACGTATTACGTTATATGGTATTATTTTATAACGTATAACGATATATGATATTATTTTATAACGTATAACGCTATGTAGTGTTACGTTATAACGTATAACGTTATGTGGTAATATTTTATAACGTATAACGTAATATAATATTATTTTATAACGTATAAAGTTATCTAGTGTTACGTTATAACGTATAACGTTATGTGGTAATATTTTTTAACGTATAACGTAATATAATATTATTTTATAACGTGTAACGTTATATGGTATTATATTATAACGTATAACGTTATATGGTATTATTTTATAACGTATAACGTTATATCGTACTATTTCATAACGGATAACGTTATATAATATTATTTTATAAGGTATAACGTTATATGGTGTTATTTTCTAACGTATAACGTTATATGGTGTTACGTTATAACGTTATATTGTATTACGTTAGAACGTATAACGTTATACGGTATTACTTTATAACGGATAACGTTATATGATATTATTTTATAACGAATAACGTTATGTTGTGTAACGTTATAACGTATAACGTTATATGGTGTTACGTTATAACGTTATATTGTATTACATTAGAACGTATAACGTTATACGTTATTATTTTATAACGTATAACGTTATATGGTATTATTTTATAACGTATAACGTTATATGGTGTTATTTTATAACGTATAACGTTATGTGGTGTTATATTATAACCTATAACGTTCTATGGTATTATTTCATAACGTATAACGTTATGTAGTGCTACGTTATAACGTATAACGTTATATAGTGTTTCGTTATAACGTTGTATTGTATTACGTTAGAACCTATAACGATATACGGTATTATTTTTTAACGTATAACGTTATATGGTATTATTTTATAACGTATAACGTTATGTAGTGTTACGTTCTAACGTTATATTGTATTACGTTAGAACGTATAACGTTATACGGTATTATTTTATAACGGATAACGTTATATGATATTATTTTATAACGTAAAACATTATGTAGTGTTACGTTATAAAGTATAACGTTATATGGTGATACGTTATAACGTTATATTGTATTACATTAGAACGTATAACGTTATACGGTATTATTTTATAACGTATAACGTTATATGGTATTATTTTATAACGTATAACGTTATATAGTATTATTTTATAACGTATAACGTTATATGGTGTTATTTTATAACGTATAACGTTATATGGTATTATTTTATAAGGTATAACGTTATGTAGTGTTAGGTTATAACGTAAAACGTTATATAGTGTTTCGTTATAACGTTGTATTGTATTACGTTAGAACGTATAACGTTATACGTTATTATTTTATAACGTATAACGTTATATGGTATTATTTTATAACGTATAACGATATATAATATTATTTTATAACGTATAACGTTATGTAGTGTTACGTTATAACGTATAACGTTATGTGGTAATATTTTATAACGTATAACGTACTATAATATTATTTTATATCGTAAAATGTTATGTAGTGTTACGTTATAACGTATAACGTAATATAATATAATTTTGTAACGTATAACGTTATATGGTAGTATTTCATAACGGATAACGTTATATAATATTATTTTATAAGGTATAACGTTATATGGTGTTATTTTCTAACGTTATATTGTATTACGTTAGAACGTATAACGTTATACGGTATTATTTTATAACGGATAACGTTATATGATATTATTTTATAACGTATAACGTTATGTAGTGTTACGTTATAACGTATAACGTTATATAGTGATACCTAATAACGTATAACGTTACATAGTGTTACGTTATAACGTTATATTGTATTACGTTAAAATGTATAACGTTATACGGTATTATTTTATAACGTATTACGTTATATGGTATTATTTTATAACGTATAACGATATATGATATTATTTTATAACGTATAACGCTATGTAGTGTTACGTTATAACGTATAACGTTATGTGGTAATATTTTATAACGTATAACGTAATATAATATTATTTTATAACGTATAAAGTTATCTAGTGTTACGTTATAACGTATAACGTTATGTGGTAATATTTTTTAACGTATAACGTAATATAATATTATTTTATAACGTATAACGTTATATGGTATTATATTATAACGTATAACGTTATATGGTATTATTTTATAACGTATAACGTTATATGGTATTATTTCATAACGGATAATGTTATATAATATTATTTTATAAGGTATAACGTTATATGGTGTTATTTTCTAACGTATAACGTTATATGGTGTTACGTTATAACGTTATATTGTATTACGTTAGAACGTATAACGTTATACGGTATTACTTTATAACGGATAACGTTATATGATATTATTTTATAACGTATAACGTTATGTTGTGTTACGTTATAACGTATAACGTTATATGGTGTTACGTTATAACGTTATATTGTATTACATTAGAACGTATAACGTTATACGTTATTATTTTATAACGTACCATATAACGTTATAATATCATATAACGTTATACGTTATTATTTTATAACGTATAACGTTATATGGTATTATTTTATAACGTATAACGTTATATGGTGTTATTTTATAACGTATAACGTTATATGGTATTATTTTATAACGTATAACGTTATATGATATTATTTCATAACGTATAACGTTATATAATATTATTTTATAAGGTATAACGTTATGTGGTGTTACGCTATAACGTATAACGTTATATAGTGTTACGTTATAACGTTATATTGTATTAAGTTATATCGCATAACGTTATACGTTATTATTTTATAACGTATAACGTTATATGGTATTATTTTATAACGTATAACGTTATATGGTGTTATACTATAACGTATAACGTTATATGGTACTATTTTATAACGTATAACGTTATGTAGTGCTACGTTATAACGTATAACGTTATATAGTGTTTCGTTATAACGTTGTATTGTATTACGTTAGAACATATAACGATATACGGTATTATTTTTTAACGTATAACGTTATATGGTATTATTTTATAACGTATAACGTTATGTAGTGTTACGTTATAACGTATAACGTTATATAGTGTTTCGTTATAACGTTGTATTGTATTACGTTAGAACGTATAACGTTATACGGTATTATTTTATAACGTATAAGGTTATATGGTATTATTTTATAACGTATAACATTATGTAGTGTTACGTTATAACGTATAACGTTATATGGCGTTACGTTATAACGTTATATTGTATTACGTTCGAACGTATAACGTTATACGGTATTATTTTATAACGGATAACGTTATATGATAATGTTTCATAACGTATAACGTTATATAATATTATTTTATAAGGTATAACGTTATATGGTGTTATTTTCTAACGTATAACGTTATATGGTGTTACGTTATAACGTTATATTGTATTACGTTAGAACGTATAACGTTATACGGTATTATTTTATAACGGATAACGTTATATGATATTATTTTATAACGTAAAACATTATGTAGTGTTACGTTATAAAGTATAACGTTATATGGTGTTACGTTATAACGTTATATTGTATTACATTAGAACGTATAACGTTATGCGGTATTATTTTATAACGTATAACGTTATATGGTATTATTTTATAACGTATAACGTTATGTAGTGCTACGTTATAACGTATAACGTTATATAGTATAACGTTATAACGCTACATTGTATTACGTTATAACATATAACGTTATGCGGTATTACTTAATAACGTATAACATTATATGGTATTATATTATAACGTATAACGTTATATGCTATAATTTTATAACGTATAACGTTATATGATAATATTTCATAACGTATAACGTTATATAATATTATTTTATAAGGTATAACGTTATGTCGTGTTACGTTATAACGTATAACGTGATATAGTGTTACGTTATAACGTTATATTCTATTACGTTATAACGTATAACGTTATACGTTATTATTTTATATCGTATAACGTTATATGTTGTTATTTTATAACGTATAACGTTATATGGTATAATTTTATAACGTATGACGTTATATGATAATATTTCATAACGTATAACGTTATATAATACTATTTTAAAAGGTATAACGTTATGTGGTGATACGATATAACGTATAACGTGATATAGTGTTACGCTATAACGTTATATTGTACTACGTTATAACATATAACGTTATACGTTATTATTTTATATCGTATAACGTTATATGGTTATTATTTTATAAGGTATAACGTTATATGGTATTATTTTATAACGTATAACGTTATGTACTGTTACGTTATAACGTATAACGTTATATAGTATTTCGTTATAACGTTGTATTGTATTACGTTAGAACATATAACGATATACGGTATTATTTTATAACGTATAACGTTATATGGTTTTATTTTATAACGTGTAACGTTATATGGTATTATTTTATAACGTATAACGTTATGTAGTGTTAGGTTATAACGTAAAACGTTATATAGTGTTTCGTTATAACGTTGTATTGTATTACGTTAGAACGTATAACGTTATACGTTATTATTTTATATCGTATAACGTTATATGGTATTATTTTATAACGTATAACGTTATATGGTGTTATTTTATTACGTATAACGTTATATGGTATAATTTTATAACGTATGACGTTATATGATAATATTTCATAACGCATAACGTTATATAATACTATTTTATAAGGTATAACGTTATGTGGTGATACGTTATAACGTATAACGTGATATAGTGTTACGCTATAACGTTATATTGTACTACGTTATAACATATAACGTTATACGTTATTATTTTATATCGTATAACGTTATATGGTTATTATTTTACAAGGTATAACGTTATATGGTATTATTTTATAACGTATAACGTTATGTACTGTTACGTAATAACGTATAACGTTATATAGTATTTCGTTATAACGTTGTATTGTATTACGTTAGAACATATAACGATATACGGTATTGTTTTATAACGTATAACGTTATATGGTATTATTTTATAACGTATAACGTTATGTAGTGTAACGTTATAACGTATAACGTTATATGGTGTTACGTTATAACGTTATCTTGTATTACGTTGTAACGTGAAACGTTATACGTTATAATTTTATATATTATAACGTTATATGGTTTTATTTTATATCGTATAACGTTATATGGTATTATTTTATAACGTATAACGTTATATAGTGTTACGTTATAAAGTTATATTATAATACGTTATAACGTATAACGTTATACGATATTATTTTTAACGTATAACGTTATATGGCATTACTTAATAACGTATAACGTTATATGGTATTATATTATAACGTATAACGTTATAAGTTATTATTTTATAACGTATAACGTTATATGGTATTATTTTATAACGAATAACGTTATATGGTGTTATTTTATAACGTATAACGTTATATGGTATTATTCTATAACGTATAACGTTATATGGTATTATTTTATAACGTATAACGTTATATAGTGTTACGTTATAAAGTTATATTATATTATGTTATAACGTATAACGTTATACGATATTGTTTTATAACGTATAACGTTATATGGCATTACTTAATAACGTATAACGTTATATGGTATTATATTATAACGTATAACGTTATTAGTTATTATTTTATAACGTATAACGTTATATGGTATTATTTTATAACGAATAACGTTATATGGTGTTATTTTATAACGTATAACGTTATATGGTATTATTTTATAACGTATAACGTTATGTAGTGCTACGTTATAACGCTACATTGTATTACGTTATAACGTATATCGTTATGCGGTATTACTTAATAACGTATAACATTATATGGTATTATATTATAACGTATAACGTTATATGCTATAATTTTATAACGTATAACGTTATATGATAATATTTCATAACTTATAACGTTATATATTATTATTTTATAAGGTATAACGTTATGTGGTGTTACGTTATAACGTATAACGTTATATAGAATTTCGTTATAACGTTGTATTGTATTACGTTAGAACGTCTAACGTTATACGGTATTATTTTATAACGTATAACGTTATATGGTATTATTTTATAACGTATAACTTTATATGGTATTATTTTATAACGTATAACGTTATATGGTATTATTTTATAACGTATAACGTTATGTAGTGTTACGCTATAACGTATAACGTTATATAGAATTTCGTTATAACGTTGTATTGTATTACGTTAGAACGTCTAACGTTATACGGTATTATTTTATAACGTATAACGTTATATGGTATTATTTTATAACGTATAACGTTATGTAGTGTTACGTTATAACGTATAACGTTATATAGTGTTTCGTTATAACATTGTATTGTATTACGTTAGAACGTATAACGTTATACGGTATTATTTTATAACGTATAACGTTATATGGTGTTATTTTATAACGTATAACGTTATATGGTATTATTTTATAACGTATAACGTTATGTAGTGTTTGGTTATAACGTAAAACGTTATATAGTGTTTCGTTATAACGTTGTATTGTATTACGTTAGAACGTATAACGTTATACGGTATTATTTTACAACGTATAACGTTATATGGTATTATTTTATAACGTATAACGTTATGTAATGTTACGTTATAACGTATAACGTTATATTCTGTTACGTTATAACGTTATATTGTATTACGTTAGAACATATAACGTTATACGGTATTATTTTATAACGGATAACATTATATGGTATTATTTTATAACGTATAACTTTATATGGTATTATTTCATAACGGATAACGTTATATAATATTATTTTATAAGGTATAACGTTATATGGTGTTATTTTATAACGTATAACGTTATGTAGTGCTACGTTATAACGTATAACGTTATATAGTGATACATAATAACGGATAACGTTATATATTGTTACGTTATAACGTTATATTGTATTACGTTAAAATGTATAACGTTATATGGTATTATTTTATAACGTATAACGTTATATGGTATTAAGTTATAACGTATAACGATATATAATATTATTTTATAATGTATAACGTTATGTGGTGTTACGTGATAACGTATAACGTTATATAGTGTTACGTTATAACGTTATATTGTATTACCTTATAACGTATAACGCTATACGTTATTATTTTATAACGTATAACGTTATATGGTATTATTTTATAACCTATAACGTTATATGGTATTATTTTATAACGTATAACGTTATATGGTGTTATTTTATAACGTATAATGTTATATGGTATTATTTTATAACGTATAACGTTATGTAGTGCTACGTTATAACGTATAACGTTATATGGTAGTATTTTATAACGTATAACGTTATATGGTATTATTTCATAACGTATAACGTTATATAGTTTTACGTTATAAAGTTATATTGTATTACGTTATAACGTATAACATTAGACGTTATTATTTTATAACGTATAACGTTATATGGTATTATTTTATAACCTATAACGTTATATCGTATTATATTATAACGTATAACGTTATATGGTATAATTTTATAACGTATAACGTTATATGATAATATTTCATAACTTATAACGTTATATATTATTATTTTATAAGGTATAACGATATGTGGTGTTACGTTATAACGTAGAACGTGATATAGTGTCGCGTTATAACGTTATATTGTATTACGTTATAACGTATAACGTTATACGTTATTATTTTATATCGTATAACGTTATATGGTATTATTTTATAACGTATAACTTTATATGGTATTATTTTATAACGTATAACGTTATATGGTATTATTTTATAACGTATAACGTTATGTAGTGTTACGTTATAACGTATAACGTTAAATAGTGTAACGTTATAACGCTACATTATATTACAATATAACGTATAACGTTATACGCTATTACTTAATAACTTATAACGTTATATGGTATTATATTATAACGTATAACGTTATATGGTATTATTTTATAACGTATAACGTTATATGGTATTATTTTATATCGTATAACGTTATATGATAATAATTCATAACGTATAACGTTAAATAATATTATTTTATAAGGTATAACGTTATGTAGTGTTACGTTATAACGTATAACGTTATATAGTGTTTCGTTATAAAGATGTATTGTATTACGTTAGAACGTATAACGTTATACGGTATTATTTTATAACGGATAACGTTATATGGTACTATTTTATAACGTATAACGTTATATAATATTATTTTATAACGTATAACGTTATATAGTGTTACGTTATAACGCTACATTGTATTACAATATAACGTATAACGTTATACGCTATTACTTAATAACGTACAACGTTATATGGTATTATAACGTATAACGTTATATGGTATTATTTTATAACGTATAACGCTATATGGTATTATTTTATAACGTATAACGTTAAATAATATTATTTTATAACGTATAACGTTATATATTGTTACGTTATAACGCTACATTGTATTACAATATAACGTATAACGTTATACGCTATTACTTAATAACGTACAACGTTATATGGTATTATATTATAACGTATAACGTTATATGGTATTATTTTATAACGAATAACGTTATATGGTATTATTTAATAACGTATTACGTTATATAGTGTTACGTTATAACGTTATGTAGTGTTACGTTATATCGTACAACGTTATATGGTATTATTTTATAACCTATAACGTTATATGGTATTATATTATAACGTATAACGTTATATGGTATTATTTTATAACGTATAACGTTATATGGTATTATTTTATAACGTATAACGTTATGTAGTGTTACGTTATAACGTGTAACGTTATATAGTGTAACGTTATAACGCTACATTGTATTACAATATAACGTATAACGTTATACGATATTACTTAATAACTTACAACGTTATATGGTATTATATTATAACGTATAACGTTATATGGTATTATTTTATAACGTATAACGTTATATGGTATTATTTCATAACGTATAACGTTATATAGTGTTACGTTATAACGCTACATTGTATTACAATGTAACGTATAACGTTATACGCTATTACTTAATAACGTATAACGTTATATGGTATTATATTATAACGTATAACGTTATATGGTATTATTTTATAACGTATAACGTTATATGGTATTATTTCATAACGTATAACGTTATATAGTGTTACGCTATAACGTTTTATTGTATTACGTTATAACGTATAACGTTATACGTTATTATTTTATAACGTATAACGTTATATGGTATTATTTTATATCGTATAACGTTATATGATAATATTTCATAACGTATAACGTTAAATAATATTATTTTATACGGTATAACGTTATGTAGTGTTACGTTATAACGTATAACGTTATATAGTGTTTCGTTATAACGATGTATTGTATTACGTTAGAACGTATAACGTTATACGGTATTATTTTATAACGGATAACGTTATATGGTATTATTTTATAACATATAACGTTGTGTAGTGTTACGTTATAACGTATAACGTTATATGGTGTTACGTTATAACGTTATCTTGTATTACGTTATAACCTATAACGTTATACGTTATTATTTTATATCGTATAACGTCATATGGTATTATTTTATAACGTATAACGTTATATGGTGTTACGTTATAACGTTATATTGTATTACGTTATAACGTATAACGTTATACGGTATTACTTAATAACGTATAACGTTATATGGTATTATTTTATAACGTGTAACGTTATATAATATTATTTTATAACGTGTAACGTTATGTAGTGTTACGTTATAACGTATAACGTTATATAGTGTTTCGTTATAACGATGTATTGTATTACGTTAGAACGTATAACGTTATACGGTATTATTTTATAACGGATAACGTTATATGGTACTATTTTATAACGTATAACGTTATATAATATTATTTTATAACGTGTAACGTTATATAGTGTTACGTTATAACGCTACATTGTATTACAGTATAACGTATAACGTTATACGCTATTACTTAATAACGTACAACGTTATATGGTATTATATTATAACGTATAACGTTATATGGTATTATTTTATAACGAATAACGTTATATGGTATTATTTAATAACGTATTACGTTATATAGTGTTACGTTATAACGTTATGTAGTGTTACATTATACCCTACAACGTTTTATGGTATTATTTTATAACGTATAACGTTATATGGTGTAAGGTTATAACGCTACATTGTATTACAATATAACGTATAACGTTATACGGTATTATTTTATAACGGATAACGTTATATGGTATTATTTTATAACATATAACGTTGTGTAGTGTTACGTTATAACGTATAACGTTATATAGTCTAACGTTATAACGCTACATTGTATTACAATATAACGTATAACGTTATACGCTATTACTTAATAACGTATAACGTTATACGCTATTACTTAATAACGTATAACGTTATATGGTATTATATTATAAAGTATATCGTTATATGGTATTATTTTATAACGTATAACGATATATGGTATTATTTCATAACGTATAACGTTATGTAGTGTTACGTTATAACGTATAACGTTATATGGTGTAACGTTATAACGTTATATTGTATTACGTTATAATGTATAACGTTATACGGTATTACTTAGTAACGTATAACGTTATATGGTATTATTTTATAACGTGTAACGATATACAATATTATTTTATAACGTGTAACGTTATGTAGTGTTACGTTATAACGTATAACGTTGTATAGTGTTACGTTATAACGTTATATTATATTACGTTATAACGTATAACGTTATACGGTATTATTTTATAACGTATAACTTTATACGGTATTATTTTATAACGTATAACGTTATATGGTATTATTTTATAACGTATAACGTTATATGGTATTATTTTATAACGTATAACGTTATATGGTATTATTTCATAACGTACAACGTTATATAGTGTTACGTTATAACGCTACATTGTATTACAATATAACGTATAACGTTATACGCTATTACTTAATAACGTACAATGTTGTATGGTATTATATTATAACGTATAACGTTATATGGTATTATTTTATAACGAATAACGTTATATGATATTATTTCATAACGTATAACGTTATATAGTGTAACGTTATAACGCTACATTGTATTACAATGTAACGTATAACGTTATACGCTATTACTTAATAACGTATAACGTTATACGTTATTATTTTATAACGTATAACGTTATATGGTATTATTTTATATCGTATAACGTTATATGATAATATTTCATAACGTATAACGTTAAATAATATTATTTTATAAGGTATAACGTTATGTAGTGTTACGTTATAACGTATAACGTTATATAGTGTTTCGTTATAACGATGTATTGTATTACGTTAGAACGTATAACGTTATACGGTATTATTTTATAACGGATAACGTTATATGGTACTATTTTATAACGTATAACGTTATATAATATTATTTTATAACGTGTAACGTTATATTGTGTTACGTTATAACGCTACATTGTATTACAATATAACGTATAACGTTATACGCTATTACTTAATAACGTACAACGTTATGTGGTATTATATTATAACGTATAACGTTATATGGTATTATTTTATAACGAATAACGTTATATGGTATTATTTAATAACGTATTACGTTATATAGTGTTACGTTATAACGTTATGTAGTGTTACGTCATATCGTACAACGTTATATGGTATTATTTTATAACGTATAACGTTATATGGTATTATTTTATATCGTATAACGTTATATGGTATTATTTCATAACGTATAACGTTATATAGTGTTACGCTATAACGTTATATTGTATTACGTTATAACGTATAACGTTATACGTTATTATTTTATAACGTATAACGTTATATGGTATTATTTTATATCGTATAACGTTATATGATAATATTTCATAACGTATAACGTTAAATAATATTATTTTATAAGGTATAACGTTATATGGTATTATTTTATAACGTATAACGATATATGGTATTATTTCATAACGTAT
Organism: Bombus dahlbomii; assembly: GCA_037178635.1. Lineage (NCBI taxonomy): Eukaryota > Metazoa > Arthropoda > Insecta > Hymenoptera > Apidae > Bombus > Bombus dahlbomii. The sequence goes on from CM074102.1 coordinate 21,250,949, forward strand.
AACGTTATGTAGTGTTACGCTATAACGTATAACGTTATATGGTGTTACGTTATAACGTTATATTGTATTACGTTATAACCTATAACGTTATACGTTATTATTTTATATCGTATAACGTCATATGGTATTATTTTATAACGTATAACGTTATATGGTGTCATTTTATAACGTATAACGTTTTATGGTATTATTTTATAACGTATAACGTTATGTAGTGTTACGTTAGTACGCTACATTGTATTACAATATAACGTATAACGTTATACGCTATTACTTAATAACGTATAACGTTATACGCTATTACTTAATAACGTATAGCGTTATATGGTATTATATTATAAAGTATATCGTTATATGGTATTATTTTATAACGTATAACGATATATGGTATTATTTCATAACGTATAACGTTATGTAGTGTTACGTTATAACGTATAACGTTATATGGTGTTACGTTATAACGTTATATTGTATTACGTTATAACGTATAACGTTATACGGAATTACTTAATAACGTATAACGTTATATGGTATTATTTTATAACGTGTAACGTTATATAATATTATTTTATAACGTGTAACGTTATGTAGTGTTACGTTATAACGTATAACGTTATATAGTGTTTCGTTATAACGATGTATTGTATTACGTTAGAACGTATAACGTTATACGCTATTACTTAATAACGTATAAAGTTATATGGTATTATATTATAACGTATAACGTTATATAGTGTAACGTTATAACGCTACATTGTATTACAATATAACGTATAACGTTATACGGTATTATTTTATAACGGATAACGTTATATGGTATTATTTTATAACATATAACGTTGTGTAGTGTTACGTTATAACGTATAACGTTATATGGTGTTACGTTATAACGTTATCTTGTATTACGTTATAACCTATAACGTTATACGTTATTATTTTATATCGTATAACGTCATATGGTATTATTTTATAACGTATAACGTTATATGGTGTCACTTTATAACGTATAACGTTTTATGGTATTATTTTATAACGTATAACGTTATGTAGTGTTACGTTATTACGCTACATTGTATTACAATATAACGTATAACGTTATACGCTATTACTTAATAACGTATAACGTTATACGCTATTACTTAATAACGTATAACGTTATATGGTATTATATTATAAAGTATATCGTTATATGGTATTATTTAATAACGTATAACGATATATGGTATTATTTCATAACGTATAACGTTATGTAGTGTTACGTTATAACGTATAACGTTATATGGTGTTACGTTATAACGTTATATTGTATTACGTTATAACGTATAACGTTATACGGTATTACTTAATAACGTACAACGTTATATGGTATTATTTTATAACGTGTAACGTTATGTAGTGTTACGTTATAACGTATAACGTTGTATAGTGTTACGTTATAACGTTATATTATATTACGTTATAACGTATAACGTTATACGGTATTATTTTATAACGTATAACTTTATACGGTATTATTTTATAACGTATAACGTTATATGGTATTATTTTATAACGTATAACGTTATATGGTAATATTTTATAACGTATAACGTTATATGGTATTATTTCATAACGTACAACGTTATATAGTGTTACGTTATAACGCTACATTGTATTACAATATAACGTATAACGTTATACGCTATTACTTAATAACGTACAACGTTATATGGTATTATATTATAACGTATAACGTTATATGGTATTATTTTATAACGAATAACGTTATATGGTATTATTTAATAACGTATTACGTTATATAGTGTTACGTTATAACGTTATGTAGTGTTACGTTATATCGTACAACGTTATATGGTATTATTTTGTAACCTATAACCTTATATGGTATTATATTATAACGTATAACGTTATATGGTATTATTTTATAACGTATAACGTTATATGGTATTATTTTATAACGTATAACGTTATGTAGTGTTACGTTATAACGTGTAACGTTATATAGTGTAACGTTATAACGCTACATTGTATTACAATATAACGTATAACGTTATACGATATTACTTAATAACTTACAACGTTATATGGTATTATATTATAACGTATAACGTTATATGGTATTATTTTATAACGTATAACGTTATATGGTATTATTTCATAACGTATAACGTTATATAGTGTTACGTTATAACGCTACATTGTATTACAATGTAACGTATAACGTTATACGCTATTACTTAATAACGTATAACGTTATATGGTATTATATTATAACGTATAACGTTATATGGTATTATTTTATAACGTATAACGTTATATGGTATTATTTCATAACGTATAACGTTATATAGTGTTACGCTATAACGTTGTATTGTATTACGTTATAACGTATAGCGTTATACGTTATTATTTTATAACGTATAACGTTATATGGTATTATTTTATATCGTATAACGTTATATGATAATATTTCATAACGTATAACGTTAAATAATATTATTTTATACGGTATAACGTTATGTAGTGTTACGTTATAACGTATAACGTTATATAGTGTTTCGTTATAACGATGTATTGTATTACGTTAGAACGTATAACGTTATACGGTATTATTTTATAACGGATAACGTTATATGGTACTATTTTATAACGTATAACGTTATATAATATTATTTTATAACGTATAACGTTATATAGTGTTACGTTATAACGCTACATTGTATTACAATATAACGTATAACGTTATACGCTATTACTTAATAACGTACAACGTTATATGGTATTATATTATAACGTATAACGTTATATGGTATTATTTTATAACGAATAACGTTATATGGTATTATTTAATAACGTATTACATTATATAGTGTTACGTTATAACGTTATGTAGTGTTACGTTATATCGTACAACGTTATATGGCATTATTTTATAACCTATAACGTTATATGGTATTATATTATAACGTATAACGTTATATGGTATTATTTTATAACGTATAACGTTATATGGTATTATTTTATAACGTATAACGTTATGTAGTGTTACGTTATAACGTATAACGTTATATAGTGTAACGTTATAACGCTACATTGTATTACAATATAACGTATAACGTTATACGCTATTACTTAATAACGTACAACGTTATATGGTATTATATTATAACGTATAACGTTATGTGGTATTATTTTATAACGAATAACGTTATATGGTATTATTTAATAACGTATTACGTTATATAGTGTTACGTTATAACGTTATGTAGTGTTACGTTATATCGTACAACGTTATATGGTATTATTTTGTAACCTATAACCTTATATGGTATTATATTATAACGTATAACGTTATATGGTATTATTTTATAACGTATAACGTTATATGGTACTATTTTATAACGTATAACGTTATGTAGTGTTACGTTATAACGTATAACGTTATATAGCGTAACGTTATAACGCTACATTGTATTACAATATAACGTATAACGTTATACGATATTACTTAATAACGTACAACGTTATATGGTATTATATTATAACGTATAACGTTATATGGTATTATTTTATAACGTATAACGTTATATGGTATTATTTCATAACGTATAACGTTATGTAGTGTTACGTTATATCGTACAACGTTATATGGTGTTATTTTATAACTTATAACGATATATGGTATTATTTCATAACGTATAACGTTATATAGTGTTACGCTATAACGTTATATTGTATTACGTTATAACGTATAACGTTATACGTTATTATTTTATAACGTATAACGTTATATGGTATTATTTTATATCGTATAACGTTATATGATAATATTTCATAACGTATAACGTTAAATAATATTATTTTATACGGTATAACGTTATGTAGTGTTACGTTATAACGTATAACGTTATATAGTGTTTCGTTATAACGATGTATTGTATTACGTTAGAACGTATAACGTTATACGGTATTATTTTATAACGGATAACGTTATATGGTACTATTTTATAACGTATAACGTTATATAATATTATTTTATAACGTATAACGTTATATAGTGTTACGTTATAACGCTACATTGTATTACAATATAACGTATAACGTTATACGCTATTACTTAATAACGTACAACGTTATATGGTATTATATTATAACGTATAACGTTATATGGTATTATTTTATAACGAATATCGTTATATGGTATTATTTAATAACGTATTACATTATATAGTGTTACGTTATAACGTTATGTAGTGTTACGTTATATCGTACAACGTTATATGGCATTATTTTATAACCTATAACGTTATATGGTATTATATTATAACGTATAACGTTATATGGTATTATTTTATAACGTATAACGTTATATGGTATTATTTTATAACGTATAACGTTATATGGTATTATTTTATAACGTATAACGTTATATAGTGTAACGTTATAACGCTACATTGTATTACAATATAACGTATAACGTTATACGGTATTATTTTATAACGGATAACGTTATATGGTATTATTTTATAACATATAACGTTGTGTAGTGTTACGTTATAACGTATAACGTTATATAGTCTAACGTTATAACGCTACATTGTATTACAATATAACGTATAACGTTATACGCTATTACTTAATAACGTACAATGTTGTATGGTATTATATTATAACGTATAACGTTATATGGTATTATTTTATAACGAATAACGTTATATGATATTATTTCATAACGTATAACGTTATATAGTGTAACGTTATAACGCTACATTGTATTACAATGTAACGTATAACGTTATACGCTATTACTTAATAACGTATAACGTTATACGTTATTATTTTATAACGTATAACGTTATATGGTATTATTTTATATCGTATAACGTTATATGATAATATTTCATAACGTATAACGTTAAATAATATTATTTTATAAGGTATAACGTTATGTAGTGTTACGTTATAACGTATAACGTTATATAGTGTTTCGTTATAACGATGTATTGTATTACGTTAGAACGTATAACGTTATACGGTATTATTTTATAACGGATAACGTTATATGGTACTATTTTGTAACGTATAACGTTATATAATATTATTTTATAACGTGTAACGTTATATTGTGTTACGTTATAACGCTACATTGTATTACAATATAACGTATAACGTTATACGCTATTACTTAATAACGTACAACGTTATGTGGTATTATATTATAACGTATAACGTTATATGGTATTATTTTATAACGAATAACGTTATATGGTATTATTTAATAACGTATTACGTTATATAGTGTTACGTTATAACGTTATGTAGTGTTACGTCATATCGTACAACGTTATATGGTATTATTTTATAACGTATAACGTTATATGGTATTATTTTATATCGTATAACGTTATATGGTATTATTTCATAACGTATAACGTTATATAGTGTTACGCTATAACGTTATATTGTATTACGTTATAACGTATAACGTTATACGTTATTATTTTATAACGTATAACGTTATATGGTATTATTTTATATCGTATAACGTTATATGATAATATTTCATAACGTATAACGTTAAATAATATTATTTTATAAGGTATAACGTTATATGGTATTATTTTATAACGTATAACGATATATGGTATTATTTCATAACGTATAACGTTATGTAGTGTTACGCTATAACGTATAACGTTATATGGTGTTACGTTATAACGTTATATTGTATTACGTTATAACCTATAACGTTATACGTTATTATTTTATATCGTATAACGTCATATGGTATTATTTTATAACGTATAACGTTATATGGTGTCGTTTTATAACGTATAACGTTTTATGGTATTATTTTATAACGTATAACGTTATGTAGTGTTACGTTAGTACGCTACATTGTATTACAATATAACGTATAACGTTATACGCTATTACTTAATAACGTATAACGTTATACGCTATTACTTAATAACGTATAGCGTTATATGGTATTATATTATAAAGTATATCGTTATATGGTATTATTTTATAACGTATAACGATATATGGTATTATTTCATAACGTATAACGTTATGTAGTGTTACGTTATAACGTATAACGTTATATGGTGATACGTTATAACGTTATATTGTATTACGTTATAACGTATAACGTTATACGGAATTACTTAATAACGTATAACGTTATATGGTATTATTTTATAACGTGTAACGTTATATAATATTATTTTATAACGTGTAACGTTATGTAGTGTTACGTTATAACGTATAACGTTATATTGTGTTTCGTTATAACGATGTATTGTATTACGTTAGAACGTATAACGTTATACGCTATTACTTAATAACGTATAAAGTTATATGGTATTATATTATAACGTATAACGTTATATAGTGTAACGTTATAACGCTACATTGTATTACAATATAACGTATAACGTTATACGGTATTATTTTATAACGGATAACGTTATATGGTATTATTTTATAACATATAACGTTGTGTAGTGTTACGTTATAACGTATAACGTTATATGGTGTTACGTTATAACGTTATCTTGTATTACGTTATAACCTATAACGTTATACGTTATTATTTTATATCGTATAACGTCATATGGTATTATTTTATAACGTATAACGTAATATGGTGTCACTTTATAACGTATAACGTTTTATGGTATTATTTTATAACGTATAACGTTATGTAGTGTTACGTTATTACGCTACATTGTATTACAATATAACGTATAACGTTATACGCTATTACTTAATAACGTATAACGTTATATGGTATTATATTATAAAGTATATCGTTATATGGTATTATTTAATAACGTATAACGATATATGGTATTATTTCATAACGTATAACGTTATGTAGTGTTACGTTATAACGTATAACGTTATATGGTGTTACGTTATAACGTTATATTGTATTACGTTATAACGTATAACGTTATACGGTATTACTTAATAACGTACAACGTTATATGGTATTATTTTATAACGTGTAACGTTATGTAGTGTTACGTTATAACGTATAACGTTGTATGGTATTATTTAATAACGTATTACATTATATAGTGTTACGTTATAACGTTATGTAGTGTTACGTTATATCGTACAACGTTATATGGCATTATTTTATAACCTATAACGTTATATGGTATTATATTATAACGTATAACGTTATATGGTATTATTTTATAACGTATAACGTTATATGGTATTATTTTATAACGTATAACGTTATATGGTATTATTTTATAACGTATAACGTTATATAGTGTAACGTTATAACGCTACATTGTATTACAATATAACGTATAACGTTATACGGTATTATTTTATAACGGATAACGTTATATGGTATTATTTTATAACATATAACGTTGTGTAGTGTTACGTTATAACGTATAACGTTATATAGTCTAACGTTATAACGCTACATTGTATTACAATATAACGTATAACGTTATACGCTATTACTTAATAACGTACAATGTTGTATGGTATTATATTATAACGTATAACGTTATATGGTATTATTTTATAACGAATAACGTTATATGATATTATTTCATAACGTATAACGTTATATAGTGTAACGTTATAACGCTACATTGTATTACAATGTAACGTATAACGTTATACGCTATTACTTAATAACGTATAACGTTATACGTTATTATTTTATAACGTATAACGTTATATGGTATTATTTTATATCGTATAACGTTATATGATAATATTTCATAACGTATAACGTTAAATAATATTATTTTATAAGGTATAACGTTATGTAGTGTTACGTTATAACGTATAACGTTATATAGTGTTTCGTTATAACGATGTATTGTATTACGTTAGAACGTATAACGTTATACGGTATTATTTTATAACGGATAACGTTATATGGTACTATTTTATAACGTATAACGTTATATAATATTATTTTATAACGTGTAACGTTATATTGTGTTACGTTATAACGCTACATTGTATTACAATATAACGTATAACGTTATACGCTATTACTTAATAACGTACAACGTTATGTGGTATTATATTATAACGTATAACGTTATATGGTATTATTTTATAACGAATAACGTTATATGGTATTATTTAATAACGTATTACGTTATATAGTGTTACGTTATAACGTTATGTAGTGTTACGTCATATCGTACAACGTTATATGGTATTATTTTATAACGTATAACGTTATATGGTATTATTTTATATCGTATAACGTTATATGGTATTATTTCATAACGTATAACGTTATATAGTGTTACGCTATAACGTTATATTGTATTACGTTATAACGTATAACGTTATACGTTATTATTTTATAACGTATAACGTTATATGGTATTATTTTATATCGTATAACGTTATATGATAATATTTCATAACGTATAACGTTAAATAATATTATTTTATAAGGTATAACGTTATATGGTATTATTTTATAACGTATAACGATATATGGTATTATTTCATAACGTATAACGTTATGTAGTGTTACGCTATAACGTATAACGTTATATGGTGTTACGTTATAACGTTATATTGTATTACGTTATAACCTATAACGTTATACGTTATTATTTTATATCGTATAACGTCATATGGTATTATTTTATAACGTATAACGTTATATGGTGTCGTTTTATAACGTATAACGTTTTATGGTATTATTTTATAACGTATAACGTTATGTAGTGTTACGTTAGTACGCTACATTGTATTACAATATAACGTATAACGTTATACGCTATTACTTAATAACGTATAACGTTATACGCTATTACTTAATAACGTATAGCGTTATATGGTATTATATTATAAAGTATATCGTTATATGGTATTATTTTATAACGTATAACGATATATGGTATTATTTCATAACGTATAACGTTATGTAGTGTTACGTTATAACGTATAACGTTATATGGTGTTACGTAATAACGTATAACGTTACATAGTGTTACGTTATAACGTTATATTATATTACGTTATAACGTATAACGTTATACGGTATTATTTTATAACGTATAACGTTATATGGTATTATTTCATAACGTATAACGTTGTGTAGTGTTACGTTATAACGTATAACGTTATATAGTGTAACTTTATAACGCTACATTGTATTTCGTTATAACGTATAACGTTATACCGTAATATTTTATAACGTATAACGCTATATAAAGTTACGTATAACGTTATATAGTGTTACGTTATAACGTTATATTGTATTACGTTAGAACGTATAACGTTATATGGTGTTACCTTATAACGTTATATTGTATTACGTTAGAACGTATAACGTTGTACGGTATTATTTAATAACGTATAACGTTATATGGTATTATTTTATAACGTATAACGTTGTGTTGTGTTACGTTATAACGTATAACGTTATATAGTGTAACGTTATAACTCTACATTGTATTACGTTATGACGTATAACGTTATATGGTGTTACGTTATAACGTATGACGTTATATAGTGTTACGTTATAATGTTATATTATATTACGTTATAACGTATAACGTTATACGGTATTATTTTATAACGTATAACGTTAAATGGTATTATTTCATAACGTATAACGTTGTGTAGTGTTACGTTATAACGTATAACGTTATATAGTGTAACGTTATAACGCTACATTGTATTCCGTTATAACGTATAACGTTATACGGTATTACTTAATAACGTATAACGATATATGGTATTATTTTATAACGTGTAACGTTATATAATATTATTTTATAACGTATAACGTTATGTAGTGTTACGTTATAACGTATGACGTTATATAGTGTTACGTTATAACGTTATATTATATTACGTTATAACGTATAACGTTATACCGTAATATTTTATAACGTATAACGCTATATAAAGTTACGTTATAACGTATAACGCTAAGTAGTGTTACGTTATAACGTATAACGTTATATAGTGTTACGTTATAACGTATAACGTTATATAGTGTTACGTTATAACGTTATATTATATTACGTTATAACGTATAACGTTATACCGTAATATTTTATAACGTATAACGCTATATAAAGTTACGTTATAACGTATAACGCTAAGTAGTGTTACGTTATAACGTATAACGTTATATAGTGTAACGTTATAACGCTACATTGTATTTCGTTATAACGTATAACGTTATACGGTATTACTTAATAACGTATAACGTAATATGGTAATATATTATAACGTATAACATTATATGGTATTATTTTATAACGTATAACGATATATGGTATTATTTCAGTACGTATAACGTTATATAATATTATTTTATAAGGTATAAAGTTATGAGGTGTTACGTTATAACGTATAACGTTATATAGTGTTACGTTATAACGTTATATTGTATTACGTTATAACGTATAACGTTTTATAGTGTTACGTTATAACGTTATATTCTATTACGTTAGAACGTATAACGTTATACGGTATTATTTTATAACGAATAACGTTATATGATATTATTTTATAACGTATATCGTTATGTAGTGATACCTAATAACGTATAACGTTATGTAGTGCTACGTTATAACGTATAACGTTATATAGTGTTACGTTAGAACGTATAACGTTATACGGTATTATTTTATAACGAATAACGTTATATGATATTATTTTATAACGTATAACGTTATGTAGTAATACCTAATAACGTATAACGTTATATAGTGTCACGTTATAACGTTATATTGTATTACGTTAGAACTTATAACGTTATACGGTGTTACCTTATAACGTTATATTGTATTACGTTAGAACGTATAACGTTGTACGGTATTATTTAATAACGTATAACGTTATATGGTATTATTTTATAACGTATATCGTAATGTAGTGTTACGTTATAACGTATAACGTTATTTAGTGTTACGTTATAACGTTATATTATATTACGTTATAACGTAGAACGTTATACGGTATTATTTTATAACGTATAAAGTTATATGGTATTATTTTATAACGTATAACGTTATGTAGTGTTACGTTATAACGTATAACGTTATATGGTATTATTTTATAACGTATAACGTTATGTAGTGTTACGTTATAACGTATAACGTTTTATAGTGTTTCGTTATAACGTTGTATTGTATTACGTTAGAACGTATAACGTTATACGGTATTATTTTATAACGTATAACGTTATATGGTATTATTTTATAACGTATAACGTTATGTAGTGTTACGTTATAACGTATAACGTTATATAGTGTTACGTTATAACGTTATATAGTGTTACGTTATAACGTTATATTGTATTACGTTAGAACGTATAACGTTATACGCTATTACTTAATAACGTACAACGTTATATGGTATTATATTATAACGTATAACGTTATATGGTATTATTTTATAACGAATAACGTTATATGGTATTATTTAATAACGTATTACATTATATAGTGTTACGTTATAACGTTATGTAGTGTTACGTTATATCGTACAACGTTATATGGCATTATTTTGTAACCTATAACGTTATATGGTATTATATTATAACGTATAACGTTATATGGTATTATTTTATAACGTATAACGTTATATGGTATTATTTTATAACGTATAACGTTATGTAGTGTTACGTTATAACGTATAACGTTATATAGTGTAACGTTATAACGCTACATTGTATTACAATATAACGTATAACGTTATACGCTATTACTTAATAACGTACAACGTTATATGGTATTATATTATAACGTATAACGTTATGTGGTATTATTTTATAACGAATAACGTTATATGGTATTATTTAATAACGTATTACGTTATATAGTGTTACGTTATAACGTTATGTAGTGTTACGTTATATCGTACAACGTTATATGGTATTATTTTGTAACCTATAACCTTATATGGTATTATATTATAACGTATAACGTTATATGGTATTATTTTATAACGTATAACGTTATATGGTACTATTTTATAACGTATAACGTTATGTAGTGTTACGTTATAACGTATAACGTTATATAGCGTAACGTTATAACGCTACATTGTATTACAATATAACGTATAACGTTATACGATATTACTTAATAACGTACAACGTTATATGGTATTATATTATAACGTATAACGTTATATGGTATTATTTTATAACGTATAACGTTATATGGTATTATTTCATAACGTATAACGTTATGTAGTGTTACGTTATATCGTACAACGTTATATGGTGTTATTTTATAACTTATAACGATATATGGTATTATTTCATAACGTATAACGTTATATAGTGTTACGCTATAACGTTATATTGTATTACGTTATAACGTATAACGTTATTCGTTATTATTTTATAACGTATAACGTTATATGGTATTATTTTATATCGTATAACGTTATATGATAATATTTCATAACGTATAACGTTAAATAATATTATTTTATAAGGTATAACGTTATATGGTATTATTTTATAACGTATAACGATATATGGTATTATTTCATAACGTATAACGTTATGTAGTGTTACGCTATAACGTATAACGTTATATGGTGTTACGTTATAACGTTATATTGTATTACGTTATAACCTATAACGTTATACGTTATTATTTTATATCGTATAACGTCATATGGTATTATTTTATAACGTGTAACGTTATATAATATTATTTTATAACGTGTAACGTTATGTAGTGTTACGTTATAACGTATAACGTTATATAGTGTTTCGTTATAACGATGTATTGTATTACGTTAGAACGTATAACGTTATACGCTATTACTTAATCACGTATAAAGTTATATGGTATTATATTATAACGTATAACGTTATATAGTGTAACGTTATAACGCTACATTGTATTACAATATAACGTATAACGTTATACGCTATTACTTAATAACGTATAACGTTATACGCTATTACTTAATAACGTATAGCGTTATATGGTATTATATTATAAAGAGTATCGTTATATGGTATTATTTTATAACGTATAACGATATATGGTATTATTTCATAACGTATAACGTTATGTAGTGTTACGTTATAACGTATAACGTTATATGGTGTTACGTTATAACGTTATATTGTATTACGTTATAACGTATAACGTTATACGGTATTACTTAATAACGTATAACGTTATATGGTATTATTTTATAACGTGTAACGTTATATAATATTATTTTATAACGTGTAACGTTATGTAGTGTTACGTTATAACGTATAACGTTATATAGTGTTTCGTTATAACGATGTATTGTATTACGTTAGAACGTATAACGTTATACGCTATTACTTAATCACGTATAAAGTTATATGGTATTATATTATAACGTATAACGTTATATAGTGTAACGTTATAACGCTACATTGTATTACAATATAACGTATAACGTTATACGGTATTATTTTATAACGGATAACGTTATATGGTATTATTTTATAACATATAACGTTGTGTAGTGTTACGTTATAACGTATAACGTTATATGGTGTTACGTTATAACGTTATCTTGTATTACGTTATAACCTATAACGTTATACGTTATTATTTTATATCGTATAACGTCATATGGTATTATTTTATAACGTATAACGTTATATGGTGTTACGTTATAACGTTATATTGTATTACGTTATAACGTATAACGTTATACGGTATTACTTAATAACGTATAACGTTATATGGTATTATTTTATAACGTGTAACGTTATATAATATTATTTTATAACGTGTAACGTTATGTAGTGTTACGTTATAACGTATAACGTTATATAGTGTTTCGTTATAACGATGTATTGTATTACGTTAGAACGTATAACGTTATACGGTATTATTTTATAACGGATAACGTTATATGGTACTATTTTATAACGTATAACGTTATATAATATTATTTTATAACGTGTAACGTTATATAGTGTTACGTTATAACGCTACATTGTATTACAGTATAACGTATAACGTTATACGCTATTACTTAATAACGTACAACGTTATATGGTATTATATTATAACGTATAACGTTATATGGTATTATTTTATAACGAATAACGTTATATGGTATTATTTAATAACGTATTACGTTATATAGTGTTACGTTATAACGTTATGTAGTGTTACATTATATCCTACAACGTTTTATGGTATTATTTTATAACGTATAACGTTATATGGTGTAAGGTTATAACGCTACATTGTATTACAATATAACGTATAACGTTATACGGTATTATTTTATAACGGATAACGTTATATGGTATTATTTTATAACATATAACGTTGTGTAGTGTTACGTTATAACGTATAACGTTATATAGTCTAACGTTATAACGCTACATTGTATTACAATATAACGTATAACGTTATACGCTATTACTTAATTACGTATAAAGTTATATGGTATTATATTATAACGTATAACGTTATATAGTGTAAGGTTATAACGCTACATTGTATTACAATATAACGTATAACGTTATACGGTATTATTTTATAACGGATAACGTTATATGGTATCATTTTATAACATATAACGTTGTGTAGTGTTACGTTATAACGTATAACGTTATATGGTGTTACGTTATAACGTTATCTTGTATTACGTTAAAACCTATAACGTTATACGGTATTATTTTATAACGTATAACGTTATATGGTGTCACTTTATAACGTATAACGTTTTATGGTATTATTTTATAACGTATAACGTTATGTAGTGTTACGTTATTACGCTACATTGTATTACAATATAACGTATAACATTATACGCTATTACTTAATAACGTATAACGTTATACGCTATTACTTAATAACGTATAACGTTATACGCTATTACTTAATAACGTATAACGTTATATGGTATTATATTATAAAGTATATCGTTATATGGTATTATTTTATAACGTATAACGATATATGGTATTATTTCATAACGTATAACGTTATGTAGTGTTACGTTATAACGTATAACGTTATATGGTGTAACGTTATAACGTTATATTGTATTACGTTATAACGTATAACGTTATACGGTATTACTTAATAACGTATAACGTTATATGGTATTATTTTATAACGTGTAACGATATACAATATTATTTTATAACGTGTAACGTTATGTAGTGTTACGTTATAACGTATAACGTTGTATAGTGTTACGTTATAACGTTATATTATATTACGTTATAACGTATAACGTTATACGGTATTATTTTATAACGTATAACTTTATACGGTATTATTTTATAACGTATAACGTTATATGGTATTATTTTATAACGTATAACGTTATATGGTATTATTTTATAACGTATAACGTTATATGGTATTATTTCATAACGTACAACGTTATATAGTGTTACGTTATAACGCTACATTGTATTACAATATAACGTATAACGTTATACGCTATTACTTAATAACGTACAATGTTGTATGGTATTATATTATAACGTATAACGTTATATGGTATTATTTTATAACGAATAACGTTATATGATATTATTTCATAACGTATAACGTTATATAGTGTTACGTTATAACGCTACATTGTATTACAATGTAACGTATAACGTTATACGCTATTACTTAATAACGTATAACGTTATACGTTATTATTTTATAACGTATAACGTTATATGGTATTATTTTATATCGTATAACGTTATATGATAATATTTCATAACGTATAACGTTAAATAATATTATTTTATAAGGTATAACGTTATGTAGTGTTACGTTATAACGTATAACGTTATATAGTGTTTCGTTATAACGATGTATTGTATTACGTTAGAACGTATAACGTTATACGGTATTATTTTATAACGGATAACGTTATATGGTACTATTTTATAACGTATAACGTTATATAATATTATTTTATAACGTGTAACGTTATATTGTGTTACGTTATAACGCTACATTGTATTACAATATAACGTATAACGTTATACGCTATTACTTAATAACGTACAACGTTATGTGGTATTATATTATAACGTATAACGTTATATGGTATTATTTTATAACGAATAACGTTATATGGTATTATTTAATAACGTATTACGTTATATAGTGTTACGTTATAACGTTATGTAGTGTTACGTCATATCGTACAACGTTATATGGTATTATTTTATAACGTATAACGTTATATGGTATTATTTTATATCGTATAACGTTATATGGTATTATTTCATA
Organism: Bombus dahlbomii; assembly: GCA_037178635.1. Classification (NCBI taxonomy): domain Eukaryota; kingdom Metazoa; phylum Arthropoda; class Insecta; order Hymenoptera; family Apidae; genus Bombus; species Bombus dahlbomii. Next base: position 21,267,190 of record CM074102.1, read on the forward strand.
ACGTATAACGTTATATAGTGTTACGCTATAACGTTATATTGTATTACGTTATAACGTATAACGTTATACGTTATTATTTTATAACGTATAACGTTAAATAATATTATTTTATAAGGTATAACGTTATATGGTATTATTTTATAACGTATAACGATATATGGTATTATTTCATAACGTATAACGTTATGTAGTGTTACGCTATAACGTATAACGTTATATGGTGTTACGTTATAACGTTATATTGTATTACGTTATAACCTATAACGTTATACGTTATTATTTTATATCGTATAACGTCATATGGTATTATTTTATAACGTATAACGTTATATGGTGTCATTTTATAACGTATAACGTTTTATGGTATTATTTTATAACGTATAACGTTATGTAGTGTTACGTTAGTACGCTACATTGTATTACAATATAACGTATAACGTTATACGCTATTACTTAATAACGTATAACGTTATACGCTATTACTTAATAACGTATAGCGTTATATGGTATTATATTATAAAGTATATCGTTATATGGTATTATTTTATAACGTATAACGATATATGGTATTATTTCATAACGTATAACGTTATGTAGTGTTACGTTATAACGTATAACGTTATATGGTGTTACGTTATAACGTTATATTGTATTACGTTATAACGTATAACGTTATACGGAATTACTTAATAACGTATAACGTTATATGGTATTATTTTATAACGTGTAACGTTATATAATATTATTTTATAACGTGTAACGTTATGTAGTGTTACGTTATAACGTATAACGTTATATAGTGTTTCGTTATAACGATGTATTGTATTACGTTAGAACGTATAACGTTATACGCTATTACTTAATAACGTATAAAGTTATATGGTATTATATTATAACGTATAACGTTATATAGTGTAACGTTATAACGCTACATTGTATTACAATATAACGTATAACGTTATACGGTATTATTTTATAACGGATAACGTTATATGGTATTATTTTATAACATATAACGTTGTGTAGTGTTACGTTATAACGTATAACGTTATATGGTGTTACGTTATAACGTTATCTTGTATTACGTTATAACCTATAACGTTATACGTTATTATTTTATATCGTATAACGTCATATGGTATTATTTTATAACGTATAACGTTATATGGTGTCACTTTATAACGTATAACGTTTTATGGTATTATTTTATAACGTATAACGTTATGTAGTGTTACGTTATTACGCTACATTGTATTACAATATAACGTATAACGTTATACGCTATTCCTTAATAACGTACAACGTTATATGGTATTATATTATAACGCATAACGTTATACGGTATTACTTAATAACGTATAACGTTATATGGTATTATTTTATAACGTGTAACGTTATGTAGTGTTACGTTATAACGTATAACGTTGTATAGTGTTACGTTATAACGTTATATTATATTACGTTATAACGTATAACGTTATACGGTATTATTTTATAACGTATAACTTTATACGGTATTATTTTATAACGTATAACGTTATATGGTATTATTTTATAACGTATAACGTTATATGGTATTATTTTATAACGTACAACGTTATATGGTATTATTTCATAACGTACAACGTTATATAGTGTTACGTTATAACGCTACATTTTATTACAATATAACGTATAACGTTATACGCTATTCCTTAATAACGTACAACGTTATATGGTATTATATTATAACGCATAACGTTATATGGTATTATTTTATAACGAATAACGTTATATGGTATTATTTAATAACGTATTACGTTATATAGTGTTACGTTATAACGTTATGTAGTGTTACGTTATATCGTACAACGTTATATGGTATTATTTTGTAACCTATAACATTATATGGTATTATATTATAACGTATAACGTTATACGATATTACTTAATAACTTATAACGTTATATGGTATTATATTATAACGTATAACGTTATATGGTATTATTTTATAACGTATAACGTTATATGATATTATTTCATAACGTATAACGTTATATAGTGTTACGTTATAACGTATAACGTTATATAGTGTTTCGTTATAACGATGTATTGTATTACGTTAGAACGTATAACGTTATACGGTATTATTTTATAACGGATAACGTTATATGGTACTACTTTATAACGTATAACGTTGTAAAATATTATTTTATAACGTATAACGTTATATAGTGTTACGTTATAACGCTACATTGTAGTACAATATAACGTATAACGTTATACGCTATTACTTAATAACGTACAACGTTATATGGTATTATATTATAACGTATAACGTTATATGGTATTATTTTATAACGAATAACGTTATATGGTATTACTTAATAACGTATTACGTTATATAGTGTTACGTTATAACGTTATGTAGTGTCACGTTATATCGTACATCGTTATATGGTATTATTTTATAACCTATAACGTTATATGGTATTATATTATAACGTATAACGTTATATGGTATTATTTTATAACGTATAACGTTATATGGTATCATTTTATAACGTATAACGTTATGCAGTGTTACGTTATAACGTATAACGTTATATAGTGTAACGTTATAACGCTACATTGTATTACAATATAACGTATAACGTTATACGATATTACTTAATAACTTATAACGTTATATGGTATTATATTATAACGTATAACGTTATATGGTATTATTATATAACGTATAACGTTATATGGTATTATTTCATAACGTATAACGTTATATAGTGTTAGGTTATAACGCTCACATTGTATTACAATGTAACCTATAACGTTATACGCTATTACTTAATAACGTATAACGTTATATGGTATTATATTATAACGTATAACGTTATATGGTATTATTTTATAACGTATAACGTTATATGGTATTATTTCATAACGTATTACGTTATATAGTGTTACGCTATAACGTTATATTGTATTACGTTATAACGTATAACGTTATACGTTATTATTTTATAACGTATAACGTTATATGGTATTATTTTATATCGTATAACGTTATATGATAATATTTCATAACGTATAACGTTAAATAATATTATTTTATAAGGTATAACGTTATGTAGTGTTACGTTATAACGTATAACGTTATATAGTGTTTCGTTATAACGATGTATTGTATTACGTTAGAACGTATAACGTTATACGGTATTATTTTATAACGGATAATGTTATATGGTACTATTTTATAACGTATAACGTTATATAATATTATTTTATAACGTGTAACGTTATATAGTGTTACGTTATAACGCTACATTGTATTACAATATAACGTATAACGTTATACGCTATTACTTAATAACGTACAACGTTATATGGTATTATATTATAACGTATAACGTTATATGGTATTATTTTATAACGAATAACGTTATATGGTATTATTTAATAACGTATTACGTTATATAGTGTTACGTTATAACGTTATGTAGTGTTACGTTATATCGTATAACGTTATATGGTATTATTTTATGACGTATAACGTTATATGGTGTTATTTTATAACGTATAACGTTATATAGTGTAACGTTATAACGCTACATTGTATTACAATATAACGTATAACGTTATACGCTATTACTTAATAACGTATAAAGTTATATGGTATTATATTATAACGTATAACGTTATATAGTGTAACGTTCTAACGCTACATTGTATTACAATATAACGTATAACGTTATACGGTATTATTTTATAACGGATAACGTTATATGGTATTATTTTATAACATATAACGTTGTGTAGTGTTACGTTATAACGTATAACGTTATATGGTGTTACGTTATAACGTTATCTTGTATTACGTTATAACGTATAACGTTATACGGTATTACTTAATAACGTATAACGTTATATGGTATTATTTTATAACGTGTAACGTTATATAATATTATTTTATAACGTGTAACGTTATGTAGTGTTACGTTATAACGTATAACGTTATATAGTGTTTCGTTATAACGATGTATTGTATTACGTTAGAACGTATAACGTTATACGGTATTATTTTATAACGGATAACGTTATATGGTACTATTTTATAACGTATAACGTTATATAATGTTATTTTATAACGTGTAACGTTATATAGTGTTACGTTATAACGCTACATTGTATTACGTTAGAACGTATAACGTTATACGGTATTATTTTATAACGGATAACGTTATATGGTACTATTTTATAACGTATAACGTTATATAATATTATTTTATAACGCATAACGTTATATAGTGTTACGTTATAACGCTACATTGTATCACAATATAACGTATAACGTTATACGCTATTACTTAATAACGTACAACGTTATATGGTATTATATTATAACGTATAACGTTATATGGTACTATTTTATAACGAATAACGTTATATGGCATTATTTAATAACGTATTACGTTATATAGTGTTACGTTATAACGTTATGTAGTGTTACGTTATATCGTACAACGTTATATGGTATTATTTTATAACGTATAACGTTATATGGCGTTATTTTAAAACGTATAACGTTATATAGTGTAACGTTATAACGCTACAATGTATTACAATATAACGTATAACGTTATACGCTATTACCTAATAACGTATAAAGTTATATGGTATTATATTATAACGTATAACGTTATAGAGTGTAACGTTATAACGCTACAGTGTATAACAATATAACGTATAACGTTATACGGTATTATTTTATAACGGATAACGTTATATGGTATTATTTTATAACATATAACGTTATGTAGTGTTACGTTATAACGTACAACGTTATATGGTGTTACGTTATAACGTTATCTTGTAATACGTTATGACCTATAACGTTATACGTTATTATTTTATATCGTATAACGTCATATGGTATTATTTTATAACGTATAACGTTATATGGTGTTATTTTATAACGTACAACGTTTTATGGTATTATTTTATAACGTATAACGTTATGTAGTGTTACGTTATGACGCTACATTGTATTACAATATAACGTATAACGTTATACGCTATTACTTAATAACGTATAACGTTATGTGGTATTATATTATAAAGTATATCGTTATATGGTATTATTTTATAACGTATAGCGATATATGGTATTATTTCATAACGTATAACGTTATGTAGTGTTACGTTATAACGTTATATTGTATTACGTTATAACGTATAACGTTATATAGTGTTACGTTATAACGTTATATTATATTACGTTATTACGTATAACGTTATACGGTATTATTTTATAACTTATAACGTTATATGGTATTATTTCATAACGTATAACGTTATATAGTGTTACGTTATAACGTTATGTAGTGTTACGTTATAACGTATAACGTTATATAATATTATTTTATAAGGCATAACGTTATGTGGTGTTACGTTATAACGTATAACGTTATATAGTGATACCTAATAACGTATAACGTTATATAGTGTTACTTTATAACGTTATATTGTATTACAATATAACGTATAACGTTATACGGTATTATTTTATAACGGATAACGTTATATGGTATTATTTTAGAACATATAACGTTATATGGTATTATTTTATAACATATAACGTTATGTAGTTTTACGTTATAACGTATAACGTTATATGGTGTTACGTTATAACGTTATCTTGTATTACGTTATAACCTATAACGTTATACGTTATTATTTTATATCGTATAACGTCATATGGTATTATTTTATAACGTATAACGTTATATGGTGTTATTTTATAACGTACAACGTTTTATGGTATTATTTTATAACGTATAACGTTATGTAGTGTTACGTTATTACGCTACATTTTATTACAATATAACGTATAACGTTATACGCTATTACTTAATAACGTATAACGTTATACGCTATTACTTAATAACGTATAACGTTATACGGTATTACTTAATAAGGTATAACGTTATATGGTATTATTTTATAACGTGTAACGTTATATAATATTATTTTATAACGTGTAACGTTATGTTGTGTTACGTTATAACGTATAACCTTATATAGTGTTACGTTATAACGTTATATTGTATTACGTTAGAACGTATAACGTTATACGGTATTACTTAATAACCTATAACGTTATATGATATAATTTTATAACGTACAACGTTACATGGTGTTATTTCATATCGTATATCGTTATATGGTTTTATTTCATAACGTATAACGTTATATAATATAATTTTAGAAGGTATAACGTTATGTGGTGTTATGTTATAACGTATAACGTTATATAGTGTTACGTTATAACGTTATATTGTATTACGTTATAACGTATAACGTTATATAGTGTTACGTTATAACGTTATATTATATTACGTTATAACGTATAACGTTATACGGTATTATTTTATAACGTATAACGTTATATGGTATTATTTTATAACGTATAACGTTGTGTTGTGTTACGTTATAACGTATAACGTTATATAGTGTAACGTTATAACGCTACATTGTATTACGTTATAACGTATAACGTTATACGGTACTACTTAATAACGTATAACGTTATATGGTATTATTTTATAACGTATAACGTTATGTAGTGTTACGTTATTACGCTACATTGTATTACAATATAACGTATAACGTTATACGCTATTACTTAATAACGTATAACGTTATACGCTATTACTTAATAACGTATAACGTTATACGCTATTACTTAATAACGTATAACGTTATATGGTATTATATTATAAAATATATCGTTATATGGTATTATTTTATAACGTATAACGATATATGGTATTATTTCATAACGTATAACGTTATGTAGTGTTACGTTATAACGTATAACGTTATATAGTGTAACGTTATAACGCTACATTGTATTACAATATAACGTATAACGTTATACGGTATTATTTTATAACGGATAACGTTATATGGTATAATTTTATAACATATAACGTTATGTAGTGTTACGTTATAACGTATAACGTTATATAGTGTAACGTTATAACGCTACATTGTACTACAATATAACGTATAACGTTATACGGTATTATTTTATAACGGATAACGTTATATGGTATTATTTTATAACATATAACGTTATGTAGTGTTACGCTATAACGTATAACGTTATGTGGTTACATGTTATAACTTATAGCGTTATATAATATTATTTTATAAAGTATAACGTTATATAGTGTAAAGTTATAACGCTACATTGTATTACGTTATAACGTATAACGTTATACGTTATTATTTTTTAAGGCATAACGTTATATGGTATTATTTTATATCGTATAACGTTATATGATAATATTTCATAACGTATAACGTTAAATAATATTATTTCATAAGGTATAACGTTATGTAGTGTTACGTTATAACGTATAACGTTATATGGTGTTACGTTATAACGTTATCTTGTATTACGTTATAACGTATAACGTTATACGGTATTACTTAATCACGTATAACGTTATATGGTATTATATTATAACGTATAACGTTATATGATAATATTTCATAACGTATAACGTTAAATAATATTATTTTATAAGGTATAACGTTATGTAGTGTTACGTTATAACGTATAACGTTATATAGTGTTTCGTTACAACGATGTATTGTATTACGTTAGAACGTATAACGTTATATGGTATTATTTTATAACGGGTAACGTTATATGGTACTATTTTATAACGTATAACGTTATATATCATCTTATTTTATAACGTATAACGTTATATAGTGTTACGTTATAACGCTACATTGTATTACAATATAACGTATAACGTTATACGCTATTACTTAATAACGTACAACGTTATATGGTATTATATTATAACGTATAACGTTATATGGTATTATTTTATAACGAATAACGTTATATGGTATTATTTAATAACGTATTACGTTATATAGTGTTACGTTATAACGTTATGTAGTGTTATGTTATATAGTACAACGTTATATGGTATTATTTTATAACGTATAACGTTATACGGTATTACTTAATAGCGTATAACGTTATATGGTATTATTTTTAAACGTATAACGTTATGTAGTGTTACGTTATTACGCTACATTGTATTACAATATAACGTATAACGTTATACGCTATTACTTAATAACGTACAACGTTATATGGTATTATAATATAAAGTATATCGTTATATGGTATTATTTTATGACGTATAACGATATATGGTATTATTTCATAACGTATAACGTTATGTAGTGTTACGTTATAACGTATAACGTTATATAGTGTAACGTTATAACGCTACATTGTATTACAATATAACGTATAACGTTATACGGTATTATTTTATAACGGGTAACGTTATATGGTACTATTTTATAACGTATAACGTTATATATCATCTTATTTTATAACGTATAACGTTATATAGTGTTACGTTATAACGCTACATTGTATTACAATATAACGTATAACGTTATACGCTATTACTTAATAACGTACAACGTTATATGGTATTATATTATAAAGTATATCGTTATATGGTATTATTTTATAACGTATAACGATATATGGTATTATTTCATAACGTATAACGTTATGTAGTGTTACGTTATAACGTTATGTAGTGTTACGCTATAACGTATAACGTTATATAGTGATACCTAATAACGTATAACGTTATATAGTGTTACGTTATAACGTTATATTGTATTACAATATAACGTATAACGTTATACGGTATTATTTTATAACGGATAACGTTATATGGTATTATTTTAGAACATATAACGTTATATGGTATTATTTTATAACATATAACGTTATGTAGTGTTACGTTATAACGTATAACGTTATATGGTGTTACGTTATAACGTTATCTTGTATTACGTTATAACCTATAACGTTATACGTTATTATTTTATATCGTATAAAGTCATATGGTATTATTTTATAACGTATAACGTTATATGGTGTTATTTTATAACGTACAACGTTTTATGGTATTACTTAATAACGTAGTACGTTATATAGTGTTACGTTATAACGTTATGTAGTGTCACGTTATATCGTACAACGTTGTATGGTATTATTTTATAACCTATAACGTTATATGGTATTATATTATAACGTATAACGTTATACGGTATTATTTTATAACGGATAACGTTATATGGTATAATTTTATAACATATAACGTTATGTAGTGTTACGTTATAACGTATAACGTTATATAGTGTAACGTTATAACGCTACATTGTACTACAATATAACGTATAACGTTATACGGTATTATTTTATAACGGATAACGTTATATGGTATTATTTTATAACATATAACGTTATGTAGTGTTACGCTATAACGTATAACGTTATGTGGTTACATGTTATAACTTATAGCGTTTTATAATATTATTTTATAAAGTATAACGTTATATAGTGTAAAGTTATAACGCTACATTGTATTACGTTATAACGTATAACGTTATACGTTATTATTTTATAACGCATAACGTTATATGGTATTATTTTATATCGTATAACGTTATATGATAATATATCATAACGTATAACGTTAAATAATATTATTTTATAAGGTATAACGTTATGTAGTGTTACGTTATAACGTATAACGTTATATGGTGTTACGTTATAACGTTATCTTGTATTACGTTATAACGTATAACGTTATACGGTATTACTTAATCACGTATAACGTTATATGGTATTATATTATAACGTATAACGTTATATGATAATATTTCATAACGTATAACGTTAAATAATATTATTTTATAAGGTATAACGTTATGTAGTGTTACGTTATAACGTATAACGTTATATAGTGTTTCGTTACAACGATGTATTGTATTACGTTAGAACGTATAACGTTATATGGTATTATTTTATAACGGGTAACGTTATATGGTACTATTTTATAACGTATAACGTTATATATCATCTTATTTTATAACGTATAACGTTATATAGTGTTACGTTATAACGCTACATTGTATTACAATATAACGTATAACGTTATACGCTATTACTTAATAACGTACAACGTTATATGGTATTATATTATAACGTATAACGTTATATGGTATTATTTTATAACGAATAACGTTATATGGTATTATTTAATAACGTATTACGTTATATAGTGTTACGTTATAACGTTATGTAGTGTTATGTTATATAGTACAACGTTATATGGTATTATTTTATAACGTATAACGTTATACGGTATTACTTAATAGCGTATAACGTTATATGGTATTATTTTATAACGTATAACGTTATGTAGTGTTACGTTATTACGCTACATTGTATTACAATATAACGTATAACGTTATACGCTATTACTTAATAACGTACAACGTTATATGGTATTATATTATAAAATATATCGTTATATGGTATTATTTTATAACGTATAACGATATATGGTATTATTTCATAACGTATAACGTTATGTAGTGTTACGTTATAACGTTATGTAGTGTTACGTTATAACGTATAACGTTATATAGTGATACCTAATAACGTATAACGTTATATAGTGTTACGTTATAACGTTATATTTTGTTACGTTAAGATGTATAACGTTATACGTTATTATTTTATAACGTATAACGTTATATGGTATTATTTTATAACGAATAACGTTATATAGTCTAACGTTATAACGCTACATTGTATTACAATATAACGTATAACGTTATACGCTATTACTTAATAACGTATAACGTTATACGCTATTACTTAATAACGTATAACGTTGTATGGTATTATATTATAACGTATAACGTTATATAATATTATTTTATAATGTATAACGTTATGTGGTGTTACGTGATAACGTATAACGTTATATAGGGTTACGTTATAACGTTATGTAGTGTTACGTTATAACGTATAACGTTATATGGTATTATTTTATAACCTATAACGTTATATGGTATTATTTTATAACGTATAACGTTACATGGTGTTATTTTATATCGTATAACGTTATATGGTATTATTTTATAACGTATAACGTTATGTAGTGCTACGTTATAACGTATAACGTTATATGGTAGTATTTTATAACGTATAACGTTATATGGTATTATTTCATAACGTATAACGTTATATAGTGTTACGTTATAACGTTATATTGTATTACGTTATAACGTATAGCATTAGACGTTATTATTTTATAACGTATAAAGTTATATGGTATTATTTTATAACGTATAACGTTATATGGTGTTATTTTATAACGTACAACGTTTTATGGTATTATTTTATAACGTATAACGTTATGTAGTGTTACGTTATGACGCTACATTGTATTACAATATAACGTATAACGTTATACGCTATTACTTAATAACGTATAACGTTATGTGGTATTATATTATAAAGTATATCGTTATATGGTATTATTTTATAACGTATAACGATATATGGTATTATTTCATAACGTATAACGTTATGTAGTGTTACGTTATAACGTTATATTGTATTACGTTATAACGTATAACGTTATATAGTGTTACGTTATAACGTTATATTATATTACGTTATTACGTATAACGTTATACGGTATTATTTTATAACTTATAACGTTATATGGTATTATTTCATAACGTATAACGTTATATAGTGTTACGTTATAACGTTATGTAGTGTTACGTTATAACGTATAACGTTATATAATATTATTTTATAAGGCATAACGTTATGTGGTGTTACGTTATAACGTATAACGTTATATAGTGATACCTAATAACGTATAACGTTATATAGTGTTACTTTATAACGTTATATTGTATTACAATATAACGTATAACGTTATACGGTATTATTTTATAACGGATAACGTTATATGGTATTATTTTAGAACATATAACGTTATATGGTATTATTTTATAACATATAACGTTATGTAGTGTTACGTTATAACGTATAACGTTATATGGTGTTACGTTATAACGTTATCTTGTATTACGTTATAACCTATAACGTTATACGTTATTATTTTATATCGTATAACGTCATATGGTATTATTTTATAACGTATAACGTTATATGGTGTTATTTTATAACGTACAACGTTTTATGGTATTATTTTATAACGTATAACGTTATGTAGTGTTACGTTATTACGCTACATTTTATTACAATATAACGTATAACGTTATACGCTATTACTTAATAACGTATAACGTTATACGCTATTACTTAATAACGTATAACGTTATACGGTATTACTTAATAAGGTATAACGTTATATGGTATTATTTTATAACGTGTAACGTTATATAATATTATTTTATAACGTGTAACGTTATGTTGTGTTACGTTATAACGTATAACGTTATATAGTGTTACGTTATAACGTTATATTGTATTACGTTAGAACGTATAACGTTATACGGTATTACTTAATAACCTATAACGTTATATGATATAATTTTATAACGTATAACGTTACATGGTGTTATTTCATATCGTATATCGTTATATGGTTTTATTTCATAACGTATAACGTTATATAATATAATTTTAGAAGGTATAACGTTATGTGGTGTTATGTTATAACGTATAACGTTATATAGTGTTACGTTATAACGTTATATTGTATTACGTTATAACGTATAACGTTATATAGTGTTACGTTATAACGTTATATTATATTACGTTATAACGTATAACGTTATACGGTATTATTTTATAACGTATAACGTTATATGGTATTATTTTATAACGTATAACGTTGTGTTGTGTTACGTTATAACGTATAACGTTATATAGTGTAACGTTATAACGCTACATTGTATTACGTTATAACGTATAACGTTATACGGTACTACTTAATAACGTATAACGTTATATGGTATTATTTTATAACGTATAACGTTATGTAGTGTTACGTTATTACGCTACATTGTATTACAATATAACGTATAACGTTATACGCTATTACTTAATAACGTATAACGTTATACGCTATTACTTAATAACGTATAACGTTATACGCTATTACTTAATAACGTATAACGTTATATGGTATTATATTATAAAATATATCGTTATATGGTATTATTTTATAACGTATAACGATATATGGTATTATTTCATAACGTATAACGTTATGTAGTGTTACGTTATAACGTATAACGTTATATAGTGTAACGTTATAACGCTACATTGTACTACAATATAACGTATAACGTTATACGGTATTATTTTATAACGGATAACGTTATATGGTATTATTTTATAACATATAACGTTATGTAGTGTTACGCTATAACGTATAACGTTATGTGGTTACATGTTATAACTTATAGCGTTATATAATATTATTTTATAAAGTATAACGTTATATAGTGTAAAGTTATAACGCTACATTGTATTACGTTATAACGTATAACGTTATACGTTATTATTTTTTAACGCATAACGTTATATGGTATTATTTTATATCGTATAACGTTATATGATAATATTTCATAACGTATAACGTTAAATAATATTATTTCATAAGGTATAACGTTATGTAGTGTTACGTTATAACGTATAACGTTATATGGTGTTACGTTATAACGTTATCTTGTATTACGTTATAACGTATAACGTTATACGGTATTACTTAATCACGTATAACGTTATATGGTATTATATTATAACGTATAACGTTATATGATAATATTTCATAACGTATAACGTTAAATAATATTATTTTATAAGGTATAACGTTATGTAGTGTTACGTTATAACGTATAACGTTATATAGTGTTTCGTTACAACGATGTATTGTATTACGTTAGAACGTATAACGTTATATGGTATTATTTTATAACGGGTAACGTTATATGGTACTATTTTATAACGTATAACGTTATATATCATCTTATTTTATAACGTATAACGTTATATAGTGTTACGTTATAACGCTACATTGTATTACAATATAGCGTATAACGTTATACGCTATTACTTAATAACGTACAACGTTATATGGTATTATATTATAACGTATAACGTTATATGGTATTATTTTATAACGAATAACGTTATATGGTATTATTTAATAACGTATTACGTTATATAGTGTTACGTTATAACGTTATGTAGTGTTATGTTATATAGTACAACGTTATATGGTATTATTTTATAACGTATAACGTTATACGGTATTACTTAATAGCGTATAACGTTATATGGTATTATTTTTAAACGTATAACGTTATGTAGTGTTACGTTATTACGCTACATTGTATTACAATATAACGTATAACGTTATACGCTATTACTTAATAACGTACAACGTTATATGGTATTATAATATAAAGTATATCGTTATATGGTATTATTTTATGACGTATAACGATATATGGTATTATTTCATAACGTATAACGTTATGTAGTGTTACGTTATAACGTATAACGTTATATAGTGTAACGTTATAACGCTACATTGTATTACAATATAACGTATAACGTTATACGGTATTATTTTATAACGGGTAACGTTATATGGTACTATTTTATAACGTATAACGTTATATATCATCTTATTTTATAACGTATAACGTTATATAGTGTTACGTTATAACGCTACATTGTATTACAATATAACGTATAACGTTATACGCTATTACTTAATAACGTACAACGTTATATGGTATTATATTATAAAGTATATCGTTATATGGTATTATTTTATAACGTATAACGATATATGGTATTATTTCATAACGTATAACGTTATGTAGTGTTACGTTATAACGTTATGTAGTGTTACGTTATAACGTATAACGTTATATAGTGATACCTAATAACGTATAACGTTATATAGTGTTACGTTATAACGTTATATTGTATTACAATATAACGTATAACGTTATACGGTATTATTTTATAACGGATAACGTTATATGGTATTATTTTAGAACATATAACGTTATATGGTATTATTTTATAACATATAACGTTATGTAGTGTTACGTTATAACGTATAACGTTATATGGTGTTACGTTATAACGTTATCTTGTATTACGTTATAACCTATAACGTTATACGTTATTATTTTATATCGTATAAAGTCATATGGTATTATTTTATAACGTATAACGTTATATGGTGTTATTTTATAACGTACAACGTTTTATGGTATTACTTAATAACGTAGTACGTTATATAGTGTTACGTTATAACGTTATGTAGTGTCACGTTATATCGTACAACGTTATATGGTATTATTTTATAACCTATAACGTTATATGGTATTATATTATAACGTATAACGTTATACGGTATTATTTTATAACGGATAACGTTATATGGTATAATTTTATAACATATAACGTTATGTAGTGTTACGTTATAACGTATAACGTTATATAGTGTAACGTTATAACGCTACATTGTACTACAATATAACGTATAACGTTATACGGTATTATTTTATAACGGATAACGTTATATGGTATTATTTTATAACATATAACGTTATGTAGTGTTACGCTATAACGTATAACGTTATGTGGTTACATGTTATAACTTATAGCGTTATATAATATTATTTTATAAAGTATAACGTTATATAGTGTAAAGTTGTAACGCTACATTGTATTACGTTATAACGTATAACGTTATACGTTATTATTTTATAACGCATAACGTTATATGGTATTATTTTATATCGTATAACGTTATATGATAATATATCATAACGTATAACGTTAAATAATATTATTTTATAAGGTATAACGTTATGTAGTGTTACGTTATAACGTATAACGTTATATGGTGTTACGTTATAACGTTATCTTGTATTAACGTATAACGTATAACGTTATACGGTATTACTTAATCACGTATAACGTTATATGGTATTATATTATAACGTATAACGTTATATGATAATATTTCATAACGTATAACGTTAAATAATATTATTTTATAAGGTATAACGTTATGTAGTGTTACGTTATAACGTATAACGTTATATAGTGTTTCGTTACAACGATGTATTGTATTACGTTAGAACGTACAACGTTATATGGTATTATATTATAACGTATAACGTTATATGGTATTATTTTATAACGAATAACGTTATATGGTATTATTTAATAACGTATTACGTTATATAGTGTTACGTTATAACGTTATGTAGTGTTATGTTATATAGTACAACGTTATATGGTATTATTTTATAACGTATAACGTTATACGGTATTACTTAATAGCGTATAACGTTATATGGTATTATTTTATAACGTATAACGTTATGTAGTGTTACGTTATTACGCTACATTGTATTACAATATAACGTATAACGTTATACGCTATTACTTAATAACGTACAACGTTATATGGTATTATATTATAAAATATATCGTTATATGGTATTATTTTATAACGTATAACGATATATGGTATTATTTCATAACGTATAACGTTATGTAGTGTTACGTTATAACGTTATGTAGTGTTACGTTATAACGTATAACGTTATATAGTGATACCTAATAACGTATAACGTTATATAGTGTTACGTTATAACGTATAACGTTATATAGTGTTACGTTATAACGTTATATTTTGTTACGTTAAGATGTATAACGTTATACGTTATTATTTTATAACGTATAACGTTATATGGTATTATTTTATAACGAATAACGTTATATAGTCTAACGTTATAACGCTACATTGTATTAGAATATAACGTATAACGTTATACGCTATTACTTAATAACGTATAACGTTATACGCTATTACTTAATAACGTATAACGTTGTATGGTATTATATTATAACGTATAACGTTATATAATATTATTTTATAATGTATAACGTTATGTGGTGTTACGTGATAACGTATAACGTTATATAGGGTTACGTTATAACGTTATGTAGTGTTACGTTATAACGTATAACGTTATATGGTATTATTTTATAACCTATAACGTTATATGGTATTATTTTATAACGTATAACGTTATATGGTGTTATTTTATATCGTATAACGTTATATGGTATTATTTTATAACGTATAACGTTATGTAGTGCTACGTTATAACGTATAACGTTATATGGTAGTATTTTATAACGTATAACGTTATATGGTATTATTTCATAACGTATAACGTTATATAGTGTTACGTTATAACGTTATATTGTATTACGTTATAACGTATAGCATTAGACGTTATTATTTTATAACGTATAAAGTTATATGGTATTATTTTATAACGTATAATGTTATATGGTATAATATTATAACGTATAACGTTATATGGTATTATTTTATAACGTATAACGTTATATGGTATTATTTCATAACGTATAACGTTATATAGTGTTACGCTATAACGTTATATTGTATTACGTTATAACGTATAACGTTATACGTTATTATTTTATAACGCATAACGTTATATGGTATTATTTTATATCGTATAACGTTATATGATAATATTTCATAACGTATAACGTTAAATAATATTATTTTATAAGGTATAACGTTATGTAGTGTTACGTTATAACGTATAACGTTATATAATATTATTTTATAACGTATAACGTTATGTTGTGTTACGCTATAACGTATAACGTTATGTGGTAACATGTTATAACTTATAGCGTTATATAATATTATTTTATAAAGTATAACGTTATATAGTGTAAAGTTATAACGCTACATTGTATTACGTTATAACGTATAACGTTATATATTATTATTTAATAACGTATAACGTTATGTAGTGTTACGTTCTAACGTATAACGTTATATAGTGATACCTAATAACGTATAACGTTATATAGTGTTACGTTATAACGTTATATTTTGTTACGTTAAAATGTATAACGTTATACGTTATTATTTTATAACGTATAACGTTGTATGGTATTATATTATAACGTAAAACGTTATATGGTATTATTTTATAACGAATAACGTTATATAGTGTAACGTTATAACGCTACATTGTATTACAATATAACGTATAACGTTATACGCTATTACTTAATAACGTATAACGTTGTATGGTATTATATTATAACGTATAACGTTATATGGTATTATTTTATAACGTATAACGATATATGGTATTATTTCATAAAGTATAACGTTATATAATATTATTTTATAAGGTATAACGTTATGTGGTGTTACGTTATAACGTATAACGTTATATAGTGTTACGTTATAACGTTGTCTTGTATTACGTTAGAACTTATAACGTTATACGGTATTATTTTATAACGTATAACGTTATATGGTATTATTTTATAACGGATATCGATATATGGTATTATTTCATAACGTGTAACGTTATAAAATATTATTTTATAATGTATAACGTTATGTGGTGTTACGTGATAACGTATAACGTTATATAGGGTTACGTTATAACGTTATGTAGTGTTACGTTATAACGTATAACGTTATATGGTATTATTTTATAACCTATAACGTTATATGGTATTATTTTATAACGTATAACGTTATATGGTGTTATTTTATATCGTATAACGTTATATGGTATTATTTTATAACGTATAACGTTATGTAGTGCTACGTTATAACGTATAACGTTATATGGTAGTATTTTATAACGTATAACGTTATATGGTATTATTTCATAACGTATAACGTTATATAGTGTTACGTTATAACGTTATATTGTATTACGTTATAACGTATAGCATTAGACGTTATTATTTTATAACGTATAAAGTTATATGGTATTATTTTATAACGTATAACGTTATATGGTATAATATTATAACGTATAACGTTATATGGTATTATTTTATAACGTATAACGTTATATGGTATTATTTCATAACGTATAACGTTATATAGTGTTACGCTATAACGTTATATTGTATTACGTTATAACGTATAACGTTATACGTTATTATTTTATAACGCATAACGTTATATGGTATTATTTTATATCGTATAACGTTATATGATAATATTTCATAACGTATAACGTTAAATAATATTATTTTATAAGGTATAACGTTATGTAGTGTTACGTTATAACGTATAACGTTATATAATATTATTTTATAACGTATAACGTTATGTTGTGTTACGCTATAACGTATAACGTTATGTGGTAACATGTTATAACTTATAGCGTTATATAATATTATTTTATAAAGTATAACGTTATATAGTGTAAAGTTATAACGCTACATTGTATTACGTTATAACGTATAACGTTATATATTATTATTTAATAACGTATAACGTTATGTAGTGTTACGTTCTAACGTATAACGTTATATAGTGATACCTAATAACGTATAACGTTATATAGTGTTACGTTATAACGTTATGTTTTGTTACGTTAAAATGTATAACGTTATACGTTATTATTTTATAACGTATAACGTTGTATGGTATTATATTATAACGTAAAACGTTATATGGTATTATTTTATAACGAATAACGTTATATAGTGTAACGTTATAACGCTACATTGTATTACAATATAACGTATAACGTTATACGCTATTACTTAATAACGTATAACGTTGTATGGTATTATATTATAACGTATAACGTTATATGGTATTATTTTATAACGTATAACGATATATGGTATTATTTCATAAAGTATAACGTTATATAATATTATTTTATAAGGTATAACGTTATGTGGTGTTACGTTATAACGTATAACGTTATATAGTGTTACGTTATAACGTTGTATTGTATTACGTTAGAACTTATAACGTTATACGGTATTATTTTATAACGTATAACGTTATATGGTATTATTTTATAACGGATATCGATATATGGTATTATTTCATAACGTGTAACGTTATAAAATATTATTTTATAATGTATAACGTTATGTGGTGTTACGTGATAACGTATAACGTTATATAGGGTTACGTTATAACGTTATGTAGTGTTACGTTATAACGTATAACGTTATATAATATTATTTTATAAGGTATAACGTTATGTGGTGTAACGCTATAACGTATAACGTTATATAGTGTTACGTTATAACGTAATATTGTATTACGTTATAACGTATAACGCTATGCGTTATTATTTTATAACGTATAACGTTATATAGTATTATTTTATAACCTATAACGTTATATGGTATTATTTTATAACGTATAACGTTATATGGTGTTATTTTATAACGTATAACGTTATTAGGTATTATTTTATAACGTATAACGTTATGTAGTGCTTCGTTATAACGTATAACGTTATATGGTAGTATTTTATAACGTATAACGTTATATGGTATTATTTCATACCGTATAACGTTATATAGTGTTACGTTATAACGTTATATTGTATTACGTTATAACGTATAACATTAGACGTTATTATTTTATAACGTATAACGTTATATGGTATTATTTTATAACGTATAACGTTATATGGTATAATATTATAACGTATAACGTTATATGGTATTATTTTATAACGTATAACGTTATATGGTATTATTTCATAACGTATAACGTTATATAGTGTTACGTTATAACGTTATGTAGCGTTACGTTATAACGTATAACGTTATATAATATTATTTTATAAGGTATATCGTTATGTGGTGTTACGCTATAACGTATAACGTTATACAGTGTTACGTTATAACGTTATATTGTATTACGTTATAACGTATAACGTTATATGGTATTATTTTATAACGTATAACGTTATATGGTGTTATTTTATAACGTATAACGTTATATGGTATTATTTTATAACGTATAACGTTATATGGTATTATTTCATAACGTATAACGTTATGTAGTGTTACGTTATAGCGTATAACGTTATATAGTGTAACGTTATAACGCTACATTGTATTACAATATAACGTACAACGTTATACGCTATTACTTAATAACGTATAACGTTATATGGTATTATATTATAACGTATATCGTTATATGGTATTATTTTATAATGTATAACGTTATATAGTGTAACGTTATAACGCTACCTTGTATTACGTTATAACGTATAACGTTATATATTATTATTTAATAACGTATAACGTTATGTAGTGTTACGTTATAACGTATAACGTTATATAGTGATACCTAATAACGTATAACGTTATATAGTGTTACGTTATAACGTTATATTGTATTACGTTATAACGTATAACGCTATACGTTATTATTTTATAACGTGTAACGTTATATGGTATTATTTTATAACCTATAACGTTATATGGTATTATATTATAACGTATAACGTTATATGGTATTATTTTATAACGTATAACGTTATATGGTAGTATTTTATAACGTATAACGTTATGTAGTGTTACGTTATAACGTATAACGTTATATAGTGTAACGTTATAACGCTACATTGTATTACAATATAACGTATAACGTTATACGCTATTACTTAATAACGTATAACGTTATATGGTATTATATTATAACGTATAACGTTATATGGTATTATTTTATAACGTATAACGTTATATGGTATTATTTCATAACGTATAACGTTATATAGTGTTACGTTATAAGGCTACATTGTATTACAATGTAACGTATAACGTTATACGCTATTACTTAATAACGTATAACGTTATATGGTATTATATTATAACGTATAACGTTATATGGTATTATTTTATAACGTATAACGTTATATGGTATTATTTTATATCGTATAACGTTATATGATAATATTTCATAACGTATAACGTTAAATAATATTATTTTATAAGGTATAACGTTATGTAGTGTTACGTTATAACGTATAACGTTATAAAGTGTTTCGTTATAACGATGTATTGTATTAAGTTAGAACGTATAACGTTATACGGTATTATTTTATAACGGATAACGTTATATGGTACTATTTTGTAACGTATAACGTTATATAATCTTATTTTATAACGTATAACGTTATATAATCTTATTTTATAACGTATAACGTTATATAGTGTTACGTTATAACGCTACATTGTATTACAATATAACGTATAACGTTATACGCTATTACCTAATAACGTACAACGTTATATGGTATTATATTATAACGTATAACGTTATATGGTATTATTTTATAACGAATAACGTTATATGGTATTATTTAATAACGTATTACGTTATATAGTGTTACGTTATAACGTTAGGTAGTGTTATGTTATATCGTACAACGTTATATGGTATTATTTTATACCGTATAACGTTATATGGTGTTATTTTATAACGTATAACGTTATATAGTGTAACGTTGTAACGCTACATTGTATTACAATATAACGTATAACGTTATACGCTATTACTTAATAACGTATAAAGTTATATGGTATTATTTTATAACGTATAACGTTATATGGTATTATTTTATAACGTATAACGTTACATGGTGTTATTTTATAACGCATAACGTTATATGGTATTATTTTATAACGTATAACGTTATGTAGTGTTACGTTATAACGTATAACGTTATATGGTGTTACGTTATAACGTTATATTGTATTACGTTATAACGTATAACGTTATACGGTATTACTTAATAACGTATAACGTTATATGGTATTATTTTATATCGTGTAATGTTATATAATATTATTTTATAACGTGTAACGTTATGTAGTGTTACGTTATAACGTATAACGTTATATAGTGTTACGTTATAACGTAATATTGTATTACGTTATAACGTATAACGCTATACGTTATTATTTTATACCGTATAACGTTATATGGTATTATTTTATAACCTATAACGTTATATGGTATTATTTTATAACGTATAACGTTATATGGTGTTAT
Organism: Bombus dahlbomii; assembly: GCA_037178635.1. Classification (NCBI taxonomy): domain Eukaryota; kingdom Metazoa; phylum Arthropoda; class Insecta; order Hymenoptera; family Apidae; genus Bombus; species Bombus dahlbomii. The sequence continues at coordinate 21,290,001 of CM074102.1, forward strand.
TTTATATCGTATAACGTTATATGGTATTATTTTATAACGTATAACGTTATGTAGTGCTACGTTATAACGTATAACGTTATATGGTAGTATTTTATAACGTATAACGTTATATGATAATATTTCATAACGTATAACGTTAAATAATATTATTTTATAAGGTATAACGTTATGTAGTGTTACGTTATAACGTATAACGTTATATAGTGTTTCGTTTCAACGATATATTGTATTACGTTAGAAAGTATAACGTTATATGGTATTATTTTATAACGAATAACGTTATATGGTATTATTTAATAACGTATTACGTTATATAGTGTTACGTTATAACGTTATGTAGTGTTATGTTATATAGTACAACGTTATATGGTATTATTTTATAACGTATAACGTTATACGGTATTACTTAATAGCGTATAACGTTATATGGTATTATTTTATAACGTATAACGTTATGTAGTGTTACGTTATTACGCTACATTGTATTACAATATAACGTATAATGTTATACGCTATTACTTAATAACGTACAACGTTATATGGTATTATAATATAAAGTATATCGTTATATGGTATTATTTTATAACGTATAACGATATATGGTATTATTTCATAACGTATAACGTTATGTAGTGTTACGTTATAACGTATAACGTTATATAGTGTAACGTTATAACGCTACATTGTATTACAATATAACGTATAACGTTATACGGTATTATTTTATAACGGGTAACGTTATATGGTACTATTTTATAACGTATAACGTTATATATCATCTTATTTTATAACGTATAACGTTATATAGTGTTACGTTATAACGCTACATTGTATTACAATATAACGTATAACGTTATACGCTATTACTTAATAACGAACAACGTTATATGGTATTATATTATAAAGTATATCGTTATATGGTATTATTTTATAACGTGTAACGTTATATAATATTATTTTATAACGTGTAACGTTATGTAGTGTTACGTTATAACGTTATATGGTATTACGTTATAACGTATAACGTTATATAGTGTTACGTTATAACGTTATATTATATTACGTTAGAACGTATAACGTTATACGGTATTACTTAATAACCTATAACGTTATATGGTATTATTTTATAACGTATCACGTTATGTAGTGCTACGCTATAACGCATAACGTTATATGGTAGTATTTCATAACGTATAACGTTATATGGTATTATTTCATAACGTATAACGTTATATTGTGTTACGTTATAACGTTATATTGTATTACGTTATAACGTATAACATTAGACGTTATTATTTTATAACGTATAACGTTATATGGTATTATTTTATAACGTATAACGTTATATGGTATAATATTATAACGTATAACGTTATATGGTATTATTTTATAACGTATAACGTTATATGGTATTATTTCATAACGTATAACGTTATATAGTGTTACGTTATAACGTTATGTAGTGTTACGTTATAACGTAGAACGTTATATAATATTATTTTATAAGGTATAACGTTATGTGGTGTTACGCTATAACGTATAACGTTATATAGTGTTACGTTATAACGTTATATTGTATTACGTTATAACGTATAACGTTATATGGTATTATTTTATAACGTATAACGTTGTGTTGTGTTACGTTATAACGTATAACGTTATATAGTGTAACGTTATAACGCTACATTGTATTACGTTATAACGTATAACGTTATACGGTATTACTTAATAACGTATAACGTTATATGGTATTATTTTATAACGTATAACGTTATGTAGTGTTACGTTATTACGCTACATTGTATTACAATATAACGTATAACTTTATATAATATTATTTTATAACGTGTAACGTTATGTAGTGTTACGTTATAACGTATAACGTTATATAGTGTTACGTTATAACGTTATATTGTATTACGTTATAACGTATAACGTTATATAGTGTTACGTTATAACGTTATATTATATTACGTTATAACGTATAACGTTATACGGTATTATTTTATAACGTATAACGTTATATGGTATTATTTTATAACGTATAACTTTGTGTTGTGTTACGTTATAACGTATAACGTTATATAGTGTAACGTTATAACGCTACATTGTATTACGTTATAACGTATAACGTTATACGGTATTACTTAATAACGTATAACGTTATATGGTATTATTCTATAACGTATAACGTTATGTAGTGTTACGTTATAACGTTATATGGTATTACGTTATAACGTATAACGTTATATAGTGTTACGTTATAACGTTATATTATATTACGTTATAACGTATAACGTTATACGATATTATTTTATAACGTATAACGTTATATGGTATTATTTTATAACGTATAACGATATATGGTATTATTTCATAACGTATAACGTTATGTAGTGTTACGTTATAACGTTATATTGTATTACGTTATAACGTATAACGTTATATAGTGTTACGTTATAACGTTATATTATATTACGTTATAACGTATAACGTTATACGATATTATTTTATAACGTATAACGTTATATAGTGTTACGTTATAACGTTATATGGTATTATTTTATAACGTATAACGTTATATGGTATTATTTTATAACGTATAACGTTATATGGTGTTATTTTATAACGCATAACGTTATATGGTATTATTTTATAACGTATAACGTTATGTAGTGTTAGGTTATAACTTAAAACGTTATATAGTGTTTCATTATAACGTTATATTGTATCACGTTATAACGTATAACGTTATACGTTATTATTTTATAATATATAACGTTGTATGGTATTATTTTATAACGTATAACGTTATGTGGTGTTATTGTATAACGTTTAACGTTGTATGGTATTATTTTATAACGTATAACGTTATGTAGTGTGACGTTATAACGTATAACGTTATATAGTGTTTCGTTATAACGTTATATTGTATTACGTTAAAATGTATAACGTTATACGTTATTATTTTATAACGTATAACGTTATATGGTATTATTTTATAACGTATAACGTTATATGATATTATTTCATAACGTATAACGATATATAGTGTTACGTTATAACGCTACATTGTATTACAATATAACGTATAACGTTATACGCTATTACTTAATAACGTATAACTTTATATGGTATTATATTATAACGTATAACGTTATATGGTATTATTTTATAACGTATAACGATATATGGTGTTACGTTATAACGTATAACGTTATATAGTGTTACGTTATAACGTTATATTGTATTACGTTATAACGTATAACGCTATACGTTATTATTTTATAACGTATAACGTTATATGGTGTTATTTTATAACGTATAACGTTATATGGTATTATTTTATAACGTATAACGTTATGTAGTGTTACGTTATAACGTATAACGTTATGTAGTGTTAGGTTATAACTTAAAACGTTATATAGTGTTTCATTATAACGTTATATTGTATCACGTTATAACGTATAACGTTATACGTTATTATTTTATAATATATAACGTTATATGGTATTATTTTATAACGTATAACGTTGTGTTGTGTTACGTTATAACGTATAACGTTATATAGTGTAACGTTATAACGCTACATTGTATTACGTTATAACGTATAACGTTATACGGTATTACTTAATAACGTATAACGTTATATGGTATTATTTTATAACGTATAACGTTATGTAGTGTTACGTTATTACGCTACATTGTATTACAATATAACGTATAACTTTATATAATATTATTTTATAACGTGTAACGTTATGTAGTGTTACGTTATAACGTATAACGTTATATAGTGTTACGTTATAACGTTATATTGTATTACGTTATAACGTATAACGTTATATAGTGTTACGTTATAACGTTATATTATATTACGTTATAACGTATAACGTTATACGGTATTATTTTATAACGTATAACGTTATATGGTATTATTTTATAACGTATAACGTTGTGTTGTGTTACGTTATAACGTATAACGTTATATAGTGTAACGTTATAACGCTACATTGTATTACGTTATAACGTATAACGTTATACGGTATTACTTAATAACGTATAACGTTATATGGTATTATTCTATAACGTATAACGTTATGTAGTGTTACGTTATAACGTTATATGGTATTACGTTATAACGTATAACGTTATATAGTGTTACGTTATAACGTTATATTATATTACGTTATAACGTATAACGTTATACGATATTATTTTATAACGTATAACGTTATATGGTATTATTTTATAACGTATAACGATATATGGTATTATTTCATAACGTATAACGTTATGTAGTGTTACGTTATAACGTTATATTGTATTACGTTATAACGTATAACGTTATATAGTGTTACGTTATAACGTTATATTATATTACGTTATAACGTATAACGTTATACGATATTATTTTATAACGTATAACGTTATATAGTGTTACGTTATAACGTTATATGGTATTATTTTATAACGTATAACGTTATATGGTATTATTTTATAACGTATAACGTTATATGGTGTTATTTTATAACGCATAACGTTATATGGTATTATTTTATAACGTATAACGTTATGTAGTGTTAGGTTATAACTTAAAACGTTATATAGTGTTTCATTATAACGTTATATTGTATCACGTTATAACGTATAACGTTATACGTTATTATTTTATAATATATAACGTTGTATGGTATTATTTTATAACGTATAACGTTATGTGGTGTTATTGTATAACGTTTAACGTTGTATGGTATTATTTTATAACGTATAACGTTATGTAGTGTGACGTTATAACGTATAACGTTATATAGTGTTTCGTTATAACGTTATATTGTATTACGTTAAAATGTATAACGTTATACGTTATTATTTTATAACGTATAACGTTATATGGTATTATTTTATAACGTATAACGTTATATGATATTATTTCATAACGTATAACGATATATAGTGTTACGTTATAACGCTACATTGTATTACAATATAACGTATAACGTTATACGCTATTACTTAATAACGTATAACTTTATATGGTATTATATTATAACGTATAACGTTATATGGTATTATTTTATAACGTATAACGATATATGGTGTTACGTTATAACGTATAACGTTATATAGTGTTACGTTATAACGTTATATTGTATTACGTTATAACGTATAACGCTATACGTTATTATTTTATAACGTATAACGTTATATGGTGTTATTTTATAACGTATAACGTTATATGGTATTATTTTATAACGTATAACGTTATGTAGTGTTACGTTATAACGTATAACGTTATATGGTGTTACTTTATAACGTTATATTGTATTACGTTATAACGTATAACGTTATACGTTATTACTTTATATCGTATAACGTTATATGGTATTATTTCATAACGTATAACGTTATATGGTGTTATTTTATAACGTATAACGTTATATGGTATTACTTTATAACGTATAACGTTATGTAGTGTTACGTTATAACGTATAACGTTATATGGTGTTACTTTATAACGTTATATTGTATTACGTTATAACGTATAACGTTATACGTTATTATTTTATATCGTATAACGTTATATGGTATTATTTTATAACGTATAACGTTATGTAGTGTTAGGTTATAACTTAAAACGTTATATAGTGTTTCATTATAACGTTATATTGTATTACGTTATAACGTCAAACGGTATGCGTTATTATTTTATAACGTATAACGTTATATGGTATTATTTTATAACGTATAATGTTATATGGTTTCATTTTATAACGTATGACGTTATATGGTATTATTTTATAACGTATAACATTATGTAGTGCTACGTTATAACGTATAACGTTATATAGTATAACGTTATAACGCTACATAGTTTTACGTTATAACGTATAACGTTATACGGTATTACTTAATAACGTATAACATTGTATGGTATTATATTATAACGTATAACGTTATATGGTATTGTTTTATAACGTATGACGTTATATGATAATATTTCATAACGTATAACGTTATATAATAATATTTTATAAGGTGTAACGTTATGTGGTGTTACGTTATAACGTATAACGTTATATAGTGTTACGTTATAACGTTATATTGTATTACGTTATAACGTATAACGGCAAACGTTATTATTTTAGAACGTATAATGTTATATGGTATTATTGTATAACGTATAGCGTTATATGGTGTTATTTTATAACGTATAACGTTATATGGTATTACTTTATAACGTATAACGTTATGTAGTGCTACGTTATAACGTATAACGTTATACGGTATTACTTAATAACGTATAACGTTATATGGTATTATTTTATAACGTATAACGTTATATGGTATTATTTCATAACGTATAACGTTATATAGTGTTACGTTATAACGTTATATTGTATTACGTTATAACGTATAGCGTTATACGGTATTACTTAATAACGTATAACGTTATATGGTATTATTTTATAACGTGCAACGTTATATAATATTATTTTATAACGTGTAACGTTATGTAGTGTTACGCTATAACGTATAACGTTATATAGTGTTACGTTATAACGTTATATTGTATTACGTTAGAACGTATAACGTTATACGGTATTACTTAATAACCTATAGCGGTATATGATATTATTTTATAACGTATAACGTTACATGGTATTATTTTATATCGTATATCGTTATATGGTTTTATTTCATAACGTATAACGTTATATAATATAATTTTACAAGGTGTAGCGTTATGTGGTGTTATGTTATAACGTATAACGTTATGTAGTGTTACGTTATAACGTTATATTGTATTACGTTATAACGTATAACATTATATAGTGTTACGTTATAACGTTATATTGTATTACGTTAGAACGTATAACGTTATACGGTATTACTTAATAACCTATAACGTTATATGGTAGTATTTTATAACGCATAACGTTATATGGTATTATTTCATAACGTATAACGTCATATAGTGTTACGTTATAACGTTATGTAGTGTTACGTTATAACGTAGAACGTTATATAATATTATTTTATAAGGTATAAGGTTATGTGGTGTTACGCTATAACGTATAACGTTATATAGTGTTACGTTATAACGTTATATTGTATTACGTTATAATGTATAACGTTATATGGTATTATTTTATAACGTATAACGTTGTGTTGTGTTACGTTATAACGTATAACGTTATATAGTGTAACGTTATAACGCTACACTGTAATACGTTATAACGTATAACGTTATACGGTATTACTTAATAACGTATAACGTTATATGGTATTATTTTATAACGTATAACGTTATGTAGTGTTACGTTATTACGCTACATTGTATTACAATATAACGTATAACGTTATACGCTATTACTTAATAACGTATAACGTTATACGCTATTACTTAATAACGTATAACCTTATATGGTATTATATTATAAAGTATATCGTTATATGGTATTATTTTATAACGTATAACGATATATGGTATTATTTTATAACGTATAACGTTATATGGTATAATATTATAACGTATAACGTTATATGGTATTATTTTATAACGTATAACGTTATATGGTATTATTTCATAACGTATAACGTTACATAGTGTTACGTTATAACGTTATGTAGTGTTACGTTATAACGTAGAACGTTATATAATATTATTTTATAAGGTATAACGTTATGTGGTGTTACGCTATAACGTATAACGTTATATAGTGTTACGTTATAACGTTATATTGTATTACGTTATTACGTATAACGTTATATGGTATTATTTTATAACGTATAACGTTGTGTTGTGTTACGTTATAATGTATAACGTTATATAGTGTAACGTTATAACGCTACACTGTATTACGTTATAACGTATAACGTTATACGGTATTACTTAATAACGTATAACGTTATATGGTATTATTTTATAACGTATAACGTTATGTAGTGTTACGTTATTACGCTACATTGTATTACAATATAACGTATAACGTTATACGCTATTACTTAATAACGTATAACCTTATATGGTATTATATTATAAAGTATATCGTTATATGGTATTATTTTATAACGAATAACGATATATGGTATTATTTCATAACGTATAACGTTATGTAGTGTTACGTTATAACGTATAACGTTATATGGTGTTACGTTATAACGTTATATTGTATTACGTTATAACGTATAACGTTATACGGTATTACTTAATAACGTATAACGTTATATGGTATTATTTTATAACGTGTAACGTTATATAATATTATTTTATAACGTGTAACGTTATGTAGTGTTACGCTATAACGTATAACGTTATATAGTGTTACGTTATAACGTTATATTGTATTACGTTAGAACGTATAACGTTATACGGTATTACTTAATAACCTATAACGTTATATGGTATTATTTTATAACGTATCACCTTATGTAGTGCTACGTTATAACGTATAACGTTATATGGTAGTATTTTATAACGTATAACGTTATATGGTATTATTTCATAACGTATAACGTTATATTGTGTTACGTTATAACGTTATATTGTATTACGTTATAGCGTATAACATTAGACGTTATTATTTTATAACGTATAACGTTATATGGTATTATTTTATAACGTATAACGTTATATGGTATAATATTATAACGTATAACGTTATATGGTATTATTTTATAACGTATAACGTTATATGGTATTATTTCGTAACGTATAACGTTATATAGTGTTACGTTATAACGTTATGTAGTGTTACGTTATAACGTAGAACGTTATATAGTGTTACGTTATAACGTTATATTGTATTACGTTAGAACGTATAACGTTATACGGTATTACTTAATAACCTATAACGGTATATGATATTATTTTATAACGTATAACGTTACATGGTATTATTTTATATCGTATATCGTTATATGGTTTTATTTCATAACGTATAACGTTATATAATATAATTTTACAAGGTGTAGCTTTATGTGGTGTTATGTCATAACGTATAACGTTATGTAGTGTTACGTTATAACGTTATATTGTATTACGTTATAACGTATAACGTTATACGGTATTACTTAATAACCTATAACGTTATATGGTATTATTTTATAACGTATAACGTTGTGTTGTATTACGTTATAACGTATAACGTTATATAGTGTTACGTTATAACGTTATAATGTATTACGTTAGAACGTATAACGTTATACGGTATTACTTAATAACCTATAACGTTATATGGTATTATTTTATAACGTATAACGTTATGTAGTGCTACGTTATAACGTATAACGTTATATGGTAGTATTTTATAACGTATAACGTTATATGGTATTATTTCATAACGTATAACGTTATATAGTGTTACGTTATAACGTTATGTAGTGTTACGTTATAACGTAGAACGTTATATAATATTATTTTATAAGGTATAACGTTATGTGGTGTTACGCTATAACGTATAACGTTATATAGTGTTACGTTATAACGTTATATTGTATTACGTTATAATGTATAACGTTATATGGTATTATTTTATAACGTATAACGTTGTGTTGTGTTACGTTATAACGTATAACGTTATATAGTGTAACGTTATAACGCTACACTGTAATACGTTATAACGTATAACGTTATACGGTATTACTTAATAACGTATAACGTTATATGGTATTATTTTATAACGTATAACGTTATGTAGTGTTACGTTATTACGCTACATTGTATTACAATATAACGTATAACGTTATACGCTATTACTTAATAACGTATAACGTTATACGCTATTACTTAATAACGTATAACGTTATACGCTATTACTTAATAACGTATAACGTTATACGCTATTACTTAATAACGTATAACCTTATATGGTATTATATTATAAAGTATATCGTTATATGGTATTATTTTATAACGTATAACGATATATGGTATTATTTTATAACGTATAACGTTATATGGTATAATATTATAACGTATAACGTTATATGGTATTATTTTATAACGTATAACGTTATATGGTATTATTTCATAACGTATGACGTTACATAGTGTTACGTTATAACGTTATGTAGTGTCACGTTATAACGTAGAACGTTATATAATATTATTTTATAAGGTATAACGTTATGTGGTGTTACGCTATAACGTATAACGTTATATAGTGTTACGTTATAACGTTATATTGTATTACGTTATTACGTATAACGTTATATGGTATTATTTTATAACGTATAACGTTGTGTTGTGTTACGTTATAATGTATAACGTTATATAGTGTAACGTTATAACGCTACACTGTATTACGTTATAACGTATAACGTTATACGGTATTACTTAATAACGTATAACGTTATATGGTATTATTTTATAACGTATAACGTTATGTAGTGTTACGTTATTACGCTACATTGTATTACAATATAACGTATAACGTTATACGCTATTACTTAATAACGTATAACCTTATATGGTATTATATTATAAAGTATATCGTTATATGGTATTATTTTATAACGAATAACGATATATGGTATTATTTCATAACGTATAACGTTATGTAGTGTTACGTTATAACGTATAACGTTATATGGTGTTACGTTATAACGTTATATTGTATTACGTTATAACGTATAACGTTATACGGTATTACTTAATAACGTATAACGTTATATGGTATTATTTTATAACGTGTAACGTTATATAATATTATTTTATAACGTGTAACGTTATGTAGTGTTACGCTATAACGTATAACGTTATATAGTGTTACGTTATAACGTTATATTGTATTACGTTAGAACGTATAACGTTATACGGTATTACTTAATAACCTATAACGTTATATGTTATTATTTTATAACGTATCACGTTATGTAGTGCTACGTTATAACGTATAACGTTATATGGTAGTATTTTATAACGTATAACGTTATATGGTATTATTTCATAACGTATAACGTTATATTGTGTTACGTTATAACGTTATATTGTATTACGTTATAACGTATAACATTAGACGTTATTATTTTATAACGTATAACGTTATATGGTATTATTTTATAACGTATAACGTTATATGGTATAATATTATAACGTATAACGTTATATGGTATTATTTTATAACGTATAACGTTATATGGTATTATTTCGTAACGTATAACGTTATATAGTGTTACGTTATAACGTTATGTAGTGTTACGTTATAACGTAGAACGTTATATAATATTATTTTATAAGGTATAACGTTATGTGGTGTTACGCTATAACGTATAACGTTATATAGTGTTAAGTTATAACGTTATATTGTATTACGTTATAACGTATAACGTTATATGGTATTATTTTATAACGTATAACGTTGTGCTGTGTTACGTTATAACGTATAACGTTATATAGTGTAACGTTATAACGCTACACTGTATTACGTTATAACGTATAACGTTATACGGTATTACTTAATAACGTATAACGTTATATGGTATTATTTTATAACGTATAACGTTATGTAGTGTTACGTTATTACGCTACATTGTATTACAATATAACGTATAACGTTATACGCTATTACTTAATAACGTATAACGTTATATGGTATTATATTATAAAGTATATCGTTATATGGTATTATTTTAGAACGTATAACGATATATGGTATTATTTCATAACGTATAACGTTATGTAATGTTACGTTATAACGTATAACGTTATATGGTGTTACGTTATAACGTTATATTTTATTACGATATAACGTATAACGTTATACGGTATTACTTAATAACGTATAACGTTATATGGTATTATTTTATAACGTGTAACGTTATATAATATTATTTTATAACGTGTAACGTTATGTAGTGTTACGTTATAACCTATAACGTTATATAGTGTTACGTTATAACGTTATATTGTATTACGTTAGAATGTATAACGTTATACGGTATTACTTAATAACCTATAACGTTATATGGTATTATTTTATAACGTATCACGTTATGTAGTGCTACGCTATAACGCATAACGTTATATGGTAGTATTTTATAACGTATAACGTTATATGGTATTATTTCATAACGTATAACGTTATATTGTGTTACGTTATAACGTTATATTGTATTACGTTATAACGTATAACATTAGACGTTATTATTTTATAACGTATAACGTTATATGGTATTATTTTATAACGTATAACGTTATATGGTATAATATTATAACGTATAACGTTATATAGTGTTACGTTATAACGTTATGTAGTGTTACGTTATAACGTAGAACGTTATATAATATTATTTTATAAGGTATAACGTTGTGTGGTGTTACGCTATAACGTATAACGTTATATAGTGTTACGTTATAACGTTATATTGTATTACGTTATAACGTATAACGTTATATGGTATTATTTTATAATGTATAACGTTGTGCTGTGTTACGTTATAACGTATAACGTTATATAGTGTAACGTTATAACGCTACATTGTATTACGTTATAACGTATAACGTTATACGGTATTACTTAATAACGTATAACGTTATATGGTATTATTTTATAACGTATAACGTTATGTAGTGTTACGTTATTACGCTACATTGTATTACAATATAACGTATAACGTTATATAGTGTTACGTTATAACGTTATATTATATTACGTTATAACGTATAACGTTATACGGTATTATTTTATAACGTATAACGTTATATGGTATTATTTTATAACGTGTAACGTTATGTAGTGTTACGTTATAACGTATAACGTTATATAGTGTTACGTTATAACGTTATATTGTATTACGTTATAACGTATAACGTTATATAGTGTTACGTTATAACGTTATATTATATTACGTTATAACGTATAACGTTATACGGTATTATTTTATAACGTATAACGTTATATGGTATTATTTTATAACGTATAACGTTGTGTTGTGTTACGTTATAACGTATAACGTTATATAGTGTAATGTTATAACGCTACATTGTATTACGTTATAACGTATAACCATATACGGTATTACTTAATAACGTATAACGTTATATGGTATTATTTTATAACGTATAACGTTATGTAGTGTTACGCTATAACGTTATATTGTATAACGTTATAACGTATAACGTTATATAGTGTTACGTTATAACGTTATATTATATTACGTTATAACGTATAACGTTATACGATATTATTTTATAACGTATAACGTTATATGGTATTATTTTATAACGTATAACGATACATGGTATTATTTCATAACGTATAACGTTATGTAGTGTTACGTTATGACGTTATATTGTATTACGTTATAACGTATATCGCTATACGTTATTATTTTATAACGTATAACGTTATATGGTATTATTTTATAACGTATAACGTTATATAGTGTTACGTTATAACTTTATATGGTATTATATTATAACGTATAACGTTATATGGTATTATTTTATAACGTGTAACGTTATATGGTATTATTTTATAACGTATAACGTTATGTAGTGTTAGGTTATATCTTAAAACGTTATATAGTGTTTCATTATAACGTTATATTGTATTACGTTATAACGTATAACGTTATACGTTATTATTTTATAATATATAACGTTGTATGGTATTATTTTATAACGTATAACGTTATGTGGTGTTATTTTATAACGTTTAACGTTGTATGGTATTATTTTATAACGTATCACGTTATGTAGTGTTACGTTATAACTTAAAACGTTATATAGTGTTTCATTATAACGTTATATTGTAATACGCTATAACGTCAAACGGTATACGTTATTATTTTATAACGTATAACGTTATATGGTATTATTTTATAACGTATAATGTTATATGGTTTCATTTTATAACGTATAACGTTATATGGTATTATTTTATAATGTATAACATTATGTAGTGCTACGTTATAACGTATAACGTTATAAAGTATAACGTTATAACGCTACATAGTATTACGTTATAACGTATAATGTTATACGGTATTACTTAATAACGTATAACATTGTATGGTATTATATTATAACGTATAACGTTATATGGTATTGTTTTATAACGTATGACGTTATATGATAATATTTCATAACGTATAACGTTATATAATAATATTTTATAAGGTATAACGTTATGTGGTGTTACGTTATAACGTATAACGTTATATAGTGTTACGTTATAACGTTATATTGTATTACGTTATAACGTATAACGGCAAACGTTATTATTTTAGAACGTATAATGTTATATGGTATTATTGTATAACGTATAGCGTTATATGGTGTTATTTTATAACGTATAACGTTATATGGTATTACTTTATAACGTATAACGTTATGTAGTGCTACGTTATAACGTATAACGTTATACGGTATTACTTAATAACGTATAACGTTATATGGTATTATTTTATAACGTATAACGTTATATGGTATTATTTCATAACGGATAAGGTTATATGGTATTATTTTATAACGTATAACGTTATATGGTATTATTTCATAACGTATAACGTTATATAGTGTTACGTTATAACGTTATATTGTATTACGTTATAACGTATAGCGTTATACGGTATTACTTAATAACGTATAACGTTATATGGTATTATTTTATAACGTGCAACGTTATATAATATTATTTTATAACGTGTAACGTTATGTAGTGTTACGCTATAACGTATAACGTTATATAGTGTTACGTTATAACGTTATATTGTATTACGTTAGAACGTATAACGTTATACGGTATTACTTAATAACCTATAACGGTATATGATATTATTTTATAACGTATAACGTTACATGGTATTATTTTATATCGTATATCGTTATATGGTTTTATTTCATAACGTATAACGTTATATAATACAATTTTACAAGGTGTAGCGTTATGTGGTGTTATGTTATAACGTATAACGTTATGTAGTGTTACGTTATAACGTTATATTGTATTACGTTAGAACGTATAACGTTATACGGTATTACTTAATAACCTATAACATTATATGTTATTATTTTATAACGTATCACGTTATGTAGTGCTACGTTATAACGTATAACGTTATATGGTAGTATTTTATAACGTATAACGTTATATGGTATTATTTTATAACGTATAACGTTATATGGTATAATATTATAACGTATAACGTTATATGGTATTATTTTATAACGTATAACGTTATATGGTATTATTTCGTAACGTATAACGTTATATAGTGTTACGTTATAACGTTATGTAGTGTTACGTTATAACGTAGAACGTTATATAATATTATTTTATAAGGTATAACGTTATGTGGTGTTACGCTATAACGTATAACGTTATATAGTGTTAAGTTATAACGTTATATTGTATTACGTTATAACGTATAACGTTATATGGTATTATTTTATAACGTATAACGTTGTGCTGTGTTACGTTATAACGTATAACGTTATATAGTGTAACGTTATAACGCTACACTGTATTACGTTATAACGTATAACGTTATACGGTATTACTTAATAACGTATAACGTTATATGGTATTATTTTATAACGTATAACGTTATGTAGTGTTACGTTATTACGCTACATTGTATTACAATATAACGTATAACGTTATACGCTATTACATAATAACGTATAACGTTATATGGTATTATATTATAAAGTATATCGTTATATGGTATTATTTTAGAACTATAACGATATATGGTATTATTTCATAACGTATAACGTTATGTAATGTTACGTTATAACGTATAACGTTATATGGTGTTACGTTATAACGTTATATTGTATTACGATATAACGTATAACGTTATACGGTATTACTTAATAACGTATAACGTTATATGGTATTATTTTATAACGTGTAACGTTATATAATATTATTTTATAACGTGTAACGTTATGTAGTGTTACGTTATAACCTATAACGTTATATAGTGTTACGTTATAACGTTATATTGTATTACGTTAGAATGTATAACGTTATACGGTATTACTTAATAACCTATAACGTTATATGGTATTATTTTATAACGTATCACGTTATGTAGTGCTACGCTATAACGCATAACGTTATATGGTAGTATTTTATAACGTATAACGTTATATGGTATTATTTCATAACGTATAACGTTATATTGTGTTACGTTATAACGTTATATTGTATTACGTTATAACGTATAACATTAGACGTTATTATTTTATAACGTATAACGTTATATGGTATTATTTTATAACGTATAACGTTATATGGTATAATATTATAACGTATAACGTTATATAGTGTTACGTTATAACGTTATGTAGTGTTACGTTATAACGTAGAACGTTATATAATATTATTTTATAAGGTATAACGTTATGTGGTGTTACGCTATAACGTATAACGTTATATAGTGTTACGTTATAACGTTATATTGTATTACGTTATAACGTATAACGTTATATGGTATTATTTTATAATGTATAACGTTGTGCTGTGTTACGTTATAACGTATAACGTTATATAGTGTAACGTTATAACGCTACATTGTATTACGTTATAACGTATAACGTTATACGGTATTACTTAATAACGTATAACGTTATATGGTATTATTTTATAACGTATAACGTTATGTAGTGTTACGTTATTACGCTACATTGTATTACAATATAACGTATAACGTTATATAATATTATTTTATAACGTGTAACGTTATGTAGTGTTACGTTATAACGTATAACGTTATATAGTGTTACGTTATAACGTTATATTGTATTACGTTATAACGTATAACGTTATATAGTGTTACGTTATAACGTTATATTATATTACGTTATAACGTATAACGTTATACGGTATTATTTTATAACGTATAACGTTATATGGTATTATTTTATAACGTATAACGTTGTGTTGTGTTACGTTATAACGTATAACGTTATATAGTGTAATGTTATAACGCTACATTGTATTACGTTATAACGTATAACGTTATACGGTATTACTTAATAACGTATAACGTTATATGGTATTATTTTATAACGTATAACGTTATGTAGTGTTACGCTATAACGTTATATTGTATAACGTTATAACGTATAACGTTATATAGTGTTACGTTATAACGTTATATTATATTACGTTATAACGTATAACGTTATACGATATTATTTTATAACGTATAACGTTATATGGTATTATTTTATAACGTATAACGATACATGGTATTATTTCATAACGTATAACGTTATGTAGTGTTACGTTATGACGTTATATTGTATTACGTTATAACGTATATCGCTATACGTTATTATTTTATAACGTATAACGTTATATGGTATTATTTTATAACGTATAATGTTATATGGTTTCATTTTATAACGTATAACGTTATATGGTATTATTTTATAATGTATAACATTATGTAGTGCTACGTTATAACGTATAACGTTATAAAGTATAACGTTATAACGCTACATAGTATTACGTTATAACGTATAATGTTATACGGTATTACTTAATAACGTATAACATTGTATGGTATTATATTATAACGTATAACGTTATATGGTATTGTTTTATAACGTATGACGTTATATGATAATATTTCATAACGTATAACGTTATATAATAATATTTTATAAGGTATAACGTTATGTGGTGTTACGTTATAACGTATAACGTTATATAGTGTTACGTTATAACGTTATATTGTATTACGTTATAACGTATAACGGCAAACGTTATTATTTTAGAACGTATAATGTTATATGGTATTATTGTATAACGTATAGCGTTATATGGTGTTATTTTATAACGTATAACGTTATATGGTATTACTTTATAACGTATAACGTTATGTAGTGCTACGTTATAACGTATAACGTTATACGGTATTACTTAATAACGTATAACGTTATATGGTATTATTTTATAACGTATAACGTTATATGGTATTATTTCATAACGGATAAGGTTATATGGTATTATTTTATAACGTATAACGTTATATGGTATTATTTCATAACGTATAACGTTATATAGTGTTACGTTATAACGTTATATTGTATTACGTTATAACGTATAGCGTTATACGGTATTACTTAATAACGTATAACGTTATATGGTATTATTTTATAACGTGCAACGTTATATAATATTATTTTATAACGTGTAACGTTATGTAGTGTTACGCTATAACGTATAACGTTATATAGTGTTACGTTATAACGTTATATTGTATTACGTTAGAACGTATAACGTTATACGGTATTACTTAATAACCTATAACGGTATATGATATTATTTTATAACGTATAACGTTACATGGTATTATTTTATATCGTATATCGTTATATGGTTTTATTTCATAACGTATAACGTTATATAATACAATTTTACAAGGTGTAGCGTTATGTGGTGTTATGTTATAACGTATAACGTTATGTAGTGTTACGTTATAACGTTATATTGTATTACGTTAGAACGTATAACGTTATACGGTATTACTTAATAACCTATAACATTATATGGTATTATTTTATAAGGTATAACGTTATGTAGTGCTACGTTATAACGTATAACGTTATATGGTAGTATTTTATAACGCATAACGTTATATGGTATTATTTCATAACGTATAACGTCATATAGTGTTACGTTATAACGTTATGTAGTGTTACGTTATAACGTAGAACGTTATATAATATTATTTTATAAGGTATAACGTTATGTGATGTTACGCTATAACGTATAACGTTATATAGTGTTACGTTATAACGTTATATTGTATTACGTTATAATGTATAACGTTATATGGTATTATTTTATAACGTATAACGTTGTGTTGTGTTACGTTATAACGTATAACGTTATATAGTGTAACGTTATAACGCTACACTGTAATACGTTATAACGTATAACGTTATACGGTATTACTTAATAACGTATAACGTTATATGGTATTATTTTATAACGTATAACGTTATGTAGTGTTACGCTATTACGCTACATTGTATTACAATATCGTATAACGTTATACGCTATTACTTAATAACGTATAACGTTATACGCTATTACTTAATAACGTATAACGTTATACGCTATTACTTAATAACGTATAACGTTATACGCTATTACTTAATAACGTATAACCTTATATGGTATTATATTATAAAGTATATCGTTATATGGTATTATTTTATAACGTATAACGATATATGGTATTATTTTATAACGTATAACGTTATATGGTATAATATTATAACGTATAACGTTATATGGTATTATTTTATAACGTATAACGTTATATGGTATTATTTCATAACGTATAACGTTACATAGTGTTACGTTATAACGTTATGTAGTGTTACGTTATAACGTAGAACGTTATATAATATTATTTTATAATGTATAACGTTATGTGGTGTTTCGCTATAACGTATAACGTTATATAGTGTTACGTTATAACGTTATATTGTATTACGTTATTACGTATAACGTTATATGGTATTATTTTATAACGTATAACGTTGTGTTGTGTTACGTTATAATGTATAACGTTATATAGTGTAACGTTATAACGCTACACTGTATTACGTTATAACGTATAACGTTATACGGTATTACTTAATAACGTATAACGTTATATGGTATTATTTTATAACGTATAACGTTATGTAGTGTTACGTTATTACGCTACATTGTATTACAATATAACGTATAACGTTATACGCTATTACTTAATAACGTATAACGTTATACGCTATTACTTAATAACGTATAACCTTATATGGTATTATATTATAAAGTATATCGTTATATGGTATTATTTTAGAACGTATAACGATATATGGTATTATTTCATAACGTATAACGTTATGTAATGTTACGTTATAACGTATAACGTTATATGGTGTTACGTTATAACGTTATATTGTATTACGATATAACGTATAACGTTATACGGTATTACTTAATAACGTATAACGTTATATGGTATTATTTTATAACGTGTAACGTTATATAATATTATTTTATAACGTGTAACGTTATGTAGTGTTACGTTATAACGCATAACGTTATATAGTGTTACGTTATAACGTTATATTGTATTACGTTAGAACGTATAACGTTATACGGTATTACTTAATAACCTATAACGTTATATGGTATTATTTTATAACGTATCACGTTATGTAGTGCTACGTTATAACGTATAACGTTATATGGTAGTATTTTATAACGTATAACGTTATATGGTATTATTTCATAACGTATAACGTTATATTGTGTTACGTTATAACGTTATATTGTATTACGTTATAACGTATAACATTAGACGTTATTATTTTATAACGTATAACGTTATATGGTATTATTTTATAACGTATAACGTTATATGGTATAATATTATAACGTATAACGTTATATGGTATTATTTTATAACGTATAACGTTATATGGTATTATTTCGTAACGTATAACGTTATATAGTGTTACGTTATAACGTTATATTGTATTACGTTATAACGTATAACGTTATATGGTATTATTTTATAACGTATAACGTTGTGCTGTGTTACGTTATAACGTATAACGTTATATAGTGTAACGTTATAACGCTACACTGTATTACGTTATAACGTATAACGTTATACGGTATTACTTAATAACGTATAACGTTATATTATATTACGTTATAACGTATAACGTTATACGGTATTATTTTATAACGTATAACGTTATATGGTATTATTTTATAACGTATAACGTTGTGTTGTGTTACGTTATAACGTATAACGTTATATAGTGTAATGTTATAACGCTACATTGTATTACGTTATAACGTATAACGTTATACGGTATTACTTAATAACGTATAACGTTATATGGTATTATTTTATAACGTATAACGTTATGTAGTGTTACGCTATAACGTTATATTGTATAACGTTATAACGTATAACGTTATATGGTATTATTTCGTAACGTATAACGTTATATAGTGTTACGTTATAACGTTATATTGTATTACGTTATAACGTATAACGTTATATGGTATTATTTTATAACGTATAACGTTGTGCTGTGTTACGTTATAACGTATAACGTTATATAGTGTAACGTTATAACGCTACACTGTATTACGTTATAACGTATAACGTTATACGGTATTACTTAATAACGTATAACGTTATATTATATTACGTTATAACGTATAACGTTATACGGTATTATTTTATAACGTATAACGTTATATGGTATTATTTTATAACGTATAACGTTGTGTTGTGTTACGTTATAACGTATAACGTTATATAGTGTAATGTTATAACGCTACACTGTATTACGTTATAACGTATAACGTTATACGGTATTACTTAATAACGTATAACGTTATATTATATTACGTTATAACGTATAACGTTATATGGTATTATTTTATAACGTATAACGATATATGGTATTATTTCATAACGTATAACGTTATGTAGTGTTACGTTATAACGTTATATTGTATTACGTTATAACGTATATCGCTATACGTTATTATTTTATAACGTATAACGTTATATGGTATTATTTTATAACGTATAACTTTATATAGTGTTACGTTATAACTTTATATGGTATTATATTATAACGTATAACGTTATATGGTATTATTTTATAACGTATAACGTTATATGGTATTATTTTATAACGTATAACGTTATGTAGTGTTAGGTTATATCTTAAAACGTTATATAGTGTTTCATTATAACGTTATATTGTATTACGTTATAACGTATAACGTTATACGTTATTATTTTATAATATATAACGCTGTATGGTATTATTTTATAACGTATAACGTTATGTGGTGTTATTTTATAACGTTTAACGTTGTATAGTATTATTTTATAACGTATAACGTTATGTAGTGTTACGTTATAACTTAAAACGTTATATAGTGTTTCATTATAACGTTATATTGTATTACGCTATAACGTCAAACGATGTACGTTATTATTTTATAACGTATAACGTTATATGGTATTATTTTATAACGTATAATGTTATATGGTTTCATTTTATAACGTATAACGTTATATGGTATTATTTTATAATGTATAACATTATGTAGTGCTACGTTATAACGTATAACGTTATAAAGTATAACGTTATAACGCTACATAGTATTACGTTATAACGTATAATGTTATACGGTATTACTTAATAACGTATAACATTGTATGGTATTATATTATAACGTATAACGTTATATGGTATTGTTTTATAACGTATGACGTTATATGATAATATTTCATAACGTATAACGTTATATAATAATATTTTATAAGGCATAACGTTATGTGGTGTTACGTTATAACGTATAACGTTATATAGTGTTACGTTATAACGTTATATTGTATTACGTTATAACGTATAACGGCAAACGTTATTATTTTAGAACGTATAATGTTATATGGTATTATTGTATAACGTATAGCGTTATATGGTGTTATTTTATAACGTATAACGTTATATGGTATTACTTTATAACGTATAACGTTATGTAGTGCTACGTTATAACGTATAACGTTATACGGTATTACTTAATAACGTATAACGTTATATGGTATTATTTTATAACGTATAACGTTATATGGTATTATTTCATAACGGATAAGGTTATATGGTATTATTTTATAACGTATAACGTTATATGGTATTATTTCATAACGTATAACGTTATATAGTGTTACGTTATAACGTTATATTGTATTACGTTATAACGTATAGCGTTATACGGTATTACTTAATAACGTATAACGTTATATGGTATTATTTTATAACGTGCAACGTTATATAATATTATTTTATAACGTGTAACGTTATGTAGTGTTACGCTATAACGTATAACGTTATATAGTGTTACGTTATAACGTTATATTGTATTACGTTAGAACGTATAACGTTATACGGTATTACTTAATAACCTATAACGGTATATGATATTATTTTATAACGTATAACGTTACATGGTATTATTTTATATCGTATATCGTTATATGGTTTTATTTCATAACGTATAACGTTATATAATATAATTTTACAAGGTGTAGCGTTATGTGGTGTTATGTTATAACGTATAACGTTATGTAGTGTTACGTTATAACGTTATATTGTATTACGTTATAACGTATAACGTTATATAGTGTTACGTTATAACGTTATATTATATTACGTTATAACGTATAACGTTATACGGTATTATTTTATAACGTATAACGTTATATGGTATTATTTTATAACGTATAACGTTGTGTTGTGTTACGTTATAACGTATAACATTATATAGTGTTACGTTATAACGTTATATTGTATTACGTTAGAACGTATAACGTTATACGGTATTACTTAATAACCTATAACGTTATATGGTATTATTTTATAACGTATAACGTTATGTAGTGCTACGTTATAACGTATAACGTTATATGGTAGTATTTTATAACGCATAACGTTATATGGTATTATTTCATAACGTATAACGTCATATAGTGTTACGTTATAACGTTATGTAGTGTTACGTTATAACGTAGAACGTTATATAATATTATTTTATAAGGTATAACGTTATGTGGTGTTACGCTATAACGTATAACGTTATATAGTGTTACGTTATAACGTTATATTGTATTACGTTATAATGTATAACGTTATATGGTATTATTTTATAACGTATAACGTTGTGTTGTGTTACGTTATAACGTATAACGTTATATAGTGTAACGTTATAACGCTACACTGTAATACGTTATAACGTATAACGTTATACGGTATTACTTAATAACGTATAACGTTATATGGTATTATTTTATAACGTATAACGTTATGTAGTGTTACGTTATTACGCTACATTGTATTACAATATAACGTATAACGTTATACGCTATTACTTAATAACGTATAACGTTATACGCTATTACTTAATAACGTATAACGTTATACGCTATTACTTAATAACGTATAACCTTATATGGTATTATATTATAAAGTATATCGTTATATGGTATTATTTTATAACGTATAACGATATATGGTATTATTTTATAACGTATAACGTTATATGGTATAATATTATAACGTATAACGTTATATGGTATTATTTTATAACGTGTAACGTTATATAATATTATTTTATAACGTGTAACGTTATGTAGTGTTACGTTATAACGCATAACGTTATATAGTGTTACGTTATAACGTTATATTGTATTACGTTAGAACGTATAACGTTATACGGTATTACTTAATAACCTATAACGTTATATGGTATTATTTTATAACGTATCACGTTATGTAGTGCTACGTTATAACGTATAACGTTATATGGTAGTATTTTATAACGTATAACGTTATATGGTATTATTTCATAACGTATAACGTTATATTGTGTTACGTTATAACGTTATATTGTATTACGTTATAACGTATAACATTAGACGTTATTATTTTATAACGTATAACGTTATATGGTATTATTTTATAACGTATAACGTTATATGGTATAATATTATAACGTATAACGTTATATGGTATTATTTTATAACGTATAACGTTATATGGTATTATTTCGTAACGTATAACGTTATATAGTGTTACGTTATAACGTTATGTAGTGTTACGTTATAACGTAGAACGTTATATAATATTATTTTATATGGTATAACGTTATGTGGTGTTACGCTATAACGTATAACGTTATATAGTGTTACGTTATAACGTTATATTGTATTACGTTATAACGTATAACGTTATATGGTGTTACGTTATAACGTTATATTGTATTACGATATAACGTATAACGTTATACGGTATTACTTAATAACGTATAACGTTATATGGTATTATTTTATAACGTGTAACGTTATATAATATTATTTTATAACGTGTAACGTTATGTAGTGTTACGTTATAACGTATAACGTTATATAGTGTTACGTTATAACGTTATATTGTATTACGTTAGAATGTATAACGTTATACGGTATTACTTAATAACCTATAACGTTATATGGTATTATTTTATAACGTATCACGTTATGTAGTGCTACGCTATAACGCATAACGTTATATGGTAGTATTTTATAACGTATAACGTTATACGGTATTATTTCATAACGTATAACGTTATATTGTGTTACGTTATAACGTTATATTGTATTACGTTATAACGTATAACATTAGACGTTATTATTTTATAACGTATAACGTTATATGGTATTATTTTATAACGTATAACGTTATATGGTATAATATTATAACGTATAACGTTATATAGTGTTACGTTATAACGTTATGTAGTGTTACGTTATAACGTAGAACGTTATATAATATTATTTTATAAGGTATAACGTTATGTGGTGTTACGCTATAACGTATAACGTTATATAGTGTTACGTTATAACGTTATATAGTGTTACGTTATAACGTTATATTGTATTACGTTATAACGTATAACGTTATATGGTATTATTTTATAATGTATAACGTTGTGTTGTGTTACGTTATAACGTATAACGTTATATAGTGTAACGTTATAACGCTACATTGTATTACGTTATAACGTATAACGTTATACGGTATTACTTAATAACGTATAACGTTATATGGTATTATTTTATAACGTATAACGTTATGTAGTGTTACGTTATAACGTATAACGTTATATAGTGTTACGTTATAACGTTATATTGTATTACGTTATAACGTATAACGTTATATAGTGTTACGTTATAACGTTATATTATATTACGTTATAACGTATAACGTTATACGGTATTATTTTATAACGTATAACGTTATATGGTATTATTTTATAACGTATAACGTTGTGTTGTGTTACGTTATAACGTATAACGTTATATAATGTTACGTTATAACGTTATATTGTATTACGTTATAACGTATATCGCTATCGTTATTATTTTATAACGTATAACGTTATATGGTATTATTTTATAACGTATAACGTTATATAGTGTTACGTTTTAACTTTATATGGTATTATATTATAACGTATAACGTTATATGGTATTATTTTATAACGTATAACGTTATATGGTATTATTTTATAACGTATAACGTTATGTAGTGTTAGGTTATATCTTAAAACGTTATATAGTGTTTCATTATAACGTTATATTGTATTACGTTATAACGTATAACGTTATACGTTATTATTTTATAATATATAACGTTGTATGGTATTATTTTATAACGTATAACGTTATGTGGTGTTATTTTATAACGTTTAACGTTGTATGGTATTATTTTATAACGTATAACGTTATGTAGTGTTACGTTATAACTTAAAACGTTATATAGTGTTTCATTATAACGTTATATTGTATTACGCTATAACGTCAAACGGTATACGTTATTATTTTATAACGTATAACGTTATATGGTATTATTTTATAACGTATAATGTTATATGGTTTCATTTTATAACGTATAACGTTATATGGTATTATTTTATAACGTATAACATTATGTAGTGCTACGTTATAACGTATAACGTTATATAGTATAACGTTATAACGCTACATAGTATTACGTTATAACGTATAACGTTATGTAGTGCTACGTTATAACGTATAACGTTAAACGGTATTACTTAATAACGTATAACGTTATATGGTATTATTTTATAACGTATGACGTTATATGGTATTATTTCATAACGTATAACCTTATATGGTATTATATTATAACGTATAACGTTATATGGTATTATTTTATAACGTATAACGTTATATGGTATTATTTCATAACGTATAACGTTACATAGTGTTACGTTATAACGTTATGTAGTGTTACGTTATAACGTAGAACGTTATATAATATTATTTTATAAGGTATAACGTTATGTGGTGTTACGCTATAACGTATAACGTTATATAGTGTTACGTTATAACGTTATATTGTATTACGTTATAACGTATAACGTTATATGGTATTATTTTATAATGTATAACGTTGTGTTGTGTTACGTTATAACGTATAACGTTATATAGTGTAACGTTATAACGCTACATTGTATTACGTTATAACGTATAACGTTATACGGTATTACTTAATAACGTATAACGTTATATGGTATTATTTTATAACGTATAACGTTATGTAGTGTTACGTTATTACGCTACATTGTATTACAATATAACGTATAAAGTTGTATAATATTATTTTATAACGTGTAACGTTATGTAGTGTTACGTTATAACGTATAACGTTATATAGTGTTACGTTATAACGTTATATTGTATTACGTTATAACGTATAACGTTATATAGTGTTACGTTATAACGTTATATTATATTACGTTATAACGTATAACGTTATACGGTATTATTTTATAACGTATAACGTTATATGGTATTATTTTATAACGTATAACGTTGTGTTGTGTTACGTTATAACGTATAACGTTATATAGTGTAATGTTATAACGCTACATTGTATTACGTAATAACGTATAACGTTATACGGTATTACTTAATAACGTATAACGTTATATGGTATTATTTTATATCGTATAACGTTATGTAGTGTTACGTTATATAGTGTTACGTTATAACGTTATATTATATTACGTTATAACGTATAACGTTATACGATATTATTTTATAACGTATAACGTTATATGGTATTATTTTATAACGTATAACGATATATGGTATTATTTCATAACGTATAACGTTATGTAGTGTTACGTTATAACGTTATATTGTATTACGTTATAACGTATATCGCTATACGTTATTATTTTATAACGTATAACGTTATATGGTATTATTTTATAACGTATAACGTTATATAGTGTTACGTTATAACTTTATATGCTATTATATTATAACGTATAACGTTATATGGTATTATTTTATAACGTATAACGTTATATGGTATTATTTTATAACGTATAACGTTATGTAGTGGTAGGTTATAACTTAAAACGTTATATAGTGTTTCAGTATAACGTTATATTGTATTACGTTATAACGTATAACGATATACGTTATTATTTTATAATATATAACGTTGTATGGTATTATTTTATAACGTATAACGTTATGTGGTGTTATTTTATAACGTTTAACGTTGTATGGTATTATTTTATAACGTATAACGTTATGTAGTGTTACGTTATAACGTATAACGTTATATAGTGTTTCGTTATAACGTTGTATTGTATTACGTTAGAACATATAACGTTATACGGTATTATTTTATAACGTATAACGTTATATGGTATTATTTTATAACTTATAACGTTATATAATATTATTTTATAACGTATAACGTTATGTAGTGTTACGTTATAAATTATAACGTTATGTGGTAACATGTTATTACGTATAACGTTATATAATATCATTTACAACGTATAAGGTTATATAGTGTAACGTTATAACACTACATTGTATTACGTTATAACGTATAACGTTATATATTATTATTATATAACGTATAACGTTATGTAGTGTTACGTTAAAACGAATAACGTTATATAGTCTTACGTTATAACGTTATATTGTATTACGTTATAACGTATAATGCTATACGTTATTATTTTATAACGTATAACGTTATATGGTATTATTTCATAACGTATAACGTTATATGGTGTTATTTTATAACGTATAACTTTATATAGTGTTACGTTATAACGCTACATTGTATTACAATATAACGTATAACGTTATACGCTATTACTTAATAACGTATAACGTTATACGCCATTACTTAATAACGTATAACTTTATATGGTATTATATTATAACGTATAACGTTATATGGTATTATTTTATAACGTATAACGATATATGGTGTTACGTTATAACGTATAACGTTATATAGTCTTACGTTATAACGTTATATTGTATTACGTTATAACGTATAACGCTATACGTTATTATTTTATAACGTTTAACGTTATATGGTATTATTTCATAACGTATAACGTTATAGGGTGTTATTTTATAACGTATAACGTTATATGGTATTATTTTATAACGTATAACGTTATGTAGTGTTACGTTATAACGTATAACGTTATATGGTGTTACTTTATAACGTTATATTGTATTACGTTATAACGTATAACGTTATACGTTACTATTTTATATCGTATAACGTTATACGGTATTATTTCATAACGTATAACGTTATATGGTGTTACTTTATAACGTTATATTGTATTACGGTATAATGTATAACGGTATACGTTATTATTTTCTAACGTACAACGTTATATGATTTTATTTTATAACGTATAACGTTATATGGTTTTATTTTATAACGTATAACGTTATATGGTATTATTTTATAACGTATAACATTATGTAGTGCTACGTTATAACGTATAACGTTATATAGTATAACGTTATAACGCTACATAGTATTACGTTATAACGTATAACGTTATACGGTATTACTTAATAACGTATAACATTGTATGGTATTATATTATAACGTATAACGTTATATGGTATTGTTTTATAACGTATAACGTTATATGATATTATTTCATAACGTATAACGTTATATAATAATATTTTATAAGGTATAACGTTATGTGGTGTTACGTTATAACGTATAACGTTATATAGTGTTACGTTATAACGTTATATTGTATTACCTTATAACGTATAACGTTATATAGTGTTACGTTATAACGTTATATTACATTACGTTATAACGTATAACGTTATACGGTATTATTTTATAACGTATAACGTTATATGGTATTATTTTATAACGTATAACGTTGTGTTGTGTTACGTTATAACGTGTAACGTTATATAGTGTAACGTTATAACGCTACATTGTATTACGTTATAACGTATAACGTTATAGGGTATTACTTAATAACATATAACGTTGTACGGTATTATTTTATAACGTGTAACGTTATATAATATTATTTTATAACGTATACCGTTATGTAGTGTTACGTTATAACGTATAACGTTATATAGTGTTACGTTATAACGTTATATTATATTACGTTATAACGTAGAACGTTATACGGTATTATTTTATAACGTATAACGTTATATGGTATTATTTTGTAACGTATAACGTTATGTAGTGTTACGTTATAACGTATAACGTTATATGGTATTATTTTATAACGTATAACGTTATATGGTATTATTTTATAACGTATAACGTTATGTAGTGTTAGGTTATAACTTAAAACGTTATATAGTGTTTCAGTATAACGTTATATTGTATTACGTTAGATCGTATAACGTTATACGGTATTACTTAATAACCTATAACGGTATATGATATTATTTTATAACGTATAACGTTACATGGTATTATTTTATATCGTATATCGTTATATGGTTTTATTTCATAACGTATAACGTTATATAATATAATTTTACAAGGTGTAGCGTTATGTGGTGTTATGTTATAACGTATAACGTTATGTAGTGTTACGTTATAACGTTATATTGTATTACGTTATAACGTATAACGTTATATAGTGTTACGTTATAACGTTATATTATATTACGTTATAGCGTATAACGTTATACGGTATTATTTTATAACGTATAACGTTATATGGTATTATTTTATAACGTATAACGTTGTGTTGTGTTACGTTATAACGTATAACATTATATAGTGTTACGTTATAACGTTATATTGTATTACGTTATAACGTATAACGTTATATAGTGTTACGTTATAACGTTATATTATATTACGTTATAGCGTATAACGTTATACGGTATTATTTTATAACGTATAACGTTATATGGTATTATTTTATAACGTATAACGTTATGTAGTGCTACGTTATAACGTATAACGTTATATGGTAGTATTTTATAACGCATAACGTTATATGGTATTATTTCATAACGTATAACGTCATATAGTGTTACGTTATAAAGTTATGTAGTGTTACGTTATAACGTAGAACGTTATATAATATTATTTTATAAGGTATAACGTTATGTGGTGTTACGCTATAACGTATAACGTTATATAGTGTTACGTTATAACGTTATATTGTATTACGTTATAATGTATAACGTTATATGGTATTATTTTATAACGTATAACGTTGTGTTGTGTTACGTTATAACGTATAACGTTATATAGTGTAACGTTATAACGCTACACTGTAATACGTTATAACGTATAACGTTATACGGTATTACTTAATAACGTATAACGTTATACGGTATTATTTTATAACGTATAACGTTATGTAGTGTTACGTTATTACGCTACATTGTATCACAATATAACGTATAACGTTATACGCTATTACTTAATAACGTATAACGTTATACGCTATTACTTAATAACGTATAACGTTATACGCTATTACTTAATAACGTATAACCTTATATGGTATTATATTATATAGTATATCGTTATATGGTATTATATTATAACGTATAACGATATATGGTATTATTTTATAACGTATAACGTTATATGGTATAATATTATAACGTATAACGCTATATGGTATTATTTTATAACGTATAACGTTATATGGTATTATTTCATAACGTATAACGTTACATAGTGTTACGTTATAACGTTATGTAGTGTTACGTTATAACGTAGAACGTTATATAATATTATTTTATAATGTATAACGTTATGTGGTGTTACGCTATAACGTATAACGTTATATAGTGTTACGTTATAACGTTATATTGTATTACGTTATTACGTATAACGTTATATGGTATTATTTTATAACGTATAACGTTGTGTTGTGTTACGTTATAATGTATAACGTTATATAGTGTAACGTTATATCGCTACACTGTATTACGTTATAACGTATAACGTTATACGGTATTACTTAATAACGTATAACGTTATATGGTATTATTTTATAACGTATAACGTTATGTAGTGTTACGTTATTACGCTACATTGTATTACAATATAACGTATAACGTTATACGCTATTACTTAATAACGTATAACGTTATACGCTATTACTTAATAACGTATAACCTTATATGGTATTATATTATAAAGTATATCGTTATATGGTATTATTTTATAACGAATAACGATATATGGTATTATTTCATAACGTATAACGTTATATAGTGTTACGTTATAACGTTATGTAGTGTTACGTTATAACGTAGAACGTTATACGGTATTACTTAATAACGTATAACGTTATATGGTATTATTTTATAACGTGTAACGTTATATAATATTATTTTATAACGTGTAACGTTATGTAGTGTTACGTTATAACGCATAACGTTATATAGTGTTACGTTATAACGTTATATTGTATTACGTTAGAACGTATAACGTTATACGGTATTACTTAATAACCTATAACGTTATATGGTATTATTTTATAGCGTATCACGTTATGTAGTGCTACGTTATAACGTATAACGATATACGTTATTATTTTATAATATATAACGTTGTATGGTATTATTTTATAACGTATAACGTTATGTGGTGTTATTTTATAACGTTTAACGTTGTATGGTATTATTTTATAACGTATAACGTTATGTAGTGTTACGTTATAACGTATAACGTTATATAGTGTTTCGTTATAACGTTGTATTGTATTACGTTAGAACATATAACGTTATACGGTATTATTTTATAACATATAACGTTATATGGTATTATTTTATAACTTATAACGTTATATAATATTATTTTATAACGTATAACGTTATGTAGTGTTACGTTATAAATTATAACGTTATGTGGTAACATGTTATTACGTATAACGTTATATAATATCATTTACAACGTATAAGGTTATATAGTGTAACGTTATAACACTACATTGTATTACGTTATAACGTATAACGTTATATATTATTATTATATAACGTATAACGTTATGTAGTGTTACGTTAAAACGAATAACGTTATATAGTCTTACGTTATAACGTTATATTGTATTACGTTATAACGTATAATGCTATACGTTATTATTTTATAACGTATAACGTTATATGGTATTATTTCATAACGTATAACGTTATATGGTGTTATTTTATAACGTATAACTTTATATAGTGTTACGTTATAACGCTACATTGTATTACAATATAACGTATAACGTTATACGCTATTACTTAATAACGTATAACGTTATACGCCATTACTTAATAACGTATAACTTTATATGGTATTATATTATAACGTATAACGTTATATGGTATTATTTTATAACGTATAACGATATATGGTGTTACGTTATAACGTATAACGTTATATAGTCTTACGTTATAACGTTATATTGTATTACGTTATAACGTATAACGCTATACGTTATTATTTTATAACGTTTAACGTTATATGGTATTATTTCATAACGTATAACGTTATAGGGTGTTATTTTATAACGTATAACGTTATATGGTATTATTTTATAACGTATAACGTTATGTAGTGTTACGTTATAACGTATAACGTTATATGGTGTTACTTTATAACGCTATATTGTTTACGTTATAACGTATAACGTTATACGTTACTATTTTATATCGTATAACGTTATACGGTATTATTTCATAACGTATAACGTTATATGGTGTTACTTTATAACGTTATATTGTATTACGGTATAATGTATAACGGTATACGTTATTATTTTGTAACGTACAACGTTATATGATTTTATTTTATAACGTATAACGTTATATGGTTTTATTTTATAACGTATAACGTTATATGGTATTATTTTATAACGTATAACATTATGTAGTGCTACGTTATAACGTATAACGTTATATAGTATAACGTTATAACGCTACATAGTATTACGTTATAACGTATAACGTTATACGGTATTACTTAATAACGTATAACATTGTATGGTATTATATTATAACGTATAACGTTATATGGTATTGTTTTATAACGTATAACGTTATATGATAATATTTCATAACGTATAACGTTATATAATATTATTTTATAACGTATACCGTTATGTAGTGTTACGTTATAACGTATAACGTTATATAGTGTTACGTTATAACGTTATATTATATTATGTTATAACGTAGAACGTTATACGGTATTATTTTATAACGTATAACGTTATATGGTATTATTTTGTAACGTATAACGTTATGTAGTGTTACGTTATAACGTATAACGTTATATGGTATTATTTTATAACGTATAACGTTATATGGTATTATTTTATAACGTATAACGTTATGTAGTGTTAGGTTATAACTTAAAACGTTATATAGTGTTTCAGTATAACGTTATATTGTATTACGTTAGAACGTATAACGTTATACGGTATTACTTAATAACCTATAACGGTATATGATATTATTTTATAACGTATAACGTTACATGGTATTATTTTATATCGTATATCGTTATATGGTTTTATTTCATAACGTATAACGTTATATAATATAATTTTACAAGGTGTAGCGTTATGTGGTGTTATGTTATAACGTATAACGTTATGTAGTGTTACGTTATAACGTTATATTGTATTACGTTATAACGTATAACGTTATATAGTGTTACGTTATAACGTTATATTATATTACGTTATAGCGTATAACGTTATACGGTATTATTTTATAACGTATAACGTTATATGGTATTATTTTATAACGTATAACGTTGTGTTGTGTTACGTTATAACGTATAACATTATATAGTGTTACGTTATAACGTTATATTGTATTACGTTAGAACGTATAACGTTATACGGTATTACTTAATAACCTATAACGTTATATGGTATTATTTTATAACGTATAACGTTATGTAGTGCTACGTTATAACGTATAACGTTATATGGTAGTATTTTATAACGCATAACGTTATATGGTATTATTTCATAACGTATAACGTCATATAGTGTTACGTTATAACGTTATGTAGTGTTACGTTATAACGTAGAACGTTATATAATATTATTTTATAAGGTATAACGTTATGTGGTGTTACGCTATAACGTATAACGTTATATAGTGTTACGTTATAACGTTATATTGTATTACGTTATAATGTATAACGTTATATGGTATTATTTTATAACGTATAACGTTGTGTTGTGTTACGTTATAACGTATAACGTTATATAGTGTAACGTTATAACGCTACACTGTAATACGTTATAACGTAT
The DNA here is from genome assembly GCA_037178635.1 of Bombus dahlbomii. Lineage (NCBI taxonomy): Eukaryota > Metazoa > Arthropoda > Insecta > Hymenoptera > Apidae > Bombus > Bombus dahlbomii. The sequence goes on from CM074102.1 coordinate 21,325,184, forward strand.
AACGTTATACGGTATTACTTAATAACGTATAACGTTATACGGTATTATTTTATAACGTATAACGTTATGTAGTGTTACGTTATTACGCTACATTGTATCACAATATAACGTATAACGTTATACGCTATTACTTAGTAACGTATAACCTAATATGGTATTATATTATAAAGTATATCGTTATATGGTATTATTTTATAACGTATAACGTTATATGGTATTATTTGAAAACGTATAACGTTATATGGTATTATTTTATAACGTATAACGTTGTGTTGTGTTACGTTATAACGTATAACGTTATATAGTGTAATGTTATAACGCTACATTGTATTACGTTATAACGTATAACGTTATACGGTATTACTTAATAACGTATAACGTTATATGGTATTATTTTATAACGTATAACGTTATATAATGTTACGTTATAACGTTATATTGTATTACGTTATAACGTATATCGCTATCGTTATTATTTTATAACGTATAACGTTATATGGTATTATTTTATAACGTATAACGTTATATAGTGTTACGTTATAACTTTATATGGTATTATATTATAACGTATAACGTTATATGGTATTATTTTATAACGTATAACGTTATATGGTATTATTTTATAACGTATAACGTTATGTAGTGTTAGGTTATATCTTAAAACGTTATATAGTGTTTCATTATAACGTTATATTGTATTACGTTATAACGTATAACGTTATACGTTATTATTTTATAATATATAACGTTGTATGGTATTATTTTATAACGTATAACGTTATGTGGTGTTATTTTATAACGTTTAACGTTGTATGGTATTATTTTATAACGTATAACGTTATGTAGTGTTACGTTATAACTTAAAACGTTATATAGTGTTTCATTATAACGTTATATTGTATTACGCTATAACGTCAAACGGTATACGTTATTATTTTATAACGTATAACGTTATATGGTATTATTTTATAACGTATAATGTTATATGGTTTCATTTTATAACGTATAACGTTATATGGTATTATTTTATAACGTATAACATTATGTAGTGCTACGTTATAACGTATAACGTTATATAGTATAACGTTATAACGCTACATAGTATTACGTTATAACGTATAACGTTATGTAGTGCTACGTTATAACGTATAACGTTAAACGGTATTACTTAATAACGTATAACGTTATATGGTATTATTTTATAACGTATGACGTTATATGGTATTATTTCATAACGTATAACCTTATATGGTATTATATTATAACGTATAACGTTATATGGTATTATTTTATAACGTATAACGTTATATGGTATTATTTCATAACGTATAACGTTACATAGTGTTACGTTATAACGTTATGTAGTGTTACGTTATAACGTAGAACGTTATATAATATTATTTTATAAGGTATAACGTTATGTGGTGTTACGCTATAACGTATAACGTTATATAGTGTTACGTTATAACGTTATATTGTATTACGTTATAACGTATAACGTTATATGGTATTATTTTATAACGTATAACGTTGTGTTGTGTTACGTTATAATGTATAACGTTATATAGTGTAACGCTATAACGCTACACTGTATTACGTTATAACGTATAACGTTATACGGTATTACTTAATAACGTATAACGTTATATGGTATTATTTTATAACGTATAACGTTATGTAGTGTTACGTTATTACGCTACATTGTATTACAATATAACGTATAACGTTATACGCTATTACTTAATAACGTATAACGTTATACGCTATTACTTAATAACGTATAACCTTATATGGTATTATATTATAAAGTATATCGTTATATGGTATTATTTTATAACGTATAACGATATATGGTATTATTTCATAACGTATAACGTTATGTAGTGTTACGTTATAACGTATAACGTTATATGGTGTTACGTTATAACGTTATATTGTATTCCGTTATAACGTATAACGATATACGGTATTACTTAATAACGTATAACGTTATATGGTATTATTTTATAACGTGTAACGTTATATAATATTATTTTATAACGTGTAACGTTATGTAGTGTTACGTTATAAGGCATAACGTTATATAGTGTTACGTTATAACGTTATATTGTATTACGTTAGAACGTATAACGTTATACGGTATTACTTAATAACCTATAACGTTATATGGTATTATTTTATAACGTATCACGTTATGTAGTGCTACGTTATAACGTATAACGTTATATGGTAGTATTTTATAACGTATAACGTTATATGGTATTATTTCATAACGTATAACGTTATATTGTGTTACGTTATAACGTTATATTGTATTACGTTATAACGTATAACATTAGACGTTATTATTTTATAACGTATAACGTTATATGGTATTATTTTATAACGTATAACGTTATATGGTATAATATTATAACGTATAACGTTATATGGTATTATTTTATAACGTATAACGTTATATGGTATTATTTCGTAACGTATAACGTTATATAGTGTTACGTTATAACGTTATGTAGTGTTACGTTATAACGTAGAACGTTATATAATATTATTTTATATGGTATAACGTTATGTGGTGTTACGCTATAACGTATAACGTTATATAGTGTTACGTTATAACGTTATATTGTATTACGTTATAACGTATAACGTTATACGGTATTACTTAATAACGTATAACGTTATACGGTATTACTTAATAACGTATAACGTTATACGGTATTACTTAATAACGTATAACGATATACGGTATTACTTAATAACGTATAACGTTATATGGTATTATTTTATAACGTATAACGTTATGTAGTGTTACGTTATTACGCTACATTGTATTACAATATAACGTATAACGTTATACGCTATTACTTAATAACGTATAACGTTATATGGTATTATATTATAAAGTATATCGTTATATGGTATTATTTTAGAACGTATAACGATATATGGTATTATTTCATAACGTATAACGTTATGTAATGTTACGTTATAACGTATAACGTTATATGGTGTTATGTTATAACGTTATATTGTATTACGATATAACGTATAACGTTATACGGTATTACTTAATAACGTATAACGTTATATGGTATTATTTTATAACGTGTAACGTTATATAATATTATTTTATAACGTGTAACGTTATGTAGTGTTACGTTATAACGTATAACGTTATATAGTGTTACGTTATAACGTTATATTGTATTACGTTAGAATGTATAACGTTATACGGTATTACTTAATAACCTATAACGTTATATGGTATTATTTTATAACGTATCACGTTATGTAGTGCTACGCTATAACGCATAACGTTATATGGTAGTATTTTATAACGTATAACGTTATATGGTATTATTTCATAACGTATAACGTTATATTGTGTTACGTTATAACGTTATATTGTATTACGTTATAACGTATAACATTAGACGTTATTATTTTATAACGTATAACGTTATATGGTATTATTTTATAACGTATAACGTTATATGGTATAATATTATAACGTATAACGTTATATAGTGTTACGTTATAACGTTATGTAGTGTTACGTTATAACGTAGAACGTTATATAATATTATTTTATAAGGTATAACGTTATGTGGTGTTACGCTATAACGTATAACGTTATATAGTGTTACGTTATAACGTTATATTGTATTACGTTATAACGTATAACGTTATATGGTATTATTTTATAATGTATAACGTTGTGTTGTGTTACGTTATAACGTATAACGTTATATAGTGTAACGTTATAACGCTACATTGTATTACGTTATAACGTATAACGTTATACGGTATTACTTAATAACGTATAACGTTATATGGCATTATTTTATAACGTATAACGTTATGTAGTGTTACGTTATAACGTATAACGTTATATAGTGTTACGTTATAACGTTATATTGTATTACGTTATAACGTATAACGTTATAGTGTTACGTTATAACGTTATATTATATTACGTTATAACGTATAACGTTATACGGTATTATTTTATAACGTATAACGTTATATGGTATTATTTTATAACGTATAACGTTGTGTTGTGTTACGTTATAACGTATAACGTTATATAGTGTAATGTTATAACGCTACATTGTATTACGTTATAACGTATAACGTTATACGGTATTACTTAATAACGTATAACGTTATATGGTATTATTTTATAACGTATAACGTTATATAATGTTACGTTATAACGTTATATTGTATTACGTTATAACGTATATCGCTATCATTATTATTTTATAACGTATAACGTTATATGGTATTATTTTATAACGTATAACGTTATATAGTGTTACGTTATAACTTTATATGGTATTATATTATAACGTATAACGTTATATGGTATTATTTTATAACGTATAACGTTATATGGTATTATTTTATAACGTATAACGTTATGTAGTGTTAGGTTATATCTTAAAACGTTATATAGTGTTTCATTATAACGTTATATTGTATTACGTTATAACGTATAACGTTATACGTTATTATTTTATAATATATAACGTTGTATGGTATTATTTTGTAACGTATAACGTTATGTGGTGTTATTTTATAACGTTTAACGTTGTATGGTATTATTTTATAACGTATAACGTTATGTAGTGTTACGTTATAACTTAAAACGTTATATAGTGTTTCATTATAACGTTATATTGTATTACGCTATAACGTCAAACGGTATACGTTATTATTTTATAACGTATAACGTTATATGGTATTATTTTATAACGTATAATGTTATATGGTTTCATTTTATAACGTATAACGTTATATGGTATTATTTTATAACGTATAACATTATGTAGTGCTACGTTATAACATATAACGTTATATAGTATAACGTTATAACGCTACATAGTATTACGTTATAACGTATAACGTTATGTAGTGCTACGTTATAACGTATAACGTTAAACGGTATTACTTAATAACGTATAACGTTATATGGTATTATTTCATAACGTATAACGTTATATTGTGTTACGTTATAACGTTATATTGTATTACGTTATAACGTATAACATTAGACGTTATTATTTTATAACGTATAACGTTATATGGTATTATTTTATAACGTATAACGTTATATGGTATAATATTATAACGTATAACGTTATATAGTGTTACGTTATAACGTTATGTAGTGTTACGTTATAACGTAGAACGTTATATAGTGTTACGTTATAACGTTATGTAGTGTTACGTTATAACGTAGAACGTTATATAATATTATTTTATAAGGTATAACGTTATGTGGTGTTACGCTATAACGTATAACGTTATATAGTGTTACGTTATAACGTTATATTGTATTACGTTATAACGTATAACGTTATATGGTATTATTTTATAATGTATAACGTTGTGTTGTGTTACGTTATAACGTATAACGTTATATAGTGTAACGTTATAACGCTACATTGTATTACGTTATAACGTATAACGTTATACGGTATTACTTAATAACGTATAAAGTTGTATAATATTATTTTATAACGTGTAACGTTATGTAGTGTTACGTTATAACGTATAACGTTATATAGTGTTACGTTATAACGTTATATTGTATTACGTTATAACATATAACGTTATATAGTGTTACGTTATAACGTTATATTATATTACGTTATAACGTATAACGTTATACGGTATTATTTTATAACGTATAACGTTATATGGTATTATTTTATAACGTATAACGTTGTGTTGTGTTACGTTATAACGTATAACGTTATATAGTGTAATGTTATAACGCTACATTGTATTACGTTATAACGTATAACGTTATACGGTATTACTTAATAACGTATAACGTTATATGGTATTATTTTATAACGTATAACGTTATGTAGTGTTACGTTATATAGTGTTACGTTATAACGTTATATTATATTACGTTATAACGTATAACGTTATACGATATTATTTTATAACGTATAACGTTATATGGTATTATTTTATAACGTATAACGATATATGGTATTATTTCATAACGTATAACGTTATGTAGTGTTACGTTATAACGTTATATTGTATTACGTTATAACGTATATCGCTATACGTTATTATTTTATAACGTATAACGTTATATGGTATTATTTTATAACGTATAACGTTATATAGTGTTACGTTATAACTTTATATGGTATTATATTATAACGTATAACGTTATATGGTATTATTTTATAACGTATAACGTTATATGGTATTATTTTATAACGTATAACGTTATGTAGTGGTAGGTTATAACTTAAAACGTTATATAGTGTTTCAGTATAACGTTATATTGTATTACGTTTGAACATATAACGTTATACGGTATTATTTTATAACGTATAACGTTATATGGTATTATTTTATAACTTATAACGTTATATAATATTATTTTATAACGTATAACGTTATGTAGTGTTAGGTTATAACTTAAAACGTTATATAGTGTTTCAGTATAACGTTATATTGTATTACGTTATAACGTATAACGTTATACGTTATTATTTTATAATATATAACGTTGTATGGTATTATTTTATAACGTATAACGTTATGTGGTGTTATTTTATAACGTTTAACGTTGTATGGTATTATTTTATAACGTATAACGTTATGTAGTGTTACGTTATAACGTATAACGTTATATAGTGTTTCGTTATATCGTTGTATTGTATTACGTTAGAACATATAACGTTATACGGTATTATTTTATAACGTATAACGTTATATGGTATTATTTTATAACTTATAACGTTATATAATATTATTTTATAACGTATAACGTTATGTAGTGTTACGTTATAAATTATAACGTTATGTGGTAACATGTTATTACGTATAACGTTATATAATATCATTTATAACGTATAAGGTTATATAGTGTAACGTTATAACACTACATTGTATTACGTTATAACGTATAACGTTATATATTATTATTATATAACGTATAACGTTATGTAGTGTTACGTTAAAACGAATAACGTTATATAGTCTTACGTTATAACGTTATATTGTATTACGTTATAACGTATAATGCTATACGTTATTATTTTATAACGTATAACGTTATATGGTATTATTTCATAACGTATAACGTTATATGGTGTTATTTTATAACGTATAACTTTATATAGTGTTACGTTATAACGCTACATTGTATTACAATATAACGTATAACGTTATACACTATTACTTAATAACGTATAACGTTATACGCTATTACTTAATAACGTATAACTTTATATGGTATTATATTATAACGTATAACGTTATATGGTATTATTTTATAACGTATAACGATATATGGTGTTACGTTATAACGTATAACGTTATGTAGTGTTACGTTATAACGTATAACGTTATATGGTGTTACTTTATAACGTTATATTGTATTACGTTATAACGTATAACGTTATACGTTATTATTTTATATCGTATAACGTTATACGCTATTACTTAATAACGTATAACGTTATACGCTATTACTTAATAACGTATAACTTTATATGGTATTATATTATAACGTATAACGTTATATGGTATTATTTTATAACGTATAACGATATATGGTGTTACGTTATAACGTATAACGTTATGTAGTGTTACGTTATAACGTATAACGTTATATGGTGTTACTTTATAACGTTATATTGTATTACGTTATAACGTATAACGTTATATGGTATTGTTTTATAACGTATAACGTTATATGATAATATTTCATAACGTATAACGTTATATAATAATATTTTATAAGGTATAACGTTATGTGGTGTTACGTTATAACGTATAACGTTATATAGTGTTACGTTATAACGTTATATTGTATTACCTTATAACGTATAACGTTATATGGTGTTACGTTATAACGTTATATTACATTACGTTATAACGTATAACGTTATACGGTATTATTTTATAACGTATAACGTTATATGGTATTATTTTATAACGTATAACGTTGTGTTGTGTTACGTTATAACGTGTAACGTTATATAGTGTAACGTTATAACGCTACATTGTATTACGTTATAACGTATAACGTTATAGGGTATTACTTAATAACATATAACGTTGTACGGTATTATTTTATAACGTGTAACGTTATATAATATTATTTTATAACGTATACCGTTATGTAGTGTTACGTTATAACGTATAACGTTATATAGTGTTACGTTATAACGTTATATTATATTACGTTATAACGCAGAACGTTATACGGTATTATTTTATAACGTATAACGTTATATGGTATTATTTTGTAACGTATAACGTTATGTAGTGTTACGTTATAACGTATAACGTTATATGGTATTATTTTATAACGTATAACGTTATATGGTATTATTTTATAACGTATAACGTTATGTAGTGTTAGGTTATAACTTAAAACGTTATATAGTGTTTCAGTATAACGTTATATTGTATTACGTTATAACGTATAACGTTATACGTTATTTTTTTATAATATATAACGTTGTATGGTATTATTTTATAACGTATAACGTTATGTGGTGTTATTTTATAACGTTTAACGTTGTATGGTATTATTTTATAACGTATAACGTTATGTAGTGTTACGTTATAACGTATAACGTTATATAGTGTTTCGTTATAACGTTGTATTGTATTACGTTAGAACATATAACGTTATACGGTATTATTTTATAACGTATGACGTTATATGGTATTATTTTATAACGTATAAAGTTATATAATATTATTTTATAACGTATAACGTTATGTAGTGTTACGTTATAAATTATAACGTTATGTGGTAACATGTTATTACGTATAACGTTATATAATATCATTTATAACGTATAAGGTTATATAGTGTAACGTTATAACACTACATTGTATTACGTTATAACGTATAACGTTATATATTATTATTATATAACGTATAACGTTATGTAGTGTTACGTTAAAACGAATAACGTTATATAGTCTTACGTTATAACGTTATATTGTATTACGTTATAACGTATAAAGCTATACGTTATTATTTTATAACGTATAACGTTATATGGTATTATTTCATAACGTATAACGTTATATGGTGTTATTTTATAACGTATAACGTTATATAGTGTTACGTTATAACGCTACATTGTATTACAATATAACGTATAACGTTATACGCTATTACTTAATAACGTATAACGTTATACGCTATTACTTAATAACGTATAACTTTATATGGTATTATATTATAACGTATAACGTTATATGGTATTATTTTATAACGTATAACGATATATGGTGTTACGTTACAACGTATAACATTATATAGTCTTACGTTATAACGTTATATTGTATTACGTTATAACGTATAACGCTATACGTTATTATTTTATAACGTATAACGTTATATGGTATTATTTTATAACGTATAACGTTATATAGTGTTACGTTATAACTTTATATGGTATTATATTATAACGTATAACGTTATATGGTATTATTTTATAACGTATAACGTCATATGGTATTATTTTATAACGTATAACGTTATATAGTGTTACGTTATAACTTTATATGGTATTATATTATAACGTATAACGTTATATGGTATTATTTTATAACGTATAACGTTATGTAGTGTTACGTTATTACGCTACATTGTATTACGTTATAACGTATAACGTTATACGGTATTACTTAATAACGTATAACGTTATATGGTATTATTTTATAACGTATAACGTTATGTAGTGTTACGTTATTACGCTACATTGTATTACAATATAACGTATAAAGTTATATAATATTATTTTATAACGTGTAACGTTATGTAGTGTTACGTTATAACTTTATATGGTATTATATTATAACGTATAACGTTATATGGTATTATTTTATAACGTATAACGATATATGGTATTATTTCATAACGTATAACGTTATGTAGTGTTACGTTATAACTTTATATGGTATTATATTATAACGTATAACGTTATATGGTATTATTTTATAACGTATAACGTCATATGGTATTATTTTATAACGTATAACGTTATATAATGTTACGTTATAACGTTATATTGTATTACGTTATAACGTATATCGCTATCGTTATTATTTTATAACGTATAACGTTATATGGTATTATTTTATAACGTATAACGTTATATAGTGTTACGTTATAACTTTATATGGTATTATATTATAACGTATAACGTTATATGGTATTATTTTATAACGTATAACGTTATATGGTATTATTTTATAACGTATAACGTTATGTAGTGTTAGGTTATATCTTAAAACGTTATATAGTGTTTCATTATAACGTTATATTGTATTACGTTATAACGTATAACGTTATACGTTATTATTTTATAATATATAACGTTGTATGGTATTATTTTATAACGTATAACGTTATGTGGTGTTATTTTATAACGTTTAACGTTGTATGGTATTATTTTATAACGTATAACGTTATGTAGTGTTACGTTATATCTTAAAACGTTATATAGTGTTTCATTATAACGTTATATTGTATTACGCTATAACGTCAAACGGTATACGTTATTATTTTATAACGTATAACGTTATATGGTATTATTTTATAACGTATAATGTTATATGGTTTCATTTTATAACGTATAACGTTATATGGTATTATTTTATAACGTATAACATTATGTAGTGCTACGTTATAACGTATAACGTTATATAGTATAACGTTATAACGCTACATAGTATTACGTTATAACGTATAACGTTATGTAGTGCTACGTTATAACGTATAACGTTAAACGGTATTACTTAATAACGTATAACGTTATATGGTATTATTTTATAACGTATGACGTTATATGGTATTATTTCATAACGTATAACCTTATATGGTATTATATTATAACGTATAACGTTATATGGTATTATTTTATAACGTATAACGTTATATGGTATTATTTCATAACGTATAACGTTACATAGTGTTACGTTATAACGTTATGTAGTGTTACGTTATAACGTAGAACGTTATATAATATTATTTTATAAGGTATAACGTTATGTGGTGTTACGCTATAACGTATAACGTTATATAGTGTTACGTTATAACGTTATATTGTATTACGTTATAACGTATAACGTTATATGGTATTATTTTATAACGTATAACGTTGTGTTGTGTTACGTTATAATGTATAACGTTATATAGTGTAACGCTATAACGCTACACTGTATTACGTTATAACGCATAACGTTATACGGTATTACTTAATAACGTATAACGTTATATGGTATTATTTTATAACGTATAACGTTATGTAGTGTTACGTTATTACGCTACATTGTATTACAATATAACGTATAACGTTATACGCTATTACTTAATAACGTATAACGTTATACGCTATTACTTAATAACGTATAACCTTATATGGTATTATATTATAAAGTATATCGTTATATGGTATTATTTTATAACGTATAACGATATATGGTATTATTTCATAACGTATAACGTTATGTAGTGTTACGTTATAACGTATAACGTTATATGGTGTTACGTTATAACGTTATATTGTATTCCGTTATAACGTATAACGATATACGGTATTACTTAATAACGTATAACGTTATATGGTATTATTTTATAACGTGTAACGTTATATAATATTATTTTATAACGTGTAACGTTATGTAGTGTTACGTTATAAGGCATAACGTTATATAGTGTTACGTTATAACGTTATATTGTATTACGTTAGAACGTATAACGTTATACGGTATTACTTAATAACCTATAACGTTATATGGTATTATTTTATAACGTATCACGTTATGTAGTGCTACGTTATAACGTATAACGTTATATGGTAGTATTTTATAACGTATAACGTTATATGGTATTATTTCATAACGTATAACGTTATATTGTGTTACGTTATAACGTTATATTGTATTACGTTATAACGTATAACATTAGACGTTATTATTTTATAACGTATAACGTTATATGGTATTATTTTATAACGTATAACGTTATATGGTATAATATTATAACGTATAACGTTATATGGTATTATTTTATAACGTATAACGTTATATGGTATTATTTCGTAACGTATAACGTTATATAGTGTTACGTTATAACGTTATGTAGTGTTACGTTATAACGTAGAACGTTATATAATATTATTTTATATGGTATAACGTTATGTGGTGTTACGCTATAACGTATAACGTTATATAGTGTTACGTTATAACGTTATATTGTATTACGTTATAACGTATAACGTTATACGGTATTACTTAATAACGTATAACGTTATACGGTATTACTTAATAACGTATAACGATATACGGTATTACTTAATAACGTATAACGTTATATGGTATTATTTTATAACGTATAACGTTATGTAGTGTTACGTTATTACGCTACATTGTATTACAATATAACGTATAACGTTATACGCTATTACTTAATAACGTATAACGTTATATGGTATTATATTATAAAGTATATCGTTATATGGTATTATTTTAGAACGTATAACGATATATGGTATTATTTCATAACGTATAACGTTATGTAATGTTACGTTATAACGTATAACGTTATATGGTGTTACGTTATAACGTATAACGATATACGGTATTACTTAATAACGTATAACGTTATATGGTATTATTTTATAACGTATAACGTTATGTAGTGTTACGTTATTACGCTACATTGTATTACAATATAACGTATAACGTTATACGGTATTACTTAATAACGTATAACGTTATATGGTATTATTTTATAACGTGTAACGTTATATAATATTATTTTATAACGTGTAACGTTATGTAGTGTTACGTTATAACGTATAACGTTATATAGTGTTACGTTATAACGTTATATTGTATTACGTTAGAATGTATAACGTTATACGGTATTACTTAATAACCTATAACGTTATATGGTATTATTTTATAACGTATCACGTTATGTAGTGCTACGCTATAACGCATAACGTTATATGGTAGTATTTTATAACGTATAACGTTATATGGTATTATTTCATAACGTATAACGTTATATTGTGTTACGTTATAACGTTATATTGTATTACGTTATAACGTATAACATTAGACGTTATTATTTTATAACGTATAACGTTATATGGTATTATTTTATAACGTATAACGTTATATGGTATAATATTATAACGTATAACGTTATATAGTGTTACGTTATAACGTTATGTAGTGTTACGTTATAACGTAGAACGTTATATAATATTATTTTATAAGGTATAACGTTATGTGGTGTTACGCTATAACGTATAACGTTATATAGTGTTACGTTATAACGTTATATTGTATTACGTTATAACGTATAACGTTATATGGTATTATTTTATAATGTATAACGTTGTGTTGTGTTACGTTATAACGTATAACGTTATATAGTGTAACGTTATAACGCTACATTGTATTACGTTATAACGTATAACGTTATACGGTATTACTTAATAACGTATAACGTTATATGGCATTATTTTATAACGTATAACGTTATGTAGTGTTACGTTATAACGTATAACGTTATATAGTGTTACGTTATAACGTTATATTGTATTACGTTATAACGTATAACGTTATAGTGTTACGTTATAACGTTATATTATATTACGTTATAACGTATAACGTTATACGGTATTATTTTATAACGTATAACGTTATATGGTATTATTTTATAACGTATAACGTTGTGTTGTGTTACGTTATAACGTATAACGTTATATAGTGTAATGTTATAACGCTACATTGTATTACGTTATAACGTATAACGTTATACGGTATTACTTAATAACGTATAACGTTATATGGTATTATTTTATAACGTATAACGTTATATAATGTTACGTTATAACGTTATATTGTATTACGTTATAACGTATATCGCTATCGTTATTATTTTATAACGTATAACGTTATATGGTATTATTTTATAACGTATAACGTTATATAGTGTTACGTTATAACTTTATATGGTATTATATTATAACGTATAACGTTATATGGTATTATTTTATAACGTATAACGTTATATGGTATTATTTTATAACGTATAACGTTATGTAGTGTTAGGTTATATCTTAAAACGTTATATAGTGTTTCATTATAACGTTATATTGTATTACGTTATAACGTATAACGTTATACGTTATTATTTTATAATATATAACGTTGTATGGTATTATTTTATAACGTATAACGTTATGTGGTGTTATTTTATAACGTTTAACGTTGTATGGTATTATTTTATAACGTATAACGTTATGTAGTGTTACGTTATAACTTAAAACGTTATATAGTGTTTCATTATAACGTTATATTGTATTACGCTATAACGTCAAACGGTATACGTTATTATTTTATAACGTATAACGTTATATGGTATTATTTTATAACGTATAATGTTATATGGTTTCATTTTATAACGTATAACGTTATATGGTATTATTTTATAACGTATAACATTATGTAGTGCTACGTTATAACATATAACGTTATATAGTATAACGTTATAACGCTACATAGTATTACGTTATAACGTATAACGTTATGTAGTGCTACGTTATAACGTATAACGTTAAACGGTATTACTTAATAACGTATAACGTTATATGGTATTATTTTATAACGTATGACGTTATATGGTATTATTTCATAACGTATAACCTTATATGGTATTATATTATAACGTATAACGTTATATGGTATTATTTTATAACGTATAACGTTATATGGTATTATTTCATAACGTATAACGTTACATAGTGTTACGTTATAACGTTATGTAGTGTTACGTTATAACGTAGAACGTTATATAATATTATTTTATAAGGTATAACGTTATGTGGTGTTACGCTATAACGTATAACGTTATATAGTGTTACGTTATAACGTTATATTGTATTACGTTATAACGTATAACGTTATATGGTATTATTTTATAACGTATAACGTTGTGTTGTGTTACGTTATAATGTATAACGTTATATAGTGTAACGCTATAACGCTACACTGTATTACGTTATAACGTATAACGTTATACGGTATTACTTAATAACGTATAACGTTATATGGTATTATTTTATAACGTATAACGTTATGTAGTGTTACGTTATTACGCTACATTGTATTACAATATAACGTATAACGTTATACGCTATTACTTAATAACGTATAACGTTATACGCTATTACTTAATAACGTATAACCTTATATGGTATTATATTATAAAGTATATCGTTATATGGTATTATTTTATAACGTATAACGATATATGGTATTATTTCATAACGTATAACGTTATGTAGTGTTACGTTATAACGTATAACGTTATATGGTTTTACGTTATAACGTTATATTGTATTACGTTATAACGTATAACGTTATACGGTATTACTTAATAACGTATAACGTTATATGGTATTATTTTATAACGTGTAACGTTATATAATATTATTTTATAACGTGTAACGTTATGTAGTGCTACGTTATAACGTATAACGTTATATAGTGTTACGTTATAACGTTATATTGTATTACGTTAGAACGTATAACGTTATACGGTATTACTTAATAACCTATAACATTATATGGTATTATTTTATAACGTATCACGTTATGTAGTGCTACGTTATAACGTATAACGTTATATGGTAGTATTTTATAACGTATAACGTTATATGGTATTATTTCATAACGTATAACGTTATATTGTGTTACGTTATAACGTTATATTGTATTACGTTATAACGTATAACATTAGACGTTATTATTTTATAACGTATAACGTTATATGGTATTATTTTATAACGTATAACGTTATATGGTATAATATTATAACGTATAACGTTATATAGTGTTACGTTATAACGTTATGTAGTGTTACGTTATAACGTAGAACGTTATATAGTGTTACGTTATAACGTTATGTAGTGTTACGTTATAACGTAGAACGTTATATAATATTATTTTATAAGGTATAACGTTATGTGGTGTTACGCTATAACGTATAACGTTATATAGTGTTACGTTATAACGTTATATTGTATTACGTTATAACGTATAACGTTATATGGTATTATTTTATAATGTATAACGTTGTGTTGTGTTACGTTATAACGTATAACGTTATATAGTGTAACGTTATAACGCTACATTGAATTACGTTATAACGTATAACGTCATACGGTATTACTTAATAACGTATAAAGTTGTATAATATTATTTTATAACGTGTAACGTTATGTAGTGTTACGTTATAACGTATAACGTTATATAGTGTTACGTTATAACGTTATATTGTATTACGTTATAACATATAACGTTATATAGTGTTACGTTATAACGTTATATTATATTACGTTATAACGTATAACGTTATACGGTATTATTTTATAACGTATAACGTTATATGGTATTATTTTATAACGTATAACGTTGTGTTGTGTTACGTTATAACGTATAACGTTATATAGTGTAATGTTATAACGCTACATTGTATTACGTTATAACGTATAACGTTATACGGTATTACTTAATAACGTATAACGTTATATGGTATTATTTTATAACGTATAACGTTATGTAGTGTTACGTTATATAGTGTTACGTTATAACGTTATATTATATTACGTTATAACGTATAACGTTATACGATATTATTTTATAACGTATAACGTTATATGGTATTATTTTATAACGTATAACGATATATGGTATTATTTCATAACGTATAACGTTATGTAGTGTTACGTTATAACGTTATATTGTATTACGTTATAACGTATATCGCTATACGTTATTATTTTATAACGTATAACGTTATATGGTATTATTTTATAACGTATAACGTTATATAGTGTTACGTTATAACTTTATATGGTATTATATTATAACGTATAACGTTATATGGTATTATTTTATAACGTATAACGTTATATGGTATTATTTTATAACGTATAACGTTATGTAGTGGTAGGTTATAACTTAAAACGTTATATAGTGTTTCAGTATAACGTTATATTGTATTACGTTTGAACATATAACGTTATACGGTATTATTTTATAACGTATAACGTTATATGGTATTATTTTATAACTTATAACGTTATATAATATTATTTTATAACGTATAACGTTATGTAGTGTTAGGTTATAACTTAAAACGTTATATAGTGTTTCAGTATAACGTTATATTGTATTACGTTATAACGTATAACGTTATACGTTATTATTTTATAATATATAACGTTGTATGGTATTATTTTATAACGTATAACGTTATGTGGTGTTATTTTATAACGTTTAACGTTGTATGGTATTATTTTATAACGTATAACGTTATGTAGTGTTACGTTATAACGTATAACGTTATATAGTGTTTCGTTATAACGTTGTATTGTATTACGTTAGAACATATAACGTTATACGGTATTATTTTATAACGTATAACGTTATATGGTATTATTTTATAACTTATAACGTTATATAATATTATTTTATAACGTATAACGTTATGTAGTGTTACGTTATAAATTATAACGTTATGTGGTAACATGTTATTACGTATAACGTTATATAATATCATTTATAACGTATAAGGTTATATAGTGTAACGTTATAACACTACATTGTATTACGTTATAACGTATAACGTTATATATTATTATTATATAACGTATAACGTTATGTAGTGTTACGTTAAAACGAATAACGTTATATAGTCTTACGTTATAACGTTATATTGTATTACGTTATAACGTATAATGCTATACGTTATTATTTTATAACGTATAACGTTATATGGTATTATTTCATAACGTATAACGTTATATGGTGTTATTTTATAACGTATAACTTTATATAGTGTTACGTTATAACGCTACATTGTATTACAATATAACGTATAACGTTATACGCTATTACTTAATAACGTATAACGTTATACGCTATTACTTAATAACGTATAACTTTATATGGTATTATATTATAACGTATAACGTTATATGGTATTATTTTATAACGTATAACGATATATGGTGTTACGTTATAACGTATAACGTTATGTAGTGTTACGTTATAACGTATAACGTTATATGGTGTTACTTTATAACGTTATATTGTATTACGTTATAACGTATAACGTTATACGTTATTATTTTATATCGTATAACGTTATACGGTATTATTTCATAACGTATAACGTTATATGGTGTTACTTTATAACGTTATATTGTATTACGTTATAATGTATAACGGTATACGTTATTATTTTGTAACGTACAACGTTATTAGATTTTATTTTATAACGTATAACGTTATATGGTTTTATTTTATAACGTATAACGTTATATGGTATTATTTTATAACGTATAACATTATGTAGTGCTACGTTATAACGTATAACGTTATATAGTATAACGTTATAACGCTACATAGTATTACGTTATAACGTATAACGTTATACGGTATTACTTAATAACGTATAACATTGTATGGTATTATATTATAACGTATAACGTTATATGGTATTGTTTTATAACGTATAACGTTATATGATAATATTTCATAACGTATAACGTTATATAATAATATTTTATAAGGTATAACGTTATGTGGTGTTACGTTATAACGTATAACGTTATATAGTGTTACGTTATAACGTTATATTGTATTACCTTATAACGTATAACGTTATATGGTGTTACGTTATAACGTTATATTACATTACGTTATAACGTATAACGTTATACGGTATTATTTTATAACGTATAACGTTATATGGTATTATTTTATAACGTATAACGTTGTGTTGTGTTACGTTATAACGTGTAACGTTATATAGTGTAACGTTATAACGCTACATTGTATTACGTTATAACGTATAACGTTATAGGGTATTACTTAATAACATATAACGTTGTACGGTATTATTTTATAACGTGTAACGTTATATAATATTATTTTATAACGTATACCGTTATGTAGTGTTACGTTATAACGTATAACGTTATATAGTGTTACGTTATAACGTTATATTATATTACGTTATAACGCAGAACGTTATACGGTATTATTTTATAACGTATAACGTTATATGGTATTATTTTGTAACGTATAACGTTATGTAGTGTTACGTTATAACGTATAACGTTATATGGTATTATTTTATAACGTATAACGTTATATGGTATTATTTTATAACGTATAACGTTATGTAGTGTTAGGTTATAACTTAAAACGTTATATAGTGTTTCAGTATAACGTTATATTGTATTACGTTATAACGTATAACGTTATACGTTATTTTTTTATAATATATAACGTTGTATGGTATTATTTTATAACGTATAACGTTATGTGGTGTTATTTTATAACGTTTAACGTTGTATGGTATTATTTTATAACGTATAACGTTATGTAGTGTTACGTTATAACGTATAACGTTATATAGTGTTTCGTTATAACGTTGTATTGTATTACGTTAGAACATATAACGTTATACGGTATTATTTTATAACGTATGACGTTATATGGTATTATTTTATAACGTATAAAGTTATATAATATTATTTTATAACGTATAACGTTATGTAGTGTTACGTTATAAATTATAACGTTATGTGGTAACATGTTATTACGTATAACGTTATATAATATCATTTATAACGTATAAGGTTATATAGTGTAACGTTATAACACTACATTGTATTACGTTATAACGTATAACGTTATATATTATTATTATATAACGTATAACGTTATGTAGTGTTACGTTAAAAC
Source organism: Bombus dahlbomii (assembly GCA_037178635.1). Lineage (NCBI taxonomy): Eukaryota > Metazoa > Arthropoda > Insecta > Hymenoptera > Apidae > Bombus > Bombus dahlbomii. The sequence goes on from CM074102.1 coordinate 21,345,032, forward strand.
GAATAACGTTATATAGTCTTACGTTATAACGTTATATTGTATTACGTTATAACGTATAAAGCTATACGTTATTATTTTATAACGTATAACGTTATATGGTATTATTTCATAACGTATAACGTTATATGGTGTTATTTTATAACGTATAACGTTATATAGTGTTACGTTATAACGCTACATTGTATTACAATATAACGTATAACGTTATACGCTATTACTTAATAACGTATAACGTTATACGCTATTACTTAATAACGTATAACTTTATATGGTATTATATTATAACGTATAACGTTATATGGTATTATTTTATAACGTATAACGATATATGGTGTTACGTTACAACGTATAACATTATATAGTCTTACGTTATAACGTTATATTGTATTACGTTATAACGTATAACGCTATACGTTATTATTTTATAACGTATAACGTTATATGGTATTATTTTATAACGTATAACGTTATATAGTGTTACGTTATAACTTTATATGGTATTATATTATAACGTATAACGTTATATGGTATTATTTTATAACGTATAACGTCATATGGTATTATTTTATAACGTATAACGTTATATAGTGTTACGTTATAACTTTATATGGTATTATATTATAACGTATAACGTTATATGGTATTATTTTATAACGTATAACGTTATGTAGTGTTACGTTATTACGCTACATTGTATTACGTTATAACGTATAACGTTATACGGTATTACTTAATAACGTATAACGTTATATGGTATTATTTTATAACGTATAACGTTATGTAGTGTTACGTTATTACGCTACATTGTATTACAATATAACGTATAAAGTTATATAATATTATTTTATAGCGTGTAACGTTATGTAGTGTTACGTTATAACGTTATATTGTATTACCTTATAACGTATAACGTTATACGATATTATTTTATAACGTATAACGTTATATGGTATTATTTTATAACGTATAACGATATATGGTATTATTTCATAACGTATAACGTTATGTAGTGTTACGTTATAACGTTATATTGTATTACGTTATAACGTATATCGCTATACGTTATTATTTTATAACGTATAACGTTATATGGTATTATTTTATAACGTATAACGTTATATAGTGTTACGTTATAACTTTATATGGTATTATATTATAACATATAACGTTATATGGTATTATTTTATAACGTATAACGTTATATGGTATTATTTTATAACGTATAACGTTATGTAGTGTTAGGTTATAACTTAAAACGTTATATAGTGTTTCATTATAACGTTATATTGTATTACGCTATAACGTATAACGTTATACGTTATTATTTTATAATATATAACGTTGTATGGTATTATTTTATAACGTATAACGTTATGTGGTGTTATTTTATAACGTTTAACGTTGTATGGTATTATTTTATAACGTATAACGTTATGTAGTGTTACTTTATAACGTATAACGTTATGTAGTGTTTCGTTATAACGTTGTATTGTATTACGTTAGAACATATAACGTTATACGGTATTATTTTATAACGTATAACGTTATATGGTATTATTTTATAACGTATAACGTTATATAATATTATTTTATAACGTATAACGTTATGTAGTGTTACGTTATAAATTATAACGTTATGTGGTAACATGTTATTACGTATAACGTTATATAATATCATTTATAACGTATAAGGTTATATAGTGTAACGTTATAACACTACATTGTATTACGTTATAACGTATAACGTTATATATTATTATTATATAACGTATAACGTTATGTAGTGTTACGTTAAAACGAATAACGTTATATAGTCTTACGTTATAACGTTATATTGTATTACGTTATAACGTATAACGCTATACGTTATTATTTTATAACGTATAACGATATATGGTGTTACGTTATAACGTATAACGTTATATAGTCTTACGTTATAACGTTATATTGTATTACGTTATAACGTATGACGCTATACGTTATTATTTTATAACGTATAACGTTATATGGTATTATTTCATAACGTATAACGTTATAGGGTGTTATTTTATAACGTATAACGTTATATGGTATTATTTTATAACGTATAACGTTATGTAGTGTTACGTTATAACGTATAACGTTATATGGTGTTACTTTATAACGTTATATTGTATTACGTTATAACGTACAACGTTATACGTTATTATTTTATATCGTATAACGTTATACGGTATTATTTCATAACGTATAACGTTATATGGTGTTACTTTATAACGTTATATTGTATTACGTTATAATGTATAACGGTATACGTTATTATTTTATAACGTACAACGTTATATGGTTTTATTTTATAACGTATAACGTTATATGGTTTTATTTTATAACGTATAACGTTATATGGTATTATTTTATAACGTATAACATTATGTAGTGCTACGTTATAACGTATAACGTTATATAGTATAACGTTATAACGCTACATAGTATTACGTTATAACGTATAACGTTATACGGTATTACTTAATAACGTATAACATTGTATGGTATTATATTACAACGTATAACGTTATATGGTATTGTTTTATAACGTATAACGTTATATGATAATATTTCATAACGTATAACGTTATATAATAATATTTTATAAGGTATAACGTTATGTGGTGTTACGTTATAACGTATAACGTTATATAGTGTTACGTTATAACGTTATATTGTATTACCTTATAACGTATAACGTTATATAGTGTTACGTTATAACGTTATATTACATTACGTTATAACGTATAACGTTATACGGTATTATTTTATAACGTATAACGTTATATGGTATTATTTTATAACGTATAACGTTGTGTTGTGTTACGTTATAACGTGTAACGTTATATAGTGTAACGTTATAACGCTACATTGTATTACGTTACAACGTATAACGTTATAGGGTATTACTTAATAACATATAACGTTGTACGGTATTATTTTATAACGTGTAACGTTATATAATATTATTTTATAACGTATACCGTTATGCAGTGTTACGTTATAACGTATAACGTTGTATAGTGTTACGTTATAACGTTATATTATATTACGTTATAACGTAGAATGTTATACGGTATTATTTTATAACGTATAACGTTATATGGTATTATTTTGTAACGTATAACGTTATGTAGTGTTACGTTATAACGTATAACGTTATATAGTGTTACGTTATAAAGTTATATTGTATTACATTAGAACGTATAACGTTGTACGGTATTATTTAATAACGTATAACGTTATATGGTATTATTTTATAACGTACATCGTTATGTATTGTTACGTTATAACGTATAACGTTATGTGGTGTTATTTTATAACGTTTAACGTTGTATGGTATTATTTTATAACGTATAACGTTATGTAGTGTTACGTTATAAATTATAACGTAATGTGGTAACATGTTATTACGTATAACGTTATATAATATCATTTATAACGTATAAGGTTATATAGTGTAACGTTATAACGCTACATTGTATTACGTTATAACGTATAACGTTATATATTATTATTATATAACGTATAACGTTATGTAGTGTTACGTTAAAACGAATAACGTTATATAGTCTTACGTTATAACGTTATATTGTATTACGTTATAACGTATAACGCTATACGTTATTATTTTATAACGTATAACGTTATATAGTGTTACGTTATAACGCTACATTGTATTACAATATAACGTATAACGTTATACGCTATTACTTAATAACGTATAACGTTATACGCTATTACTTAATAACGTATAACTTTATATGGTATTATATTATAACGTATAACGTTATATGGTATTATTTTATAACGTATAACGATATATGGTGTTACGTTATAACGTATAACGTTATATAGTCTTACGTTATAACGTTATATTGTATTACGTTATAACGTATAACGCTATACGTTATTATTTTATAACGTATAACGTTATATGGTATTATTTCATAACGTATAACGTTATAGGGTGTTATTTTATAACGTATAACGTTATATGGTATTATTTTATAACGTATAACGTTATGTAGTGTTACGTTATAACGTATAACGTTATATGGTGTTACTTTATAACGTTATATTGTATTACGTTATAACGTATAACGTTATACGTTATTATTTTATATCGTATAACGTTATACGGTATTATTTCATAACGTATAACGTTATATGGTGTTACTTTATAACGTTATATTGTATTACGTTATAATGTATAACGGTATACGTTATTATTTTATAACGTACAACGTTATATGGTTTTATTTTATAACGTATAACGTTATATGGTTTTATTTTATAACGTATAACGTTATATGGTATTATTTTATAACGTATAACATTATGTAGTGCTACGTTATAACGTATAACGTTATATAGTATAACGTTATAACGCTACATAGTATTACGTTATAATGTATAACGTTATACGGTATTACTTAATAACGTATAACATTGTATGGTATTATATTATAACGTATAACGTTATATGGTATTGTTTTATAACGTATAACGTTATATGATAATATTTCATAACGTATAACGTTATATAATAATATTTTATAAGGTATAACGTTATGTGGTGTTACGTTATAACGTATAACGTTATATAGTGTTACGTTATAACGTTATATTGTATTACCTTATAACGTATAACGTTATATAGTGTTACGTTATAACGTTATATTACATTATACGTTATAAGTATACGTTATAAGTATAAGTATTACGTTATAACGTATAACGTTATACGGTATTATTTTATAACGTATAACGTTATATGGTATTATTTTATAACGTATAACGATATATGGTGTTACGTTATAACGTATAACGTTATATAGTGTTACGTTATAACGTTATATTGTATTACGTTATAACGTATAACGCTATACGTTTTTATTTTATAACGTATAACGTTATATGGTGTTATTTTATAACGTATAACGTTATATGGTATTATTTTATAACGTATAACGTTATGTAGTGTTACGTTATAACGTATAACGTTATATGGTGTTACTTTATAACGTTATATTGTATTACGTTATAACGTATAACGTTATACGTTATTACTTTATATCGTATAACGTTATATGGTATTATTTCATAACGTATAACGTTATATGGTGTTATTTTATAACGTATAACGTTATATGGTATTACTTTATAACGTATAACGTTATGTAGTGTTACGTTATAACGTATAACGTTATATGGTGTTACTTTATAACGATATATTTTATTACGTTATAACGTATAACGTTATACGTTATTATTTTATATCGTATAACGTTATATGGTATTATTTTATAACGTATAACGTTATGTAGTGTTAGGTTATAACTTAAAACGTTATATAGTGTTTCATTATAACGTTATATTGTATTACGTTATAACGTCAAACGGTATGCGTTATTATTTTATAACGTATAACGTTATATGGTATTATTTTATAACGTATAATGTTATATGGTTTCATTTTATAACGTATAACGTTATATGGTATTATTTTATAACGTATAACATTATGTAGTGCTACGTTATAACGTATAACGTTATATAGTATAACGTTATAACGCGACATAGTATTACGTTATAACGTATAACGTTATACGGTATTACTTAATAACGTATAACATTGTATGGTATTGTATTATATCGTATAACGTTATATGGTATTGTTTTATAACGTATGACGTTATATGATAATATTTCATAACGTATAACGTTATATAATAATATTTTATAAGGTATAACGTTATGTGGTGTTACGTTATAACGTATAACGTTATATAGTGTTACGTTATAACGTTATATTGTATTACGTTATAACGTATAACGGCAAACGTTATTATTTTAGAACGTATAATGTTATATGGTATTATTGTATAACGTATAGCGTTATATGGTGTTATTTTATAACGTATAACGTTATATGGTATTACTTTATAACGTATAACGTTATGTAGTGCTACGTTATAACGTATAACGTTATACGGTATTACTTAATAACGTATAACGTTATATGGTATTATTTTATAACGTATAACGTTATATGGTATTATTTCATAACGGATAACGTTATATGGTATTATTTTATAACGTATAACGTTATATGGTATTATTTCATAACGTATAACGTTATATAGTGTTACGTTATAACGCTACATTGTATTACAATATAACTTATAACGTTATACGCTATTACTTAATAACGTATAACGTTATATGGTTTTATATTATAAAGTATATCGTTATATGGTATTATTTTATAACGTATAACGATATATGGTATTATTTCATAACGTATAACGTTATATAGTGTTACGTTATAACGTATAACGTTATATGGTGTTACGTTATAACGTTATATTGTATTACGTTATAACGTATAGCGTTATACGGTATTACTTAATAACGTATAACGTTATATGGTATTATTTTATAACGTGTAACGTTATATAATATTATTTTATAACGTGTAACGTTATGTAGTGTTACGCTATAACGTATAACGTTATATAGTGTTACGTTATAACGTTATATTGTATTACGTTAGAACGTATAACGTTATACGGTATTACTTAATAACCTATAACGGTATATGATATTATTTTATAACGTATAACGTTACATGGTATTATTTTATATCGTATATCGTTATATGGTTTTATTTCATAACGTATAACGTTATATAATATAATTTTACAAGGTGTAGCGTTATGTGGTGTTATGTTATAACGTATAACGTTATGTAGTGTTACGTTATAACGTTATATTGTATTACGTTATAACGTATAACGTTATACGGTATTACTTAATAACCTATAACGTTATATGGTATTATTTTATAACGTATAACGTTGTGTTGTGTTACGTTACAACGTATAACGTTATATAGTGTTACGTTATAACGTTATAATGTATTACGTTAGAACGTATAACGTTATACGGTATTACTTAATAACCTATAACGTTATATGGTATTATTTTATAACGTATAACGTTATGTAGTGCTACGTTATAACGTATAACGTTATATGGTAGTATTTTATAACGTATAACGTTATATGGTATTATTTCATAACGTATAACGTTATATAGTGTTACGTTATAACGTTATGTAGTGTTACGTTATAACGTAGAACGTTATATAATATTATTTTATAAGGTATAACGTTATGTGGTGTTACGCTATAACGTATAACGTTATATAGTGTTACGTTATAACGTTATATTGTATTACGTTATAACGTATAACGGCAAACGTTATTATTTTAGAACGTATAATGTTATATGGTATTATTGTATAACGTATAGCGTTATATGGTGTTATTTTATAACGTATAACGTTATATGGTATTACTTTATAACGTATAACGTTATGTAGTGCTACGTTATAACGTATAACGTTATACGGTATTACTTAATAACGTATAACGTTATATGGTATTATTTTATAACGTATAACGTTATATGGTATTATTTCATAACGGATAACGTTATATGGTATTATTTTATAACGTATAACGTTATATGGTATTATTTCATAACGTATAACGTTATATAGTGTTACGTTATAACGCTACATTGTATTACAATATAACTTATAACGTTATACGCTATTACTTAATAACGTATAACGTTATATGGTTTTATATTATAAAGTATATCGTTATATGGTATTATTTTATAACGTATAACGATATATGGTATTATTTCATAACGTATAACGTTATATAGTGTTACGTTATAACGTATAACGTTATATGGTGTTACGTTATAACGTTATATTGTATTACGTTATAACGTATAGCGTTATACGGTATTACTTAATAACGTATAACGTTATATGGTATTATTTTATAACGTGTAACGTTATATAATATTATTTTATAACGTGTAACGTTATGTAGTGTTACGCTATAACGTATAACGTTATATAGTGTTACGTTATAACGTTATATTGTATTACGTTAGAACGTATAACGTTATACGGTATTACTTAATAACCTATAACGGTATATGATATTATTTTATAACGTATAACGTTACATGGTATTATTTTATATCGTATATCGTTATATGGTTTTATTTCATAACGTATAACGTTATATAATATAATTTTACAAGGTGTAGCGTTATGTGGTGTTATGTTATAACGTATAACGTTATGTAGTGTTACGTTATAACGTTATATTGTATTACGTTATAACGTATAACGTTATACGGTATTACTTAATAACCTATAACGTTATATGGTATTATTTTATAACGTATAACGTTGTGTTGTGTTACGTTACAACGTATAACGTTATATAGTGTTACGTTATAACGTTATAATGTATTACGTTAGAACGTATAACGTTATACGGTATTACTTAATAACCTATAACGTTATATGGTATTATTTTATAACGTATAACGTTATGTAGTGCTACGTTATAACGTATAACGTTATATGGTAGTATTTTATAACGTATAACGTTATATGGTATTATTTCATAACGTATAACGTTATATAGTGTTACGTTATAACGTTATGTAGTGTTACGTTATAACGTAGAACGTTATATAATATTATTTTATAAGGTATAACGTTATGTGGTGTTACGCTATAACGTATAACGTTATATAGTGTTACGTTATAACGTTATATTGTATTACGTTATAATGTATAACGTTATATGGTATTATTTTATAACGTATAACGTTGTGTTGTGTTACGTTATAACGTATAACGTTATATAGTGTAACGTTATAACGCTACACTGTAATACGTTATAACGTATAACGTTATACGGTATTACTTAATAACGTATAACGTTATATGGTATTATTTTATAACGTATAACGTTATGTAGTGTTACGTTATTACGCTACATTGTATTACAATATAACGTATAACGTTATACGCTATTACTTAATAACGTATAACCTTATATGGTATTATATTATAAAGTATATCGTTATATGGTATTATTTTATAACGTATAACGATATATGGTATTATTTTATAACGTATAACGTTATATGGTATAATATTATAACGTATAACGTTATATGGTATTATTTTATAACGTATAACGTTATATGGTATTATTTCATAACGTATAACGTTACATAGTGTTACGTTATAACGTTATGTAGTGTTACGTTATAACGTAGAACGTTATATAATATTATTTTATAAGGTATAACGTTATGTGGTGTTACGCTATAACGTATAACGTTATATAGTGTTACGTTATAACGTTATATTGTATTACGTTATTACGTATAACGTTATATGGTATTATTTTATAACGTATAACGTTGTGTTGTGTTACGTTATAATGTATAACGTTATATAGTGTAACGTTATAACGCTACACTGTATTACGTTATAACGTATAACGTTATACGGTATTACTTAATAACGTATAACGTTATATGGTATTATTTTATAACGTATAACGTTATGTAGTGTTACGTTATTACGCTACATTGTATTACAATATAACGTATAACGTTATACGCTATTACTTAATAACGTATAACCTTATATGGTATTATATTATAAAGTATATCGTTATATGGTATTATTTTATAACGAATAACGATATATGGTATTATTTCATAACGTATAACGTTATGTGGTGTTACGTTATAACGTATAACGTTATATGGTGTTACGTTATAACGTTATATTGTATTACGTTATAACGTATAACGTTATACGGTATTACTTAATAACGTATAACGTTATATGGTATTATTTTATAACGTGTAACGTTATATAATATTATTTTATAACGTGTAACGTTATGTAGTGTTACGCTATAACGTATAACGTTATATAGTGTTACGTTATAGCGTTATATTGTATTACGTTAGAACGTATAACGTTATACGGTATTACTTAATAACCTATAACGTTATATGGTATTATTTTATAACGTATCACGTTATGTAGTGCTACGTTATAACGTATAACGTTATATGGTATTATTTTATAACGTATAACGTTATGTAGTGTTAGGTTATAACTTAAAACGTTATATAGTGTTTCATTATAACGTTATATTGTATTACGTTATAACGTCAAACGGTATGCGTTATTATTTTATAACGTATAACGTTATATGGTATTATTTTATAACGTATAATGTTATATGGTTTCATTTTATAACGTATAACGTTATATGGTATTATTTTATAACGTATAACATTATGTAGTGCTACGTTATAACGTATAACGTTATATAGTATAACGTTATAACGCTACATAGTATTACGTTATAACGTATAACGTTATACGGTATTACTTAATAACGTATAACATTGTATGGTATTATATTATATCGTATAACGTTATATGGTATTGTTTTATAACGTATGACGTTATATGATAATATTTCATAACGTATAACGTTATATAATAATATTTTATAAGGTATAACGTTATGTGGTGTTACGTTATAACGTATAACGTTATATAGTGTTACGTTATAACGTTATATTGTATTACGTTATAACGTATAACGGCAAACGTTATTATTTTAGAACGTATAATGTTATATGGTATTATTGTATAACGTATAGCGTTATATGGTGTTATTTTATAACGTATAACGTTATATGGTATTACTTTATAACGTATAACGTTATGTAGTGCTACGTTATAACGTATAACGTTATACGGTATTACTTAATAACGTATAACGTTATATGGTATTATTTTATAACGTATAACGTTATATGGTATTATTTCATAACGGATAACGTTATATGGTATTATTTTATAACGTATAACGTTATATGGTATTATTTCATAACGTATAACGTTATATAGTGTTACGTTATAACGCTACATTGTATTACAATATAACTTATAACGTTATACGCTATTACTTAATAACGTATAACGTTATATGGTTTTATATTATAAAGTATATCGTTATATGGTATTATTTTATAACGTATAACGATATATGGTATTATTTCATAACGTATAACGTTATATAGTGTTACGTTATAACGTATAACGTTATATGGTGTTACGTTATAACGTTATATTGTATTACGTTATAACGTATAGCGTTATACGGTATTACTTAATAACGTATAACGTTATATGGTATTATTTTATAACGTGTAACGTTATATAATATTATTTTATAACGTGTAACGTTATGTAGTGTTACACTATAACGTATAACGTTATATAGTGTTACGTTATAACGTTATATTGTATTACGTTAGAACGTATAACGTTATACGGTATTACTTAATAACCTATAACGTTATATGGTATTATTTTATAACGTATCACGTTATGTAGTGCTACGTTATAACGTATAACGTTATATGGTAGTATTTTATAACGTATAACGTTATATGGTATTATTGCATAACGTATAACGTTATATTGTGTTACGTTATAACGTTATATTGTATTACGTTATAACGTATAACATTAGACGTTATTATTTTATAACGTATAACGTTATATGGTATTATTTTATAACGTATAACGTTATATGGTATAGTATTATAACGTATAACGTTATATGGTATTATTTTATAACGTATAACGTTGTGTTGTGTTACGTTATAACGTATAACGTTATATAGTGTAATGTTATAACGCTACATTGTATTACGTTATAACGTATAACGTTATACGGTATTACTTAATAACGTATAACGTTATATGGTATTATTTTATAACGTATAACGTTATGTAGTGTTACGCTATAACGTTATATTGTATAACGTTATAACGTATAACGTTATATAGTGTTACGTTATAACGTTATATTATATTACGTTATAACGTATAACGTTATACGATATTATTTTATAACGTATAACGTTATATGGTATTATTTTATAACGTATAACGATATATGGTATTATTTCATAACGTATAACGTTATGTAGTGTTACGTTATAACGTTATATTGTATTACGTTATAACGTATATCGCTATACGTTATTATTTTATAACGTATAACGTTATATGGTATTATTTTATAACGTATAACGTTATATAGTGTTACGTTATAACTTTATATGGTATTATATTATAACGTATAACGTTATATGGTATTATTTTATAACGTATAACGTTATGTGGTGTTATTTTATAACGTTTAACGTTGTATGGTATTATTTTATAACGTATAACGTTATATGGTATTATTTTATAATGTATAACATTATGTAGTGCTACGTTATAACGTATAACGTTATATAGTATAACGTTATAACGCTACATAGTATTACGTTATAACGTATAATGTTATACGGTATTACTTAATAACGTATAACATTGTATGGTATTATATTATAACGTATAACGTTATATGGTATTGTTTTATAACGTATGACGTTATATGATAATATTTCATAACGTATAACGTTATATAATAATATTTTATAAGGTATAACGTTATGTGGTGTTACGTTATAACGTATAACGTTATATAGTGTTACGTTATAACGTTATATTGTATTACGTTATAACGTATAACGGCAAACGTTATTATTTTAGAACGTATAATGTTATATGGTATTATTGTATAACGTATAGCGTTATATGGTGTTATTTTATAACGTATAACGTTATATGGTATTACTTTATAACGTATAACGTTATGTAGTGCTACGTTATAACGTATAACGTTATACGGTATTACTTAATAACGTATAACGTTATATGGTATTATTTTATAACGTATAACGTTATATGGTATTATTTCATAACGGATAACGTTATATGGTATTATTTTATAACGTATAACGTTATATGGTATTATTTCATAACGTATAACGTTATATAGTGTTACGTTATAACGTTATATTGTATTACGTTATAACGTATAGCGTTATACGGTATTACTTAATAACGTATAACGTTATATGGTATTATTTTATAACGTGCAACGTTATATAATATTATTTTATAACGTGTAACGTTATGTAGTGTAACGCTATAACGTATAACGTTATATAGTGTTACGTTATAACGTTATATTGCACTACGTTAGAACGTATAACGTTATACGGTATTACTTAACAACCTATAACGGTATATGATATTATTTTATAACGTATAACGTTACATGGTATTATTTTATATCGTATATCGTTATATGGTTTTATTTCATAACGTATAACGTTATATAATATAATTTTACAAGGTGTAGCGTTATGTGGTGTTATGTTATAACGTATAACGTTATGTAGTGTTACGTTATAACGTTATATTGTATTACGTTAGAACGTATAACGTTATATAGTGTTACGTTATAACGTTATATTATATTACGTTATTACGTATAACGTTATACGGTATTATTTTATAACGTATAACGTTATATGGTATTATTTTATAACGTATAACGTTGTGTTGTGTTACGTTATAACGTATAACATTATATAGTGTTACGTTATAACGTTATATTGTATTACGTTAGAACGTATAACGTTATACGGTATTACTTAATAACCTATAACGTTATATGGTATTATTTTATAACGTATAACGTTATGTAGTGCTACGTTATAACGTATAACGTTATATGGTAGTATTTTATAACGCATAACGTTATATGGTATTATTTCATAACGTATAACGTCATATAGTGTTACGTTATAACGTTATGTAGTGTTACGTTATAACGTAGAACGTTATATAATATTATTTTATAAGGTATAACGTTATGTGGTGTTACGCTATAACGTATAACGTTATATAGTGTTACGTTATAACGTTATATTGTATTACGTTATAATGTATAACGTTATATGGTATTATTTTATAACGTATAACGTTGTGTTGTGTTACGTTATAACGTATAACGTTATATAGTGTAACGTTATAACGCTACACTGTAATACGTTATAACGTATAACGTTATACGGTATTACTTAATATCGTATAACGTTATATGGTATTATTTTATAACGTATAACGTTATGTAGTGTTACGTTATTACGCTACATTGTATTACAATATAACGTATAACGTTATAAGCTATTACTTAATAACGTATAACGTTATACGCTATTACTTAATAACGTATAACGTTATACGCTATTACTTAATAACGTATAACCTTATATGGTATTATATTATAAAGTATATCGTTATATGGTATTATTTTATAACGTATAACGATATATGGTATTATTTTATAACGTATAACGTTATATGGTATAATATTATAACGTATAACGTTATATGGTATTATTTTATAACGTATAACGTTATATGGTATTATTTCATAACGTATAACGTTACATAGTGTTACGTTATAACGTTATGTAGTGTTACGTTATAACGTAGAACGTTATATAATATTATTTTATAATGTATAACGTTATGTGGTGTTACGCTATAACGTATAACGTTATATAGTGTTACGTTATAACGTTATATTGTATTAAGTTATTACGTATAACGTTATATGGTATTATTTTATAACGTATAACGTTGTGTTGTATTACGTTATAATGTATAACGTTATATAGTGTAACGTTATAACGCTACACTGTATTACGTTATAACGTATAACGTTATACGGTATTACTTAATAACGTATAACGTTATATGGTATTATTTTATAACGTATAACGTTATGTAGTGTTACGTTATTACGCTACATTGTATTACAATATAACGTATAACGTTATACGCTATTACTTAATAACGTATAACGTTATACGCTATTACTTAATAACGTATAACCTTATATGGTATTATATTATAAAGTATATCGTTATATGGTATTATTTTATAACGAATAACGATATATGGTATTATTTCATAACGTATAACGTTATGTAGTGTTACGTTATAACGTATAACGTTATATGGTGTTACGTTATAACGTTATATTGTATTACGTTATAACGTATATCGTTATACGGTATTACTTAATAACGTATAACGTTATATGGTATTATTTTATAACGTGTAACGTTATATAATATTATTTTATAACGTGTAACGTTATGTAGTGTTACGTTATAACGCATAACGTTATATAGTGTTACGTTATAACGTTATATTGTATTACGTTAGAACGTATAACGTTATACGGTATTACTTAATAACCTATAACGTTATATGGTATTATTTTATAACGTATCACGTTATGTAGTGCTACGTTATAACGTATAACGTTATATGGTAGTATTTTATAACGTATAACGTTATATGGTATTATTTCATAACGTATAACGTTATATTGTGTTACGTTATAACGTTATATTGTATTACGTTATAACGTATAACATTAGACGTTATTATTTTATAACGTATAACGTTATATGGTATTATTTTATAACGTATAACGTTATATGGTATAATATTATAACGTATAACGTTATATGGTATTATTTTATAACGTATAACGTTATATGGTATTATTTCGTAACGTATAACGTTATATAGTGTTACGTTATAACGTTATGTAGTGTTACGTTATAACGTAGAACGTTATATAATATTATTTTATATGGTATAACGTTATGTGGTGTTACGCTATAACGTATAACGTTATATAGTGTTACGTTATAACGTTATATTGTATTACGTTATAACGTATAACGTTATATGGTATTATTTTATAACGTATAACGTTGTGCTGTGTTACGTTATAACGTATAACGTTATATAGTGTAACGTTATAACGCTACACTGTATTACGTTATAACGTATAACGTTATACGGTATTACTTAATAACGTATAACGTTATACGGTATTACTTAACAACGTATAACGATATACGGTATTACTTAATAACGTATAACGTTATATGGTATTATTTTATAACGTATAACGTTATGTAGTGTTACGTTATTACGCTACATTGTATTACAATATAACGTATAACGTTATACGCTATTACTTAATAACGTATAACGTTATATGGTATTATATTATAAAGTATATCGTTATATGGTATTATTTTAGAACGTATAACGATATATGGTATTATTTCATAACGTATAACGTTATGTAATGTTACGTTATAACGTATAACGTTATATAGTGTTACGTTATAACGTTATATTGTATTACGTTAGAATGTATAACGTTATACGGTATTACTTAATAACCTATAACGTTATATGGTATTATTTTATAACGTATCACGTTATGTAGTGCTACGCTATAACGCATAACGTTATATGGTAGTATTTTATAACGTATAACGTTATCTGGTATTATTTCATAACGTATAACGTTATATTGTGTTACGTTATAACGTTATATTGTATTACGTTATAACGTATAACATTAGACGTTATTATTTTATAACGTATAACGTTATATGGTATTATTTTATAACGTATAACGTTATATGGTATAATATTATAACGTATAACGTTATATAGTGTTACGTTATAACGTTATGTAGTGTTACGTTATAACGTAGAACGTTATATAATATTATTTTATAAGGTATAACGTTATGTGGTGTTACGCTATAACGTATAACGTTATATAGTGTTACGTTATAACGTTATATTGTATTACGTTATAACGTATAACGTTATATGGTATTATTTTATAATGTATAACGTTGTGTTGTGTTACGTTATAACGTATAACGTTATATAGTGTAACGTTATAACGCTACATTGTATTACGTTATAACGTATAACGTTATACGGTATTACTTAATAACGTATAACGTTATATGTTATTATTTTATAACGTATAACGTTATGTAGTGCTACGTTATAACGTATAACGTTATACGGTATTACTTAATAACGTATAACGTTATATGGTATTATTTTATAACGTATAACGTTATATGGTATTATTTCATAACGGATAACGTTATATGGTATTATTTTATAACGTATAACGTTATATGGTATTATTTCATAACGTATAACGTTATATAGTGTTACGTTATAACGTTATATTGTATTACGTTATAACGTATTGCGTTATACGGTATTACTTAATAACGTATAACGTTATATGGTATTATTTTATAACGTGCAACGTTATATAATATTATTTTATAACGTGTAACGTTATGTAGTGTAACGCTATAACGTATAACGTTATATAGTGTTACGTTATAACGTTATATTGCATTACGTTAGAACGTATAACGTTATACGGTATTACTTAACAACCTATAACGGTATATGATATTATTTTATAACGTATAACGTTACATGGTATTATTTTATATCGTATATCGTTATATGGTTTTATTTCATAACGTATAACGTTATATAATATAATTTTACAAGGTGTAGCGTTATGTGGTGTTATGTTATAACGTATAACGTTATGTAGTGTTACGTTATAACGTTATATTGTATTACGTTATAACGTATAACGTTATATAGTGTTACGTTATAACGTTATATTATATTACGATATTACGTATAACGTTATACGGTATTATTTTATAACGTATAACGTTATATGGTATTATTTTATAACGTATAACGTTGTGTTGTGTTACGTTATAACGTATAACATTATATAGTGTTACGTTATAACGTTATATTGTATTACGTTAGAACGTATAACGTTATACGGTATTACTTAATAACCTATAACGTTATACGCTATTACTTAATAACGTATAACGTTATACGCTATTACTTAATAACGTATAACCTTATATGGTATTATATTATAAAGTATATCGTTATATGGTATTATTTTATAACGTATAACGATATATGGTATTATTTTATAACGTATAACGTTATATGGTATAATATTATAACGTATAACGTTATATGGTATTATTTTATAACGTATAACGTTATATGGTATTATTTCATAACGTATAACGTTACATAGTGTTACGTTATAACGTTATGTAGTGTTACGTTATAACGTAGAACGTTATATAATATTATTTTATAATGTATAACGTTATGTGGTGTTACGCTATAACGTATAACGTTATATAGTGTTACGTTATAACGTTATATTGTATTACGTTATTACGTATAACGTTATATGGTATTATTTTATAACGTATAACGTTGTGTTGTGTTACGTTATAATGTATAACGTTATATAGTGTAACGTTATAACGCTACACTGTATTACGTTATAACGTATAACGTTATACGGTATTACTTAATAACGTATAACGTTATATGGTATTATTTTATAACGTATAACGTTATGTAGTGTTACGTTATTACGCTACATTGTATTACAATATAACGTATAACGTTATACGCTATTACTTAATAACGTATAACGTTATACGCTATTACTTAATAACGTATAACCTTATATGGTATTATATTATAAAGTATATCGTTATATGGTATTATTTTATAACGAATAACGATATATGGTATTATTTCATAACGTATAACGTTATGTAGTGTTACGTTATAACGTATAACGTTATATGGTGTTACGTTATAACGTTATATTGTATTACGTTATAACGTATAACGTTATACGGTATTACTTAATAACGTATAACGTTATATGGTATTATTTTATAACGTGTAACGTTATATAATATTATTTTATAACGTGTAACGTTATGTAGTGTTACGTTATAACGCATAACGTTATATAGTGTTACGTTATAACGTTATATTGTATTACGTTAGAACGTATAACGTTATACGGTATTACTTAATAACCTATAACGTTATATGGTATTATTTTATAACGTATCACGTTATGTAGTGCTACGTTATAACGTATAACGTTATATGGTAGTATTTTATAACGTATAACGTTATATGGTATTATTTCATAACGTATAACGTTATATTGTGTTACGTTATAACGTTATATTGTATTACGTTATAACGTATAACATTAGACGTTATTATTTTATAACGTATAACGTTATATGGTATTATTTTATAACGTATAACGTTATATGGTATAATATTATAACGTATAACGTTATATGGTATTATTTTATATCGTATAACGTTATATGGTATTATTTCGTAACGTATAACGTTATATAGTGTTACGTTATAACGTTATGTAGTGTTACGTTATAACGTAGAACGTTATATAATATTATTTTATATGGTATAACGTTATGTGGTGTTACGCTATAACGTATAACGTTATATAGTGTTACGTTATAACGTTATATTTTATTACGTTATAACGTATAACGTTATATGGTATTATTTTATAACGTATAACGTTGTGCTGTGTTACGTTATAACGTATAACGTTATATAGTGTAACGTTATAACGCTTCACTGTATTACGTTATAACGTATAACGTTATACGGTATTACTTAATAACGTATAACGTTATACGGTATTACTTAATAACGTATAACGATATACGGTATTACTTAATAACGTATAACGTTATATGGTATTATTTTATAACGTATAACGTTATGTAGTGTTACGTTATTACGCTACATTGTATTACAATATAACGTATAACGTTATACGCTATTACTTAATAACGTATAACGTTATATGGTATTATATTGTAAAGTATATCGTTATATGGTATTATTTTAGAACGTATAACGATATATGGTATTATTTCATAACGTATAACGTTATGTAATGTTACGTTATAACGTATAACGTTATATAGTGTTACGTTATAACGTTATATTGTATTACGTTAGAATGTATAACGTTATACGGTATTACTTAATAACCTATAACGTTATATGGTATTATTTTATAACGTATCACGTTATGTAGTGCTACGCTATAACGCATAACGTTATATGGTAGTATTTTATAACGTATAACGTTATCTGGTATTATTTCATAACGTATAACGTTATATTGTGTTACGTTATAACGTTATATTGTATTACGTTATAACGTATAACATTAGACGTTATTATTTTATAACGTATAACGTTATATGGTATTATTTTATAACGTATAACGTTATATGGTATAATATTATAACGTATAACGTTATATAGTGTTACGTTATAACGTTATGTAGTGTTACGTTATAACGTAGAACGTTATATAATATTATTTTATAAGGTATAACGTTATGTGGTGTTACGCTATAACGTATAACGTTATATAGTGTTACGTTATAACGTTATATTGTATTACGTTATAACGTATAACGTTATATGGTATTATTTTATAATGTATAACGTTGTGTTGTGTTACGTTATAACGTATAACGTTATATAGTGTAACGTTATAACGCTACATTGTATTACGTTATAACGTATAACGTTATACGGTATTACTTAATAACGTATAACGTTATATGTTATTATTTTATAACGTATAACGTTATGTAGTGTTACGTTATAACGTATAACGTTATATAGTGTTACGTTATAACGTTATATTGTATTACGTTATAACGTATAACGTTATATAGTGTTACGTTATAACGTTATATTGTATTACGTTATAACGTATAGCGTTATACGGTATTACTTAATAACGTATAACGTTATATGGTATTATTTTATAACGTGCAACGTTATATAATATTATTTTATAACGTGTAACGTTATGTAGTGTAACGCTATAACGTATAACGTTATATAGTGTTACGTTATAACGTTATATTGCATTACGTTAGAACGTATAACGTTATACGGTATTACTTAACAACCTATAACGGTATATGATATTATTTTATAACGTATAACGTTACATGGTATTATTTTATATCGTATATCGTTATATGGTTTTATTTCATAACGTATAACGTTATATAATATAATTTTACAAGGTGTAGCGTTATGTGGTGTTATGTTATAACGTATAACGTTATGTAGTGTTACGTTATAACGTTATATTGTATTACGTTATAACGTATAACGTTATATAGTGTTACGTTATAACGTTATATTATATTACGATATTACGTATAACGTTATACGGTATTATTTTATAACGTATAACGTTATATGGTATTATTTTATAACGTATAACGTTGTGTTGTGTTACGTTATAACGTATAACATTATATAGTGTTACGTTATAACGTTATATTGTATTACGTTAGAACGTATAACGTTATACGGTATTACTTAATAACCTATAACGTTATACGCTATTACTTAATAACGTATAACGTTATACGCTATTACTTAATAACGTATAACCTTATATGGTATTATATTATAAAGTATATCGTTATATGGCATTATTTTATAACGTATAACGATATATGGTATTATTTTATAACGTATAACGTTATATGGTATAATATTATAACGTATAACGTTATATGGTATTATTTTATAACGTATAACGTTATATGGTATTATTTCATAACGTATAACGTTACATAGTGTTACGTTATAACGTTATGTAGTATTACGTTATAACGTAGAACGTTATATAATATTATTTTATAATGTATAACGTTATGTGGTGTTACGCTATAACGTATAACGTTATATAGTGTTACGTTATAACGTTATATTGTATTACGTTATTACGTATAACGTTATATGGTATTATTTTATAACGTATAACGTTGTGTTGTGTTACGTTATAATGTATAACGTTATATAGTGTAACGTTATAACGCTACACTGTATTACGTTATAACGTATAACGTTATACGGTATTACTTAATAACGTATAACGTTATATGGTATTATTTTATAACGTATAACGTTATGTAGTGTTACGTTATTACGCTACATTGTATTACAATATAACGTATAACGTTATACGCTATTACTTAATAACGTATAACGTTATACGCTATTACTTAATAACGTATAACCTTATATGGTATTATATTATAAAGTATATCGTTATATGGTATTATTTTATAACGAATAACGATATATGGTATTATTTCATAACGTATAACGTTATGTAGTGTTACGTTATAACGTATAACGTTATATGGTGTTACGTTATAACGTTATATTGTATTACGTTATAACGTATAACGTTATACGGTATTACTTAATAACGTATAACGTTATATGGTATTATTTTATAACGTGTAACGTTATATAATATTATTTTATAACGTGTAACGTTATGTAGTGTTACGTTATAACGCATAACGTTATATAGTGTTACGTTATAACGTTATATTGTATTACGTTAGAACGTATAACGTTATACGGTATTACTTAATAACCTATAACGTTATATTGTGTTACGTTATAACGTTATATTGTATTACGTTATAACGTATAACAATAGACGTTATTATTTTATAACGTATAACGTTATATGGTATTATTTTATAACGTATAACGTTATATGGTATAATATTATAACGTATAACGTTATATGGTATTATTTTATATCGTATAACGTTATATGGTATTATTTCGTAACGTATAACGTTATATAGTGTTACGTTATAACGTTATGTAGTGTTACGTTATAACGTAGAACGTTATATAATATTATTTTATATGGTATAACGTTATGTGGTGTTACGCTATAACGTATAACGTTATATAGTGTTACGTTATAACGTTATATTTTATTACGTTATAACGTATAACGTTATATGGTATTATTTTATAACGTATAACGTTGTGCTGTGTTACGTTATAACGTATAACGTTATATAGTGTAACGTTATAACGCTACATTGTATTACGTTATAACGTATAACGTTATACGGTATTACTTAATAACGTATAACGTTATACGGTATTACTTAATAACGTATAACGATATACGGTATTACTTAATAACGTATAACGTTATATGGTATTATTTTATAACGTATAACGTTATGTAGTGTTACGTTATTACGCTACATTGTATTACAATATAACGTATAACGTTATACGCTATTACTTAATAACGTATAACGTTATATGGTATTATATTATAAAGTATATCGTTATATGGTATTATTTTAGAACGTATAACGATATATGGTATTATTTCATAACGTATAACGTTATGTAATGTTACGTTATAACGTATAACGTTATATAGTGTTACGTTATAACGTTATATTGTATTACGTTAGAATGTATAACGTTATACGGTATTACTTAATAACCTATAACGTTATATGGTATTATTTTATAACGTATCACGTTATGTAGTGCTACGCTATAACGCATAACGTTATATGGTAGTATTTTATAACGTATAACGTTATCTGGTATTATTTCATAACGTATAACGTTATATTGTGTTACGTTATAACGTTATATTGTATTACGTTATAACGTATAACATTAGACGTTATTATTTTATAACGTATAACGTTATATGGTATTATTTTATAACGTATAACGTTATATGGTATAATATTATAACGTATAACGTTATATAGTGTTACGTTATAACGTTATGTAGTGTTACGTTATAACGTAGAACGTTATATAATATTATTTTATAAGGTATAACGTTATGTGGTGTTACGCTATAACGTATAACGTTATATAGTGTTACGTTATAACGTTATATTGTATTACGTTATAACGTATAACGTTATATGGTATTATTTTATAATGTATAACGTTGTGTTGTGTTACGTTATAACGTATAACGTTATATAGTGTAACGTTATAACGCTACATTGTATTACGTTATAACGTATAACGTTATACGGTATTACGTAATAACGTATAACGTTATATGTTATTATTTTATAACGTATAACGTTATGTAGTGTTACGTTATAACGTATAACGTTATATAGTGTTACGTTATAACGTTATATTGTATTACGTTATAACGTATAACGTTATATAGTGTTACGTTATAACGTTATATTATATTACGTTATAACGTATAACGTTATACGGTATTATTTTATAACGTATAACGTTATATGGTATTATTTTATAACGTATAACGTTATATTGTATTACGTTATAACGTATATCGCTATCGTTATTATTTTATAACGTATAACGTTATATGGTATTATTTTATAACGTATAACGTTATATAGTGTTACGTTATAACTTTATATGGTATTATATTATAACGTATAACGTTATATGGTATTATTTTATAACGTATAACGTTATATGGTATTATTTTATAACGTATAACGTTATGTAGTGTTAGGTTATATCTTAAAACGTTATATAGTGTTTCATTATAACGTTATATTGTATTACGTTATAACGTATAACGTTATACGTTATTATTTTATAATATATAACGTTGTATGGTATTATTTTATAACGTATAACGTTATGTGGTGTTATTTTATAACGTTTAACGTTGTATGGTATTATTTTATAACGTATAACGTTATGTAGTGTTACGTTATAACTTAAAACGTTATATAGTGTTTCATTATAACGTTATATTGTATTACGCTATAACGTCAAACGGTATACGTTATTATTTTATAACGTATAACGTTATATGGTATTATTTTATAACGTATAATGTTATATGGTTTCATTTTATAACGTATAACGTTATATGGTATTATTTTATAACGTATAACATTATGTAGTGCTACGTTATAACGTATAACGTTATATAGTATAACGTTATAACGCTACATAGTATTACGTTATAACGTATAATGTTATACGGTATTACTTAATAACGTATAACATTGTATGGTATTATATTATAACGTATAACGTTATATGGTATTGTTTTATAACGTATGACGTTATATGATAATATTTCATAACGTATAACGTTATATAATAATATTTTATAAGGTATAACGTTATGTGGTGTTACGTTATAACGTATAACGTTATATAGTGTTACGTTATAACGTTATATTGTATTACGTTATAACGTATAACGGCAAACGTTATTATTTTAGAACGTATAATGTTATATGGTATTATTGTATAACGTATAGCGTTATATGGTGTTATTTTATAACGTATAACGTTATATGGTATTACATTATAACGTATAACGTTATGTAGTGCTACGTTATAACGTATAACGTTATACGGTATTACTTAATAACGTATAACGTTATATGGTTTTATTTTATAACGTATGACGTTATATGGTATTATTTCATAACGTATAACCTTATATGGTATTATATTATAACGTATAACTTTATATGGTATTATTTTATAACGTATAACGTTATATGGTATTATTTCATAACGTATAACGTTACATAGTGTTACGTTATAACGTTATGTAGTGTTACGTTATAACGTAGAACGTTATATAATATTATTTTATAAGGTATAACGTTCTGTGGTGTTACGCTATAACGTATAACGTTATATAGTGTTACGTTATAACGTTATATTGTATTACGTTATAACGTATAACGTTATATGGTATTATTTTATAACGTATAACGTTGTGTTGTGTTACGTTATAATGTATAACGTTATATAGTGTAACGCTATAACGCTACACTGTATTACGTTATAACGTATAACGTTATACGGTATTACTTAATAACGTATAACGTTATATGGTATTATTTTATAACGTATAACGTTATGTAGTGTTACGTTATTACGCTACATTGTATTACAATATAACGTATAACGTTATACGCTATTACTTAGTAACGTATAACGTTATACGCTATTACTTAATAACGTATAACCTTATATGGTATTATATTATAAAGTATATCGATATATGGTATTATTTTATAACGTGTAACCTTATATAATATTATTTTATAACGTGTAACGTTATGTAGTGCTACGTTATAACGTATAACGTTATATAGTGTTACGTTATAACGTTATATTGTATTACGTTAGAACGTATAACGTTATACGGTATTACTTAATAACCTATAACATTATATGGTATTATTTTATAACGTATCACGTTATGTAGTGCTACGTTATAACGTATAACGTTATATGGTAGTATTTTATAACGTATAACGTTATATGGTATTATTTCATAACGTATAACGTTATATTGTGTTACGTTATAACGTTATATTGTATTACGTTATAACGTATAACATTAGACGTTATTATTTTATAACGTATAACGTTATATGGTATTATTTTATAACGTATAACGTTATATGGTATAATATTATAACGTATAACGTTATATAGTGTTACGTTATAACGTTATGTAGTGTTACGTTATAACGTAGAACGTTATATAATATTATTTTATAAGGTATAACGTTATGTGGTGTTACGCTATAACGTATAACGTTATATAGTGTTACGTTATAACGTTATATTGTATTACGTTATAACGTATAACGTTATATGGTATTATTTTATAATGTATAACGTTGTGTTGTGTTACGTTATAACGTATAACGTTATATAGTGTAACGTTATAACGCTACATTGTATTACGTTATAACGTATAACGTTATACGGTATTACTTAATAACGTATAACGTTATATGGTATTATTTTATAACGTATAAGGTTATATAGTGTAACGTTATAACACTACATTGTATTACGTTATAACGTATAACGTTATATATTATTATTATATAACGTATAACGTTATGTAGTGTTACGTTAAAACGAATAACGTTATATAGTCTTACGTTATAACGTTATATTGTATTACGTTATAACGTATAACGCTATACGTTATTATTTTATAACGTATAACGTTATATGGTATTATTTCATAACGTATAACGTTATATGGTGTTATTTTATAACGTATAACGTTATATAGTGTTACGTTATAACGCTACATTGTATTACAATATAACGTATAACGTTATACGCTATTACTTAATAACGTATAACGTTATACGCTATTACTTAATAACGTATAACTTTATATGGTATTATATTATAACGTATAACGTTATATGGTATTATTTTATAACGTATAACGATATATGGTGTTACGTTATAACGTATAACGTTATATAGTCTTACGTTATAACGTTATATTGTATTACGTTATAACGTATAACGCTATACGTTATTATTTTATAACGTATAACGTTATATGGTATTATTTTATAACGTATAACGTTATATAGTGTTACGTTATAACTTTATATGGTATTATATTATAACGTATAACGTTATATGGTATTATTTTATAACGTATAACGTCATATGGTATTATTTTATAACGTATAACGTTATATAGTGTTACGTTATAACTTTATATGGTATTATATTATAACGTATAACGTTATATGGTATTATTTTATAACGTATAACGTTATGTAGTGTTACGTTATTACGCTACATTGTATTACGTTATAACGTATAACGTTATACGGTATTACTTAATAACGTATAACGTTATATGGTATTATTTTATAACGTATAACGTTATGTAGTGTTACGTTATTACGCTACATTGTATTACAATATAACGTATAAAGTTATATAATATTATTTTATAACGTGTAACGTTATGTAATGTTACGTTATAACGTATAACGTTATATAGTGTTACGTTATAACGTTATATTGTATTACGTTATAACGTATAACGTTATATAGTGTTACGTTATAACGTTATATTATATTACGTTATAACGTATAACGTTATACGGTATTATTTTGTAACGTATAACGTTATATGGTATTATTTTATAACGTATAACGTTGTGTTGTGTTACGTTATAACGTATAACGTTATATAGTGTAATGTTATAACGCTACATTGTATTACGTTATAACGTATAACGTTATAAGGTATTACTTAATAACGTATAACGTTATATGGTATTATTTTATAACGTATAACGTTATGTAGTGTTACGTTATAACGTTATATTGTATAACGTTATAACGTATAACGTTATATAGTGTTACGTTATAACGTTATATTATATTACGTTATAACGTATAACGTTATACGATATTATTTTATAACGTATAACGTTATATGGTATTATTTTATAACGTATAACGATATATGGCATTATTTCATAACGTATAACGTTATGTAGTGTTACGTTATAACGTTATATTGTATTACGTTATAACGTATATCGCTATACGTTATTATTTTATAACGTATAACGTTATATGGTATTATTTTATAACGTATAACGTTATATAGTGTTACGTTATAACTTTATATGGTATTATATTATAACGTATAACGTTATATGGTATTATTTTATAACGTATAACGTTATATGGTATTATTTTATAACGTATAACGTTATGTAGTGTTAGGTTATAACTTAAAACGTTATATAGTATTTCATTATAACGTTATATTGTATTACGTTATAACGTATAACGATATACGTTATTATTTTATAATATATAACGTTGTATGGTATTATTTTATAACGTATAAGGTTATGTGGTGTTATTTTATAACGTTTAACGTTGTATGGTATTATTTTATAACGTATAACGTTATGTAGTGTTACGTTATAACGTATAACGTTATATGGTGTTTCGTTATAACGTTATATTGTATTACGTTATAACGTATAACGTTATATAGTGTTACGTTATAACGTTATATTATATTACGTTATAACGTATAACGTTATACGGTATTATTTTGTAACGTATAACGTTATATGGTATTATTTTATAACGTATAACGTTGTGTTGTGTTACGTTATAACGTATAACGTTATATAGTGTAATGTTATAACGCTACATTGTATTACGTTATAACGTATAACGTTATAAGGTATTACTTAATAACGTATAACGTTATAAGGTATTACTTAATAACGTATAACGTTATATGGTATTATTTTATAACGTATAACGTTATGTAGTCTTACGTTATAACGTTATATTGTATAACGTTATAACGTATAACGTTATATAGTGTTACGTTATAACGTTATATTATATTACGTTATAACGTATAACGTTATACGGTATTATTTTGTAACGTATAACGTTATATGGTATTATTTTATAACGTATAACGTTGTGTTGTGTTACGTTATAACGTATAACGTTATATAGTGTAATGTTATAACGCTACATTGTATTACGTTATAACGTATAACGTTATAAGGTATTACTTAATAACGTATAACGTTATAAGGTATTACTTAATAACGTATAACGTTATATGGTATTATTTTATAACGTATAACGTTATGTAGTGTTACGTTATAACGTTATATTGTATAACGTTATAACGTATAACGTTATATAGTGTTACGTTATAACGTTATATTATATTACGTTATAACGTATAACGTTATACGGTATTATTTTGTAACGTATAACGTTATATGGTATTATTTTATAACGTATAACGTTGTGTTGTGTTACGTTATAACGTATAACGTTATATAGTGTAATGTTATAACGCTACATTGTATTACGTTATAACGTATAACGTTATAAGGTATTACTTAATAACGTATAACGTTATATGGTATTATTTTATAACGTATAACGTTATGTAGTGTTACGTTATAACGTTATATTGTATAACGTTATAACGTATAACGTTATATAGTGTTACGTTATAACGTTATATTATATTACGTTATAACGTATAACGTTATACGATATTATTTTATAACGTATAACGTTATATGGTATTATTTTATAACGTATAACGATATATGGTATTATTTCATAACGTATAACGTTATGTAGTGTTACGTTATAACGTTATATTGTATTACGTTATAACGTATATCGCTATACGTTATTATTTTATAACGTATAACGTTATATGGTATTATTTTATAACGTATAACGTTATATAGTGTTACGTTATAACTTTATATGGTATTATATTATAACGTATAACGTTATATGGTATTATTTTATAACGTATAACGTTATATGGTATTATTTTATAACGTATAACGTTATGTAGTGTTAGGTTATAACTTAAAACGTTATATAGTGTTTCATTATAACGTTATATTGTATTACGTTATAACGTATAACGATATACGTTATTATTTTATAATATATAACGTTGTATGGTATTATTTTATAACGTATAAGGTTATGTGGTGTTATTTTATAACGTTTAACGTTGTATGGTATTATTTTATAACGTATAACGTTATGTAGTGTTACGTTATAACGTATAACGTTATATGGTGTTTCGTTATAACGTTATATTGTATTACGTTATAACGTATAACGTTATATAGTGTTACGTTATAACGTTATATTATATTACGTTATAACGTATAACGTTATACGGTATTATTTTGTAACGTATAACGTTATATGGTATTATTTTATAACGTATAACGTTGTGTTGTGTTACGTTATAACGTATAACGTTATATAGTGTAATGTTATAACGCTACATTGTATTACGTTATAACGTATAACGTTATAAGGTATTACTTAATAACGTATAACGTTATAAGGTATTACTTAATAACGTATAACGTTATATGGTATTATTTTATAACGTATAACGTTATGTAGTGTTACGTTATAACGTTATATTGTATAACGTTATAACGTATAACGTTATATAGTGTTACGTTATAACGTTATATTATATTACGTTATAACGTATAACGTTATACGGTATTATTTTGTAACGTATAACGTTATATGGTATTATTTTATAACGTATAACGTTGTGTTGTGTTACGTTATAACGTATAACGTTATATAGTGTAATGTTATAACGCTACATTGTATTACGTTATAACGTATAACGTTATAAGGTATTACTTAATAACGTATAACGTTATAAGGTATTACTTAATAACGTATAACGTTATATGGTATTATTTTATAACGTATAACGTTATGTAGTGTAACGTTATAACGTTATATTGTATAACGTTATAACGTATAACGTTATATAGTGTTACGTTATAACGTTATATTATATTACGTTATAACGTTGTGTTGTGTTACGTTATAACGTATAACGTTATATAGTGTAATGTTATAACGCTACATTGTATTACGTTATAACGTATAACGTTATAAGGTATTACTTAATAACGTATAACGTTATATGGTATTATTTTATAACGTATAACGTTATGTAGTGTTACGTTATAACGTTATATTGTATAACGTTATAACGTATAACGTTATATAGTGTTACGTTATAACGTTATATTATATTACGTTATAACGTATAACGTTATACGATATTATTTTATAACGTATAACGTTATATGGTATTATTTTATAACGTATAACGATATATGGTATTATTTCATAACGTATAACGTTATGTAGTGTTACGTTATAACGTTATATTGTATTACGTTATAACGTATATCGCTATACGTTATTATTTTATAACGTATAACGTTATATGGTATTATTTTATAACGTATAACGTTATATAGTGTTACGTTATAACTTTATATGGTATTATATTATAACGTATAACGTTATATGGTATTATTTTATAACGTATAACGTTATATGGTATTATTTTATAACGTATAACGTTATGTAGTGTTAGGTTATAACTTAAAACGTTATATAGTGTTTCATTATAACGTTATATTGTATTACGTTATAACGTATAACGATATACGTTATTATTTTATAATATATAACGTTGTATGGTATTATTTTATAACGTATAAGGTTATGTGGTGTTATTTTATAACGTTTAACGTTGTATGGTATTATTTTATAACGTATAACGTTATGTAGTGTTACGTTATAACGTATAACGTTATATGGTGTTTCGTTATAACGTTATATTGTATTACGTTATAACGTATAACGTTATATAGTGTTACGTTATAACGTTATATTACATTACGTTATAACGTATAACGTTATACGGTATTATTTTGTAACGTATAACGTTATATGGTATTATTTTATAACGTATAACGTTGTGTTGTGTTACGTTATAACGTATAACGTTATATAGTGTAATGTTATAACGCTACATTGTATTACGTTATAACGTATAACGTTATAAGGTATTACTTAATAACGTATAACGTTATATGGTATTATTTTATAACGTATAACGTTATGTAGTGTTACGTTATAACGTTATATTGTATAACGTTATAACGTATAACGTTATATAGTGTTACGTTATAACGTTATATTATATTACGTTATAACGTATAACCTTATACGATATTATTTTATAACGTATAACGTTATATGGTATTATTTTATAACGTATAACGATATATGGTATTATTTCATAACGTATAACGTTATGTAGTGTTACGTTATAACGTTATATTGTATTACGTTATAACGTATATCGCTATACGTTATTATTTTATAACGTATAACGTTATATGGTATTATTTTATAACGTATAACGTTATATAGTGTTACGTTATAGCTTTATATGGTATTATATTATAACGTATAAAGTTATATGGTATTATTTTATAACGTATAACGTTATATGGTATTATTTTATAACGTATAACGTTATGTAGTGTTAGGTTATAACTTAAAACGTTATATAGTGTTTCATTATAACGTTATATTGTATTACGTTATAACGTATAACGATATACGTTATTATTTTATAATATATAACGTTGTATGGTATTATTTTATAACGTATAAGGTTATGTGGTGTTATTTTATAACGTTTAACGTTGTATGGTATTATTTTATAACGTATAACGTTATGTAGTGTTACGTTATAACGTATAACGTTATATGGTGTTTCGTTATAACGTTGTATTGTATTACGTTAGAACATATAACGTTATACGGTATTATTTTATAACGTATAACGTTATATGGTATTATTTTATAACTTATAACGTTATATAATATTATTTTATAACGTATAACGTTATGTAGTGTTACGTTATAAATTATAACGTTATGTGGTAACATGTTATTACGTATAACGTTATATAATATCATTTATAACGTATAAGGTTATATAGTGTAACGTTATAACACTACATTGTATTACGTTATAACGTATAACGTTATATATTATTATTATATAACGTATAACGTTATGTAGTGTTACGTTAAAACGAATAACGTTATATAGTCTTACGTTATAACGTTATATTGTATTACGTTATAACGTATAATGCTATACGTTATTATTTTATAACGTATAACGTTATATGGTATTATTTCATAACGTATAACGTTATATGGTGTTATTTTATAACGTATAACGTTATATAGTGTTACGTTATAACGCTACATTGTATTACAATATAACGTATAACGTTATACGCTATTACTTAATAACGTATAACGTTATACGCTATTACTTAATAACATATAACTTTATATGGTATTATATTATAATGTATAACGTTATATGGTATTATTTTATAACGTATAACGATATATGGTGTTACGTTATAACGTATAACGTTATATAGTCTTACGTTATAACGTTATATTGTATTACGTTACAACGTATAACGCTATACGTTATTATTTTATAACGTTTAACGTTATATGGTATTATTTCATAACGTATAACGTTATAGGGTGTTATTTTATAACGTATAACGTTATATGGTATTATTTTATAACGTATAACGTTATGTAGTGTTACGTTATAAATTATAACGTTATGTGGTAACATGTTATTACTTATAACGTTATATAATATCATTTATAACGTATAAGGTTATATAGTGTAACGTTATAACACTACATTGTATTACGTTATAACGTATAACGTTATATATTATTATTATATAACGTATAACGTTATGTAGTGTTACGTTAAAACGAATAACGTTATATAGTCTTACGTTATAACGTATAATGCTATACGTTATTATTTTATAACGTATAACGTTATATGGTATTATTTCATAACGTATAACGTTATATGGTGTTATTTTATAACGTATAACGTTATATAGTGTTACGTTATAACGCTACATTGTATTACAATATAACGTATAACGTTATACGCTATTACTTAATAACGTATAACGTTATACGCTATTACTTAATAACGTATAACTTTATATGGTATTATATTATAACGTATAACGTTATATGGTATTATTTTATAACGTATAACGATATATGGTGTTACGTTATAACGTATAACGTTATATAGTCTTACGTTATAACGTTATATTGTATTACGTTATAACGTATAACGCTATACGTTATTATTTTATAACGTATAACGTTATATGGTATTATTTTATAACGTATAACGTTATATGGTATAATATTATAACGTATAACGTTATATGGTATTATTTTATATCGTATAACGTTATATGGTATTATTTCGTAACGTATAACGTTATATAGTGTTACGTTATAACGTTATGTAGTGTTACGTTATAACGTAGAACGTTATATAATATTATTTTATATGGTATAACGTTATGTGGTGTTACGCTATAACGTATAACGTTATATAGTGTTACGTTATAACGTTATATTTTATTACGTTATAACGTATAACGTTATATGGTATTATTTTATAACGTATAACGTTGTGCTGTGTTACGTTATAACGTATAACGTTATATAGTGTAACGTTATAACGCTACACTGTATTACGTTATAACGTATAACGTTATACGGTATTACTTAATAACGTATAACGTTATACGGTATTACTTAATAACGTATAACGATATACGGTATTACTTAATAACGTATAACGTTATATGGTATTATTTTATAACGTATAACGTTATGTAGTGTTACGTTATTACGCTACATTGTATTACAATATAACGTATAACGTTATACGCTATTACTTAATAACGTATAACGTTATATGGTATTATATTATAAAGTATATCGTTATATGGTATTATTTTAGAACGTATAACGATATATGGTATTATTTCATAACGTATAACGTTATGTAATGTTACGTTATAACGTATAACGTTATATAGTGTTACGTTATAACGTTATATTGTATTACGTTAGAATGTATAACGTTATACGGTATTACTTAATAACCTATAACGTTATATGGTATTATTTTATAACGTATCACGTTATGTAGTGCTACGCTATAACGCATAACGTTATATGGTAGTATTTTATAACGTATAACGTTATCTGGTATTATTTCATAACGTATAACGTTATATTGTGTTACGTTATAACGTTATATTGTATTACGTTATAACGTATAACATTAGACGTTATTATTTTATAACGTATAACGTTATATGGTATTATTTTATAACGTATAACGTTATATGGTATAATATTATAACGTATAACGTTATATAGTGTTACGTTATAACGTTATGTAGTGTTACGTTATAACGTAGAACGTTATATAATATTATTTTATAAGGTATAACGTTATGTGGTGTTACGCTATAACGTATAACGTTATATAGTGTTACGTTATAACGTTATATTGTATTACGTTATAACGTATAACGTTATATGGTATTATTTTATAATGTATAACGTTATGTAGTGTTACGTTATAACGTATAACGTTATATAGTGTTACGTTATAACGTTATATTGTATTACGTTATAACGTATAACGTTATATAGTGTTACGTTATAACGTTATATTATATTACGTTATAACGTATAACGTTATACGGTATTATTTTATAACGTATAACGTTATATGGTATTATTTTATAACGTATAACGTTATATTGTATTACGTTATAACGTATATCGCTATCGTTATTATTTTATAACGTATAACGTTATATGGTATTATTTTATAACGTATAACGTTATATAGTGTTACGTTATAACTTTATATGGTATTATATTATAACGTATAACGTTATATGGTATTATTTTATAACGTATAACGTTATATGGTATTATTTTATAACGTATAACGTTATGTAGTGTTAGGTTATATCTTAAAACGTTATATAGTGTTTCATTATAACGTTATATTGTATTACGTTATAACGTATAACGTTATACGTTATTATTTTATAATATATAACGTTGTATGGTATTATTTTATAACGTATAACGTTATGTGGTGTTATTTTATAACGTTTAACGTTGTATGGTATTATTTTATAACGTATAACGTTATGTAGTGTTACGTTATAACTTAAAACGTTATATAGTGTTTCATTATAACGTTATATTGTATTACGCTATAACGTCAAACGGTATACGTTATTATTTTATAACGTATAACGTTATATGGTATTATTTTATAACGTATAATGTTATATGGTTTCATTTTATAACGTATAACGTTATATGGTATTATTTTATAACGTATAACATTATGTAGTGCTACGTTATAACGTATAACGTTATATAGTATAACGTTATAACGCTACATAGTATTACGTTATAACGTATAATGTTATACGGTATTACTTAATAACGTATAACATTGTATGGTATTATATTATAACGTATAACGTTATATGGTATTGTTTTATAACGTATGACGTTATATGATAATATTTCATAACGTATAACGTTATATAATAATATTTTATAAGGTATAACGTTATGTGGTGTTACGTTATAACGTATAACGTTATATAGTGTTACGTTATAACGTTATATTGTATTACGTTATAACGTATAACGGCAAACGTTATTATTTTAGAACGTATAATGTTATATGGTATTATTGTATAACGTATAGCGTTATATGGTGTTATTTTATAACGTATAACGTTATATGGTATTACATTATAACGTATAACGTTATGTAGTGCTACGTTATAACGTATAACGTTATACGGTATTACTTAATAACGTATAACGTTATATGGTTTTATTTTATAACGTATGACGTTATATGGTATTATTTCATAACGTATAACCTTATATGGTATTATATTATAACGTATAACTTTATATGGTATTATTTTATAACGTATAACGTTATATGGTATTATTTCATAACGTATAACGTTACATAGTGTTACGTTATAACGTTATGTAGTGTTACGTTATAACGTAGAACGTTATATAATATTATTTTATAAGGTATAACGTTCTGTGGTGTTACGCTATAACGTATAACGTTATATAGTGTTACGTTATAACGTTATATTGTATTACGTTATAACGTATAACGTTATATGGTATTATTTTATAACGTATAACGTTGTGTTGTGTTACGTTATAATGTATAACGTTATATAGTGTAACGCTATAACGCTACACTGTATTACGTTATAACGTATAACGTTATACGGTATTACTTAATAACGTATAACGTTATATGGTATTATTTTATAACGTATAACGTTATGTAGTGTTACGTTATTACGCTACATTGTATTACAATATAACGTATAACGTTATACGCTATTACTTAGTAACGTATAACGTTATACGCTATTACTTAATAACGTATAACCTTATATGGTATTATATTATAAAGTATATCGTTATATGGTATTATTTTATAACGTGTAACCTTATATAATATTATTTTATAACGTGTAACGTTATGTAGTGCTACGTTATAACGTATAACGTTATATAGTGTTACGTTATAACGTTATATTGTATTACGTTAGAACGTATAACGTTATACGGTATTACTTAATAACCTATAACATTATATGGTATTATTTTATAACGTATCACGTTATGTAGTGCTACGTTATAACCTATAACATTATATGGTATTATTTTATAACGTATCACGTTATGTAGTGCTACGTTATAACGTATAACGTTATATGGTAGTATTTTATAACGTATAACGTTATATGGTAGTATTTTATAACGTATAACGTTATATGGTATTATTTCATAACGTATAACGTTATATTGTGTTACGTTATAACGTTATATTGTATTACGTTATAACGTATAACATTAGACGTTATTATTTTATAACGTATAACGTTATATGGTATTATTTTATAACGTATAACGTTATATGGTATAATATTATAACGTATAACGTTATATAGTGTTACGTTATAACGTTATGTAGTGTTACGTTATAACGTAGAACGTTATATAATATTATTTTATAAGGTATAACGTTATGTGGTGTTACGCTATAACGTATAACGTTATATAGTGTTACGTTATAACGTTATATTGTATTACGTTATAACGTATAACGTTATATGGTATTATTTTATAATGTATAACGTTGTGTTGTGTTACGTTATAACGTATAACGTTATATAGTGTAACGTTATAACGCTACATTGTATTACGTTATAACGTATAACGTTATACGGTATTACTTAATAACGTATAACGTTATATGGTATTATTTTATAACGTATAAGGTTATATAGTGTAACGTTATAACACTACATTGTATTACGTTATAACGTATAACGTTATATATTATTATTATATAACGTATAACGTTATGTAGTGTTACGTTAAAACGAATAACGTTATATAGTCTTACGTTATAACGTTATATTGTATTACGTTATAACGTATAACGCTATACGTTATTATTTTATAACGTATAACGTTATATGGTATTATTTCATAACGTATAACGTTATATGGTGTTATTTTATAACGTATAACGTTATATAGTGTTACGTTATAACGCTACATTGTATTACAATATAACGTATAACGTTATACGCTATTACTTAATAACGTATAACGTTATACGCTATTACTTAATAACGTATAACTTTATATGGTATTATATTATAACGTATAACGTTATATGGTATTATTTTATAACGTATAACGATATATGGTGTTACGTTATAACGTATAACGTTATATAGTCTTACGTTATAACGTTATATTGTATTACGTTATAACGTATAACGCTATACGTTATTATTTTATAACGTATAACGTTATATGGTATTATTTTATAACGTATAACGTTATATAGTGTTACGTTATAACTTTATATGGTATTATATTATAACGTATAACGTTATATGGTATTATTTTATAACGTATAACGTCATATGGTATTATTTTATAACGTATAACGTTATATAGTGTTACGTTATAACTTTATATGGTATTATATTATAACGTATAACGTTATATGGTATTATTTTATAACGTATAACGTTATGTAGTGTTACGTTATTACGCTACATTGTATTACGTTATAACGTATAACGTTATACGGTATTACTTAATAACGTATAACGTTATATGGTATTATTTTATAACGTATAACGTTATGTAGTGTTACGTTATTACGCTACATTGTATTACAATATAACGTATAAAGTTATATAATATTATTTTATAACGTGTAACGTTATGTAATGTTACGTTATAACGTATAACGTTATATAGTGTTACGTTATAACGTTATATTGTATTACGTTATAACGTATAACGTTATATAGTGTTACGTTATAACGTTATATTATATTACGTTATAACGTATAACGTTATACGGTATTATTTTGTAACGTATAACGTTATATGGTATTATTTTATAACGTATAACGTTGTGTTGTGTTACGTTATAACGTATAACGTTATATAGTGTAATGTTATAACGCTACATTGTATTACGTTATAACGTATAACGTTATAAGGTATTACTTAATAACGTATAACGTTATATGGTATTATTTTATAACGTATAACGTTATGTAGTGTTACGTTATAACGTTATATTGTATAACGTTATAACGTATAACGTTATATAGTGTTACGTTATAACGTTATATTATATTACGTTATAACGTATAACGTTATACGATATTATTTTATAACGTATAACGTTATATGGTATTATTTTATAACGTATAACGATATATGGCATTATTTCATAACGTATAACGTTATGTAGTGTTACGTTATAACGTTATATTGTATTACGTTATAACGTATATCGCTATACGTTATTATTTTATAACGTATAACGTTATATGGTATTATTTTATAACGTATAACGTTATATAGTGTTACGTTATAACTTTATATGGTATTATATTATAACGTATAACGTTATATGGTATTATTTTATAACGTATAACGTTATATGGTATTATTTTATAACGTATAACGTTATGTAGTGTTAGGTTATAACTTAAAACGTTATATAGTGTTTCATTATAACGTTATATTGTATTACGTTATAACGTATAACGATATACGTTATTATTTTATAATATATAACGTTGT
Organism: Bombus dahlbomii; assembly: GCA_037178635.1. Lineage (NCBI taxonomy): Eukaryota > Metazoa > Arthropoda > Insecta > Hymenoptera > Apidae > Bombus > Bombus dahlbomii. Next base: position 21,384,870 of record CM074102.1, read on the forward strand.
ATGGTATTATTTTATAACGTATAAGGTTATGTGGTGTTATTTTATAACGTTTAACGTTGTATGGTATTATTTTATAACGTATAACGTTATGTAGTGTTACGTTATAACGTATAACGTTATATGGTGTTTCGTTATAACGTTATATTGTATTACGTTATAACGTATAACGTTATATAGTGTTACGTTATAACGTTATATTATATTACGTTATAACGTATAACGTTATACGGTATTATTTTGTAACGTATAACGTTATATGGTATTATTTTATAACGTATAACGTTGTGTTGTGTTACGTTATAACGTATAACGTTATATAGTGTAATGTTATAACGCTACATTGTATTACGTTATAACGTATAACGTTATAAGGTATTACTTAATAACGTATAACGTTATAAGGTATTACTTAATAACGTATAACGTTATATGGTATTATTTTATAACGTATAACGTTATGTAGTCTTACGTTATAACGTTATATTGTATAACGTTATAACGTATAACGTTATATAGTGTTACGTTATAACGTTATATTATATTACGTTATAACGTATAACGTTATACGGTATTATTTTGTAACGTATAACGTTATATGGTATTATTTTATAACGTATAACGTTGTGTTGTGTTACGTTATAACGTATAACGTTATATAGTGTAATGTTATAACGCTACATTGTATTACGTTATAACGTATAACGTTATAAGGTATTACTTAATAACGTATAACGTTATAAGGTATTACTTAATAACGTATAACGTTATATGGTATTATTTTATAACGTATAACGTTATGTAGTGTTACGTTATAACGTTATATTGTATAACGTTATAACGTATAACGTTATATAGTGTTACGTTATAACGTTATATTATATTACGTTATAACGTATAACGTTATACGGTATTATTTTGTAACGTATAACGTTATATGGTATTATTTTATAACGTATAACGTTGTGTTGTGTTACGTTATAACGTATAACGTTATATAGTGTAATGTTATAACGCTACATTGTATTACGTTATAACGTATAACGTTATAAGGTATTACTTAATAACGTATAACGTTATATGGTATTATTTTATAACGTATAACGTTATGTAGTGTTACGTTATAACGTTATATTGTATAACGTTATAACGTATAACGTTATATAGTGTTACGTTATAACGTTATATTATATTACGTTATAACGTATAACGTTATACGATATTATTATATAACGTATAACGTTATATGGTATTATTTTATAACGTATAACGATATATGGTATTATTTCATAACGTATAACGTTATGTAGTGTTACGTTATAACGTTATATTGTATTACGTTATAACGTATATCGCTATACGTTATTATTTTATAACGTATAACGTTATATGGTATTATTTTATAACGTATAACGTTATATAGTGTTACGTTATAACTTTATATGGTATTATATTATAACGTATAACGTTATATGGTATTATTTTATAACGTATAACGTTATATGGTATTATTTTATAACGTATAACGTTATGTAGTGTTAGGTTATAACTTAAAACGTTATATAGTGTTTCATTATAACGTTATATTGTATTACGTTATAACGTATAACGATATACGTTATTATTTTATAATATATAACGTTGTATGGTATTATTTTATAACGTATAAGGTTATGTGGTGTTATTTTATAACGTTTAACGTTGTATGGTATTATTTTATAACGTATAACGTTATGTAGTGTTACGTTATAACGTATAACGTTATATGGTGTTTCGTTATAACGTTATATTGTATTACGTTATAACGTATAACGTTATATAGTGTTACGTTATAACGTTATATTATATTACGTTATAACGTATAACGTTATACGGTATTATTTTGTAACGTATAACGTTATATGGTATTATTTTATAACGTATAACGTTGTGTTGTGTTACGTTATAACGTATAACGTTATATAGTGTAATGTTATAACGCTACATTGTATTACGTTATAACGTATAACGTTATAAGGTATTACTTAATAACGTATAACGTTATAAGGTATTACTTAATAACGTATAACGTTATATGGTATTATTTTATAACGTATAACGTTATGTAGTGTTACGTTATAACGTTATATTGTATAACGTTATAACGTATAACGTTATATAGTGTTACGTTATAACGTTATATTATATTACGTTATAACGTATAACGTTATACGGTATTATTTTGTAACGTATAACGTTATATGGTATTATTTTATAACGTATAACGTTGTGTTGTGTTACGCTATAACGTATAACGTTATATAGTGTAATGTTATAACGCTACATTGTATTACGTTATAACGTATAACGTTATAAGGTATTACTTAATAACGTATAACGTTATAAGGTATTACTTAATAACGTATAACGTTATATGGTATTATTTTATAACGTATAACGTTATGTAGTGTAACGTTATAACGTTATATTGTATAACGTTATAACGTATAACGTTATATAGTGTTACGTTATAACGTTATATTATATTACGTTATAACGTATAACGTTATACGGTATTATTTTGTAACGTATAACGTTATATGGTATTATTTTATAACGTATAACGTTGTGTTGTGTTACGTTATAACGTATAACGTTATATAGTGTAATGTTATAACGCTACATTGTATTACGTTATAACGTATAACGTTATAAGGTATTACTTAATAACGTATAACGTTATATGGTATTATTTTATAACGTATAACGTTATGTAGTGTTACGTTATAACGTTATATTGTATAACGTTATAACGTATAACGTTATATAGTGTTACGTTATAACGTTATATTATATTACGTTATAACGTATAACGTTATACGATATTATTTTATAACGTATAACGTTATATGGTATTATTTTATAACGTATAACGATATATGGTATTATTTCATAACGTATAACGTTATGTAGTGTTACGTTATAACGTTATATTGTATTACGTTATAACGTATATCGCTATACGTTATTATTTTATAACGTATAACGTTATATGGTATTATTTTATAACGTATAACGTTATATAGTGTTACGTTATAACTTTATATGGTATTATATTATAACGTATAACGTTATATGGTATTATTTTATAACGTATAACGTTATATGGTATTATTTTATAACGTATAACGTTATGTAGTGTTAGGTTATAACTTAAAACGTTATATAGTGTTTCATTATAACGTTATATTGTATTACGTTATAACGTATAACGATATACGTTATTATTTTATAATATATAACGTTGTATGGTATTATTTTATAACGTATAAGGTTATGTGGTGTTATTTTATAACGTTTAACGTTGTATGGTATTATTTTATAACGTATAACGTTATGTAGTGTTACGTTATAACGTATAACGTTATATGGTGTTTCGTTATAACGTTATATTGTATTACGTTATAACGTATAACGTTATATAGTGTTACGTTATAACGTTATATTACATTACGTTATAACGTATAACGTTATACGGTATTATTTTGTAACGTATAACGTTATATGGTATTATTTTATAACGTATAACGTTGTGTTGTGTTACGTTATAACGTATAACGTTATATAGTGTAATGTTATAACGCTACATTGTATTACGTTATAACGTATAACGTTATAAGGTATTACTTAATAACGTATAACGTTATATGGTATTATTTTATAACGTATAACGTTATGTAGTGTTACGTTATAACGTTATATTGTATAACGTTATAACGTATAACGTTATATAGTGTTACGTTATAACGTTATATTATATTACGTTATAACGTATAACGTTATACGATATTATTTTATAACGTATAACGTTATATGGTATTATTTTATAACGTATAACGATATATGGTATTATTTCATAACGTATAACGTTATGTAGTGTTACGTTATAACGTTATATTGTATTACGTTATAACGTATATCGCTATACGTTATTATTTTATAACGTATAACGTTATATGGTATTATTTTATAACGTATAACGTTATATAGTGTTACGTTATAGCTTTATATGGTATTATATTATAACGTATAAAGTTATATGGTATTATTTTATAACGTATAACGTTATATGGTATTATTTTATAACGTATAACGTTATGTAGTGTTAGGTTATAACTTAAAACGTTATATAGTGTTTCATTATAACGTTATATTGTATTACGTTATAACGTATAACGATATACGGTATTATTTTATAACGTATAACGTTATATGGTATTATTTTATAACTTATAACGTTATATAATATTATTTTATAACGTATAACGTTATGTAGTGTTACGTTATAAATTATAACGTTATGTGGTAACATGTTATTACGTATAACGTTATATAATATCATTTATAACGTATAAGGTTATATAGTGTAACGTTATAACACTACATTGTATTACGTTATAACGTATAACGTTATATATTATTATTATATAACGTATAACGTTATGTAGTGTTACGTTAAAACGAATAACGTTATATAGTCTTACGTTATAACGTTATATTGTATTACGTTATAACGTATAATGCTATACGTTATTATTTTATAACGTATAACGTTATATGGTATTATTTCATAACGTATAACGTTATATGGTGTTATTTTATAACGTATAACGTTATATAGTGTTACGTTATAACGCTACATTGTATTACAATATAACGTATAACGTTATACGCTATTACTTAATAACGTATAACGTTATACGCTATTACTTAATAACATATAACTTTATATGGTATTATATTATAATGTATAACGTTATATGGTATTATTTTATAACGTATAACGATATATGGTGTTACGTTATAACGTATAACGTTATATAGTCTTACGTTATAACGTTATATTGTATTACGTTACAACGTATAACGCTATACGTTATTATTTTATAACGTTTAACGTTATATGGTATTATTTCATAACGTATAACGTTATAGGGTGTTATTTTATAACGTATAACGTTATATGGTATTATTTTATAACGTATAACGTTATGTAGTGTTACGTTATAAATTATAACGTTATGTGGTAACATGTTATTACTTATAACGTTATATAATATCATTTATAACGTATAAGGTTATATAGTGTAACGTTATAACACTACATTGTATTACGTTATAACGTATAACGTTATATATTATTATTATATAACGTATAACGTTATGTAGTGTTACGTTAAAACGAATAACGTTATATAGTCTTACGTTATAACGTATAATGCTATACGTTATTATTTTATAACGTATAACGTTATATGGTATTATTTCATAACGTATAACGTTATATGGTGTTATTTTATAACGTATAACGTTATATAGTGTTACGTTATAACGCTACATTGTATTACAATATAACGTATAACGTTATACGCTATTACTTAATAACGTATAACGTTATACGCTATTACTTAATAACGTATAACTTTATATGGTATTATATTATAACGTATAACGTTATATGGTATTATTTTATAACGTATAACGATATATGGTGTTACGTTATAACGTATAACGTTATATAGTCTTACGTTATAACGTTATATTGTATTACGTTATAACGTATAACGCTATACGTTATTATTTTATAACGTTTAACGTTATATGGTATTATTTCATAACGTATAACGTTATAGGGTGTTATTTTATAACGTATAACGTTATATGGTATTATTTTATAACGTATAACGTTATGTAGTGTTACGTTATAACGTATAACGTTATATGGTGTTACTTTATAACGTTATATTGTATTACGTTATAACGTATAACGTTATACGTTATTATTTTATATCGTATAACGTTATACGGTATTATTTCATAACGTATAACGTTATATGGTGTTACTTTATAACGTTATATTGTATTACGTTATAATGTATAACGGTATACGTTATTATTTTATAACGTACAACGTTATATGGTTTTATTTTATAACGTATAACGTTATATGGTATTCTTTTATAACGTATAACGTTATATGATAATATTTCATAACGTATAACGTTATATAATAATATTTTATAAGGTATAACGTTATGTGGTGTTACGTTATAACGTATAACGTTATATAGTGTTACGTTATAACGTTATATTGTATTACCTTATAACGTATAACGTTATATAGTGTTACGTTATAACGTTATATTACATTACGTTATAACGTATAACGTTATACGGTATTATTTTATAACGTATAACGTTATATGGTATTATTTTATAACGTATAACGTTGTGTTGTGTTACGTTATAACGTGTAACGTTATATAGTGTAACGTTATAACGCTACATTGTATTACGTTATAACGTATAACGTTATAGGGTATTACTTAATAACATATAACGTTGTACGGTATTATTTTATAACGTGTAACGTTATATAATATTATTTTATAACGTATACCGTTATGTAGTGTTACGTTATAACGTATAACGTTATATAGTGTTACGTTATAACGTTATATTATATTACGTTATAACGTAGAACGTTATACGGTATTATTTTATAACGTATAACGTTATATGGTATTATTTTGTAACGTATAACGTTATGTAGTGTTACGTTATAACGTATAACGTTATATGGTATTATTTTATAACGTATAACGTTATATGGTATTATTTTATAACGTATAACGTTATGTAGTGTTAGGTTATAACTTAAAACGTTATATCGTGTTTCAGTATAACGTTATATTGTATTACGTTATAACGTATAACGTTATACGTTATTATTTTATAATATATAACGTTGTATGGTATTATTTTATAACGTATAACGTTATGTGGTGTTATTTTATAACGTTTAAAGTTGTATGGTATTATTTTATAACGTATAACGTTATGTAGTGTTACGTTATAACGTATAACGTTATATAGTGTTTCGTTATAACGTTGTATTGTATTACGTTAGAACATATAACGTTATACGGTATTATTTTATAACGTATGACGTTATATGGTATTATTTTATAACGTATAAAGTTATATAATATTATTTTATAACGTATAACGTTATGTAGTGTTACGTTATAAATTATAACGTTATGTGGTAACATGTTATTACGTATAACGTTATATAATATCATTTATAACGTATAAGGTTATATAGTGTAACGTTATAACACTACATTGTATTACGTTATAACGTATAACGTTATATATTATTATTATATAACGTATAACGTTATGTAGTGTTACGTTAAAACGAATAACGTTATATAGTCTTACGTTATAACGTTATATTGTATTACGTTATAACGTATAACGCTATACGTTATTATTTTATAACGTATAACGTTATATGGTATTATTTCATAACGTATAACGTTATATGGTGTTATTTTATAACGTATAACGTTATATAGTGTTACGTTATAACTTTATATGGTATTATATTATAACGTATAACGTTATATGGTATTATTTTATAACGTATAACGTTATGTGGTGTTATTTTATAACGTTTAACGTTGTATGGTATTATTTTATAACGTATAACGTTATGTAGTGTTACGTTATAACGTATAACGTTATATAGTGTTTCGTTATAACGTTGTATTGTATTACGTTAGAACATATAACGTTATACGGTATTATTTTATAACGTATGACGTTATATGGTATTATTTTATAACGTATAAAGTTATATAATATTATTTTATAACGTATAACGTTATGTAGTGTTACGTTATAAATTATAACGTTATGTGGTAACATGTTATTACGTATAACGTTATATAATATCATTTATAGCGTATAAGGTTATATAGTGTAACGTTATAACACTACATTGTATTACGTTATAACGTATAACGTTATATATTATTATTATATAACGTATAACGTTATGTAGTGTTACGTTAAAACGAATAACGTTATATAGTCTTACGTTATAACGTTATATTGTATTACGTTATAACGTATAACGCTATACGTTATTATTTTATAACGTATAACGTTATATGGTATTATTTCATAACGTATAACGTTATATGGTGTTATTTTATAACGTATAACGTTATATAGTGTTACGTTATAACGCTACATTGTATTACAATATAACGTATAACATTATACGCTATTACTTAATAACGTATAACGTTATACGCTATTACTTAATAACGTATAACTTTATATGGTATTATATTATAACGTATAACGTTATATGGTATTATTTTATAACGTATAACGATATATGGTGTTACGTTATAACGTATAACGTTATATAGTCTTACGTTATAACGTTATATTGTATTACGTTATAACGTATAACGCTATACGTTATTATTTTATAACGTATAACGTTATATGGTATTATTTTATAACGTATAACGTTATATAGTGTTACGTTATAACTTTATATGGTATTATATTATAACGTATAACGTTATATGGTATTATTTTATAACGTATAACGTCATATGGTATTATTTTATAACGTATAACGTTATATAGTGTTACGTTATAACTTTATATGGTATTATATAATAACGTATAACGTTATATGGTATTATTTTATAACGTATAACGTTATGTAGTGTTACGTTATTACGCTACATTGTATTACGTTATAACGTATAACGTTATACGGTATTACTTAATAACGTATAACGTTATATGGTATTATTTTATAACGTATAACGTTATGTAGTGTTACGTTATTACGCTACATTGTATTACAATATAACGTATAAAGTTATATAATATTATTTTATAACGTGTAACGTTATGTAGTGTTACGTTATAACGTATAACGTTATATAGTGTTACGTTATAACGTTATATTGTATTACGTTATAACGTATAACGCTATACGTTATTATTTTATAACGTTTAACGTTATATGGTATTATTTCATAACGTATAACGTTATAGGGTGTTATTTTATAACGTATAACGTTATATGGTATTATTTTATAACGTATAACGTTATGTAGTGTTACGTTATAACGTATAACGTTATATGGTGTTACTTTATAACGTTATATTGTATTACGTTATAACGTATAACGTTATACGTTATTATTTTATATCGTATAACGTTATACGGTATTATTTCATAACGTATAACGTTATATGGTGTTACTTTATAACGTTATATTGTATTACGTTATAATGTATAACGGTATACGTTATTATTTTATAACGTACAACGTTATATGGTTTTATTTTATAACGTATAACGTTATATGGTTTTATTTTATAACGTATAACGTTATATGGTATTATTTTATAACGTATAACATTATGTAGTGCTACGTTATAACGTATAACGTTATATAGTATAACGTTATAACGCTACATAGTATTACGTTATAACGTATAACGTTATACGGTATTACTTAATAACGTATAACATTGTATGGTATTATATTATAACGTATAACGTTATATGGTATTGTTTTATAACGTATAACGTTATATGATAATATTTCATAACGTATAACGTTATATAATAATATTTTATAAGGTATAACGTTATGTGGTGTTACGTTATAACGTATAACGTTATATAGTGTTACGTTATAACGTTATATTGTATTACCTTATAACGTATAACGTTATATAGTGTTACGTTATAACGTTATATTACATTACGTTATAACGTATAACGTTATACGGTATTATTTTATAACGTATAACGTTATATGGTATTATTTTATAACGTATAACGTTGTGTTGTGTTACGTTATAACGTGTAACGTTATATAGTGTAACGTTATAACGCTACATTGTATTACGTTATAACGTATAACGTTATAGGGTATTACTTAATAACATATAACGTTGTACGGTATTATTTTATAACGTGTAACGTTATATAATATTATTTTATAACGTATACCGTTATGTAGTGTTACGTTATAACGTATAACGTTATATAGTGTTACGTTATAACGTTATATTATATTACGTTATAACGTAGAACGTTATACGGTATTATTTTATAACGTATAACGTTATATGGTATTATTTTGTAACGTATAACGTTATGTAGTGTTACGTTATAACGTACAACGTTATATGGTTTTATTTTATAACGTATAACGTTATATGGTTTTATTTTATAACGTATAACGTTATATGGTATTATTTTATAACGTATAACATTATGTAGTGCTACGTTATAACGTATAACGTTATATAGTATAACGTTATAACGCTACATAGTATTACGTTATAACGTATAACGTTATACGGTATTACTTAATAACGTATAACATTGTATGGTATTATATTATAACGTATAACGTTATATGGTATTGTTTTATAACGTATAACGTTATATGATAATATTTCATAACGTATAACGTTATATAATAATATTTTATAAGGTATAACGTTATGTGGTGTTACGTTATAACGTATAACGTTATATAGTGTTACGTTATAACGTTATATTGTATTACCTTATAACGTATAACGTTATATAGTGTTACGTTATAACGTTATATTACATTACGTTATAACGTATAACGTTATACGGTATTATTTTATAACGTATAACGTTATATGGTATTATTTTATAACGTATAACGTTGTGTTGTGTTACGTTATAACGTGTAACGTTATATAGTGTAACGTTATAACGCTACATTGTATTACGTTATAACGTATAACGTTATAGGGTATTACTTAATAACATATAACGTTGTACGGTATTATTTTATAACGTGTAACGTTATATAATATTATTTTATAACGTATACCGTTATGTAGTGTTACGTTATAACGTATAACGTTATATAGTGTTACGTTATAACGTTATATTATATTACGTTATAACGTAGAACGTTATACGGTATTATTTTATAACGTATAACGTTATATGGTATTATTTTGTAACGTATAACGTTATGTAGTGTTACGTTATAACGTATAACGTTATATGGTATTATTTTATAACGTATAACGTTATATGGTATTATTTTATAACGTATAACGTTATGTAGTGTTAGGTTATAACTTAAAACGTTATATCGTGTTTCAGTATAACGTTATATTGTATTACGTTATAACGTATAACGTTATACGTTATTATTTTATAATATATAACGTTGTATGGTATTATTTTATAACGTATAACGTTATGTGGTGTTATTTTATAACGTTTAAAGTTGTATGGTATTATTTTATAACGTATAACGTTATGTAGTGTTACGTTATAACGTATAACGTTATATAGTGTTTCGTTATAACGTTGTATTGTATTACGTTAGAACATATAACGTTATACGGTATTATTTTATAACGTATGACGTTATATGGTATTATTTTATAACGTATAAAGTTATATAATATTATTTTATAACGTATAACGTTATGTAGTGTTACGTTATAAATTATAACGTTATGTGGTAACATGTTATTACGTATAACGTTATATAATATCATTTATAACGTATAAGGTTATATAGTGTAACGTTATAACACTACATTGTATTACGTTATAACGTATAACGTTATATATTATTATTATATAACGTATAACGTTATGTAGTGTTACGTTAAAACGAATAACGTTATATAGTCTTACGTTATAACGTTATATTGTATTACGTTATAACGTATAACGCTATACGTTATTATTTTATAACGTATAACGTTATATGGTATTATTTCATAACGTATAACGTTATATGGTGTTATTTTATAACGTATAACGTTATATAGTGTTACGTTATAACTTTATATGGTATTATATTATAACGTATAACGTTATATGGTATTATTTTATAACGTATAACGTTATGTGGTGTTATTTTATAACGTTTAACGTTGTATGGTATTATTTTATAACGTATAACGTTATGTAGTGTTACGTTATAACGTATAACGTTATATAGTGTTTCGTTATAACGTTGTATTGTATTACGTTAGAACATATAACGTTATACGGTATTATTTTATAACGTATGACGTTATATGGTATTATTTTATAACGTATAAAGTTATATAATATTATTTTATAACGTATAACGTTATGTAGTGTTACGTTATAAATTATAACGTTATGTGGTAACATGTTATTACGTATAACGTTATATAATATCATTTATAGCGTATAAGGTTATATAGTGTAACGTTATAACACTACATTGTATTACGTTATAACGTATAACGTTATATATTATTATTATATAACGTATAACGTTATGTAGTGTTACGTTAAAACGAATAACGTTATATAGTCTTACGTTATAACGTTATATTGTATTACGTTATAACGTATAACGCTATACGTTATTATTTTATAACGTATAACGTTATATGGTATTATTTCATAACGTATAACGTTATATGGTGTTATTTTATAACGTATAACGTTATATAGTGTTACGTTATAACGCTACATTGTATTACAATATAACGTATAACATTATACGCTATTACTTAATAACGTATAACGTTATACGCTATTACTTAATAACGTATAACTTTATATGGTATTATATTATAACGTATAACGTTATATGGTATTATTTTATAACGTATAACGATATATGGTGTTACGTTATAACGTATAACGTTATATAGTCTTACGTTATAACGTTATATTGTATTACGTTATAACGTATAACGCTATACGTTATTATTTTATAACGTATAACGTTATATGGTATTATTTTATAACGTATAACGTTATATAGTGTTACGTTATAACTTTATATGGTATTATATTATAACGTATAACGTTATATGGTATTATTTTATAACGTATAACGTCATATGGTATTATTTTATAACGTATAACGTTATATAATGTTACGTTATAACTTTATATGGTATTATATTATAACGTATAACGTTATATGGTATTATTTTATAACGTATAACGTTATGTAGTGTTACGTTATTACGCTACATTGTATTACGTTATAACGTATAACGTTATACGGTATTACTTAATAACGTATAACGTTATATGGTATTATTTTATAACGTATAACGTTATGTAGTGTTACGTTATTACGCTACATTGTATTACAATATAACGTATAAAGTTATATAATATTATTTTATAACGTGTAACGTTATGTAGTGTTACGTTATAACGTATAACGTTATATAGTGTTACGTTATAACGTTATATTGTATTACGTTATAACGTATAACGCTATACGTTATTATTTTATAACGTTTAACGTTATATGGTATTATTTCATAACGTATAACGTTATAGGGTGTTATTTTATAACGTATAACGTTATATGGTATTATTTTATAACGTATAACGTTATGTAGTGTTACGTTATAACGTATAACGTTATATGGTGTTACTTTATAACGTTATATTGTATTACGTTATAACGTATAACGTTATACGTTATTATTTTATATCGTATAACGTTATACGGTATTATTTCATAACGTATAACGTTATATGGTGTTACTTTATAACGTTATATTGTATTACGTTATAATGTATAACGGTATACGTTATTATTTTATAACGTACAACGTTATATGGTTTTATTTTATAACGTATAACGTTATATGGTTTTATTTTATAACGTATAACGTTATATGGTATTATTTTATAACGTATAACATTATGTAGTGCTACGTTATAACGTATAACGTTATATAGTATAACGTTATAACGCTACATAGTATTACGTTATAACGTATAACGTTATACGGTATTACTTAATAACGTATAACATTGTATGGTATTATATTATAACGTATAACGTTATATGGTATTGTTTTATAACGTATAACGTTATATGATAATATTTCATAACGTATAACGTTATATAATAATATTTTATAAGGTATAACGTTATGTGGTGTTACGTTATAACGTATAACGTTATATAGTGTTACGTTATAACGTTATATTGTATTACCTTATAACGTATAACGTTATATAGTGTTACGTTATAACGTTATATTACATTACGTTATAACGTATAACGTTATACGGTATTATTTTATAACGTATAACGTTATATGGTATTATTTTATAACGTATAACGTTGTGTTGTGTTACGTTATAACGTGTAACGTTATATAGTGTAACGTTATAACGCTACATTGTATTACGTTATAACGTATAACGTTATAGGGTATTACTTAATAACATATAACGTTGTACGGTATTATTTTATAACGTGAAACGTTATATAATATTATTTTATAACGTATACCGTTATGTAGTGTTACGTTATAACGTATAACGTTATATAGTGTTACGTTATAACGTTATATTATATTACGTTATAACGTAGAACGTTATACGGTATTATTTTATAACGTATAACGTTATATGGTATTATTTTGTAACGTATAACGTTATGTAGTGTTACGTTATAACGTACAACGTTATATGGTTTTATTTTATAACGTATAACGTTATATGGTTTTATTTTATAACGTATAACGTTATATGGTATTATTTTATAACGTATAACATTATGTAGTGCTACGTTATAACGTATAACGTTATATAGTATAACGTTATAACGCTACATAGTATTACGTTATAACGTATAACGTTATACGGTATTACTTAATAACGTATAACATTGTATGGTATTATATTATAACGTATAACGTTATATGGTATTGTTTTATAACGTATAACGTTATATGATAATATTTCATAACGTATAACGTTATATAATAATATTTTATAAGGTATAACGTTATGTGGTGTTACGTTATAACGTATAACGTTATATAGTGTTACGTTATAACGTTATATTGTATTACCTTATAACGTATAACGTTATATAGTGTTACGTTATAACGTTATATTACATTACGTTATAACGTATAACGTTATACGGTATTATTTTATAACGTATAACGTTATATGGTATTATTTTATAACGTATAACGTTGTGTTGTGTTACGTTATAACGTGTAACGTTATATAGTGTAACGTTATAACGCTACATTGTATTACGTTATAACGTATAACGTTATAGGGTATTACTTAATAACATATAACGTTGTACGGTATTATTTTATAACGTGTAACGTTATATAATATTATTTTATAACGTATACCGTTATGTAGTGTTACGTTATAACGTATAACGTTATATAGTGTTACGTTATAACGTTATATTATATTACGTTATAACGTAGAACGTTATACGGTATTATTTTATAACGTATAACGTTATATGGTATTATTTTGTAACGTATAACGTTATGTAGTGTTACGTTATAACGTATAACGTTATATGGTATTATTTTATAACGTATAACGTTATATGGTATTATTTTATAACGTATAACGTTATGTAGTGTTAGGTTATAACTTAAAACGTTATATAGTGTTTCAGTATAACGTTATATTGTATTACGTTATAACGTATAACGTTATACGTTATTATTTTATAATATATAACGTTGTATGGTATTATTTTATAACGTATAACGTTATGTGGTGTTATTTTATAACGTTTAAAGTTGTATGGTATTATTTTATAACGTATAACGTTATGTAGTGTTACGTTATAACGTATAACGTTATATAGTGTTTCGTTATAACGTTGTATTGTATTACGTTAGAACATATAACGTTATACGGTATTATTTTATAACGTATGACGTTATATGGTATTATTTTATAACGTATAAAGTTATATAATATTATTTTATAACGTATAACGTTATGTAGTGTTACGTTATAAATTATAACGTTATGTGGTAACATGTTATTACGTATAACGTTATATAATATCATTTATAACGTATAAGGTTATATAGTGTAACGTTATAACACTACATTGTATTACGTTATAACGTATAACGTTATATATTATTATTATATAACGTATAACGTTATGTAGTGTTACGTTAAAACGAATAACGTTATATAGTCTTACGTTATAACGTTATATTGTATTACGTTATAACGTATAACGCTATACGTTATTATTTTATAACGTATAACGTTATATGGTATTATTTCATAACGTATAACGTTATATGGTGTTATTTTATAACGTATAACGTTATATAGTGTTACGTTATAACTTTATATGGTATTATATTATAACGTATAACGTTATATGGTATTATTTTATAACGTATAACGTTATGTGGTGTTATTTTATAACGTTTAACGTTGTATGGTATTATTTTATAACGTATAACGTTATGTAGTGTTACGTTATAACGTATAACGTTATATAGTGTTTCGTTATAACGTTGTATTGTATTACGTTAGAACATATAACGTTATACGGTATTATTTTATAACGTATGACGTTATATGGTATTATTTTATAACGTATAAAGTTATATAATATTATTTTATAACGTATAACGTTATGTAGTGTTACGTTATAAATTATAACGTTATGTGGTAACATGTTATTACGTATAACGTTATATAATATCATTTATAGCGTATAAGGTTATATAGTGTAACGTTATAACACTACATTGTATTACGTTATAACGTATAACGTTATATATTATTATTATATAACGTATAACGTTATGTAGTGTTACGTTAAAACGAATAACGTTATATAGTCTTACGTTATAACGTTATATTGTATTACGTTATAACGTATAACGCTATACGTTATTATTTTATAACGTATAACGTTATATGGTATTATTTCATAACGTATAACGTTATATGGTGTTATTTTATAACGTATAACGTTATATAGTGTTACGTTATAACGCTACATTGTATTACAATATAACGTATAACATTATACGCTATTACTTAATAACGTATAACGTTATACGCTATTACTTAATAACGTATAACTTTATATGGTATTATATTATAACGTATAACGTTATATGGTATTATTTTATAACGTATAACGATATATGGTGTTACGTTATAACGTATAACGTTATATAGTCTTACGTTATAACGTTATATTGTATTACGTTATAACGTATAACGCTATACGTTATTATTTTATAACGTATAACGTTATATGGTATTATTTTATAACGTATAACGTTATATAGTGTTACGTTATAACTTTATATGGTATTATATTATAACGTATAACGTTATATGGTATTATTTTATAACGTATAACGTCATATGGTATTATTTTATAACGTATAACGTTATATAGTGTTACGTTATAACTTTATATGGTATTATATTATAACGTATAACGTTATATGGTATTATTTTATAACGTATAACGTTATGTAGTGTTACGTTATTACGCTACATTGTATTACGTTATAACGTATAACGTTATACGGTATTACTTAATAACGTATAACGTTATATGGTATTATTTTATAACGTATAACGTTATGTAGTGTTACGTTATTACGCTACATTGTATTACAATATAACGTATAAAGTTATATAATATTATTTTATAACGTGTAACGTTATGTAGTGTTACGTTATAACGTATAACGTTATATAGTGTTACGTTATAACGTTATATTGTATTACGTTATAACGTATAACGTTATATAGTGTTACGTTATAACGTTATATTATATTACGTTATAACGTATAACGTTATACGGTATTATTTTGTAACGTATAACGTTATATGGTATTATTTTATAACGTATAACGTTGTGTTGTGTTACGTTATAACGTATAACGTTATATAGTGTAATGTTATAACGCTACATTGTATTACGTTATAACGTATAACGTTATACGGTATTACTTAATAACGTATAACGTTATGTGGTGTTATTTTATAACGTTTAACGTTGTATGGTATTATTTTATAACGTATAATGTTATGTAGTGTTACGTTATAACGTATAACGTTATATAGTGTTTCGTTATAACGTTGTATTGTATTACGTTAGAACATATAACGTTATACGGTATTATTTTATAACGTATAACGTTATATGGTATTATTTTATAACGTATAACGTTATATAATATTATTTCATAACGTATAACGTTATGTAGTGTTACGTTATAAATTATAACGTTATGTGGTAACATGTTATTACGTATAACGTTATATAATATCATTTATAACGTATAAGGTTATATAGTGTAACGTTATAACACCACATTGTATTACGTTATAACGTATAACGTTATATATTATTATTATATAACGTATAGCGTTATGTAGTGTTACGTTAAAACGAATAACGTTATATAGTCTTACGTTATAAGGTTATATTGTATTACGTTATAACGTATAACGCTATACGTTATTATTTTATAACGTATAACGATATATGGTGTTACGTTATAACGTATAACGTTATATAGTCTTACGTTATAACGTTATATTGTACTACGTTATAACGTATAACGCTATACGTTATTATTTTATAACGTATAACGTTATATGGTATTATTTCATAACGTATAACGTTATAGGGTGTTATTTTATAACGTATAACGTTATATGGTATTATTTTATAACGTATAACGTTATGTAGTGTTACGTTATAACGTATAACGTTATATGGTGTTACTTTATAACGTTATATTGTATTACGTTATAACGTACAACGTTATACGTTATTATTTTATATCGTATAACGTTATACGGTATTATTTCATAACGTATAACGTTATATGGTGTTACTTTATAACGTTATATTGTATTACGTTATAATGTATAACGGTATACGTTATTATTTTATAACGTACAACGTTATATGGTTTTATTTTATAACGCATAACGTTATATGGTTTTATTTTATAACGTATAACGTTATATGGTATTATTTTATAACGTATAACATTATGTAGTGCTACGTTATAACGTATAACGTTATATAGTATAACGTTATAACGCTACATAGTATTACGTTATAACGTATAACGTTATACGGTATTACTTAATAACGTATAACATTGTATGGTATTATATTACAACGTATAACGTTATATGGTATTGTTTTATAACGTATAACGTTATATGATAATATTTCATAACGTATAACGTTATATAATAATATTTTATAAGGTATAACGTTATGTGGTGTTACGTTATAACGTATAACGTTATATAGTGTTACGTTATAACATTATATTGTATTACCTTATAACGTATAACGTTATATAGTGTTACGTTATAACGTTATATTACATTACGTTATAACGTATAACGTTATACGGTATTATTTTATAACGTATAACGTTATATGGTATTATTTTATAACGTATAACGTTGTGTTGTGTTACGTTATAACGTGTAACGTTATATAGTGTAACGTTATAACGCTACATTGTATTACGTTACAACGTATAACGTTATAGGGTATTACTTAATAACATATAACGTTGTACGGTATTATTTTATAACGTGTAACGTTATATAATATTATTTTATAACGTATACCGTTATGTAGTGTTACGTTATAACGTATAACGTTATATAGTGTTACGTTATAACGTTATATTATATTACGTTATAACGTAGAACGTTATACGGTATTATTTTATAACGTATAACGTTATATGGTATTATTTTGTAACGTATAACGTTATGTAGTGTTACGTTATAACGTATAACGTTATATAGTGTTACGTTATAACGTTATATTGTATTACATTAGAACGTATAACGTTGTACGGTATTATTTAATAACGTATAACGTTATATGGTATTATTTTATAACGTACATCGTTATGTATTGTTACGTTATAACGTATAACGTTATATGGTATTATTTTATAACGTATAACGTTATGTAGTGTTAGGTTATAACTTAAAACGTTATATAGTGTTTCATTATAACGTTATATTGTATTACGTTATAACGTATAACGTTATACGTTATTATTTTATAATATATACCGTTGTATGGTATTATTTTATAACGTATAACGTTATGTGGTGTAATTTTATAACGTTTAACGTTGTATGGTATTATTTTATAACGTATAACGTTATGTAGTGTTACGTTACAAATTATAACGTAATGTGGTAACATGTTATTACGTATAACGTTATATAATATCATTTATAACGTATAAGGTTATATAGTGTAACGTTATAACGCTACATTGTATTACGTTACAACGTATAACGTTATATATTATTATTATATAACGTATAACGTTATGTAGTGTTACGTTAAAACGAATAACGTTATATAGTCTTACGTTATAACGTTATATTGTATTACGTTATAACGTATAACGCTATACGTTATTATTTTATAACGTATAACGTTATATAGTGTTACGTTATAACGCTACATTGTATTACAATATAACGTATAACGTTATACGCTATTACTTAATAACGTATAACGTTATACGCTATTACTTAATAACGTATAACTTTATATGGTATTATATTATAACGTATAACGTTATATGGTATTATTTTATAACGTATAACGATATATGGTGTTACGTTATAACGTATAACGTTATATAGTCTTACGTTATAACGTTATATTGTATTGCGTTATAACGTATAACGCTATACGTTATTATTTTATAACGTATAACGTTATATGGTATTATTTCATAACGTATAACGTTATAGGGTGTTATTTTATAACGTATAACGTTATATGGTATTATTTTATAACGTATAACGTTATGTAGTGTTACGTTATATCGTATAACGTTATATGGTGTTACTTTATAACGTTATATTGTATTACGTTATAACGTATAACGTTATACGTTATTATTTTATATCGTATAACGTTATACGGTATTATTTCATAACGTATAACGTTATATGGTGTTACTTTATAACGTTATATTGTATTACGTTATAATGTATAACGGTATACGTTATTATTTTATAACGTACAACGTTATATGGTTTTATTTTATAACGTATAACGTTATATGGTTTTATTTTATAACGTATAACGTTATATGGTATTATTTTATAACGTATAACATTATGTAGTGCTACGTTATAACGTATAACGTTATATAGTATAACGTTATAACGCTACATAGTATTACGTTATAATGTATAACGTTATACGGTATTACTTAATAACGTATAACATTGTATGGTATTATATTATAACGTATAACGTTATATGGTATTGTTTTATAACGTATAACGTTATATGATAATATTTCATAACGTATAACGTTATATAATAATATTTTATAAAGTATAACGTTATGTGGTGTTACGTTATAACGTATAACGTTATATAGTGTTACGTTATAACGTATAACGTTATATGGTGTTACTTTATAACGTTATATTGTATTACGTTATAACGTACAACGTTATACGTTATTATTTTATATCGTATAACGTTATACGGTATTATTTCATAACGTATAACGTTATATGGTGTTACTTTATAACGTTATATTGTATTACGTTATAATGTATAACGGTATACGTTATTATTTTATAACGTACAACGTTATATGGTTTTATTTTATAACGTATAACGTTATATGGTTTTATTTTATAACGTATAACGTTATATGGTATTATTTTATAACGTATAACATTATGTAGTGCTACGTTATAACGTATAACGTTATATAGTATAACGTTATAACGCTACATAGTATTACGTTATAACGTATAACGTTATACGGTATTACTTAATAACGTATAACATTGTATGGTATTATATTACAACGTATAACGTTATATGGTATTGTTTTATAACGTATAACGTTATATGATAATATTTCATAACGTATAACGTTATATAATAATATTTTATAAGGTATAACGTTATGTGGTGTTACGTTATAACGTATAACGTTATATAGTGTTACGTTATAACGTTATATTGTATTACCTTATAACGTATAACGTTATATAGTGTTACGTTATAACGTTATATTACATTACGTTATAACGTATAACGTTATACGGTATTATTTTATAACGTATAACGTTATATAGTATTATTTTATAACGTATAACGTTGTGTTGTGTTACGTTATAACGTGTAACGTTATATAGTGTAACGTTATAACGCTACATTGTATTACGTTACAACGTATAACGTTATAGGGTATTACTTAATAACATATAACGTTGTACGGTATTATTTTATAACGTGTAACGTTATATAATATTATTTTATAACGTATACCGTTATGTAGTGTTACGTTATAACGTATAACGTTATATAGTGTTACGTTATAACGTTATATTATATTACGTTATAACGTAGAACGTTATACGGTATTATTTTATAACGTATAACGTTATATGGTATTATTTTGTAACGTATAACGTTATGTAGTGTTACGTTATAACGTATAACGTTATATAGTGTTACGTTATAACGTTATATTGTATTACATTAGAACGTATAACGTTGTACGGTATTATTTAATAACGTATAACGTTATATGGTATTATTTTATAACGTACATCGTTATGTATTGTTACGTTATAACGTATAACGTTATATGGTATTATTTTATAACGTATAACGTTATATGGTATTATTTTATAACGTATAACGTTATGTAGTGTTAGGTTATAACTTAAAACGTTATATAGTGTTTCATTATAACGTTATATTGTATTACGTTATAACGTATAACGTTATACGTTATTATTTTATAATATATACCGTTGTATGGTATTATTTTATAACGTATAACGTTATGTGGTGTAATTTTATAACGTTTAACGTTGTATGGTATTATTTTATAACGTATAACGTTATGTAGTGTTACGTTACAAATTATAACGTAATGTGGTAACATGTTATTACGTATAACGTTATATAATATCATTTACAACGTATAAGGTTATATAGTGTAAAGTTATAACGCTACATTGTATTACGTTACAACGTATAACGTTATATATTATTATTATATAACGTATAACGTTATGTAGTGTTACGTTAAAACGAATAACGTTATATAGTCTTACGTTATAACGTTATATTGTATTACGTTATATCGTATAACGCTATACGTTATTATTTTATAACGTATAGCGTTATATAGTGTTACGTTATAACGCTACATTGTATTACAATATAACGTATAACGTTATACGCTATTACTTAATAACGTATAACGTTATACGCTATTACTTAATAACGTATAACTTTATATGGTATTATATTATAACGTATAACGTTATATGGTATTATTTTATAACGTATAACGATATATGGTGTTACGTTATAACGTATAACGTTATATAGTCTTACGTTATAACGTTATATTGTATTACGTTATAACGTATAACGCTATACGTTATTATTTTATAACGTATAACGTTATATGGTATTATTTCATAACGTATAACGTTATAGGGTGTTATTTTATAACGTATAACGTTATATGGTATTATTTTATAACGTATAACGTTATGTAGAGTTACGTTATAACGTATAACGTTATATGGTGTTACTTTATAACGTTATATTGTATTACGTTATAACGTATAACGTTATACGTTATTATTTTATATCGTATAACGTTATACGGTATTATTTCATAACGTATAACGTTATATGGTGTTACTTTATAACGTTATATTGTATTACGTTATAATGTATAACGGTATACGTTATTATTTTATAACGTACAACGTTATACGGTTTTATTTTATAACGTATAACGTTATATGGTTTTATTTTATAACGTATAACGTTATATGGTATTATTTTATAACGTATAACATTATGTAGTGCTACGTTATAACGTATAACGTTATATAGTATAACGTTATAACGCTACATAGTATTACGTTATAATGTATAACGTTATACGGTATTACTTAATAACGTATAACATTGTATGGTATTATATTATAACGTATAACGTTATATGGTATTGTTTTATAACGTATAACGTTATATGATAATATTTCATAACGTGTAACGTTATATAATAATATTTTATAAGGTATAACGTTATGTGGTGTTACGTTATAACGTATAACGTTATATAGTGTTACGTTATAACGTTATATTGTATTACCTTATAACGTATAACGTTATATAGTGTTACGTTATAACGTTATATTACATTATACGTTATAAGTATACGTTATAAGTATAAGTATTACGTTATAACGTATAACGTTATACGGTATTATTTTATAACGTATAACGTTATATGGTATTATTTTATAACGTATAACGTTGTGTTGTGTTACGTTATAACGTGTAACGTTATATAGTGTAACGTTATAACGCTACATTGTATTACGTTATAACGTATAACGTTATAGGGTATTACTTAATAACATATAACGTTGTACGGTATTATTTTATAACGTGTAACGTTATATAATATTATTTTATAACGTATACCGTTATGTAGTGTTACGTTATAACGTATAACGTTATATAGTGTTACGTTATAACGTTATATTATATTACGTTATAACGTAGAACGTTATACGGTATTATTTTATAACATATAACGTTATATGGTATTATTTTGTAACGTATAACGTTATGTAGTGTTACGTTATAACGTATAACGTTATACAGTGTTACGTTATAACGTTATATTGTATTACATTAGAACGTATAACGTTGTATGGTATTATTTAATAACGTATAACGTTATATGGTATTATTTTATAACGTACATCGTTATGTATTGTTACGTTGTAACGTATATCGTTATATGGTGTTACGTTATAACGTATAACGTTATAAGGTATTACTTAATAACGTATAACGATAAATGGTATTATTTTATAACGTGTAACGTTATGTAGTGTTACGTTATTACGTATAACGTTATATAGTGTTACGTTATAACGTTATATTATATTACGTTATAACGTAGAACGTTATACGGTATTATTTTATAACATATAACGTTATATGGTATTATTTTGTAACGTATAACGTTATGTAGTGTTACGTTATTACGTATAACGTTATACGGTATTACTTAATAACGTGTAACGATATATGGTATTATTTTATAACGTGTAACGTTATATAATATTATTTTATAACGTATAACGTTATGTAGTGTTACGTTATAACGTATAACGTTATATAGTGTTACGTTATAACGTTATATTGTATTACATTAGAACGTATAACGTTGTACGGTATTACTTAATAACGTGTAACGATATATGGTATTATTTTATAACGTATAACCTTATATAGTATTATTTTATAATGTATATCGTTATGTAGTGTTACGTTATAACGTATAACGTTATATGGTGTTACGTAATAACGTATAACGTTATATACTGTTACGATATAACGTTATATTATATTACGTTATAACGTATAACGTTATACGGTATTATTTTATAACGTATAACGTTATATGGTATTATTTTATAACGTATAACGTTGTGTTGTGTTACGTTATAACGTATAACGTTATATAGTGTAACGTTGTAACGCTACATTGTATTACGTTATAACGTATAACGTTATACGGTATTATTTAATAACGTATAACGTTATATGGTATTATTTTATAACGTGTAACGTTATATAATATTATTTTATAACGTATAACGTTATATGGTGTTATTTTATAACGTATAACGTTATATGGTATTATTTCATAACGTATAACGTTATATGGTATTATTTATAACGTATAACGTTATGTAGTGTTACGTTATAACGTATAACGTTATATAGTGTTACGTTATAACGTTATATTATATTACGTTATAACGTATAGCGTTATACCGTAATATTTTATAACGTATAATGCTATATAAAGTTACGTTATAACGTATAACGCTAAATAGTGTTACGTTATAACGTATAACGTTATATAGTGTTACGTTACAACGTTATATTATATTACGTTATAACGTATAACGTTATACGGTATTATTTTATAACGTATAAAGTTATATGGTATTATTTTATAACGTATGACGTTATATGGTATTATTTCATAACGTATAACGTTATATGGTATTATTTATAACGTATAACTTTATGTAGTGTTACGTTATAACGTATAACGTTATATAGTGTTACGTTATAACGTTATATTATATTACGTTATAACGTATAGCGTTATACCGTAATATTTTATAACGTATAACGCTATATAAAGTTACGTTATAACGTATAACGCTAAATAGTGTTACGTTATAACTTATAACGTTATATAGTGTTACGTTATAACGTTATATTATATTACGTTAGAACGTATAACGTTATACGGTATTATTTTATAACGGATAACGTTATATGATATTATTTTATAACGTATAACGTTATGTAGTGATACCTAATAACGTATAACGTTTTGTAGTGTTACGTTATAACGTATAACGTTATATAGTGTTACGTTATAACGTTATATTGTATTACGTTATAACGTATAACGTTATATAGTGTTACGTTATAACGTTATATTATATTACGTTAGAACGTATAACGTTATACGGTATTATTTTATAACGGATAACGTTATATGATATTATTTTATAACGTATAACGTTATGTAGTGATACCTAATAACGTATAACGTTTTGTAGTGTTACGTTATAACGTATAACGTTATATAGTGTTACGTTATAACGTTATATTGTATTACGTTATAACGTATAACGTTATATAGTGTTACGTTATAACGTTATATTATATTACGTTATAACGTATAACGTTATACGGTATTATTTTATAACGTATAACATTGTATGGTATTATTTTATAACCTATAACGTTGTGTTGTGTTACGTTATAACGTGTTACGTTATATAGTGTAACGTTATAACGCTACATTGTATTACGTTATAACATATAACGTTATACGGTATTACTTAATAACGTATAACGTTATATGGTATTATTTCATAAAGTATAACGTTATATAGTGTTACGCTATAACGTTATATTGAATTACGTTATAACGTATGACGTTATATGGTATTATTTTATAACGTATAACGTTATATAATATTATTTTATAACGTATAACGTTATATAGTGTTACGTTATAACGTTATATTGTATTACGTTATAACGTATAACGTTTTATAGTGTTACGTTATAACGTTATATTCTATTACGTTAGAACGTATAACGTTATACGGTATTATTTTATAACGAATAACGTTATATGATATTATTTTATAACGTATAACGTTATGTAGTGATACCTAATAACGTATAACGTTATGTAGTGTTACGTTATAACGTATAACGTTATATAGTGTTACGTTATAACGTATAACGTTATATAGTGTTACGTTATAACGTTATATTATATTACGTTATAACGTATAACGTTATACCGTAATATTTTATAACGTATAACGCTATATAAAGTAACGTTATAACGTATAACGCTATGTAGTGTTACGTTATAACGTATAACGTTATATAGTGTTACGTTATAACGTTATATTGTATTACGTTAGAACGTATAACGTTATATGGTGTTACCTTATAACGTTATATTGTATTACGTTAGAACGTATAACGTTGTACGGTATTATTTAATAACGTATAACGTTATATGGTATTATTTTATAACGTATATCTTAATGTAGTGTTATGTTATAACGTATAACGTTATATAGTGTTACGTTACAACGTTATATTATATTACGTTATAACGTATAACGTTATACGGTATTATTTTATAACGTATAAAGTTATATGGTATTATTTTATAACGTATGACGTTATATGGTATTATTTCATAACGTATAACGTTATATGGTATTATTTATAACGTATAACTTTATGTAGTGTTACGTTATAACGTATAACGTTATATAGTGTTACGTTATAACGTTATATTATATTACGTTATAACGTATAGCGTTATACCGTAATATTTTATAACGTATAACGCTATATAAAGTTACGTTATAACGTATAACGCTAAATAGTGTTACGTTATAACTTATAACGTTATATAGTGTTACGTTATAACGTTATATTATATTACGTTAGAACGTATAACGTTATACGGTATTATTTTATAACGGATAACGTTATATGATATTATTTTATAACGTATAACGTTATGTAGTGATACCTAATAACGTATAACGTTTTGTAGTGTTACGTTATAACGTATAACGTTATATAGTGTTACGTTATAACGTTATATTGTATTACGTTATAACGTATAACGTTATATAGTGTTACGTTATAACGTTATATTATATTACGTTAGAACGTATAACGTTATACGGTATTATTTTATAACGGATAACGTTATATGATATTATTTTATAACGTATAACGTTATGTAGTGATACCTAATAACGTATAACGTTTTGTAGTGTTACGTTATAACGTATAACGTTATATAGTGTTACGTTATAACGTTATATTGTATTACGTTATAACGTATAACGTTATATAGTGTTACGTTATAACGTTATATTATATTACGTTATAACGTATAACGTTATACGGTATTATTTTATAACGTATAACATTGTATGGTATTATTTTATAACCTATAACGTTGTGTTGTGTTACGTTATAACGTGTTACGTTATATAGTGTAACGTTATAACGCTACATTGTATTACGTTATAACGTATAACGTTATACGGTATTACTTAATAACGTATAACGTTATATGGTATTATTTCATAACGTATAACGTTATATAGTGTTACGCTATAACGTTATATTGAATTACGTTATAACGTATAACGTTATACGTTATTATTTTATAACGTTATACGTTATTATTTTATAACGTATAACGTTATATGGTATTATTTTATATCGTGTAACGTTATATGA
This sequence comes from Bombus dahlbomii, assembly GCA_037178635.1. Classification (NCBI taxonomy): domain Eukaryota; kingdom Metazoa; phylum Arthropoda; class Insecta; order Hymenoptera; family Apidae; genus Bombus; species Bombus dahlbomii. The sequence goes on from CM074102.1 coordinate 21,413,505, forward strand.
TAATATTTCATAACGTATAACGTTATATAGTGTTACGCTATAACGTTATATTGTATTACGTTCTAACGTATGACGTTATATGGTATTATTTTATAACGTATAACGTTATATAATATTATTTTATAACGTATAACGTTATATAGTGTTACGTTATAACGTTATATTGAATTACGTTATAACGTATAACGTTATACGTTATTATTTTATAACGTTATACGTTATTATTTTATAACGTATAACGTTATATGGTATTATTTTATATCGTGTAACGTTATATGATAATATTTCATAACGTATAACGTTATATAGTGTTACGCTATAACGTTATATTGTATTGCGTTCTAACGTATAACGTTATACGGTATTATTTTATAACGAATAACGTTATATGATATTATTTTATAACGTATAACGTTATGTAGTGATACCTAATAACGTATAACGTTATGTAGTGTTACGTTATAACGTATAACGTTATATAGTGTTACGTTATAACGTATAACGTTATATAGTGTTACGTTATAACGTTATATTATATTACGTTATAACGTATAACGTTATACCGTAATATTTTATAACGTATAACGCTATATAAAGTAACGTTATAACGTATAACGCTATGTAGTGTTACGTTATAACGTATAACGTTATATAGTGTTACGTTATAACGTTATATTGTATTACGTTAGAACGTATAACGTTATATGGTGTTACCTTATAACGTTATATTGTATTACGTTAGAACGTATAACGTTGTACGGTATTATTTAATAACGTATAACGTTATATGGTATTATTTTATAACGTATATCTTAATGTAGTGTTATGTTATAACGTATAACGTTATATAGTGTTACGTTATAACGTATAACGTTATGCGGTAATATTTTATAACCTATAACGTTATATAATATTATTTTATAACGTATACCGTTATGTAGTGTTACGTTATAACGTACAACGTTATAGAGTGTTACGTTATAACGTTATATTATATTACGTTATAACGTAGAACGTTATACGGTATTATTTTATAACGTATAACGTTATATGGTATTATTTTATAACGTATAACGTTATGTAGTGTTACGTTATAACGTATAACGTTATATAGTGTTACGTTATAACGTTATATTGTATTACGTTAGAACGTATAACGTTGTACGGTATTATTTAATAACGTATAACGTTATATGGTATTATTTTATAACGTACATCGTTATGTATAGTTACGTTGTAACGTATGACGTTATATGGTGTTACGTTATAACGTATAACGTTATAAGGTATTACTTAATAACGTATAACGATAAATGGTATTATTTTATAACGTGTAACGTTATATAATATTATTTTATAACGTATAACGTTATGTAGTGTTACGTTATTACGTATAACGTTATACGGTATTACCTAATAACGTGTTACGATATATGGTATTATTTTTTAACGTGTAACGTTATATAATATTATTTTATAACGTATAACGTTATGTAGTGTTACGTTATAACGTATAACGTTATATAGTGTTACGTTATAACGTTATATTGTATTACGTTAGAACGTATAACGTTGTACGGTATTATTTAATAACGTATAACCTTATATAGTATTATTTTATAATGTATATCGTTATGTAGTGTTACGTTATAACGTATAACGTTATATGGTGTTACGTAATAACGTATAACGTTATATACTGTTACGATATAACGTTATATTATATTACGTTATAACGTATAACGTTATACGTTATTATTTTATAACGTATAACGTTATATGGTATTATTTTATAACGTATAACGTTGTGTTGTGTTACGTTATAACGTATAACGTTATATAGTGTAACGTTGTAACGCTACATTGTATTACGTTATAACGTATAACGTTATACGGTATTATTTAATAACGTATAACGTTATATGGTATTATTTTATAACGTGTAACGTTATATAATATTATTTTATAACGTATAACGTTATATGGTATTATTTTATAACGTATAACGTTATATGGTATTATTTATAACGTATAACGTTATGTAGTGTTACGTTATAACGTATAACGTTATATGGTGTTATTTTATAACGTATAACGTTATATGGTATTATTTTATAACGTGTAACGTTATATAATATTATTTTATAACGTATAACGTTATATGGTGTTATTTTATAACGTATAACGTTATATGGTATTATTTCATAACGTATAACGTTATATGGTATTATTTATAACGTATAACGTTATGTAGTGTTACGTTATAACGTATAACGTTATATAGTGTTACGTTATAACGTTATATTATATTACGTTATAACGTATAGCGTTATACCGTAATATTTTATAACGTATAATGCTATATAAAGTTACGTTATAACGTATAACGCTAAATAGTGTTACGTTATAACGTATAACGTTATATAGTGTTACGTTACAACGTTATATTATATTACGTTATAACGTATAACGTTATACGGTATTATTTTATAACGTATAAAGTTATATGGTATTATTTTATAACGTATGACGTTATATGGTATTATTTCATAACGTATAACGTTATATGGTATTATTTATAACGTATAACTTTATGTAGTGTTACGTTATAACGTATAACGTTATATAGTGTTACGTTATAACGTTATATTATATTACGTTATAACGTATAGCGTTATACCGTAATATTTTATAACGTATAACGCTATATAAAGTTACGTTATAACGTATAACGCTAAATAGTGTTACGTTATAACTTATAACGTTATATAGTGTTACGTTATAACGTTATATTATATTACGTTAGAACGTATAACGTTATACGGTATTATTTTATAACGGATAACGTTATATGATATTATTTTATAACGTATAACGTTATGTAGTGATACCTAATAACGTATAACGTTTTGTAGTGTTACGTTATAACGTATAACGTTATATAGTGTTACGTTATAACGTTATATTGTATTACGTTATAACGTATAACGTTATATAGTGTTACGTTATAACGTTATATTATATTACGTTAGAACGTATAACGTTATACGGTATTATTTTATAACGGATAACGTTATATGATATTATTTTATAACGTATAACGTTATGTAGTGATACCTAATAACGTATAACGTTTTGTAGTGTTACGTTATAACGTATAACGTTATATAGTGTTACGTTATAACGTTATATTGTATTACGTTATAACGTATAACGTTATATAGTGTTACGTTATAACGTTATATTATATTACGTTATAACGTATAACGTTATACGGTATTATTTTATAACGTATAACATTGTATGGTATTATTTTATAACCTATAACGTTGTGTTGTGTTACGTTATAACGTGTTACGTTATATAGTGTAACGTTATAACGCTACATTGTATTACGTTATAACATATAACGTTATACGGTATTACTTAATAACGTATAACGTTATATGGTATTATTTCATAAAGTATAACGTTATATAGTGTTACGCTATAACGTTATATTGAATTACGTTATAACGTATGACGTTATATGGTATTATTTTATAACGTATAACGTTATATAATATTATTTTATAACGTATAACGTTATATAGTGTTACGTTATAACGTTATATTGTATTACGTTATAACGTATAACGTTTTATAGTGTTACGTTATAACGTTATATTCTATTACGTTAGAACGTATAACGTTATACGGTATTATTTTATAACGAATAACGTTATATGATATTATTTTATAACGTATAACGTTATGTAGTGATACCTAATAACGTATAACGTTATGTAGTGTTACGTTATAACGTATAACGTTATATAGTGTTACGTTATAACGTATAACGTTATATAGTGTTACGTTATAACGTTATATTATATTACGTTATAACGTATAACGTTATACCGTAATATTTTATAACGTATAACGCTATATAAAGTAACGTTATAACGTATAACGCTATGTAGTGTTACGTTATAACGTATAACGTTATATAGTGTTACGTTATAACGTTATATTGTATTACGTTAGAACGTATAACGTTATATGGTGTTACCTTATAACGTTATATTGTATTACGTTAGAACGTATAACGTTGTACGGTATTATTTAATAACGTATAACGTTATATGGTATTATTTTATAACGTATATCTTAATGTAGTGTTATGTTATAACGTATAACGTTATATAGTGTTACGTTACAACGTTATATTATATTACGTTATAACGTATAACGTTATACGGTATTATTTTATAACGTATAAAGTTATATGGTATTATTTTATAACGTATGACGTTATATGGTATTATTTCATAACGTATAACGTTATATGGTATTATTTATAACGTATAACTTTATGTAGTGTTACGTTATAACGTATAACGTTATATAGTGTTACGTTATAACGTTATATTATATTACGTTATAACGTATAGCGTTATACCGTAATATTTTATAACGTATAACGCTATATAAAGTTACGTTATAACGTATAACGCTAAATAGTGTTACGTTATAACTTATAACGTTATATAGTGTTACGTTATAACGTTATATTATATTACGTTAGAACGTATAACGTTATACGGTATTATTTTATAACGGATAACGTTATATGATATTATTTTATAACGTATAACGTTATGTAGTGATACCTAATAACGTATAACGTTTTGTAGTGTTACGTTATAACGTATAACGTTATATAGTGTTACGTTATAACGTTATATTGTATTACGTTATAACGTATAACGTTATATAGTGTTACGTTATAACGTTATATTATATTACGTTAGAACGTATAACGTTATACGGTATTATTTTATAACGGATAACGTTATATGATATTATTTTATAACGTATAACGTTATGTAGTGATACCTAATAACGTATAACGTTTTGTAGTGTTACGTTATAACGTATAACGTTATATAGTGTTACGTTATAACGTTATATTGTATTACGTTATAACGTATAACGTTATATAGTGTTACGTTATAACGTTATATTATATTACGTTATAACGTATAACGTTATACGGTATTATTTTATAACGTATAACATTGTATGGTATTATTTTATAACCTATAACGTTGTGTTGTGTTACGTTATAACGTGTTACGTTATATAGTGTAACGTTATAACGCTACATTGTATTACGTTATAACGTATAACGTTATACGGTATTACTTAATAACGTATAACGTTATATGGTATTATTTCATAACGTATAACGTTATATAGTGTTACGCTATAACGTTATATTGAATTACGTTATAACGTATAACGTTATACGTTATTATTTTATAACGTTATACGTTATTATTTTATAACGTATAACGTTATATGGTATTATTTTATATCGTGTAACGTTATATGATAATATTTCATAACGTATAACGTTATATAGTGTTACGCTATAACGTTATATTGTATTACGTTCTAACGTATGACGTTATATGGTATTATTTTATAACGTATAACGTTATATAATATTATTTTATAACGTATAACGTTATATAGTGTTACGTTATAACGTTATATTGAATTACGTTATAACGTATAACGTTATACGTTATTATTTTATAACGTTATACGTTATTATTTTATAACGTATAACGTTATATGGTATTATTTTATATCGTGTAACGTTATATGATAATATTTCATAACGTATAACGTTATATAGTGTTACGCTATAACGTTATATTGTATTGCGTTCTAACGTATAACGTTATACGGTATTATTTTATAACGAATAACGTTATATGATATTATTTTATAACGTATAACGTTATGTAGTGATACCTAATAACGTATAACGTTATGTAGTGTTACGTTATAACGTATAACGTTATATAGTGTTACGTTATAACGTATAACGTTATATAGTGTTACGTTATAACGTTATATTATATTACGTTATAACGTATAACGTTATACCGTAATATTTTATAACGTATAACGCTATATAAAGTAACGTTATAACGTATAACGCTATGTAGTGTTACGTTATAACGTATAACGTTATATAGTGTTACGTTATAACGTTATATTGTATTACGTTAGAACGTATAACGTTATATGGTGTTACCTTATAACGTTATATTGTATTACGTTAGAACGTATAACGTTGTACGGTATTATTTAATAACGTATAACGTTATATGGTATTATTTTATAACGTATATCTTAATGTAGTGTTATGTTATAACGTATAACGTTATATAGTGTTACGTTATAACGTATAACGTTATGCGGTAATATTTTATAACCTATAACGTTATATAATATTATTTTATAACGTATACCGTTATGTAGTGTTACGTTATAACGTACAACGTTATAGAGTGTTACGTTATAACGTTATATTATATTACGTTATAACGTAGAACGTTATACGGTATTATTTTATAACGTATAACGTTATATGGTATTATTTTATAACGTATAACGTTATGTAGTGTTACGTTATAACGTATAACGTTATATAGTGTTACGTTATAACGTTATATTGTATTACGTTAGAACGTATAACGTTGTACGGTATTATTTAATAACGTATAACGTTATATGGTATTATTTTATAACGTACATCGTTATGTATAGTTACGTTGTAACGTATGACGTTATATGGTGTTACGTTATAACGTATAACGTTATAAGGTATTACTTAATAACGTATAACGATAAATGGTATTATTTTATAACGTGTAACGTTATATAATATTATTTTATAACGTATAACGTTATGTAGTGTTACGTTATTACGTATAACGTTATACGGTATTACCTAATAACGTGTTACGATATATGGTATTATTTTTTAACGTGTAACGTTATATAATATTATTTTATAACGTATAACGTTATGTAGTGTTACGTTATAACGTATAACGTTATATAGTGTTACGTTATAACGTTATATTGTATTACGTTAGAACGTATAACGTTGTACGGTATTATTTAATAACGTATAACCTTATATAGTATTATTTTATAATGTATATCGTTATGTAGTGTTACGTTATAACGTATAACGTTATATGGTGTTACGTAATAACGTATAACGTTATATACTGTTACGATATAACGTTATATTATATTACGTTATAACGTATAACGTTATACGTTATTATTTTATAACGTATAACGTTATATGGTATTATTTTATAACGTATAACGTTGTGTTGTGTTACGTTATAACGTATAACGTTATATAGTGTAACGTTGTAACGCTACATTGTATTACGTTATAACGTATAACGTTATACGGTATTATTTAATAACGTATAACGTTATATGGTATTATTTTATAACGTGTAACGTTATATAATATTATTTTATAACGTATAACGTTATATGGTATTATTTTATAACGTATAACGTTATATGGTATTATTTCATAACGTATAACGTTATATAGTGTTACGTTATAACGTTATATTATATTACGTTATAACGTATAGCGTTATACCGTAATATTTTATAACGTATAACGCTATATAAAGTTACGTTATAACGTATAACGCTAAACAGTGTTACGTTATAACGTATAACGTTATATAGTGTTACGTTATAACGTTATATTATATCACGTTATAACGTATAACGTTATACGGTATTATTTTATAACGTATAACGTTATATGGTATTATTTTATAACGTATAACGTTATATGGTATTATTTCATAACGTATAACGTTATATGGTATTATTTATAACGTATAACGTTATGTAGTGTTACGTTATAACGTATAACGTTATATAGTGTTACGTTATAACGTTATATTATATTACGTTATAACGTATAGCGTTATACCGTAATATTTTATAACGTATAACGCTATATAAAGTTACGTTATAACGTATAACGCTAAATAGTGTTACGTTATAACGTATAACGTTATATAGTGTTACGTTATAACGTTATATTATATTACGTTAGAACGTATAACGTTATACGGTATTATTTTATAACGGATAACGTTATATGATATTATTTTATAACGTATAACGTTATGTAGTGATACCTAATAATGTATAACGTTTTGTAGTGTTACGTTATAACGTATAACGTTATATAGTGTTACGTTATAACGTTATATTGTATTACGTTATAACGTATAACGTTATATAGTGTTACGTTATAACGTTATATTATATTACGTTATAACGTATAACGTTATACGGTATTATTTTATAACGTATAACATTGTATGGTATTATTTTATAACCTATAACGTTGTGTTGTGTTACGTTATAACGTGTTACGTTATATAGTGTAACGTTATAACGCTACATTGTATTACGTTATAACGTATAACGTTATACGGTATTACTTAATAACGTATAACGTTATATGGTATTATTTCATAACGTATAACGTTATATAGTGTTACGCTATAACGTTATATTGAATTACGTTATAACGTATAACGTTATACGTTATTATTTTATAACGTTATACGTTATTATTTTATAACGTATAACGTTATATGGTATTATTTTATATCGTGTAACGTTATATGATAATATTTCATAACGTATAACGTTATATAGTGTTACGCTATAACGTTATATTGTATTACGTTATAACGTATGACGTTATATGGTATTATTTTATAACGTATAACGTTATATAATATTATTTTATAACGTATAACGTTATATAGTGTTACGTTATAACGTTATATTGTATTACGTTATAACGTATAACGTTTTATACTGTTACGTTATATCGTTATATTCTATTACGTTAGAACGTATAACGTTATACGGTATTATTTTATAACGAATAACGTTATATGATATTATTTTATAACGTATAACGTTATGTAGTGATACCTAATAACGTATAATGTTATGTAGTGTTACGTTATAACGTATAACGTTATATAGTGTTACGTTATAACGTATAACGTTATATAGTGTTACGTTATAACGTTATATTATATTACGTTATAACGTATAACGTTATACCGTAATATTTTATAACGTATAACGCTATATGAAGTAACGTTATAACGTATAACGCTATGTAGTGTTACGTTATAACGTATAACGTTATATAGTGTTACGTTATAACGTTATATTGTATTACGTTAGAACGTATAACGTTATATGGTGTTACCTTATAACGTTATATTGTATTACGTTACAACGTATAACGTTGTACGGTATTATTTAATAACGTATAACGTTATATGGTATTATTTTATAACGTATATCTTAATGTAGTGTTATGTTATAACGTATAACGTTATATTATATTACGTTATAACGTAGAACGTTTTACGGTATTATTTTATAACGTATAACGTTATATGGTATTATTTTATAACGTATAACGTTATGTAGTGTTACGTTATAACGTATAACGTTATATAGTGTTACGTTATAACGTTATATTGTATTACGTTAGAACGTATAACGTTGTACGGTATTATTTATTAACGTATAACGTTACATGGTATTATTTTATAATGTATATCGTTATGTAGTGTTACGTTATAACGTATAACATTATATGGTGTTACGTAATAACGTATAACGTTATATACTGTTACGTTATAACGTTATATTATATTACGTTATAACGTATAAAGATATACGGTATTATTTTATAACGTATAACGTTATATGGTATTATTTTATAACGTATAACGTTGTGTTGTGTTACGTTATGACGTATAACGTTATATAGTGTAACGTTATAACGCTACATTGTATTACGTTATAACGTATAACGTTATACGGTATTAATTTATAACGGATAACGTTATATGGTACTATTTTATAACGTATAATGTTATATAATATTATTTTATAACGTACAACGTTATATAGTGTTACGTTATAACGCTACATTGTATTACAATATAACGTATAACGTTATACGCTATTACTTAATAACGTACAACGTTATATGGTATTATATTATAACGTATGACGTTATATGGTATTATTTTATAACGTATAACGTTATATGGTATTATTTAATAACGTATAACGTTATATAGTGTTACGTTATAACGTTATATTGTATTACGTTATAACGTATAATGTTTTATAGTGTTACGTTATAACGTTATATTCTATTACGTTAGAACGTATAACGTTATACGGTATTATTTTTTAACGAATAACGTTATATGATATTATTTTATAACGTATAACGTTATGTAGTGATACCTAATAACGTATAACGTTATGTAGTGTTACGTTATAACGTATAACGTTATATAGTGTTACGTTATAACGTATAACGTTATATGGTGTTACGTTATAACGTTATATGATATTACGTTATAACGTATAACGTTATACGGTATTATTTTATAACGTATAACGTTATATGGTATTATTTTATAACGTATAACGTTATGTAGTGTTACGTTATAACGTATAACGTTTTATAGTGTTTCGTCATAACGTTGTATTGTATTACGTTAGAACGTATAACGTTATACGGTATTATTTTATAACGTATAACGTTATATGGTATTATTTTATAACGTATAACGTTATGTAGTGTTACGTTATAACGTTATATTGTATTACGTTAAAATGTATAACGTAATACGGTATAATTTTATAACGTATAACGTTATGTAGTGTTACCTTATAACGTATAACGTTATGCGGTAATATTTTATAACCTATAACGTTATATAATATTATTTTATAACGTATACCGTTATGTAGTGTTACGTTATAACGTATAACGTTATATAGTGTTACGTTATAACGTTATATTGTATTACGTTAGAACGTATAACGTTGTACGGTATTACTTAATAACGTATAACCATATATAGTATTATTTTATAATGTATATCGTTATGTAGTGTTACGTTATAACGTATAACGTTATATGGTGTTACGTAATAACGTATAACGTTATATACTGTTACGATATAACGTTATATTATATTACGTTATAACGTATAACGTTATACGGTATTATTTTATAACGTATAACGTTATATGGTATTATTTTATAACGTATAACGTTGTGTTGTGTTACGTTATAACGTATAACGTTATATAGTGTAACGTTGTAACGCTACATTGTATTACGTTATAACGTATAACGTTATACGGTATTATTTAATAACGTATAACGTTATATGGTATTATTTTATAACGTGTAACGTTATATAATATTATTTTATAACGTATAATGTTATATGGTATTATTTTATAACGTATAACGTTATATGGTATTATTTCATAACGTATAACGTTATATGGTATTATTTATAACGTATAACGTTATGTAGTGTTACGTTATAACGTATAACGTTATATAGTCTTACGTTATAACGTTACATTATATTACGTTATAACGTATAGCGTTATACCGTAATATTTTATAACGTATAACGCTATATAAAGTTACGTTATAACGTATAACGCTAAATAGTGTTACGTTATAACGTATAACGTTATATAGTGTTACGTTATAACGTTATATTATATTACGTTATAACGTATAACGTTATACGGTATTATTTTATAACGTATAACGTTATATGGTATTATTTTATAACGTATAACGTTGTGTTGTGTTACGTTATAACGTATAACGTTATATAGTGTTACGTTATAACGTTATATTGTATTACGTTAGAACGTATAACGTTGTACGGTATTACTTAATAACGTATAACCATATATAGTATTATTTTATAATGTATATCGTTATGTAGTGTTACGTTATAACGTATAACGTTATATGGTGTTACGTAATAACGTATAACGTTATATACTGTTACGATATAACGTTATATTATATTACGTTATAACGTATAACGTTATACGGTATTATTTTATAACGTATAACGTTATATGGTATTATTTTATAACGTATAACGTTATATAGTCTTACGTTATAACGTTACATTATATTACGTTATAACGTATAGCGTTATACCGTAATATTTTATAACGTATAACGCTATATAAAGTTACGTTATAACGTATAACGCTAAATAGTGTTACGTTATAACGTATAACGTTATATAGTGTTACGTTATAACGTTATATTATATTACGTTATAACGTATAACGTTATACGGTATTATTTAATAACGTATAACGTTATATGGTATTATTTTATAACGTATAACGTTGTACGGTATTGTTTAATAACGTATAACGTTATATGGTATTATTTTATAACGTATATCTTTATGTAGTGTTACGTTATAACGTATAACGTTATATGGTGTTACGTTATAACGTATAACGTTATATACTGTTACGTTATAACGTTATATTATATTACGTTATAACGTATAACGTTATACGGTATTATTTTATAACGTATAACGTTATATGGTATTATTTTATAACGTATAACGTTGTGTTGTGTTACGTTATAACGTATAACGTTATATAGTGTAACGTTATAGCGCTACATTGTATTACGTTATAACGTATAACGTTATACGGTATTACTTAATAACGTATAACGATATATGGTATTATTTTATAACGTGTAACGTTATATAATATTACTTTATAACGTATAACGTTATGTAGTGTTACGTTATAACGTATAACGTTATATGGTGTTACGTTATGACGTATGACGTTATATAGTGTTACGTTATAACGTTATATTATATTACGTTATAACGTATGACGTTATACGGTATTATTTTATAACGTATAACGTTATATGGTATTATTTCATAACGTATAACGTTGTGTAGTCTTACGTTATAGCGTATAACGTTATATAGTGTAACGTTATAACGCTACATTGTATTTCGTTATAACGTATAACGTTATACGGTATTACTTAATAACGTATAACGTAATATGGTAATATATTATAACGTATAACATTATATGGTATTATTTTATAACGTATAACGATATATGGTATTATTTCAGTACGTATAACGTTATATAATATTATTTTATAAGGTATAAAGTTATGAGGTGTTACGTTATAACGTATAACGTTATATAGTGTTACGTTATAACGTCATATTGTATTACGTTATAACGTATAACGTTTTATAGTGTTACGTTATAACGTTATATTCTATTACGTTAGAACGTATAACGTTATACGGTATTATTTTATAACGAATAACGTTATATGATATTATTTTATAACGTATAACGTTATGTAGTGATACCTAATAACGTATAACGTTATGTAGTGTTACGTTAAAACGTATAACGTTATATAGTGTTACGTTATAACGTATAACGTTATATAGTGTTACGTTATAACGTTATATTATATTACGTTATAACGTATAACGTTATACCGTAATATTTTATAACGTATAACGCTATATGAAGTAACGTTATAACGTATAACGCGATGTAGTGTTACGTTATAACGTATAACGTTATATAGTGTAACGTTATAACGTTATATTGTATTACGTTAGAACGTATAACGTTATATGGTGTTACCTTATAACGTTATATTGTATTACGTTAGAACGTATAACGTTGTACGGTATTATTTAATAACGTATAACGTTATATGGTATTATTTTATAACGTATATCTTAATGTAGTGTTATGTTATAACGTATAACGTTATATAGTGTTACGTTATAACGTATAACGTTATGCGGTAATATTTTATAACCTATAACGTTATATAATATTATTTTATAACGTATACCGTTATGTAGTGTTACGTTATAACGTACAACGTTATAGAGTGTTACGTTATAACGTTATATTATATTACGTTATAACGTAGAACGTTATACGGTATTATTTTATAACGTATAACGTTATATGGTATTATTTTATAACGTATAACGTTATGTAGTGTTACGTTATAACGTATAACGTTATATAGTGTTACGTTATAACGTTATATTGTATTACGTTAGAACGTATAACGTTGTACGGTATTATTTATTAACGTATAACGTTACATGGTATTATTTTATAATGTATATCGTTATGTAGTGTTACGTTATAACGTATAACGTTATATGGTGTTACGTAATAACGTATAACGTTATATACTGTTACGTTATAACGTTATATTATATTACGTTATAACGTATAAAGATATACGGTATTATTTTATAACGTATAACGTTATATGGTATTATTTTATAACGTATAACGTTGTGTTGTGTTACGTTATGACGTATAACGTTATATAGTGTAACGTTATAACGCTACATTGTATTACGTTATAACGTATAACGTTATACGGTATTACTTAATAACGTATAACGATATATGGTATTATTTTATAACGTGTAACGTTATATGGTATTATTTAATAACGTATAACGTTATATAGTGTTACGTTGTAACGTTATGTAGTGTTACGTTATATCGTATAACGTTATATGGTATTATATTATAACGTATAACGTTATGTAGTGTTACGTTATATCGTATAACGTTATATGGTATTATATTATAACGTATAACGTTATATGGTATTATTTTATAACGTATAACGTTATATGGTATTATTTAATAACGTATAACGTTATATAGTGTTACGTTATAACGTTATGTAGTGTTACGTTATATCGTATAACGTTATATGGTATTATATTACAACGTATAACGTTATATGGTATTATTTTATAACGTATAACGTTATATGGTATTATTTCATTACGTATAACGTTATATAGTGTTACGCTATAACGTTATATTGTATTACGTTATAACGAATAACGTTATACGTTATTATTTTATGACGTATAACGTTATATGGTATTATTTTATATCGTGTAACGTTATATGATAATATTTCATAACGTATAACGTTAAATAATATTATTTTATAAGGTATAACGTTATGTAGTGTTACGTTATAACGTATAACGTCATATAGTGATACGTTATAACGTATAACGTTATATGGTGTTACGTTATAACGTTATATTATATTACGTTATAACGTAGAACGTTATACGGTATTATTTTATAACGTATAACGTTATACGGTATTATTTTATAACGTATAACGTTATATGGTACTATTTTATAACGTATAATGTTATATAATATTATTTTATAACGTACAACGTTATATAGTGTTACGTTATAACGCTACATTGTATTACAATATAACGTATAACGTTATACGCTATTACTTAATAACGTACAACGTTATATGGTATTATATTATAACGTATGACGTTATATGGTATTATTTTATAACGTATAACGTTATATGGTATTATTTAATAACGTATAACGTTATATAGAGTTACGTTATAACGTTATATTGTATTACGTTATAACGTATAATGTTTTATAGTGTTACGTTATAACGTTATATTCTATTACGTTAGAACGTATAACGTTATACGGTATTATTTTTTAACGAATAACGTTATATGATATTATTTTATAACGTATAACGTTATGTAGTGATACCTAATAACGTATAACGTTATGTAGTGTTACGTTATAACGTATAACGTTATATAGTGATACGTTATAACGTATAACGTTATATGGTGTTACGTTATAACGTTATATTATATTACGTTATAACGTAGAACGTTATACGGTATTATTTTATAACGTATAACGTTATACGGTATTATTTTATAACGTATAACGTTATATGGTATTATTTTATAACGTATAACGTTATGTAGTGTTACGTTATAACGTATAACGTTTTATAGTGTTTCGTCATAACGTTGTATTGTATTACGTTAGAACGTATAACGTTATACGGTATTATTTTATAACGTATAACGTTATATGGTATTATTTTATAACGTATAACGTTATGTAGTGTTACGTTATAAAATTATATTGTATTACGTTAAAATGTATAACGTAATACGGTATAATTTTATAACGTATAACGTTATGTAGTGTTACCTTATAACGTATAACGTTATTCGGTAATATTTTATAACCTATAAAGTTATATAATATTATTTTATAACGTATACCGTTATGTAGTGTTACGTTATAACGTATAACGTTATATAGTGTTACGTTATAACGTTATATTGTATTACGTTAGAACGTATAACGTTGTACGGTATTACTTAATAACGTATAACCATATATAGTATTATTTTATAATGTATATCGTTATGTAGTGTTACGTTATATCGTATAACGTTATATGGTGTTACGTAATAACGTATAACGTTATATACTGTTACGATATAACGTTATATTATATTACGTTATAACGTATAACGTTATACGGTATTATTTTATAACGTATAACGTTATATGGTATTATTTTATAACGTATAACGTTGTGTTGTGTTACGTTATAACGTATAACGTTATATAGTGTAACGTTGTAACGCTACATTGTATTACTTTATAACGTATAACGTTATACGGTATTATTTAATAACGTATAACGTTATATAGTATTATTTTATAACGTGTAACGTTATATAATATTATTTTATAACGTATAACGTTATATGGTATTATTTTATAACGTATAACGTTATATGGTATTATTTCATAACGTATAACGTTATATGGTATTATTTATAACGTATAACGTTATGTAGTGTTACGTTATAACGTATAACGTTATATAGTCTTACGTTATAACGTTACATTATATTACGTTATAACGTATAGCGTTATACCGTAATATTTTATAACGTATAACGCTATATAAAGTTACGTTATAACGTATAACGCTAAGTAGTGTTACGTTATAACGTATAACGTTATATAGTGTTACGTTATAACGTTATATTATATTACGTTATAACGTATAACGTTATACGGTATTATTTTATAACGTATAACGTTATATGGTATTATTTTATAACGTATAACGTTGTACGGTATTATTTAATAACGTATAACGTTATATGGTATTATTTTATAACGTATATCGTTATGTAGTGTTACGTTATAACGTATAACGTTATATGGTGTTACGTTATAACGTATAACGTTATATACTGTTACGTTATAACGTTATATTATATTACGTTATAACGTATAACGTTATACGGTATTATTTTATAACGTATAACGTTATATGGTATTATTTTATAACGTATAACGTTGTGTTGTGTTACGTTATAACGTATAACGTTATATAGTGTAACGTTATAGCGCTACATTGTATTACGTTATAACGTATAACGTTATACGGTATTACTTAATAACGTATAACGATATATGGTATTATTTTATAACGTGTAACGTTATATAATATTACTTTATAAAGTATAACGTTATGTAGTGTTACGTTATAACGTATAACGTTATATGGTGTTACGTTATAACGTATGACGTTATATAGTGTTACGTTATAACGTTATATTATATTACGTTATAACGTATGACGTTATACGGTATTATTTTATAACGTATAACGTTATATGGTATTATTTCATAACGTATAACGTTGTGTAGTCTTACGTTATAGCGTATAACGTTATATAGTGTAACGTTATAACGCTACATTGTATTTCGTTATAACGTATAACGTTATACGGTATTACTTAATAACGTATAACGTAATATGGTAATATATTATAACGTATAACATTATATGGTATTATTTTATAACGTATAACGATATATGGTATTATTTCAGTACGTATAACGTTATATAATATTATTTTATAAGGTATAAAGTTATGAGGTGTTACGTTATAACGTATAACGTTATATAGTGTTACGTTATAACGTTATATTGTATTACGTTATATCGTATAACGTTTTATAGTGTTACGTTATAACGTTATATTCTATTACGTTAGAACGTATAACGTTATACGGTATTATTTTATAACGAATAACGTTATATGATATTATTTTATAACGTATATCGTTATGTAGTGATACCTAATAACGTATAACGTTATGTAGTGCTACGTTATAACGTATAACGTTATATAGTGTTACGTTAGAACGTATAACGTTATACGGTATTATTTTATAACGAATAACGTTATATGATATTATTTTATAACGTATAACGTTATGTAGTGATACCTAATAACGTATAACGTTATATAGTGTCACGTTATAACGTTATATTGTATTACGTTAGAACTTATAACGTTATACGGTGTTACCTTATAACGTTATATTGTATTACGTTAGAACGTATAACGTCGTACGGTATTATTTAATAACGTATAACGTTATATGGTATTATTTTATAACGTATATCGTAATGTAGTGTTACGTTATAACGTATAACGTTATTTAGTGTTACGTTATAACGTTATATTATATTACGTTATAACGTAGAACGTTATACGGTATTATTTTATAACGTATAACGTTATATGGTATTATTTTATAACGTATAACGTTATATGGTATTATTTCATAACGTATAACGTTATATGGTATTATTTATAACGTATAACGTTATGTAGTGTTACGTTATAACGTATAACGTTATATAGTGTTACGTTATAACGTTATATTATATTACGTTATAACGTATAGCGTTATACCGTAATATTTTATAACGTATAACGCTATATAAAGTTACGTTATAACGTATAACGCTAAATAGTGTTACGTTATAACGTATAACGTTATATAGTGTTACGTTATAACGTTATATTATATTACGTTAGAACGTATAACGTTATACGGTATTATTTTATAACGGATAACGTTATATGATATTATTTTATAACGTATAACGTTATGTAGTGATACCTAATAACGTATAACGTTTTGTAGTGTTACGTTATAACGTATAACGTTTTATAGTGTTACGTTATAACGTTATATTGTATTACGTTATAACGTATAACGTTATATAGTGTTACGTTATAACGTTATATTATATTACGTTATAACGTATAACGTTATACGGTATTATTTTATAACGTATAACATTGTATGGTATTATTTTATAACCTATAACGTTGTGTTGTGTTACGTTATAACGTGTTACGTTATATAGTGTAACGTTATAACGCTACATTGTATTACGTTATAACGTATAACGTTATACGGTATTACTTAATAACGTATAACGTTATATGGTATTATTTCATAACGTATAACGTTATATAGTGTTACGCTATAACGTTATATTGAATTACGTTATAACGTATAACGTTATACGTTATTATTTTATAACGTTATACGTTATTATTTTATAACGTATAACGTTATATGGTATTATTTTATATCGTGTAACGTTATATGATAATATTTCATAACGTATAACGTTATATAGTGTTACGCTATAACGTTATATTGTATTACGTTATAACGTATGACGTTATATGGTATTATTTTATAACGTATAACGTTATATAATATTATTTTATAACGTATAACGTTATATAGTGTTACGTTATAACGTTATATTGTATTACGTTATAACGTATAACGTTTTATACTGTTACGTTATAACGTTATATTCTATTACGTTAGAACGTATAACGTTATACGGTATTATTTTATAACGAATAACGTTATATGATATTATTTTATAACGTATAACGTTATGTAGTGATACCTAATAACGTATAATGTTATGTAGTGTTACGTTATAACGTATAACGTTATATAGTGTTACGTTATAACGTATAACGTTATATAGTGTTACGTTATAACGTTATATTATATTACGTTATAACGTATAACGTTATACCGTAATATTTTATAACGTATAACGGTATATGAAGTAACGTTATAACGTATAACGCTATGTAGTGTTACGTTATAACGTATAACGTTATATAGTGTTACGTTATAACGTTATATTGTATTACGTTAGAACGTATAACGTTATATGGTGTTACCTTATAACGTTATATTGTATTACGTTACAACGTATAACGTTGTACGGTATTATTTAATAACGTATAACGTTATATGGTATTATTTTATAACGTATATCTTAATGTAGTGTTATGTTATAACGTATAACGTTATATTATATTACGTTATAACGTAGAACGTTTTACGGTATTATTTTATAACGTATAACGTTATATGGTATTATTTTATAACGTATAACGTTATGTAGTGTTACGTTATAACGTATAACGTTATATAGTGTTACGTTATAACGTTATATTGTATTACGTTAGAACGTATAACGTTGTACGGTATTATTTATTAACGTATAACGTTACATGGTATTATTTTATAATGTATATCGTTATGTAGTGTTACGTTATAACGTATAACATTATATGGTGTTACGTAATAACGTATAACGTTATATACTGTTACGTTATAACGTTATATTATATTACGTTATAACGTATAAAGATATACGGTATTATTTTATAACGTATAACGTTATATGGTATTATTTTATAACGTATAACGTTGTGTTGTGTTACGTTATGACGTATAACGTTATATAGTGTAACGTTATAACGCTACATTGTATTACGTTATAACGTATAACGTTATACGGTATTAATTTATAACGGATAACGTTATATGGTACTATTTTATAACGTATAATGTTATATAATATTATTTTATAACGTACAACGTTATATAGTGTTACGTTATAACGCTACATTGTATTACAATATAACGTATAACGTTATACGCTATTACTTAATAACGTACAACGTTATATGGTATTATATTATAACGTATGACGTTATATGGTATTATTTTATAACGTATAACGTTATATGGTATTATTTAATAACGTATAACGTTATATAGTGTTACGTTATAACGTTATATTGTATTACGTTATAACGTATAATGTTTTATAGTGTTACGTTATAACGTTATATTCTATTACGTTAGAACGTATAACGTTATACGGTATTATTTTTTAACGAATAACGTTATATGATATTATTTTATAACGTATAACGTTATGTAGTGATACCTAATAACGTATAACGTTATGTAGTGTTACGTTATAACGTATAACGTTATATAGTGTTACGTTATAACGTATAACGTTATATGGTGTTACGTTATAACGTTATATGATATTACGTTATAACGTATAACGTTATACGGTATTATTTTATAACGTATAACGTTATATGGTATTATTTTATAACGTATAACGTTATGTAGTGTTACGTTATAACGTATAACGTTTTATAGTGTTTCGTCATAACGTTGTATTGTATTACGTTAGAACGTATAACGTTATACGGTATTATTTTATAACGTATAACGTTATATGGTATTATTTTATAACGTATAACGTTATGTAGTGTTACGTTATAACGTTATATTGTATTACGTTAAAATGTATAACGTAATACGGTATAATTTTATAACGTATAACGTTATGTAGTGTTACCTTATAACGTATAACGTTATGCGGTAATATTTTATAACCTATAACGTTATATAATATTATTTTATAACGTATACCGTTATGTAGTGTTACGTTATAACGTATAACGTTATATAGTGTTACGTTATAACGTTATATTGTATTACGTTAGAACGTATAACGTTGTACGGTATTACTTAATAACGTATAACCATATATAGTATTATTTTATAATGTATATCGTTATGTAGTGTTACGTTATAACGTATAACGTTATATGGTGTTACGTAATAACGTATAACGTTATATACTGTTACGATATAACGTTATATTATATTACGTTATAACGTATAACGTTATACGGTATTATTTTATAACGTATAACGTTATATGGTATTATTTTATAACGTATAACGTTGTGTTGTGTTACGTTATAACGTATAACGTTATATAGTGTAACGTTGTAACGCTACATTGTATTACGTTATAACGTATAACGTTATACGGTATTATTTAATAACGTATAACGTTATATGGTATTATTTTATAACGTGTAACGTTATATAATATTATTTTATAACGTATAATGTTATATGGTATTATTTTATAACGTATAACGTTATATGGTATTATTTCATAACGTATAACGTTATATGGTATTATTTATAACGTATAACGTTATGTAGTGTTACGTTATAACGTATAACGTTATATAGTCTTACGTTATAACGTTACATTATATTACGTTATAACGTATAGCGTTATACCGTAATATTTTATAACGTATAACGCTATATAAAGTTACGTTATAACGTATAACGCTAAATAGTGTTACGTTATAACGTATAACGTTATATAGTGTTACGTTATAACGTTATATTATATTACGTTATAACGTATAACGTTATACGGTATTATTTTATAACGTATAACGTTATATGGTATTATTTTATAACGTATAACGTTGTGTTGTGTTACGTTATAACGTATAACGTTATATAGTGTTACGTTATAACGTTATATTGTATTACGTTAGAACGTATAACGTTGTACGGTATTACTTAATAACGTATAACCATATATAGTATTATTTTATAATGTATATCGTTATGTAGTGTTACGTTATAACGTATAACGTTATATGGTGTTACGTAATAACGTATAACGTTATATACTGTTACGATATAACGTTATATTATATTACGTTATAACGTATAACGTTATACGGTATTATTTTATAACGTATAACGTTATATGGTATTATTTTATAACGTATAACGTTATATAGTCTTACGTTATAACGTTACATTATATTACGTTATAACGTATAGCGTTATACCGTAATATTTTATAACGTATAACGCTATATAAAGTTACGTTATAACGTATAACGCTATATAGTGTTACGTTATAACGTATAACGTTATATAGTGTTACGTTATAACGTTATATTATATTACGTTATAACGTATAACGTTATACGGTATTATTTAATAACGTATAACGTTATATGGTATTATTTTATAACGTATAACGTTGTACGGTATTGTTTAATAACGTATAACGTTATATGGTATTATTTTATAACGTATATCTTTATGTAGTGTTACGTTATAACGTATAACGTTATATGGTGTTACGTTATAACGTATAACGTTATATACTGTTACGTTATAACGTTATATTATATTACGTTATAACGTATAACGTTATACGGTATTATTTTATAACGTATAACGTTATATGGTATTATTTTATAACGTATAACGTTGTGTTGTGTTACGTTATAACGTATAACGTTATATAGTGTAACGTTATAGCGCTACATTGTATTACGTTATAACGTATAACGTTATACGGTATTACTTAATAACGTATAACGATATATGGTATTATTTTATAACGTGTAACGTTATATAATATTACTTTATAACGTATAACGTTATGTAGTGTTACGTTATAACGTATAACGTTATATGGTGTTACGTTATGACGTATGACGTTATATAGTGTTACGTTATAACGTTATATTATATTACGTTATAACGTATGACGTTATACGGTATTATTTTATAACGTATAACGTTATATGGTATTATTTCATAACGTATAACGTTGTGTAGTCTTACGTTATAGCGTATAACGTTATATAGTGTAACGTTATAACGCTACATTGTATTTCGTTATAACGTATAACGTTATACGGTATTACTTAATAACGTATAACGTAATATGGTAATATATTATAACGTATAACATTATATGGTATTATTTTATAACGTATAACGATATATGGTATTATTTCAGTACGTATAACGTTATATAATATTATTTTATAAGGTATAAAGTTATGAGGTGTTACGTTATAACGTATAACGTTATATAGTGTTACGTTATAACGTCATATTGTATTACGTTATAACGTATAACGTTTTATAGTGTTACGTTATAACGTTATATTCTATTACGTTAGAACGTATAACGTTATACGGTATTATTTTATAACGAATAACGTTATATGATATTATTTTATAACGTATAACGTTATGTAGTGATACCTAATAACGTATAACGTTATGTAGTGTTACGTTAAAACGTATAACGTTATATAGTGTTACGTTATAACGTATAACGTTATATAGTGTTACGTTATAACGTTATATTATATTACGTTATAACGTATAACGTTATACCGTAATATTTTATAACGTATAACGCTATATGAAGTAACGTTATAACGTATAACGCTATGTAGTGTTACGTTATAACGTATAACGTTATATAGTGTAACGTTATAACGTTATATTGTATTACGTTAGAACGTATAACGTTATATGGTGTTACCTTATAACGTTATATTGTATTACGTTAGAACGTATAACGTTGTACGGTATTATTTAATAACGTATAACGTTATATGGTATTATTTTATAACGTATATCTTAATGTAGTGTTATGTTATAACGTATAACGTTATATAGTGTTACGTTATAACGTATAACGTTATGCGGTAATATTTTATAACCTATAACGTTATATAATATTATTTTATAACGTATACCGTTATGTAGTGTTACGTTATAACGTACAACGTTATAGAGTGTTACGTTATAACGTTATATTATATTACGTTATAACGTAGAACGTTATACGGTATTATTTTATAACGTATAACGTTATATGGTATTATTTTATAACGTATAACGTTATGTAGTGTTACGTTATAACGTATAACGTTATATAGTGTTACGTTATAACGTTATATTGTATTACGTTAGAACGTATAACGTTGTACGGTATTATTTATTAACGTATAACGTTACATGGTATTATTTTATAATGTATATCGTTATGTAGTGTTACGTTATAACGTATAACGTTATATGGTGTTACGTAATAACGTATAACGTTATATACTGTTACGTTATAACGTTATATTATATTACGTTATAACGTATAAAGATATACGGTATTATTTTATAACGTATAACGTTATATGGTATTATTTTATAACGTATAACGTTGTGTTGTGTTACGTTATGACGTATAACGTTATATAGTGTAACGTTATAACGCTACATTGTATTACGTTATAACGTATAACGTTATACGGTATTACTTAATAACGTATAACGATATATGGTATTATTTTATAACGTGTAACGTTATATGGTATTATTTAATAACGTATAACGTTATATAGTGTTACGTTGTAACGTTATGTAGTGTTACGTTATATCGTATAACGTTATATGGTATTATATTATAACGTATAACGTTATGTAGTGTTACGTTATATCGTATAACGTTATATGGTATTATATTATAACGTATAACGTTATATGGTATTATTTTATAACGTATAACGTTATATGGTATTATTTAATAACGTATAACGTTATATAGTGTTACGTTATAACGTTATGTAGTGTTACGTTATATCGTATAACGTTATATGGTATTATATTACAACGTATAACGTTATATGGTATTATTTTATAACGTATAACGTTATATGGTATTTTTTCATTACGTATAACGTTATATAGTGTTACGCTATAACGTTATATTGTATTACGTTATAACGAATAACGTTATACGTTATTATTTTATGACGTATAACGTTATATGGTATTATTTTATATCGTGTAACGTTATATGATAATATTTCATAACGTATAACGTTAAATAATATTATTTTATAAGGTATAACGTTATGTAGTGTTACGTTATAACGTATAACGTCATATAGTGATACGTTATAACGTATAACGTTATATGGTGTTACGTTATAACGTTATATTATATTACGTTATAACGTAGAACGTTATACGGTATTATTTTATAACGTATAACGTTATACGGTATTATTTTATAACGTATAACGTTATATGGTACTATTTTATAACGTATAATGTTATATAATATTATTTTATAACGTACAACGTTATATAGTGTTACGTTATAACGCTACATTGTATTACAATATAACGTATAACGTTATACGCTATTACTTAATAACGTACAACGTTATATGGTATTATATTATAACGTATGACGTTATATGGTATTATTTTATAACGTATAACGTTATATGGTATTATTTAATAACGTATAACGTTATATAGTGTTACGTTATAACGTTATATTGTATTACGTTATAACGTATAATGTTTTATAGTGTTACGTTATAACGTTATATTCTATTACGTTAGAACGTATAACGTTATACGGTATTATTTTTTAACGAATAACGTTATATGATATTATTTTATAACGTATAACGTTATGTAGTGATACCTAATAACGTATAACGTTATGTAGTGTTACGTTATAACGTATAACGTTATATAGTGATACGTTATAACGTATAACGTTATATGGTGTTACGTTATAACGTTATATTATATTACGTTATAACGTAGAACGTTATACGGTATTATTTTATAACGTATAACGTTATACGGTATTATTTTATAACGTATAACGTTATATGGTATTATTTTATAACGTATAACGTTATGTAGTGTTACGTTATAACGTATAACGTTTTATAGTGTTTCGTCATAACGTTGTATTGTATTACGTTAGAACGTATAACGTTATACGGTATTATTTTATAACGTATAACGTTATATGGTATTATTTTATAACGTATAACGTTATGTAGTGTTACGTTATAACGTTATATTGTATTACGTTAAAATGTATAACGTAATACGGTATAATTTTATAACGTATAACGTTATGTAGTGTTACCTTATAACGTATAACGTTATGCGGTAATATTTTATAACCTATAAAGTTATATAATATTATTTTATAACGTATACCGTTATGCAGTGTTACGTTATAACGTATAACGTTATATAGTGTTACGTTATAACGTTATATTGTATTACGTTAGAACGTATAACGTTGTACGGTATTACTTAATAACGTATAACCATATATAGTATTATTTTATAATGTATATCGTTATGTAGTGTTACGTTATATCGTATAACGTTATATGGTGTTACGTAATAACGTATAACGTTATATACTGTTACGATATAACGTTATATTATATTACGTTATAACGTATAACGTTATACGGTATTATTTTATAACGTATAACGTTATATGGTATTATTTTATAACGTATAACGTTGTGTTGTGTTACGTTATAACGTATAACGTTATATAGTGTAACGTTGTAACGCTACATTGTATTACTTTATAACGTATAACGTTATACGGTATTATTTAATAACGTATAACGTTATATAGTATTATTTTATAACGTGTAACGTTATATAATATTATTTTATAACGTATAACGTTATATGGTATTATTTTATAACGTATAACGTTATATGGTATTATTTCATAACGTATAACGTTATATGGTATTATTTATAACGTATAACGTTATGTAGTGTTACGTTATAACGTATAACGTTATACCGTAATATTTTATAACGTATAACGCTATATAAAGTTACGTTATAACGTATAACGCTAAGTAGTGTTACGTTATAACGTATAACGTTATATAGTGTTACGTTATAACGTTATATTATATTACGTTATAACGTATAACGTTATACGGTATTATTTTATAACGTATAACGTTATATGGTATTATTTTATAACGTATAACGTTGTACGGTATTATTTAATAACGTATAACGTTATATGGTATTATTTTATAACGTATATCGTTATGTAGTGTTACGTTATAACGTATAACGTTATATGGTGTTACGTTATAACGTATAACGTTATATACTGTTACGTTATAACGTTATATTATATTACGTTATAACGTATAACGTTATACGGTATTATTTTATAACGTATAACGTTATATGGTATTATTTTATAACGTATAACGTTGTGTTGTGTTACGTTATAACGTATAACGTTATATAGTGTAACGTTATAGCGCTACATTGTATTACGTTATAACGTATAACGTTATACGGTATTACTTAATAACGTATAACGATATATGGTATTATTTTATAACGTGTAACGTTATATAATATTACTTTATAAAGTATAACGTTATGTAGTGTTACGTTATAACGTATAACGTTATATGGTGTTACGTTATAACGTATGACGTTATATAGTGTTACGTTATAACGTTATATTATATTACGTTATAACGTATGACGTTATACGGTATTATTTTATAACGTATAACGTTATATGGTATTATTTCATAACGTATAACGTTGTGTAGTCTTACGTTATAGCGTATAACGTTATATAGTGTAACGTTATAACGCTACATTGTATTTCGTTATAACGTATAACGTTATACGGTATTACTTAATAACGTATAACGTAATATGGTAATATATTATAACGTATAACATTATATGGTATTATTTTATAACGTATAACGATATATGGTATTATTTCAGTACGTATAACGTTATATAATATTATTTTATAAGGTATAAAGTTATGAGGTGTTACGTTATAACGTATAACGTTATATAGTGTTACGTTATAACGTTATATTGTATTACGTTATATCGTATAACGTTTTATAGTGTTACGTTATAACGTTATATTCTATTACGTTAGAACGTATAACGTTATACGGTATTATTTTATAACGAATAACGTTATATGATATTATTTTATAACGTATATCGTTATGTAGTGATACCTAATAACGTATAACGTTATGTAGTGCTACGTTATAACGTATAACGTTATATAGTGTTACGTTAGAACGTATAACGTTATACGGTATTATTTTATAACGAATAACGTTATATGATATTATTTTATAACGTATAACGTTATGTAGTGATACCTAATAACGTATAACGTTATATAGTGTCACGTTATAACGTTATATTGTATTACGTTAGAACTTATAACGTTATACGGTGTTACCTTATAACGTTATATTGTATTACGTTAGAACGTATAACGTCGTACGGTATTATTTAATAACGTATAACGTTATATGGTATTATTTTATAACGTATATCGTAATGTAGTGTTACGTTATAACGTATAACGTTATTTAGTGTTACGTTATAACGTTATATTATATTACGTTATAACGTAGAACGTTATACGGTATTATTTTATAACGTATAAAGTTATATGTTATTATTTTATAACGTAT
This sequence comes from Bombus dahlbomii, assembly GCA_037178635.1. Classification (NCBI taxonomy): domain Eukaryota; kingdom Metazoa; phylum Arthropoda; class Insecta; order Hymenoptera; family Apidae; genus Bombus; species Bombus dahlbomii. Next base: position 21,442,361 of record CM074102.1, read on the forward strand.
AACGTTATGTAGTGTTACGTTATAACGTATAACGTTATATGGTATTATTTTATAACGTATAACGTTATGTAGTGTTACGTTATAACGTATAACGTTTTATAGTGTTTCGTTATAACGTTGTATTGTATTACGTTAGAACGTATAACGTTATACGGTATTATTTTATAACGTATAACGTTATATGGTATTATTTTATAACGTATAACGTTATGTAGTGTTACGTTATAACGTATAACGTTATATAGTGTTACGTTATAACGTTATATAGTGTTACGTTATAACGTTATATTGTATTACGTTAGAACGTATAACGTTGTACGGTATTATTTAATAACGTATAACGTCATATGGTATTATTTTATAACGTATAACGTTATACGGTATTATTTTATAACGAATAACGTTATATGATATTATTTTATAACGTATAACGTTATGTAGTGATACCTAATAACGTATAACGTTATGTAGTGCTACGTTATAACGTATAACGTTATATAGTGTTACGTTAGAACGTATAACGTTATACGGTATTATTTTATAACGAATAACGTTATATGATATTATTTTATAACGTATAACGTTATGTAGTGATACCTAATAACGTATAACGTTATATAGTGTCACGTTATAACGATATATTGTATTACGTTAGAACTTATAACGTTATACGGTGTTACCTTATAACGTTATATTGTATTACGTTAGAACGTATAACGTTGCACGGTATTATTTTATAACGTATAACGTTATATGGTATTATTTTATAACGTATATCGTAATGTAGTGTTACGTTATAACGTATAACGTTATTTAGTGTTACGTTATAACGTTATATTATATTACGTTATAACGTAGAACGTTATACGGTATTATTTTATAACGTATAACGTTATATGGTATTATTTTATAACGTATAACGTTATGTAGTGTTACGTTATAACGTATAACGTTATATGGTATTATTTTATAACGTATAACGTTATGTAGTGTTACGTTATAACGTATAACGTTTTATAGTGTTTCGTTATAACGTTGTATTGTATTACGTTAGAACGTATAACGTTATACGGTATTATTTTATAACGTATAACGTTGTATGGTATTATTTTATAACGTATAACGTTATGTAGTGTTACGTTATAACGTATAACGTTATATAGTGTTACGTTATAACGTTATATAGTGTTACGTTATAACGTTATATTGTATTACGTTAGAACGTATAACGTTGTACGGTATTATTTAATAACGTATAACGTCATATGGTATTATTTTATAACGTATAACGTTATATGGTATTATTTTATAACGTGTAACGTTATATAATATTATTTTATAACGTATAACGTTATGTAGTGTTACGTTATAACCTATAACGTTATATGGTGTTACGTTATAACGTATGACGTTATATAGTGTTACGTTATAACGTATAACGTTATACGGTATTATTTAATAACGTATAACGTTATATGGTATTATTTTATAATATATATCGTAATGTAGTGTTACGTTATAACGTTATATTGTATTACGTTATAACGTACAACGTTATACGGTATTATTTTATAACGTGTAACGTTATATGGTATTATTTCATAACGTATATCGTTATATGGTATTATTTATAACGTATAACGTTATGTAGTGTTACGTTATAACGTATAACGTTATGTAGTGTGACGTTATAACGTATAACGTTATATAGTGTAACGTTATAACGCTACATTGTATTTCGTTATAACGTATAACGTTATACGGTATTACTTAGTAACGTATAACGATATATGGTATTATTTCATTACGTATAACGTTATATAATCTTATTTTATAAGGTATAACGTTATGAGGTGTTACGTTATAACGTATAACGTTATATAGTGTTACGTTATAACGTTATATTGTATTACGTTATAACGTATAACGTTATATAGTGATACCTAATAACGTATAACCTTATGTAGTGTTACGTTATAACGTTATATTGTATTACGTTATAACGTACAACGTTATACGGTATTATTTTATAACGTATAACGTTATATGGTATTATTTTATAACGTATAACGTTGTACGGTATTATTTAATAACGTATAACGTTATATGGTATTATTTTATAACGTATATCGTTATGTAGTGTTACGTTATAACGTATAACGTTATATGGTGTTACGTTATAACGTATAAGGTTATACGGTATTATTTTATAACGTATAACGTTATATGGTATTATTTTATAACGTATAACGTTATGAGGTGTTACGTTATAACGTATAACGTTATATAGTGTTACGTTGTAACGTTATATTGTATTACGTTATAACGTATAACGTTATATAGTGTTACGTTATAACGTTATATTCTATTACGTTAGAACGTATAACGTTATACGGTATTATTTTATAACGGATAACGTTATATGATATTATTTTATAACGTATAACGTTATGTAGTGTTACGTTATAACGTATAACGTTATATAGTGATACCTAATAACGTATAACGTTATGTAGTGTTACGTTATAACGTTATATTGTATTACGTTATAACGTACAACGTTATACGGTATTATTTTATAACGTATAACGTTATATGGTATTATTTTATAACGTGTAACGTTATATGGCATCACTTTATAACGTATAACGTTATATGGTATTATTTCATAACGTATAACGTTATATGGTATTATTTATAACGTATAACTTTATGTAGTGTTACGTTATAACGTATAACGTTATATAGTGTTACGTTATAACGTTATATTCTATTACGTTAGAACGTATAACGTTGTACGGCATTATTTATTAACGTATAACGTTACATGGTATTATTTTATAATGTATATCGTTAGGTAGTGTTACGTTATAACGTATAACGTTATATGGTGTTACGTAATAACGTATAACGTTATATACTGTTACGTTATAACGTTATATTATATTACTTTATAACGTATAAAGATATACGGTATTATTTTATAACGTATAACGTTGTGTTGTGTTACGTTATGACGTATAACGTTATATAGTGTAACGTTATAACGCTACATTGTATTACGTTATAACGTATAACGTTATACGGTATTACTTAATAACGTATAACGATATATGGTATTATTTTATAACGTGTAACGTTATATGGTATTATTTAATAACGTATAACGTTATATAGTGTTACGTTGTAACGTTATGTAGTGTTACGTTATATCGTATAACGTTATATGGTATTATATTATAACGTATAACGTTATGTAGTGTTACGTTATATCGTATAACGTTATATGGTATTATATTACAACGTATAACGTTATATGGTATTATTTTATAACGTATAACGTTATATGGTATTATTTCATAACGTATAACGTTATATAGTGTTACGCTATAACGTTATATTGTATTACGTTATAACGAATAACGTTATACGTTATTATTTTATGACGTATAACGTTATATGGTATTATTTTATATCGTGTAACGTTATATGATAATATTTCATAACGTATAACGTTAAATAATATTATTTTATAAGGTATAACGTTATGTAGTGTTACGTTATAACGTATAACGTTATATAGTGTTTCGTTATAACGATGTATTGTATTACGTTAGAACGTATAACGTTATACGGTATTAATTTATAACGGATAACGTTATACGGTACTATTTTATAACGTATAATGTTATATAATATTATTTTATAACGTACAACGTTATATAGTGTTACGTTATAACGCTACATTGTATTACAATATAACGTATAACGTTATACGCTATTACTTAATAACGTACAACCTTATATGGTATTATATTATAACGTATGACGTTATATGGTATTATTTTATAACGTATAACGTTATATGGTATTATTTAATAACGTATAACGTTATATAGTGTTACGTTATAACGTTATATTGTATTACGTTATAACGTATAATGTTTTATAGTGTTACGTTATAACGTTATATTCTATTACGTTAGAACGTATAACGTTATACGGTATTATTTTTTAACGAGTAACGTTATATGATATTATTTTATAACGTATAACGTTATGTAGTGATACCTAATAACGTATAACGTTATGTAGTGTTACGTTATAACGTATAACGTTATATAGTGTTACGTTATAACGTATAACGTTATATGGTGTTACGTTATAACGTTATATTATATTACGTTACAACGTAGAACGTTATACGGTATTATTTTATAACGTATAACGTTATACGGTATTATTTTATAACGTATAACATTATATGGTATTATTTTATAACGTATAACGTTATGTAGTGTTACGTTATAACGTATAACGTTTTATAGTGTTTCGTCATAACGTTGTATTGTATTACGTTAGAACGTATAACGTTATACGGTATTATTTTATAACGTATAACGTTATATGGTATTATTTTATAACGTATAACGTTATGTAGTGTTACGTTATAACGTTATATTGTATTACGTTAAAATGTATAACGTAATACGGTATAATTTTATAACGTATAACGTTATGTAGTGTTACCTTATAACGTATAACGTTATGCGGTAATATTTTATAACCTATAACGTTATATAATATTATTTTATAACGTATACCGTTATGTAGTGTTACGTTATAACGTATAACGTTATATAGTGTTACGTTATAACGTTATATTGTATTACGTTAGAACGTATAACGTTGTACGGTATTACTTAATAACGTATAACCTTATATAGTATTATTTTATAATGTATATCGTTATGTAGTGTTACGTTATAACGTATAACGTTATATAGTGTAACGTTGTAACGCTACATTGTATTACGTTATAACGTATAACGTTATACGGTATTATTTAATAACGTATAACGTTATATGGTATTATTTTATAACGTGTAACGTTATATAATATTATTTTATAACGTATAACGTTATATGGTATTATTTTATAACGTATAACGTTATATGGTATTATTTCATAACGTATAACGTTATATGGTATTATTTATAACGTATAACGTTATGTAGTGTTACGTTATAACGTATAACGTTATATAGTCTTACGTTATAACGTTACATTATATTACGTTATAACGTATAGCGTTATACCGTAATATTTTATAACGTATAACGCTATATAAAGTTACGTTATAACGTATAACGCTAAATAGTGTTACGTTATAACGTATAACGTTATATAGTGTTACGTTATAACGTTATATTATATTACGTTATAACGTATAACGTTATACGGTATTATTTTATAACGTATAACGTTATATGGTATTATTTTATAACGTATAACGTTGTACGGTATTATTTAATAACGTATAACGTTATATGGTATTATTTTATAACGTATATCGTTATGTAGTGTTACGTTATAACGTATAACGTTATATGGTGTTACGTTATAACGTATAACGTTATATACTGTTACGTTATAACGTTATATTATATTACGTTATAACGTATAACGTTATACGGTATTATTTTATAACGTATAACGTTATATGGTATTATTTTATAACGTATAACGTTGTGTTGTGTTACGTTATAACGTATAACGTTATATAGTGTAACGTTATAGCGCTACATTGTATTACGTTATAACGTATAACGTTATACGGTATTACTTAATAACGTATAACGATATATGGTATTATTTTATAACGTGTAACGTTATATAATATTACTTTATAACGTATAACGTTATGTAGTGTTACGTTATAACGTATAACGTTATATGGTGTTACGTTATAACGTATGACGTTATATAGTGTTACGTTATAACGTTATATTATATTACGTTATAACGTATGACGTTATACGGTATTATTTTATAACGTATAACGTTATATGGTATTATTTCATAACGTATAACGTTGTGTAGTCTTACGTTATAGCGTATAACGTTATATAGTGTAACGTTATAACGCTACATTGTATTTCGTTATAACGTATAACGTTATACGGTATTACTTAATAACGTATAACGTAATATGGTAATATATTATAACGTATAACATTATATGGTATTATTTTATAACGTATAACGATATATGGTATTATTTCAGTACGTATAACGTTATATAATATTATTTTATAAGGTATAAAGTTATGAGGTGTTACGTTATAACGTATAACGTTATATAGTGTTACGTTATAACGTTATATTGTATTACGTTATAACGTATAACGTTTTATAGTGTTACGTTATAACGTTATATTCTATTACGTTAGAACGTATAACGTTATACGGTATTATTTTATAACGAATAACGTTATATGATATTATTTTATAACGTATATCGTTATGTAGTGATACCTAATAACGTATAACGTTATGTAGTGCTACGTTATAACGTATAACGTTATATAGTGTTACGTTAGAACGTATAACGTTATACGGTATTATTTTATAACTAATAACGTTATATGATATTATTTTATAACGTATAACGTTATGTAGTGATACCTAATAACGTATAACGTTATATAGTGTTACGTTATAACATTATATTGTATTACGTTAGAACGTATAACGTTGTACGGTATTATTTAATAACGTATAACGTCATATGGTATTATTTTATAACGTATAACGTTATACGGTATTATTTTATAACGAATAACGTTATATGATATTATTTTATAACGTATAACGTTATGTAGTGATACCTAATAACGTATAACGTTATGTAGTGCTACGTTATAACGTATAACGTTATATAGTGTTACGTTAGAACGTATAACGTTATACGGTATTATTTTATAACGAATAACGTTATATGATATTATTTTATAACGTATAACGTTATGTAGTGATACCTAATAACGTATAACGTTATATAGTGTCACGTTATAACGATATATTGTATTACGTTAGAACTTATAACGTTATACGGTGTTACCTTATAACGTTATATTGTATTACGTTAGAACGTATAACGTTGCACGGTATTATTTTATAACGTATAACGTTATATGGTATTATTTTATAACGTATATCGTAATGTAGTGTTACGTTATAACGTATAACGTTATTTAGTGTTACGTTATAACGTTATATTATATTACGTTATAACGTAGAACGTTATACGGTATTATTTTATAACGTATAACGTTATATGGTATTATTTTATAACGTATAACGTTATGTAGTGTTACGTTATAACGTATAACGTTATATGGTATTATTTTATAACGTATAACGTTATGTAGTGTTACGTTATAACGTATAACGTTTTATAGTGTTTCGTTATAACGTTGTATTGTATTACGTTAGAACGTATAACGTTATACGGTATTATTTTATAACGTATAACGTTATATGGTATTATTTTATAACGTATAACGTTATGTAGTGTTACGTTATAACGTATAACGTTATATAGTGTTACGTTATAACGTTATGTAGTGTTACGTTATAACGTTATATTGTATTACGTTAGAACGTATAACGTTGTACGGTATTATTTAATAACGTATAACGTCATATGGTATTATTTTATAACGTATAACGTTATATGGTATTATTTTATAACGTGTAACGTTATATAATATTATTTTATAACGTATAACGTTATGTAGTGTTACGTTATAACCTATAACGTTATATGGTGTTACGTTATAACGTATGACGTTATATAGTGTTACGTTATAACGTATAACGTTATACGGTATTATTTAATAACGTATAACGTTATATGGTATTATTTTATAATATATATCGTAATGTAGTGTTACGTTATAACGTATAACGTTATATAGTGATACCTAATAACGTATAACGTTATGTAGTGTTACGTTATAACGTTATATTGTATTACGTTATAACGTACAACGTTATACGGTATTATTTTATAACGTGTAACGTTATATGGTATTATTTCATAACGTATATCGTTATATGGTATTATTTATAACGTATAACGTTATGTAGTGTTACGTTATAACGTATAACGTTATGTAGTGTGACGTTATAACGTATAACGTTATATAGTGTAACGTTATAACGCTACATTGTATTTCGTTATAACGTATAACGTTATACGGTATTACTTAGTAACGTATAACGATATATGGTATTATTTCATTACGTATAACGTTATATAATCTTATTTTATAACGTATAACGTTATATAGTGTTACGTTAGAACGTATAACGTTATACGGTATTATTTTATAACGAATAACGTTATATGATATTATTTTATAACGTATAACGTTATGTAGTGATACCTAATAACGTATAACGTTATATAGTGTCACGTTATAACGATATATTGTATTACGTTAGAACTTATAACGTTATACGGTGTTACCTTATAACGTTATATTGTATTACGTTAGAACGTATAACGTTGCACGGTATTATTTTATAACGTATAACGTTATATGGTATTATTTTATAACGTATATCGTAATGTAGTGTTACGTTATAACGTATAACGTTATTTAGTGTTACGTTATAACGTTATATTATATTACGTTATAACGTAGAACGTTATACGGTATTATTTTATAACGTATAACGTTATATGGTATTATTTTATAACGTATAACGTTATGTAGTGTTACGTTATAACGTATAACGTTATATGGTATTATTTTATAACGTATAACGTTATGTAGTGTTACGTTATAACGTATAACGTTTTATAGTGTTTCGTTATAACGTTGTATTGTATTACGTTAGAACGTATAACGTTATACGGTATTATTTTATAACGTATAACGTTATATGGTATTATTTTATAACGTATAACGTTATGTAGTGTTACGTTATAACGTATAACGTTATATAGTGTTACGTTATAACGTTATGTAGTGTTACGTTATAACGTTATATTGTATTACGTTAGAACGTATAACGTTGTACGGTATTATTTAATAACGTATAACGTCATATGGTATTATTTTATAACGTATAACGTTATATGGTATTATTTTATAACGTGTAACGTTATATAATATTATTTTATAACGTATAACGTTATGTAGTGTTACGTTATAACCTATAACGTTATATGGTGTTACGTTATAACGTATGACGTTATATAGTGTTACGTTATAACGTATAACGTTATACGGTATTATTTAATAACGTATAACGTTATATGGTATTATTTTATAATATATATCGTAATGTAGTGTTACGTTATAACGTATAACGTTATATAGTGATACCTAATAACGTATAACGTTATGTAGTGTTACGTTATAACGTTATATTGTATTACGTTATAACGTACAACGTTATACGGTATTATTTTATAACGTGTAACGTTATATGGTATTATTTCATAACGTATATCGTTATATGGTATTATTTATAACGTATAACGTTATGTAGTGTTACGTTATAACGTATAACGTTATGTAGTGTGACGTTATAACGTATAACGTTATATAGTGTAACGTTATAACGCTACATTGTATTTCGTTATAACGTATAACGTTATACGGTATTACTTAGTAACGTATAACGATATATGGTATTATTTCATTACGTATAACGTTATATAATCTTATTTTATAAGGTATAACGTTATGAGGTGTTACGTTATAACGTATAACGTTATATAGTGTTACGTTATAACGTTATATTGTATTACGTTATAACGTATAACGTTATACAGTGATACCTAATAACGTATAACCTTATGTAGTGTTACGTTATAACGTTATATTGTATTACGTTATAACGTACAACGTTATACGGTATTATTTTATAACGTATAACGTTATATGGTATTATTTTATAACGTATAACGTTGTACGGTATTATTTAATAACGTATAACGTTATATGGTATTATTTTATAACGTATATCGTTATGTAGTGTTACGTTATAACGTATAACGTTATATGGTGTTACGTTATAACGTATAAGGTTATACGGTATTATTTTATAACGTATAACGTTATATGGTATTATTTTATAACGTATAACGTTATGAGGTGTTACGTTATAACGTATAACGTTATATAGTGTTACGTTATAACGTTATATTGTATTACGTTATAACGTATAACGTTATATAGTGTTACGTTATAACGTTATATTCTATTACGTTAGAACGTATAACGTTATACGGTATTATTTTATAACGGATAACGTTATATGATATTATTTTATAACGTATAACGTTATGTAGTGTTACGTTATAACGTATAACGTTATATAGTGATACCTAATAACGTATAACGTTATGTAGTGTTACGTTATAACGTTATATTGTATTACGTTATAACGTACAACGTTATACGGTATTATTTTATAACGTATAACGTTATATGGTATTATTTTATAACGTGTAACGTTATATGGCATCACTTTATAACGTATAACGTTATATGGTATTATTTCATAACGTATAACGTTATATGGTATTATTTATAACGTATAACTTTATGTAGTGTTACGTTATAACGTATAACGTTATATAGTGTTACGTTATAACGTTATATTCTATTACGTTAGAACGTATAACGTTGTACGGCATTATTTATTAACGTATAACGTTACATGGTATTATTTTATAATGTATATCGTTATGTAGTGTTACGTTATAACGTATAACGTTATATGGTGTTACGTAATAACGTATAACGTTATATACTGTTACGTTATAACGTTATATTATATTACTTTATAACGTATAAAGATATACGGTATTATTTTATAACGTATAACGTTGTGTTGTGTTACGTTATGACGTATAACGTTATATAGTGTAACGTTATAACGCTACATTGTATTACGTTATAACGTATAACGTTATACGGTATTACTTAATAACGTATAACGATATATGGTATTATTTTATAACGTGTAACGTTATATGGTATTATTTAATAACGTATAACGTTATATAGTGTTACGTTGTAACGTTATGTAGTGTTACGTTATATCGTATAACGTTATATGGTATTATATTATAACGTATAACGTTATGTAGTGTTACGTTATATCGTATAACGTTATATGGTATTATATTACAACGTATAACGTAATATGGTATTATTTTATAACGTATAACGTTATATGGTATTATTTCATAACGTATAACGTTATATAGTGTTACGCTATAACGTTATATTGTATTACGTTATAACGAATAACGTTATACGTTATTATTTTATGACGTATAACGTTATATGGTATTATTTTATATCGTGTAACGTTATATGATAATATTTCATAACGTATAACGTTAAATAATATTATTTTATAAGGTATAACGTTATGTAGTGTTACGTTATAACGTATAACGTTATATAGTGTTTCGTTATAACGATGTATTGTATTACGTTAGAACGTATAACGTTATACGGTATTAATTTATAACGGATAACGTTATACGGTACTATTTTATAACGTATAATGTTATATAATATTATTTTATAACGTACAACGTTATATAGTGTTACGTTATAACGCTACATTGTATTACAATATAACGTATAACGTTATACGCTATTACTTAATAACGTACAACGTTATATGGTATTATATTATAACGTATGACGTTATATGGTATTATTTTATAACGTATAACGTTATATGGTATTATTTAATAACGTATTACGTTATATAGTGTTACGTTATAACGTTATATTGTATTACGTTATAACGTATAATGTTTTATAGTGTTACGTTATAACGTTATATTCTATTACGTTAGAACGTATAACGTTATACGGTATTATTTTTTAACGAGTAACGTTATATGATATTATTTTATAACGTATAACGTTATGTAGTGATACCTAATAACGTATAACGTTATGTAGTGTTACGTTATAACGTATAACGTTATATAGTGTTACGTTATAACGTATAACGTTATATGGTGTTACGTTATAACGTTATATTATATTACGTTACAACGTAGAACGTTATACGGTATTATTTTATAACGTATAACGTTATACGGTATTATTTTATAACGTATAACATTATATGGTATTATTTTATAACGTATAACGTTATGTAGTGTTACGTTATAACGTATAACGTTTTATAGTGTTTCGTCATAACGTTGTATTGTATTACGTTAGAACGTATAACGTTATACGGTATTATTTTATAACGTATAACGTTATATGGTATTATTTTATAACGTATAACGTTATGTAGTGTTACGTTATAACGTTATATTGTATTACGTTAAAATGTATAACGTAATACGGTATAATTTTATAACGTATAACGTTATGTAGTGTTACCTTATAACGTATAACGTTATGCGGTAATATTTTATAACCTATAACGTTATATAATATTATTTTATAACGTATACCGTTATGTAGTGTTACGTTATAACGTATAACGTTATATAGTGTTACGTTATAACGTTATATTGTATTACGTTAGAACGTATAACGTTGTACGGTATTACTTAATAACGTATAACCTTATATAGTATTATTTTATAATGTATATCGTTATGTAGTGTTACGTTATAACGTATAACGTTATATGGTGTTACGTAATAACGTATAACGTTATATACTGTTACGATATAACGTTATATTATATTACGTTATAACGTATAACATTATACGGTATTATTTTATAACGTATAACGTTATATGGTATTATTTTATAACGTATAACGTTGTGTTGTGTTATGTTATAACGTATAACGTTATATAGTGTAACGTTGTAACGCTACATTGTATTACGTTATAACGTATAACGTTATACGGTATTATTTAATAACGTATAACGTTATATGGTATTATTTTATAACGTGTAACGTTATATAATATTATTTTATAACGTATAACGTTATATGGTATTATTTTATAACGTATAACGTTATATGGTATTATTTCATAACGTATAACGTTATATGGTATTATTTATAACGTATAACGTTATGTAGTGTTACGTTATAACGTATAACGTTATATAGTCTTACGTTATAACGTTACATTATATTACGTTATAACGTATAGCGTTATACCGTAATATTTTATAACGTATAACGCTATATAAAGTTACGTTATAACGTATAACGCTAAATAGTGTTACGTTATAACGTATAACGTTATATAGTGTTACGTTATAACGTTATATTATATTACGTTATAACGTATAACGTTATACGGTATTATTTTATAACGTATAGCGTTATATGGTATTATTTTATAACGTATAACGTTGTACGGTATTATTTAATAACGTATAACGTTATATGGTATTATTTTATAACGTATATCGTTATGTAGTGTTACGTTATAACGTATAACGTTATATGGTGTTACGTTATAACGTATAACGTTATATACTGTTACGTTATAACGTTATATTATATTACGTTATAACGTATAACGTTATACGGTATTATTTTATAACGTATAACGTTATATGGTATTATTTTATAACGTATAACGTTGTGTTGTGTTACGTTATAACGTATAACGTTATATAGTGTAACGTTATAGCGCTACATTGTATTACGTTATAACGTATAACGTTATACGGTATTACTTAATAACGTATAACGATATATGGTATTATTTTATAACGTGTAACGTTATATAATATTACTTTATAACGTATAACGTTATGTAGTGTTACGTTATAACGTATAACGTTATATGGTGTTACGTTATAACGTATGACGTTATATAGTGTTACGTTATAACGTTATATTATATTACGTTATAACGTATGACGTTATACGGTATTATTTTATAACGTATAACGTTATATGGTATTATTTCATAACGTATAACGTTGTGTAGTCTTACGTTATAGCGTATAACGTTATATAGTGTAACGTTATAACGCTACATTGTATTTCGTTATAACGTATAACGTTATACGGTATTACTTAATAACGTATAACGTAATATGGTAATATATTATAACGTATAACATTATATGGTATTATTTTATAACGTATAACGATATATGGTATTATTTCAGTACGTATAACGTTATATAATATTATTTTATAAGGTATAAAGTTATGAGGTGTTACGTTATAACGTATAACGTTATATAGTGTTACGTTATAACGTTATATTGTATTACGTTATAACGTATAACGTTTTATAGTGTTACGTTATAACGTTATATTCTATTACGTTAGAACGTATAACGTTATACGGTATTATTTTATAACGAATAACGTTATATGATATTATTTTATAACGTATATCGTTATGTAGTGATACCTAATAACGTATAACGTTATGTAGTGCTACGTTATAACGTATAACGTTATATAGTGTTACGTTAGAACGTATAACGTTATACGGTATTATTTTATAACGAATAACGTTATATGATATTATTTTATAACGTATAACGTTATGTAGTGATACCTAATAACGTATAACGTTATATAGTGTCACGTTATAACGTTATATTGTATTACGTTAGAACTTATAACGTTATACGGTGTTACCTTATAACGTTATATTGTATTACGTTAGAACGTATAACGTTGTACGGTATTATTTAATAACGTATAACGTTATATGGTATTATTTTATAACGTATATCGTAATGTAGTTTTACGTTATAACGTATAACGTTATTTAGTGTTACGTTATAACGTTATATTATATTACGTTATAACGTAGAACGTTATACGGTATTATTTTATAACGTATAAAGTTATATGGTATTATTTTATAACGTATAACGTTATGTAGTGTTACGTTATAACGTATAACGTTATATGGTATTATTTTATAACGTATAACGTTATGTAGTGTTACGTTATAACGTATAACGTTTTATAGTGTTTCGTTATAACGTTGTATTGTATTACGTTAGAACGTATAACGTTATACGGTATTATTTTATAACGTATAACGTTATATGGTATTATTTTATAACGTATAACGTTATGTAGTGTTACGTTATAACGTATAACGTTATATAGTGTTACGTTATAACGTTATATAGTGTTACGTTATAACGTTATATTGTATTACGTTAGAACGTATAACGTTGTACGGTATTATTTAATAACGTATAACGTCATACGGTATTATTTTATAACGTATAACGTTATACGGTATTATTTTATAACGAATAACGTTATATGATATTATTTTATAACGTATAACGTTATGTAGTGATACCTAATAACGTATAACGTTATGTAGTGCTACGTTATAACGTATAACGTTATATAGTGTTACGTTAGAACGTATAACGTTATACGGTATTATTTTATAACGAATAACGTTATATGATATTATTTTATAACGTATAACGTTATGTAGTGATACCTAATAACGTATAACGTTATATAGTGTCACGTTATAACGTTATATTGTATTACGTTAGAACTTATAACGTTATACGGTGTTACCTTATAACGTTATATTGTATTACGTTAGAACGTATAACGTTGTACGGTATTATTTAATAACGTATAACGTTATATGGTATTATTTTATAACGTATATCGTAATGTAGTGTTACGTTATAACGTATAACGTTATTTAGTGTTACGTTATAACGTTATATTATATTACGTTATAACGTAGAACGTTATACGGTATTATTTTATAACGTATAACGTTATACGGTATTATTTTATAACGTATAACGTTATGTAGTGTTACGTTATAACGTATAACGTTATATGGTATTATTTTATAACGTATAACGTTATGTAGTGTTACGTTATAACGTATAACGTTTTATAGTGTTTCGTTATAACGTTGTATTGTATTACGTTAGAACGTATAACGTTATACGGTATTATTTTATAACGTATAACGTTATATGGTATTATTTTATAACGTATAACGTTATGTAGTGTTACGTTATAACGCATAACGTTATATAGTGTTACGTTATAACGTTATATAGTGTTACGTTATAACGTTATATTGTATTACGTTAGAACGTATAACGTTGTACGGTATTATTTAATAACGTATAACGTCATATGGTATTATTTTATAACGTATAACGTTATATGGTATTATTTTATAACGTGTAACGTTATATAATATTATTTTATAACGTATAACGTTATGTAGTGTTACGTTATAACCTATAACGTTATATGGTGTTACGTTATAACGTATGACGTTATATAGTGTTACGTTATAACGTATAACGTTATACGGTATTATTTAATAACGTATAACGTTATATGGTATTATTTTATAATATATATCGTAATGTAGTGTTACGTTATAACGTATAACGTTATATAGTGATACCTAATAACGTATAACGTTATGTAGTGTTACGTTATAACGTTATATTGTATTACGTTATAACGTACAACGTTATACGGTATTATTTTATAACGTGTAACGTTATATGGTATTATTTCATAACGTATATCGTTATATGGTATTATTTATAACGTATAACGTTATGTAGTGTTACGTTATAACGTATAACGTTATGTAGTGTGACGTTATAACGTATAACGTTATATAGTGTAACGTTATAACGCTACATTGTATTTCGTTATAACGTATAACGTTATACGGTATTACTTAGTAACGTATAACGATATATGGTATTATTTCATTACGTATAACGTTATATAATCTTATTTTATAAGGTATAACGTTATGAGGTGTTACGTTATAACGTATAACGTTATATAGTGTTACGTTATAACGTTATATTGTATTACGTTATAACGTATAACGTTATATAGTGATACCTAATAACGTATAACCTTATGTAGTGTTACGTTATAACGTTATATTGTATTACGTTATAACGTACAACGTTATACGGTATTATTTTATAACGTATAACGTTATATGGTATTATTTTATAACGTATAACGTTGTACGGTATTATTTAATAACGTATAACGTTATATGGTATTATTTTATAACGTATATCGTTATGTAGTGTTACGTTATAACGTATAACGTTATATGGTGTTACGTTATAACGTATAAGGTTATACGGTATTATTTTATAACGTATAACGTTATATGGTATTATTTTATAACGTATAACGTTATGAGGTGTTACGTTATAACGTATAACGTTATATAGTGTTACGTTATAACGTTATATTGTATTACGTTATAACGTATAACGTTATATAGTGTTACGTTATAACGTTATATTCTATTACGTTAGAACGTATAACGTTATACGGTATTATTTTATAACGGATAACGTTATATGATATTATTTTATAACGTATAACGTTATGTAGTGTTACGTTATAACGTATAACGTTATATAGTGATACCTAATAACGTATAACGTTATGTAGTGTTACGTTATAACGTTATATTGTATTACGTTATAACGTACAACGTTATACGGTATTATTTTATAACGTATAACGTTATATGGTATTATTTTATAACGTGTAACGTTATATGGCATCACTTTATAACGTATAACGTTATATGGTATTATTTTACAACGTATAACGTTATATGGTATTATTTCATAACGTATAACGTTATATGGTATTATTTATAACGTATAACTTTATGTAGTGTTACGTTATAACGTATAACGTTATATAGTGTTACGTTATAACGTTATATTCTATTACGTTAGAACGTATAACGTTGTACGGCATTATTTATTAACGTATAACGTTACATGGTATTATTTTATAATGTATATCGTTATGTAGTGTTACGTTATAACGTATAACGTTATATGGTGTTACGTAATAACGTATAACGTTATATACTGTTACGTTATAACGTTATATTATATTACGTTATAACGTATAAAGATATACGGTATTATTTTATAACGTATAACGTTGTGTTGTGTTACGTTATGACGTATAACGTTATATAGTGTAACGTTATAACGCTACATTGTATTACGTTATAACGTATAACGTTATACGGTATTACTTAATAACGTATAACGATATATGGTATTATTTTATAACGTGTAACGTTATATGGTATTATTTAATAACGTATAACGTTATATAGTGTTACGTTGTAACGTTATGTAGTGTTACGTTATATCGTATAACGTTATATGGTATTATATTATAACGTATAACGTTATGTAGTGTTACGTTATATCGTATAACGTTATATGGTATTATATTACAACGTATAACGTTATATGGTATTATTTTATAACGTATAACGTTATATGGTATTATTTCATAACGTATAACGTTATATAGTGTTACGCTATAACGTTATATTGTATTACGTTATAACGAATAACGTTATACGTTATTATTTTATGACGTATAACGTTATATGGTATTATTTTATATCGTGTAACGTTATATGATAATATTTCATAACGTATAACGTTAAATAATATTATTTTATAAGGTATAACGTTATGTAGTGTTACGTTATAACGTATAACGTTATATAGTGTTTCGTTATAACGATGTATTGTATTACGTTAGAACGTATAACGTTATACGGTATTAATTTATAACGGATAACGTTATACGGTACTATTTTATAACGTATAATGTTATATAATATTATTTTATAACGTACAACGTTATATAGTGTTACGTTATAACGCTACATTGTATTACAATATAACGTATAACGTTATACGCTATTACTTAATAACGTACAACGTTATATGGTATTATATTATAACGTATGACGTTATATGGTATTATTTTATAACGTATAACGTTATATGGTATTATTTAATAACGTATAACGTTATATAGTGTTACGTTATAACGTTATATTGTATTACGTTATAACGTATAATGTTTTATAGTGTTACGTTATAACGTTATATTCTATTACGTTAGAACGTATAACGTTATACGGTATTATTTTTTAACGAGTAACGTTATATGATATTATTTTATAACGTATAACGTTATGTAGTGATACCTAATAACGTATAACGTTATGTAGTGTTACGTTATAACGTATAACGTTATATAGTGTTACGTTATAACGTATAACGTTATATGGTGTTACGTTATAACGTTATATTATATTACGTTACAACGTAGAACGTTATACGGTATTATTTTATAACGTATAACGTTATACGGTATTATTTTATAACGTATAACATTATATGGTATTATTTTATAACGTATAACGTTATGTAGTGTTACGTTATAACGTATAACGTTTTATAGTGTTTCGTCATAACGTTGTATTGTATTACGTTAGAACGTATAACGTTATACGGTATTATTTTATAACGTATAACGTTATATGGTATTATTTTATAACGTATAACGTTATGTAGTGTTACGTTATAACGTTATATTGTATTACGTTAAAATGTATAACGTAATACGGTATAATTTTATAACGTATAACGTTATGTAGTGTTACCTTATAACGTATAACGTTATGCGGTAATATTTTATAACCTATAACGTTATATAATATTATTTTATAACGTATACCGTTATGTAGTGTTACGTTATAACGTATAACGTTATATAGTGTTACGTTATAACGTTATATTGTATTACGTTAGAACGTATAACGTTGTACGGTATTACTTAATAACGTATAACCTTATATAGTATTATTTTATAATGTATATCGTTATGTAGTGTTACGTTATAACGTATAACGTTATATGGTGTTACGTAATAACGTATAACGTTATATACTGTTACGATATAACGTTATATTATATTACGTTATAACGTATAACATTATACGGTATTATTTTATAACGTATAACGTTATATGGTATTATTTTATAACGTATAACGTTGTGTTGTGTTATGTTATAACGTATAACGTTATATAGTGTAACGTTGTAACGCTACATTGTATTACGTTATAACGTATAACGTTATACGGTATTATTTAATAACGTATAACGTTATATGGTATTATTTTATAACGTGTAACGTTATATAATATTATTTTATAACGTATAACGTTATATGGTATTATTTTATAACGTATAACGTTATATGGTATTATTTCATAACGTATAACGTTATATGGTATTATTTATAACGTATAACGTTATGTAGTGTTACGTTATAACGTATAACGTTATATAGTCTTACGTTATAACGTTACATTATATTACGTTATAACGTATAGCGTTATACCGTAATATTTTATAACGTATAACGCTATATAAAGTTACGTTATAACGTATAACGCTAAATAGTGTTACGTTATAACGTATAACGTTATATAGTGTTACGTTATAACGTTATATTATATTACGTTATAACGTATAACGTTATACGGTATTATTTTATAACGTATAACGTTATATGGTATTATTTTATAACGTATAACGTTGTACGGTATTATTTAATAACGTATAACGTTATATGGTATTATTTTATAACGTATATCGTTATGTAGTGTTACGTTATAACGTATAACGTTATATGGTGTTACGTTATAACGTATAACGTTATATACTGTTACGTTATAACGTTATATTATATTACGTTATAACGTATAACGTTATACGGTATTATTTTATAACGTATAACGTTATATGGTATTATTTTATAACGTATAACGTTGTGTTGTGTTACGTTATAACGTATAACGTTATATAGTGTAACGTTATAGCGCTACATTGTATTACGTTATAACGTATAACGTTATACGGTATTACTTAATAACGTATAACGATATATGGTATTATTTTATAACGTGTAACGTTATATAATATTACTTTATAACGTATAACGTTATGTAGTGTTACGTTATAACGTATAACGTTATATGGTGTTACGTTATAACGTATGACGTTATATAGTGTTACGTTATAACGTTATATTATATTACGTTATAACGTATGATGTTATACGGTATTATTTTATAACGTATAACGTTATATGGTATTATTTCATAACGTATAATGTTGTGTAGTCTTACGTTATAGCGTATAACGTTATATAGTGTAACGTTATAACGCTACATTGTATTTCGTTATAACGTATAACGTTATACGGTATTACTTAATAACGTATAACGTAATATGGTAATATATTATAACGTATAACATTATATGGTATTATTTTATAACGTATAACGATATATGGTATTATTTCAGTACGTATAACGTTATATAATATTATTTTATAAGGTATAAAGTTATGAGGTGTTACGTTATAACGTATAACGTTATATAGTGTTACGTTATAACGTTATATTGTATTACGTTATAACGTATAACGTTTTATAGTGTTACGTTATAACGTTATATTCTATTACGTTAGAACGTATAACGTTATACGGTATTATTTTATAACGAATAACGTTATATGATATTATTTTATAACGTATATCGTTATGTAGTGATACCTAATAACGTATAACGTTATGTAGTGCTACGTTATAAAGTATAACGTTATATAGTGTTACGTTAGAACGTATAACGTTATACGGTATTATTTTATAACGAATAACGTTATATGATATTATTTTATAACGTATAACGTTATGTAGTGATACCTAATAACGTATAACGTTATATAGTGTCACGTTATAACGTTATATTGTATTACGTTAGAACTTATAACGTTATACGGTGTTACCTTATAACGTTATATTGTATTACGTTAGAACGTATAACGTTGTACGGTATTATTTAATAACGTATAACGTTATATGGTATTATTTTATAACGTATATCGTAATGTAGTTTTACGTTATAACGTATAACGTTATTTAGTGTTACGTTATAACGTTATATTATATTACGTTATAACGTCGAACGTTATACGGTATTATTTTATAACGTATAAAGTATTATGGTATTATTTTATAACGTATAACGTTATGTAGTGTTACGTTATAACGTATAACGTTATATGGTATTATTTTATAACGTATAACGTTATGTAGTGTTACGTTATAACGTATAACGTTTTATAGTGTTTCGTTATAACGTTGTATTGTATTACGTTAGAACGTATAACGTTATACGGTATTATTTTATAACGTATAACGTTATATGGTATTACTTTATAACGTATAACGTTATGTAGTGTTACGTTATAACGTATAACGTTATATAGTGTTACGTTATAACGTTATATAGTGTTACGTTATAACGTTATATTGTATTACGTTAGAACGTATAACGTTGTACGGTATTATTTAATAACGTATAACGTCATATGGTATTATTTTATAACGTATAACGTTATACGGTATTATTTTATAACGAATAACGTTATATGATATTATTTTATAACGTATAACGTTATGTAGTGATACCTAATAACGTATAACGTTATGTAGTGCTACGTTATAACGTATAACGTTATATAGTGTTACGTTAGAACGTATAACGTTATACGGTATTATTTTATAACGAATAACGTTATATGATATTATTTTATAACGTATAACGTTATGTAGTGATACCTAATAACGTATAACGTTATATAGTGTCACGTTATAACGTTATATTGTATTACGTTAGAACTTATAACGTTATACGGTGTTACATTATAACGTTATATTGTATTACGTTAGAACGTATAACGTTGTACGGTATTATTTAATAACGTATAACGTTATATGGTATTATTTTATAACGTATATCGTAATGTAGTGTTACGTTATAACGTATAACGTTATTTAGTGTTACGTTATAACGTTATATTATATTACGTTATAACGTAGAACGTTATACGGTATTATTTTATAACGTATAACGTTATATGGTATTATTTTATAACGTATAACGTTATGTAGTGTTACGTTATAACGTATAACGTTATATGGTATTATTTTATAACGTATAACGTTATGTAGTGTTACGTTATAACGTATAACGTTTTATAGTGTTTCGTTATAACGTTGTATTGTATTACGTTAGAACGTATTACGTTATACGGTATTATTTTATAACGTATAACGTTATATGGTATTATTTTATAACGTATAACGTTATGTAGTGTTACGTTATAACGTATAACGTTATATAGTGTTACGTTATAACGTTATATAGTGTTACGTTATAACGTTATATTGTATTACGTTAGAACGTATAACGTTGTACGGTATTATTTAATAACGTATAACGTCATATGGTATTATTTTATAACGTATAACGTTATATGGTATTATTTTATAACGTGTAACGTTATATAATATTATTTTATAACGTATAACGTTATGTAGTGTTACGTTATAACCTATAACGTTATATGGTGTTACGTTATAACGTATGACGTTATATAGTGTTACGTTATAACGTATAACGATATACGGTATTATTTAATAACGTATAACGTTATATGGTATTATTTTATAATATATATCGTAATGTAGTGTTACGTTATAACGTATAACGTTATATAGTGATACCTAATAACGTATAACGTTATGTAGTGTTACGTTATAACGTTATACGGTATTATTTTATAACGTGTAACGTTATATGGTATTATTTCATAACGTATATCGTTATATGGTATTATTTATAACGTATAACGTTATGTAGTGTTACGTTATAACGTATAACGTTATGTAGTGTGACGTTATAACGTATAACGTTAT
This sequence comes from Bombus dahlbomii, assembly GCA_037178635.1. Taxonomy (NCBI): domain Eukaryota; kingdom Metazoa; phylum Arthropoda; class Insecta; order Hymenoptera; family Apidae; genus Bombus; species Bombus dahlbomii. The sequence continues at coordinate 21,465,812 of CM074102.1, forward strand.
GTAGTGTGACGTTATAACGTATAACGTTATGTAGTGTTACGTTATAACGTTATATTGTATTACGTTATAACGTACAACGTTATACGGTATTATTTAATAACGTATAACGTCATATGGTATTATTTTATAACGTATAACGTTATATGGTATTATTTTATATCGTGTAACGTTATATAATATTATTTTATAACGTATAACGTTATGTAGTGTTACGTTATAACCTATAACGTTATATGGTGTTACGTTATAACGTATGACGTTATATAGTGTTACGTTATAACGTATAACGATATACGGTATTATTTAATAACGTATAACGTTATATGGTATTATTTTATAATATATATCGTAATGTAGTGTTACGTTATAACGTATAACGTTATATAGTGATACCTAATAACGTATAACGTTATGTAGTGTTACGTTATAACGTTATATTGTATTACGTTATAACGTACAACGTTATACGGTATTATTTTATAACGTGTAACGTTATATGGTATTATTTCATAACGTATATCGTTATATGGTATTATTTATAACGTATAACGTTATGTAGTGTTACGTTATAACGTATAACGTTATGTAGTGTGACGTTATAACGTATAACGTTATATAGTGTAACGTTATAACGCTACATTGTATTTCGTTATAACGTATAACGTTATACGGTATTACTTAATAACGTATAACGATATATGGTATTATTTCATTACGTATAACGTTATATAATCTTATTTTATAAGGTATAACGTTATGAGGTGTTACGTTATAACGTATAACGTTATATAGTGTTACGTTATAACGTTATATTGTATTACGTTATAACGTATAACGTTATATAGTGATACCTAATAACGTATAACGTTATGTAGTGTTACGTTATAACGTTATATTGTATTACGTTATAACGTACAACGTTATACGGTATTATTTTATAACGTATAACGTTATATGGTATTATTTTATAACGTATAACGTTGTACGGTATTATTTAATAACGTATAACGTTATATGGTATTATTTTATAACGTATATCGTTATGTAGTGTTACGTTATAACGTATAACGTTATATGGTGTTACGTTATAACGTATAAGGTTATACGGTATTATTTTATAACGTATAACGTTATATGGTATTATTTTATAACGTATAACGTTATGAGGTGTTACGTTATAACGTATAACGTTATATAGTGTTATGTTATAACGTTATATTGTATTACGTTATAACGTATAACGTTATATAGTGTTACGTTATAACGTTATATTCTATTACGTTAGAACGTATAACGTTATACGGTATTATTTTATAACGGATAACGTTATATGATATTATTTTATAACGTATAACGTTATGTAGTGTTACGTTATAACGTATAACGTTATATAGTGATACCTAATAACGTATAACGTTATGTAGTGTTACGTTATAACGTTATATTGTATTACGTTATAACGTACAACGTTATACGGTATTATTTTATAACGTATAACGTTATATGGTATTATTTTATAACGTGTAACGTTATATGGCATCATTTTATAACGTATAACGTTATATGGTATTATTTTACAACGTATAACGTTATATGGTATTATTTCATAACGTATAACGTTATATGGTATTATTTATAACGTATAACTTTATGTAGTGTTACGTTATAACGTATAACGTTATGTAGTGTTACGTTATAACGTTATATTGTATTACGTTATAACGTACAACGTTATACGGTATTATTTTATAACGTATAACGTTATATAATATTATTTTACAAGGTATAACGTTATGTGGTGTTACGTTATAACGTATAACGTTATATAGTGTTACGTTATAACGTTATATTATATTACGTTATAACTTATAACGTTATACCGTAATATTTTATAACGTATAACGCTATATAAAGTTACGTTATAACGTATAACGCTAAGTAGTGTTACGTTATAACGTATAACGTTATATAGTGTTACGTTATAACGTTATATTGTATTACGTTAGAACGTATAACGTTGTACGGTATTATTTAATAACGTATAACGTTATATGGTATTATTTTATAACGTATATCGCAATGTAGTGTTACGTTATTACGTATAACGTTATATAGTGATACCTAATAACGTATAGCGTTATGTAGTGTTACGTTATAACGTTATATTGTATTACGTTATAACGTACAACGTTATACGGTATTATTTTATAACGTGTAACGTTATATGGCATAATTTTATAACGTATAACGTTATATGGTATTATTTTATAACGTGTAACGTTATATGGCATCAGTTTTATAACGTATAACGTTATATGGTATTATTTTATAACGTGTAACGTTATATGGTATTATTTCATAACGTATATCGTTATATGGTATTATTTATAACGTATAACGTTATGTAGTGTTACGTTATAACGTATAACGTTATGTAGTGTGACGTTATAACGTATAACGTTATATAGTGTAACGTTATAACGCTACATTGTATTTCGTTATAACGTATAACGTTATACGGTATTACTTAATAACGTATAACGATATATGGTATTATTTCATTACGTATAACGTTATATAATCTTATTTTATAAGGTATAACGTTACGAGGTGTTACGTTATAACGTATAACGTTATATAGTGTTACGTTATAACGTTATATTGTATTACGTTATAACGTATAACGTTATATAGTGATACCTAATAACGTATAACGTTATGTAGTGTTACGTTATAACGTTATATTGTATTACGTTATAACGTACAACGTTATACGGTATTATTTTATAACGTATAACGTTATATGGTATTATTTTATAACGTATAACGTTGTACGGTATTATTTAATAACGTATAACGTTATATGGTATTATTTTATAACGTATATCGTTATGTAGTGTTACGTTATAACGTATAACGTTATATGGTGTTACGTTATAACGTATAAGGTTATACGGTATTATTTTATTACGTATAACGTTATATGGTATTATTTTATAACGTATAACGTTATGAGGTGTTACGTTATAACGTATAACGTTATATAGTGTTACGTTATAACGTTATATTGTATTACGTTATAACGTATAACGTTATATAGTGTTACGTTATAACGTTATATTCTATTACGTTAGAACGTATAACGTTATACGGTATTATTTTATAACGGATAACGTTATATGATATTATTTTATAACGTATAACGTTATGTAGTGTTACGTTATAACGTATAACGTTATATAGTGATACCTAATAACGTATAACGTTATGTAGTGATACGTTATAACGTTATATTGTATTACGTTATAACGTACAACGTTATACGGTATTATTTTATAACGTATAACGTTATATGGTATTATTTTATAACGTGTAACGTTATATGGCATCATTTTATAACGTATAACGTTATATGGTATTATTTTACAACGTATAACGTTATATGGTATTATTTCATAACGTATAACGTTATATGGTATTATTTATAACGTATAACTTTATGTAGTGTTACGTTATAACGTATAACGTTATGTAGTGTTACGTTATAACGTTATATTGTATTACGTTATAACGTACAACGTTATACGGTATTATTTTATAACGTATAACGTTATATAATATTATTTTACAAGGTATAACGTTATGTGGTGTTACGTTATAACGTATAACGTTATATAGTGTTACGTTATAACGTTATATTATATTACGTTATAACTTATAACGTTATACCGTAATATTTTATAACGTATAACGCTATATAAAGTTACGTTATAACGTATAACGCTAAGTAGTGTTACGTTATAACGTATAACGTTATATAGTGTTACGTTATAACGTTATATTGTATTACGTTAGAACGTATAACGTTGTACGGTATTATTTAATAACGTATAACGTTATATGGTATTATTTTATAACGTATATCGCAATGTAGTGTTACGTTATTACGTATAACGTTATATAGTGATACCTAATAACGTATAGCGTTATGTAGTGTTACGTTATAACGTTATATTGTATTACGTTATAACGTACAACGTTATACGGTATTATTTTATAACGTGTAAAGTTATATGGCATAATTTTATAACGTATAACGTTATATGGTATTATTTTATAACGTGTAACGTTATATGGCATCATTTTATAACGTATAACGTTATATGGTATTATTTTACAACGTATAACGTTATATGGTATTATTTCATAACGTATAACGTTATATGGTATTATTTATAACGTATAACGTTATGTAGTGTTACGTTATAACGTATAACGTTTTATAGTGTTTCGTTATAACGTTGTATTGTATTACGTTAGAACGTATAACGTTATACGGTATTATTTTATAACGTATAACGTTATATGGCATTATTTTATAACGTATAACGATATATGGTATTATTTCATTACGTATAACGTTATATAATATTATTTTATAAGGTATAACGTTATGAGGTGTTACGTTATAACGTATAACGTTATATAGTGTTACGTTATAACGTTATATTGTATTACGTTTTAACGTATAACGTTTTATAGTGTTACGTTATATCGTTATATTCTATTACGTTAGAACGTATAACGTTATACGGTATTATTTTATAACGAATAACGTTATATGATATTATTTTATAACGTATAACGTTATGTAGTGATACCTAATAACGTATAACGTTATGTAGTGTTACGTTATAACGTATAACGTTATACCGTAATATTTTATAACGTATAACGCTATATAAAGTTACGTTACAACGTATAACGATATGTAGTGTTACGTTACAACGTATAACGTTATATAGTGTCACGTTATAACGTTATATTGTATTACGTTAGAACGTATAACGTTATATGGTGTTACCTTATAACGTTATATTGTATTACGTTAGAACGTATAACGTTGTACGGTATTATTTAATAACGTATAACGTTATATGGTATTATTTTATAACGTATATCGTAATGTAGTGTTACGTTATAACGTATAACGTTATATAGTGATACCTAATAACGTATAACGTTATGTAGTGTTACGTTATAACGTTATATTGTATTACGTTATAACGTACAACGTTATACGGTATTATTTTATAACGTATAACGTTACATGTTATTATTTTATAACGTATAACGTTATATGGTATTAGTTTATAACGTATAACGTTATGTAGTGTTACGGTATAACGTATAACGTTATATGGTGTTACCTTATAACGTTATATTGTATTACGTTAGAACGTATAACGTTGTACGGTTTTATTTAATAACGTATAACGTTACATGGTATTATTTTATAACGTATATAGTTATGTAGTGTTACGTTATAACGTATAACTTTATATAGTGCTACGTTATAACGTTATGTAGTGTTACGTTATAACGTATAACGTTATATAGTGCTACGTTATAACGTTATGTAGTGTTACGTTATAACGTATAACGTTATGTAGTTTTACGTTATAACGTATAGCTTTATATAGTGTTACGTTATAACGATATATTGTATTACGTTAGAACGTATAACGTTATACGGTATTTCTTAATAACCTATAACGTTATATGGTATTATTTTATAACGTATAACGTTATATGGTATTATTTTATAACGTATAACGTTATATGGTATTATTTCATAACGTATAACGTTATATGGTATTATTTAATAACGTATAACGTTATATGATATTATTTTATAACGTATATCGTTATGTAGTGTTACGTTATAACGTATAACGTCATATGGTATTATTTTATAACGTATAACGTTGTGTTGTGTTACGTTATAACGTATAACGTTATATAGTGTAACGTTATAACGCTACATTGTATTACGTTATAACGTATAACGTTATACGGTATTACTTAATAACGTATAACGATATATGGTATTATTTAATAACGTGTAACGTCATATGTACGTTATATAGTGTTACGTTATAACGTTATATTGTATTACGTTAGAACGTATAGCGTTATATGGTGTTACCTTATAACGTTATATTGTATTACGTTATAACGTAGAACGTTATACGGTATTATTTTATAACGTATAACGTTATATGGTATTATTTTATAACGTATAACGTTATGTAGTGTTACGTTATAACGTATAACGTTATATGGTATTATTTTATATCGTATAACGTTATATGGTATCATTTTATAACGTATAACGTTATATGGTATTATTTTATAACGTATAACGTTATATGGTGTTATTTCTTAACGTATAACGTTATATAGTGTTACGTTATAACGTTATGTAGTGTTACGTTATAACGTATAACGTTATATAATATTATTTTATAAGGTATAACGTTATGTGGTGTTACGCTATAACGTATAACGTTATATAGTGTTACGTTATAACGTTATATTGTATTACGTTATAACGTACAAGGTTATACGGTATTATTTCATAACGTATAACGTTGTGTAGTGTTACGTTATAACGTATAACGTTATATAGTGTAACGTTATAACGCTACATTGTATTTCGTTATAACGCATAACGTTATACGGTATTACTTAATAACGTATAACGATATATGGTATTATTTTATAACGTGTAACGTTATATGGTGTTATTTTATAACGTATAACGTTATATGGTATTATTTTATAACGTATAACGTTATACGGTATTAGTTTATATCGTATAACGTTATATGGTATTATTTTATAACGTATAACGTTATGTAGTGTTACGTTATAACGTATAACGTTATATAGTGTAACGTTATAACGCTACATTGTATTACAATATAACGTATAACGTTATACGCTATTACTTAATAACGTACAACGTTATATGGTATTATATTATAACGTATAACGTTATATGGTATTATTTTATAACGTATAACGTTATATGGTATTATTTTATAACGTATAACGTTATGTAGTGTTACGTTATAACGTATAACGTTATATAGTGTAACGTTATAACGCTACATTGTATTACAATATAACGTATAACGTTATACGCTATTACTTAATAACGTATAACGTTATATGGTATTATATTATAACGTATAACGTTATATGGTATTATTTTATAACGTATAACGTTATATGGTATTATTTCATAACGTATAACGTTATATAGTGATACGTTATAACGCTACATTTATTACAATGTAACGTATAACGTTGTACGCTATTACTTAATAACGTATAACGTTATATGGTATTATATTATAACGTATAACGTTATATGGTATTATTTTATAACGTATAACGTTATATGGTATTATTTCATAACGTATAACGTTATATAGTGTTACGTTATAACGCTACATTGTATTACAATGTAACGTATCACGTTATACGCTATTACTTAATAACGTATAACGTTATATGGTATTATATTATAACGTATAACGATATATGGTGTTATTTTAAAACGTATAACTTTATATGGTGTTATTTCATAACGTATAACGTTATATAGTGTTACGCTATAACGTTATATTGTGTTACGTTATAACGTATAACGTTATACGTTATTATTTTATAACGCATAACGTTATATGGTATTATTTTATATCGTATAACGTTATATGATAATATTTCATAACGAATAAGGTTAAATAATATTATTTTATAAGGTATAACGTTATGTAGTGTTACGTTATAACGTATAACGTTATATAGTGTTTCGTTATAACGATGTATTGTATTACGTTAGAACGTATAACGTTATACGGTATTATTTTTTAACGGATAACGTTGTGTTGTGTTACGTTATAACGTATAACGTTATATAGTGTAACGTTATAACGCTACATTGTATTACGTTATAACGTATAACGTTATACGGTATTACTTAATAACGTATAACGATATATGGTATTATTTAATAACGTGTAACGTCATATGTACGTTATATAGTGTTACGTTATAACGTTATATTGTATTACGTTATAACGTAGAACGTTATACGGTATTATTTTATAACGTATAACGTTATATGGTATTATTTTATAACGTATAACGTTATGTAGTGTTACGTTATAACGTATAACGTTATATGGTATTATTTTATATCGTATAACGTTATATGGTATCATTTTATAACGTATAACGTTATATGGTATTATTTTATAACGTATAACGTTATATGGTGTTATTTCTTAACGTATAACGTTATATAGTGTTACGTTATAACGTTATGTAGTGTTACGTTATAACGTATAACGTTATATAATATTATTTTATAAGGTATAACGTTATGTGGTGTTACGCTATAACGTATAACGTTATATAGTGTTACGTTATAACGTTATATTGTATTACGTTATAACGTACAACGTTATACGGTATTATTTCATAACGTATAACGTTGTGTAGTGTTACGTTATAACGTATAACGTTATATAGTGTAACGTTATAACGCTACATTGTATTTCGTTATAACGCATAACGTTATACGGTATTACTTAATAACGTATAACGATATATGGTATTATTTTATAACGTGTAACGTTATATGGTGTTATTTTATAACGTATAACGTTATATGGTATTATTTTATAACGTATAACGTTATACGGTATTAGTTTATATCGTATAACGTTATATGGTATTATTTTATAACGTATAACGTTATGTAGTGTTACGTTATAACGTATAACGTTATATAGTGTAACGTTATAACGCTACATTGTATTACAATATAACGTATAACGTTATACGCTATTACTTAATAACGTATAACGTTATATGCTATTACTTAATAACGTATAACGTTATATGGTATTATTTTATAAAGTATAACGTTATGTAGTGTTACGTTATTACGCTACATTGTATTACAATATAACGTATAACGTTATACGCTATTACTTAATAACGTATAACGTTATACGCTATTACTTAATAACGTATAACGTTATATGATATTATATTATAAAGTATATCGTTATATGGTATTATTTTATAACGTGCAACGTTATATAATATAATTTTACAAGGTATAACGATATGTGGTGTTATGTTATAACGTATAACGTTATATAGTGTTACGTTATAACGTTATATTGTATTACCTTATAACGTATAACGTTATATAGTGTTACGTTATAACGTTATATTATATTACGTTATAACGTAGAACGTTATACGGTATTATTTTATAACGTATAACGTTATATTGTATTACGTTAGAACGTATAACGTTGTACGGTATTATTTAATAACGTATAACGTTATATGGTATTATTTCATAACGTATAACGTTATGTAGTGTTACGTTATAACGTATAACGTTATATGATGTTACGTTATAACGTATGACGTTATATAGTGTTACGTTATAACGTAATATTATATTACGTTATAACGTATAACGTTATACGGTATTATTTTATAACGTAAAACGTTATATGGTATTATTTCATAACGTATAACGCTAAGTAGTGTTACGTTATAACGTATAACGTTATATAGTGATACCTAATAACGTATAACGTTATGTAGTGTTACGTTATAACGTTACATTGTATTACGTTATAACGTACAACGTTATACGGTATTATTTCATAACGTATAACGTTGTGTAGTGTTACGTTATAACGTATAACGTTATATAGTGTAACGTTATAACGCTACATTGTATTTCGTTATAACGCATAACGTTATACGGTATTACTTAATAACGTATAACGATATATGGTATTATTTTATAACGTGTAACGTTATATAATATTATTTTATAACGTATAACGCTATGTAGAGTTACGTTATAACGTATAACGTTATATTATGTTACGTTGTAACGTATGACGTTATATAGTGTTACGTTATAACGTTATATTATATTACGTTATAACGTATAACGTTATACGGTATTATTTTATAACATATAACGTTATATGGTATTATTTCATAACGTATAACGTTGTGTAGTGTTACGTTATAACGTATAACGTTATATAGTGTAACGTTATAACGCTACATTGTATTTCGTTATAACGTATAACGTTATATAGTGTTACGTTATAACGTTATATTCTATTACGTTAGAACGTATAACGTTATACGGTATTATTTTGTAACGGATAACGTTATATAATATTATTTTATAACGTATAACATTATGTGGTATTGTTTTATAACGTATAACGTTATATGGTACCATTTCATAACGTATAACGTTATATGGTATTATTTCATAACGTATAACGTTGTGTAGTGTTACGTTATAACGTATAACGTTATATAGTGTAACGTTATAACGCTACATTGTATTTCGTTATAACGTATAACGTTATATGATGTTACGTTATAACGTATGACGTTATATAGTGTTACGTTATAACGTTATATTATATTACGTTATAACGTATAACGTTATACGGTATTATTTTATAACGTATAACGTTATATGGTATTATTTCATAACGTATGACGTTGTGTAGTGTTACGTTATAACGTATAACGTTATATAGTGTAACGTTATAACGCTACATTGTATTTCGTTATAACGTATAACGTTATACGGTATTACTTAATAACGTATAACGTAATGTGGTAATATATTATAACGTATAACGTTATATGGTATTATTTTATAACGTATAACGATATATGGTATTATTTCATTACGTATAACGTTATATAATATTATTTTATAAGGTATAACGTTATGAGGTGTTACGTTATAACGTATAACGTTATATAGTGTTACGTTATAACGTTATATTGTATTACGTTATAACGTATAACGTTATATAGTGTTACGTTATAACGTTATATTCTATTACGTTAGAACGTATAACGTTATACGGTATTATTTTGTAACGGATAACGTTATATAATATTATTTTATAACGTATAGCATTATGTAGTGATACCTAATAACGTATAACGTTATGTAGTGTTACGTTATAACGTATAACGTTATATAGTGTTACGTTATAACGTTATATTATATTACGTTATAACGTATAACGTTATACCGTAATATTTTATAACGTATAACGCTATATAAAGTTACGTTATAACGTATAACGCTAAGTAGTGTTACGTTATAACGTATAACGTTATATAGTGATACCTAATAACGTATAACGTTATGTAGTGTTACGTTATAACGTTATATTGTATTTCGTTATAACGTACAACGTTATACGGTATTATTTCATAACGTATAACGTTGTGTAGTGTTACGTTATAACGTATAACGTTATACAGTGTAACGTTATAACGCTACATTGTATTTCGTTATAACGTATAACGTTATACGGTATTACTTAATAACGTATAACGATATATGGTATTATTTTATAACGTGTAACGTTATATAATATTAGTTTATAACGTATAACGTTATGTAGAGTTACGTTATAACGTATAACGTTATATTATGTTACGTTGTAACGTATGACGTTATATAGTGTTACGTTACAACGTTATATTATATTACGTTATAACGTATAACGTTATACGGTATAATTTTATAACATATAACGTTATATGGTATTATTTCATAACGTATAACGTTGTGTAGTGTTACGTTATAACGTATAACGTTATATAGTGTAACGTTATAACGCTACATTGTATTTCGTTATAACGTATAACGTTATATAGTGTTACGTTATAACGTTATATTCTATTACGTTAGAACGTATAACGTTATACGGTATTATTTTGTAACGGATAACGTTATATAATATTATTTTATAACGTATAACATTATATGGTATTGTTTTATAACGTATAACGTTATATGGTATTATTTCATAACGTATAACGTTATATGGTATTATTTCATAACGTATAACGTTGTGTAGTGTTACGTTATAACGTATAACGTTATATAGTGTAACGTTATAACGCTACATTGTATTTCGTTATAACGTATAACGTTATATGATGTTACGTTATAACGTATGACGTTATATAGTGTTACGTTATAACGTTATATTATATTACGTTATAACGTATAACGTTATACGGTATTATTTTATAACGTATAACATTGTGTAGTGTTACGTTATAACGTATAACGTTATATAGTGTAACGTTATAACGCTACATTGTATTTCGTTATAATGTATAACGTTATAAGGTATTACGTAATAACGTATAACGTAATGTGGTAATATATTATAACGTATAACGTTATACGGTATTATTTTATAACGTATAACGTTATATGGTATTATTTCATTACGTATAACGTTATATAATATTATTTTATAAGGTATAACGTTATGAGGTGTTACGTTATAACGTATAACGTTATATAGTGTTACGTTATAACGTTATATTGTATTACGTTATAACGTATAACGTTATATAGTGTTACGTTATAATGTTATATTGTATTACGTTATAACGTATAACGTTATATAGTGTTACGTTATAACGCTATATTCTATTACGTTAGAACGTATAACGTTATACGGTATTATTTTGTAACGGATAACGTTATATAATATTATTTTATAACGTATAACATTATGTAGTGATACCTAATAACGTATACCGTTATGTAGTGTTACGTTATAACGTATAACGTTATATAGTGTTACGTTATAGCGTTATATTATATTACGTTATAACGTATAACGTTATACCGTAATATTTTATAACGTATAACGCTATATAAAGTTACATTATAACGTATAACGCTAAGTATTGTTACGTTATAACGTATAACGTTATATAGTGATACCTAATAACGTATAACGTTATGTAGTGTTACGTTATAACGTTATATTGTATTGCGTTATAACGTACAACGTTATACGGTGTTATTTTATAACGTATAACGTTAAATGGTATTATTTTATAACGTGTAACGTTATATAATATTATTTTATAACGTGTAACGTTATATAATATTATTTTATAACGTGTAACGTTATGTAGTATATCGTTATAACGTATAACGTTACATATTGTGTTACGTTATAACGTTATATTGTATTACTTTATAACGTATAACGTTATACGTTATTATTTTATAACGTATAACGTTATGTAGCGTTACGTTATAACGTATAACGTTATATAGTGTTACGTTATAACGTTGTATTGTATTACGTTAGAACGTATAACGTTGTACGGTATTATTTAATAACGTATAACGTTATATGGTATGATTTTATAACGTATATCGTTATGTAGTGTTACGTTATAACGTATAACGTTATATGGTGTTACGTTATAACGTATAACGTTATATACTGTTACGTTATAACGTTATATTATATTACGTTACAACGTATAACGTTATACGGTATTATTTTATAACGTATAACGTTATATGGTATTATTTTATAACGTATAACGTTGTGTTGTGTTACGTTATAACGTATAACGTTATATAGTGTAACGTTATAACTCTACATTGTATTACGTTATAACGTATAACGTTATACGGTATTACTTAATAACGTATAATGATATATGGTATTATTTTATAACGTGTAACGTTATATAATATTATTTTATAACGTATAACGTTATGTAGTGTTACGTTATAACGTATAACGTTATATGGTGTTACGTTATAACGTATGACGTTATATAGTGTTACGTTATAATGTTATATTATATTACGTTATAACGTATAACGTTATACGGTATTATTTTATAACGTATAACGTTGTGTAGTGTTACGTTATAACGTATAACGTTATATAGTGTAACGTTATAACGCTACATTGTATTTCGTTATAACGTATAACGTTATACGGTATTACTTAATAACGTATAACGTAATGTGGTAATATATTATAACGTATAACGTTATATGGTATTATTTTATAACGTATAACGATATATGGTATTATTTCATTACGTATAACGTTATATAATATTATTTTATAAGGTATAACGTTATGAGGTGTTACGTTATAACGTATAACGTTATATAGTGTTACGTTATAACATTATATTGTATTACGTTATAACGTATAACGTTATATAGTGTTACGTTATAACGTTATATTCTATTACGTTAGAACGTATAACGTTATACGGTATTATTTTGTAACGGATAACATTATATAATATTATTTTATAACGTATAGCATGATGTAGTGATACCTAATAACGTATAACGTTATGTAGTGTTACGTTATAACGTATAACGTTATATAGTGTTACGTTATAACGTTATATTATATTACGTTATAACGTATAACGTTATACCGTAATATTTTATAACGTATAACGCTATATAAAGTTACGTTATAACGTATAACGCTAAGTAGTGTTACGTTATAACGTATAACGTTATATAGTGATACCTAATAACGTATAACGTTATGTAGTGTTACGTTATAACGTTATATTTTATTACGTTATAACGTACAACGTTATACGGTATTATTTCATAACGTATAACGTTGTGTAGTGTTACGTTATAACGTATAACGTTATATAGTGTAACGTTATAACGCTACATTGTATTTCGTTATAACATATAACGTTATACGGTATTACTTAATAACGTATAACGATATATGGTATTATTTTATAACGTGTAACGTTATATAATATTATTTTATAACGTATAACGTTATGTAGAGTTACGTTATAACGTATAACGTTATATTATGTTACGTTGTAACGTATGACGTTATATAGTGTTACGTTATAACGTTATATTATATTACGTTATAACGTATAACGTTATACGGTATTATTTTATAACATATAACGTTATATGGTATTATTTCATAACGTATAACGTTGTGCAGTGTTACGTTATAACGTATAACGTTATATAGTGTAACGTTATAACGCTACATTGTATTTCGTTATAACGTATAACGTTATATAGTGTTACGTTATAACGTTATATTCTATTACGTTAGAACGTATAACGTTATACGGTATTATTTTGTAACGGATAACGTTATATAATATTATTTTATAACGTATAACATTATATGGTATTGTTTTATAACGTATAACGTTATATGGTATTATTTCATAACGTATAACGTTATATGGTATTATTTCATAACGTATAACGTTGTGTAGTGTTACGTTATAACGTATAACGTTACATAGTGTAACGTTATAACGCTACATTGTATTTCGTTATAACGTATAACGTTATATGATGTTACGTTATAACGTATGACGTTATATAGTGTTACGTTATAACGTTATATTATATTACGTTATAACGTATAACGTTATACGGTGTTATTTTATAACGTATAACGTTAAATGGTATTATTTTATAACGTGTAACGTTATATAATATTATTTTATAACGTGTAACGTTATATAATATTATTTTATAACGTGTAACGTTATGTAGTGTATCGTTATAACGTATAACGTTACATATTGTGTTACGTTATAACGTTATATTGTATTACTTTATAACGTATAACGTTATACGTTATTATTTTATAACGTATAACGTTATGTAGCGTTACGTTATAACGTATAACGTTATATAGTGTTACGTTATAACGTTGTATTGTATTACGTTAGAACGTATAACGTTGTACGGTATTATTTAATAACGTATAACGTTATATGGTATGATTTTATAACGTATATCGTTATGTAGTGTTACGTTATAACGTATAACGTTATATGGTGTTACGTTATAACGTATAACGTTATATACTGTTACGTTATAACGTTATATTATATTACGTTACAACGTATAACGTTATACGGTATTATTTTATAACGTATAACGTTATATGGTATTATTTTATAACGTATAACGTTGTGTTGTGTTACGTTATAACGTATAACGTTATATAGTGTAACGTTATAACTCTACATTGTATTACGTTATAACGTATAACGTTATACGCTATTACTTAATAACGTATAATGATATATGGTATTATTTTATAACGTGTAACGTTATATAATATTATTTTATAACGTATAACGTTATGTAGTGTTACGTTATAACGTATAACGTTATATGGTGTTACGTTATAACGTATGACGTTATATAGTGTTACGTTATAACGTTATATTATCTTACGTTATAACGTATAACGTTATACGGTATTATTTTATAACATATAACGTTATATGGTATTATTTCATAACGTATAACGTTGTGCAGTGTTACGTTATAACGTATAACGTTATATAGTGTAACGTTATAACGCTACATTGTATTTCGTTATAACGTATAACGTTATATAGTGTTACGTTATAACGTTATATTCTATTACGTTAGAACGTATAACGTTATACGGTATTATTTTGTAACGGATAACGTTATATAATATTATTTTATAACGTATAACATTATATGGTATTGTTTTATAACGTATAACGTTATATGGTATTATTTCATAACGTATAACGTTATATGGTATTATTTCATAACGTATAACGTTGTGTAGTGTTACGTTATAACGTATAACGTTATATAGTGTAACGTTATAACGCTACATTGTATTTCGTTATAACGTATAACGTTATATGATGTTACGTTATAACGTATGACGTTATATAGTGTTACGTTATAACGTTATATTATATCACGTTATAACGTATAACGTTATACGGTATTATTTTATAACGTATAACGTTATATGGTATTATTTCATAACGTATAACGTTGTGTAGTGTTACGTTATAACGTATAACGTTATATAGTGTAACGTTATAACGCTACATTGTATTTCGTTATAATGTATAACGTTATGAGGTGTTACGTTATAACGTATAACGCTATATAGTGTTACGTTATAACGTTATATTGTATTACGTTATAACGTATAACGTTATATAGTGTAACGTTATAACGTATAACGTTATATAGTGTAACGTTATAACGCTACATTGTATTTCGTTATAACGTATAACGTTATATGATGTTACGTTATAACGTATGACGTTATATAGTGTTACGTTATAACGTTATATTATATTACGTTATAACGTATAACGTTATACGGTATTATTTTATAACGTATAACGTTATATGGTATTATTTCATAACGTATAACGTTGTGTAGTGTTACGTTATAACGTATAACGTTATATAGTGTAACGTTATAACGCTACATTGTATTTCGTTATAATGTATAACGTTATGAGGTGTTACGTTATAACGTATAACGTTATATAGTGTTACGTTATAACGTTATATTGTATTACGTTATAACGTATAACGTTATATAGTGTAACGTTATAACTCTACATTGTATTACGTTATAACGTATAACGTTATACGGTATTACTTAATAACGTATAACGATATATGGTATTATTTTATAACGTGTAACGTTATATAATATTATTTTATAACGAATAACGTTATGTAGTGTTACGTTATAACGTATAACGTTATATGGTGTTACGTTATAACGTATGACGTTATATAGTGTTACGTTATAATGTTATATTATATTACGTTATAACGTATAACGTTATACGGTATTATTTTATAACGTATAACGTTATATGGTATTATTTCATAACGTATAACGTTGTGTAGTGTTACGTTATAACGTATAACGTTATATAGTGTAACGTTATAACGCTACATTGTATTTCGTTATAACGTATAACGTTATACGGTATTACTTAATAACGTATAACGATATATGGTATTATTTTATAACGTGTAACGATATATAATATTATTTTATAACGTATAACGTTATGTAGTGTTACGTTATAACGTATAACGTTATATGATGTTACGTTATAACGTATGACGTTATATAGTGTTACGTTATAACGTTATATTATATTACGTTATAACGTATAACGTTATACGGTATTACTTAATAACGTATGACGTAATGTGGTAATATATTATAACGTATAACGTTATATGGTATTATTTTATAACGTATAACGGTATATGGTATTATTTCATTACGTATAACGTTATATAATATTATTTTATAAGGTATAACGTTATGAGGTGTTGCGTTATAACGTATAACGTTATATAGTGTTACGTTATAACGTTATATTGTATTACGTTATAACGTATAACGTTATATAGTGTTACGTTATAACGTTATATTGTATTGCGTTAGAACGTATAACGTTATACGGTATTATTTTGTAACGGATAACGCTATATAATATTATTTTATAACGTATAACGTTATGTAGTGATACCTAATAACGTATAAAGTTATGTAGTGTTACGTTATAACGTATAACGTTATATAGTGTTACGTTATAACGTTATATTATATTACGTTATAACGTATAACGTTATACCGTAATATTTTATAACGTATAACGCTATATAAAGTTACGTTATAACGTATAACGCTAAGTAGTGTTACGTTATAACGTATAACGTTATATAGTGTTACGTTATAACGTTATATTGTATTACGTTAGAACGTATAACGTTATATGGTGTTACCTTATAACGTTATATTGTATTACGTTAGAACGTATAACGTTGTACGGTATTATTTAATAACGTATAACGTTATATGGTATTATTTTATAACGTATATCGTAATGTAGTGTTACGTTATAACGTATAACGTTATATGGTGTTACGTTGTAACGTATGACGTTATATAGTGTTACGTTATAATGTTATATTATATTACCTTATAACGTATAACGTTATACGGTATTATTTTATAACGTATAACGTTATATGGCATTATTTTATAACGTGTAACGTTATATGGCATCATTTTATAACGTATAACATTATATGGTATTATTTTATAACGTATAACGTTATATGGTATTATTTCATAACGTATAACGTTATATGGGATTATTTCATAACGTATAACGTTATATGGTATTATTTTATATCGTATAACGTTATGTAGTGTTACGTTATAACGTTATATTGTATTGCGTTATAACGTACAACGTTATACGGTATTATATTATAACGTATAACGTTATATGGTATTATTTTATAACGTGTAACGTTATATAATATTATTTTATAACGTGTAACGTTATGTAGTGTAACGTTATAACGTATAACGTTATATAGTGTTACGTTATAACGTTATATTGTATTACGTTATAACGTATAACGTTATACGGTATTATTTTATAACGTATAACGTTATATGGCATCATTTTATAACGTATAACGTTATATGGTATTATTTTATAACGTATAACGTTATATGGTATTATTTCATAACGTATAACGTTATATGGTATTATTTTATAACGTATAACGTTATGTAGTGTTACGTTATAACGTTATATTGTATTGCGTTATAACGTACAACGTTATACGGTATTATTTGATAACGTATAACGTTATGTAGTGTTACGTTATAACGTTATATTGTATTGCGATATAACGTACAACGTTATACGGTATTATTTTATAACGTATAACGTTTTATGGCATCATTTTATAACGTATAACGTTATATGGTATTATTTTATAACGTATAACGTTATATGGTATTACTTAATAACGTATAACGATATATGGTATTATTTTATAACGTGTAACGTTATATAATATTATTTTATAACGTATAACGTTATGTAGTGTTACGTTATAACGTATAACGTTATATGGTGTTACGTTATAACGTATAACGTTACATAGTGTTACGTTATAACGTTATATTATATTACGTTATAACGTATAACGTTATACGGTATTATTTTATAACGTATAACGTTATATGGTATTATTTCATAACGTATAACGTTGTGTAGTGTTACGTTATAACGTATAACGTTATATAGTGTAACTTTATAACGCTACATTGTATTTCGTTATAACGTATAACGTTATACCGTAATATTTTATAACGTATAACGCTATATAAAGTTACGTATAACGTTATATAGTGTTACGTTATAACGTTATATTGTATTACGTTAGAACGTATAACGTTATATGGTGTTACCTTATAACGTTAAATTGTATTACGTTAGAACGTATAACGTTGTACGGTATTATTTAATAACGTATAACGTTATATGGTATTATTTTATAACGTATAACGTTGTGTAGTGTTACGTTATAACGTTATATTGTATTGCGTTATAACGTACAACGTTATACGGTATTATATTATAACGTATAACGTTATATGGTATTATTTTATAACGTGTAACGTTATGTAGTGTTACGTTATAACGTTATATTTTATTACGTTATAACGTACAACGTTATACGGTATTATTTCATAACGTATAACGTTGTGTAGTGTTACGTTATAACGTATAACGTTATATAGTGTAACGTTATAACGCTACATTGTATTTCGTTATAACGTATAACGTTATACGGTATTACTTAATAACGTATAACGATATATGGTATTATTTTATAACGTGTAACGTTATATAATATTATTTTATAACGTATAACGTTATGTAGAGTTACGTTATAACGTATAACGTTATATTATGTTACGTTGTAACGTATGACGTTATATAGTGTTACGTTATAACGTTATATTATATTACGTTATAACGTATAACGTTATACGGTATTATTTTATAACATATAACGTTATATGGTATTATTTCATAACGTATAACGTTGTGCAGTGTTACGTTATAACGTATAACGTTATATAGTGTAACGTTATAACGCTACATTGTATTTCGTTATAACGTATAACGTTATATAGTGTTACGTTATAACGTTATATTCTATTACGTTAGAACGTATAACGTTATACGGTATTATTTTGTAACGGATAACGTTATATAATATTATTTTATAACGTATAACATTATATGGTATTGTTTTATAACGTATAACGTTATATGGTATTATTTCATAACGTATAACGTTATATGGTATTATTTCATAACGTATAACGTTGTGTAGTGTTACGTTATAACGTATAACGTTACATAGTGTAACGTTATAACGCTACATTGTATTTCGTTATAACGTATAACGTTATATGATGTTACGTTATAACGTATGACGTTATATAGTGTTACGTTATAACGTTATATTATATTACGTTATAACGTATAACGTTATACGGTGTTATTTTATAACGTATAACGTTAAATGGTATTATTTTATAACGTGTAACGTTATATAATATTATTTTATAACGTGTAACGTTATATAATATTATTTTATAACGTGTAACGTTATGTAGTGTATCGTTATAACGTATAACGTTACATATTGTGTTACGTTATAACGTTATATTGTATTACTTTATAACGTATAACGTTATACGTTATTATTTTATAACGTATAACGTTATGTAGCGTTACGTTATAACGTATAACGTTATATAGTGTTACGTTATAACGTTGTATTGTATTACGTTAGAACGTATAACGTTGTACGGTATTATTTAATAACGTATAACGTTATATGGTATGATTTTATAACGTATATCGTTATGTAGTGTTACGTTATAACGTATAACGTTATATGGTGTTACGTTATAACGTATAACGTTATATACTGTTACGTTATAACGTTATATTATATTACGTTACAACGTATAACGTTATACGGTATTATTTTATAACGTATAACGTTATATGGTATTATTTTATAACGTATAACGTTGTGTTGTGTTACGTTATAACGTATAACGTTATATAGTGTAACGTTATAACTCTACATTGTATTACGTTATAACGTATAACGTTATACGCTATTACTTAATAACGTATAATGATATATGGTTTTATTTTATAACGTGTAACGTTATATAATATTATTTTATAACGTATAACGTTATGTAGTGTTACGTTATAACGTATAACGTTATATGGTGTTACGTTATAACGTATGACGTTATATAGTGTTACGTTATAACGTTATATTATCTTACGTTATAACGTATAACGTTATACGGTATTATTTTATAACATATAACGTTATATGGTATTATTTCATAACGTATAACGTTGTGCAGTGTTACGTTATAACGTATAACGTTATATAGTGTAACGTTATAACGCTACATTGTATTTCGTTATAACGTATAACGTTATATAGTGTTACGTTATAACGTTATATTCTATTACGTTAGAACGTATAACGTTATACGGTATTATTTTGTAACGGATAACGTTATATAATATTATTTTATAACGTATAACATTATATGGTATTGTTTTATAACGTATAACGTTATATGGTATTATTTCATAACGTATAACGTTATATGGTATTATTTCATAACGTATAACGTTGTGTAGTGTTACGTTATAACGTATAACGTTATATAGTGTAACGTTATAACGCTACATTGTATTTCGTTATAACGTATAACGTTATATGATGTTACGTTATAACGTTATATTATATTACGTTATAACGTATAACGTTATACGGTATTATTTTATAACGTATAACGTTATATGGTATTATTTCATAACGTATAACGTTGTGTAGTGTTACGTTATAACGTATAACGTTATATAGTGTAACGTTATAACGCTACATTGTATTTCGTTATAATGTATAACGTTATGAGGTGTTACGTTATAACGTATAACGCTATATAGTGTTACGTTATAACGTTATATTGTATTACGTTATAACGTATAACGTTATATAGTGTAACGTTATAACGTATAACGTTATATAGTGTAACGTTATAACGCTACATTGTATTTCGTTATAACGTATAACGTTATATGATGTTACGTTATAACGTATGACGTTATATAGTGTTACGTTATAACGTTATATTATATTACGTTATAACGTATAACGTTATACGGTATTATTTTATAACGTATAACGTTATATGGTATTATTTCATAACGTATAACGTTGTGTAGTGTTACGTTATAACGTATAACGTTATATAGTGTAACGTTATAACGCTACATTGTATTTCGTTATAATGTATAACGTTATACGGTATTACTTAATAACGTATAACGATATATGGTATTATTTTATAACGTGTAACGTTATATAATATTATTTTATAACGAATAACGTTATGTAGTGTTACGTTATAACGTATAACGTTATATGGTGTTACGTTATAACGTATGACGTTATATAGTGTTACGTTATAATGTTATATTATATTACGTTATAACGTATAACGTTATACGGTATTATTTTATAACGTATAACGTTATATGGTATTATTTCATAACGTATAACGTTGTGTAGTGTTACGTTATAACGTATAACGTTATATAGTGTAACGTTATAACGCTACATTGTATTTCGTTATAACGTATAACGTTATACGGTATTACTTAATAACGTATAACGATATATGGTATTATTTTATAACGTGTAACGATATATAATATTATTTTATAACGTATAACGTTATGTAGTGTTACGTTATAACGTATAACGTTATATGATGTTACGTTATAACGTATGACGTTATATAGTGTTACGTTATAACGTTATATTATATTACGTTATAACGTATAACGTTATACGGTATTACTTAATAACGTATGACGTAATGTGGTAATATATTATAACGTATAACGTTATATGGTATTATTTTATAACGTATAACGGTATATGGTATTATTTCATTACGTATAACGTTATATAATATTATTTTATAAGGTATAACGTTATGAGGTGTTGCGTTATAACGTATAACGTTATATAGTGTTACGTTATAACGTTATATTGTATTACGTTATAACGTATAACGTTATATAGTGTTACGTTATAACGTTATATTGTATTGCGTTAGAACGTATAACGTTATACGGTATTATTTTGTAACGGATAACGCTATATAATATTATTTTATAACGTATAACGTTATGTAGTGATACCTAATAACGTATAAAGTTATGTAGTGTTACGTTATAACGTATAACGTTATATAGTGTTACGTTATAACGTTATATTATATTACGTTATAACGTATAACGTTATACCGTAATATTTTATAACGTATAACGCTATATAAAGTTACGTTATAACGTATAACGCTAAGTAGTGATACGTTATAACGTATAACGTTATATAGTGTTACGTTATAACGTTATATTGTATTACGTTAGAACGTATAACGTTATATGGTGTTACCTTATAACGTTATATTGTATTACGTTAGAACGTATAACGTTGTACGGTATTATTTAATAACGTATAACGTTATATGGTATTATTTTATAACGTATATCGTAATGTAGTGTTACGTTATAACGTATAACGTTATATGGTGTTACGTTGTAACGTATGACGTTATATAGTGTTACGTTATAATGTTATATTATATTACCTTATAACGTATAACGTTATACGGTATTATTTTATAACGTATAACGTTATATGGCATTATTTTATAACGTGTAACGTTATATGGCATCATTTTATAACGTATAACATTATATGGTATTATTTTATAACGTATAACGTTATATGGTATTATTTCATAACGTATAACGTTATATGGGATTATTTCATAACGTATAACGTTATATGGTATTATTTTATATCGTATAACGTTATGTAGTGTTACGTTATAACGTTATATTGTATTGCGTTATAACGTACAACGTTATACGGTATTATATTATAACGTATAACGTTATATGGTATTATTTTATAACGTGTAACGTTATATAATATTATTTTATAACGTGTAACGTTATGTAGTGTAACGTTATAACGTATAACGTTATATAGTGTTACGTTATAACGTTATATTGTATTACGTTATAACGTATAACGTTATACGGTATTATTTTATAACGTATAACGTTATATGGCATCATTTTATAACGTATAACGTTATATGGTATTATTTTATAACGTATAACGTTATATGGTATTATTTCATAACGTATAACGTTATATGGTATTATTTTATAACGTATAACGTTATGTAGTGTTACGTTATAACGTTATATTGTATTGCGTTATAACGTACAACGTTATACGGTATTATTTGATAACGTATAACGTTATGTAGTGTTACGTTATAACGTTATATTGTATTGCGATATAACGTACAACGTTATACGGTATTATTTTATAACGTATAACGTTTTATGGCATCATTTTATAACGTATAACGTTATATGGTATTATTTTATAACGTATAACGTTATATGGTATTACTTAATAACGTATAACGATATATGGTATTATTTTATAACGTGTAACGTTATATAATATTATTTTATAACGTATAACGTTATGTAGTGTTACGTTATAACGTATAACGTTATATGGTGTTACGTTATAACGTATAACGTTACATAGTGTTACGTTATAACGTTATATTATATTACGTTATAACGTATAACGTTATACGGTATTATTTTATAACGTATAACGTTATATGGTATTATTTCATAACGTATAACGTTGTGTAGTGTTACGTTATAACGTATAACGTTATATAGTGTAACTTTATAACGCTACATTGTATTTCGTTATAACGTATAACGTTATACCGTAATATTTTATAACGTATAACGCTATATAAAGTTACGTATAACGTTATATAGTGTTACGTTATAACGTTATATTGTATTACGTTAGAACGTATAACGTTATATGGTGTTACCTTATAACGTTAAATTGTATTACGTTAGAACGTATAACGTTGTACGGTATTATTTAATAACGTATAACGTTATATGGTATTATTTTATAACGTATAACGTTGTGTAGTGTTACGTTATAACGTTATATTGTATTGCGTTATAACGTACAACGTTATACGGTATTATATTATAACGTATAACGTTATATGGTATTATTTTATAACGTGTAACGTTATATAATATTATTTTATAACGTATAACGTTATGTAGTGTTACGTTATAACGTATGACGTTATATAGTGTTACGTTATAACGTTATATTATATTACGTTATAACGTATAACGTTATACCGTAATATTTTATAACGTATAACGCTATATAAAGTTACGTTATAACGTATAACGCTAAGTAGTGTTACGTTATAACGTATAACGTTATATAGTGTTACGTTATAACGTTATATTATATTACGTTATAACGTATAACGTTATACCGTAATATTTTATAACGTATAACGCTATATAAAGTTACGTTATAACGTATAACGCTAAGTAGTGTTACGTTATAACGTATGACGTTATATAGTGTTACGTTATAATGTTATATTATATTACGTTATAACGTATAACGTTATACGGTATTATTTTATAACGTATAACGTTATATGGCATTATTTTATAACGTGTAACGTTATATGGCATCATTTTATAACGTATAACATTATATGGTATTATTTTATAACGTATAACGTTATATGGTATTATTTCATAACGTATAACGTTATATGGTATTATTTCATAACGTATAAAGTTATATGGTATTATTTTATAACGTATAACGTTATGTAGTGTTACGTTATAACGTTATATTGTATTGCGTTATAACGTACAACGTTATACGGTATTATATTATAACGTATAACGTTATATGGTATTATTTTATAACGTGTAACGTTATATAATATTATTTTATAACGTGTAACGTTATGTAGTGTAACGTTATAACGTATAACGTTATATAGTGTTACGTTATAACGTTATATTGTATTACGTTATAACGTATAACGTTATACGGTATTATTTTATAACGTATAACGTTATATGGCATCATTTTATAACGTATAACGTTATACGGTATTATTTTATAACGTATAACGTTATATGGCATCATTTTATAACGTATAACGTTATATGGTATTATTTTATAACGTATAAGGTTATATGGTATTATTTCATAACGTATAACGTCATATGGTATTATTTTATAACGTATAACGTTATGTAGTGTTGCGTTATAACGTTATATTGTATTGCGTTATAACGTACAACGTTATACGGTATTATTTTATAACGTATAACGTTATACGTTATATTGTATTGCGTTATAACGTACAACGTTATACGGTATTATTTTATAACGTATAACGTTATGTAGTGTTACGTTATAACGTTATATTGTATTGCGATATAACGTACAACGTTATACGGTATTATTTTATAACGTATAACGTTTTATGGCATCATTTTATAACGTATAACGTTATATGGTATTATTTTATAACGTATAACGTTATATGGTATTACTTAATAACGTATAACGATATATGGTATTATTTTATAACGTGTAACGTTATATAATATTATTTTATAACGTATAACGTTATGTAGTGTTACGTTATAACGTATAACGTTATATGGTGTTACGTTATAACGTTATATTATATTACGTTATAACGTATATCGTTATACGGTATTATTTTATAACGTATAACGTTATATGGTATTATTTCATAACGTATAACGTTGTGTAGTGTTACGTTATAACGTATAACGTTATATAGTGTAACTTTATAACGCTACATTGTATTTCGTTATAACGTATAACGTTATACGGTATTACTTAATAACGTATAACGATATATGGTATTATTTTATAACGTGTAACGTTATATAATATTATTTTATGACGTATAACGTTATGTAGTGTTACGTTATAACGTATAACGTTATATGATGTTACGTTATAACGTATGACGTTATATAGTGTTACGTTATAACGTTATATTATATTACGTTATAACGTATAACGTTATACGATATTATTTTATAACGTATAACGTTATATGGTATTATTTCATAACGTATAACGTTGTGTAGTGTTACGTTATAACGTATAACGTTATATAGTGTAACGTTATAACGCTACATTGTATTTCGTTATAACGTATAACGTTATACGGTATTATTTTGTAACGGATAACGTTATATAATATTATTTTATAACGTATAACATTATATGGTATTGTTTTATAACGTATACCGTTGTATGGTATTATTTCATAACGTATAACGTTATATGGTATTATTTCATAACGTGTAACGTTGTATAGTGTTACGTTATAACGTATAACGTTATATAGTGTAACGTTATAACGCTACATTGTATTTCGTTATAACGTATAACGTTATACGGTATTACTTAATAACGTATAACGATATATGGTATTATTTTATAACGTGTAACGTTATATAATATTATTTTATAACGTATAACGTTATGTAGAGTTACGTTATAACGTATAACGTTATATGATGTTACGTTATAACGTATGACGTTATATAGTGTTACGTTATAACGTTATATTATATTACGTTATAACGTATAACGTTATACGGTACTATTTTATAACGTATAACGTTATATGGTATTATTTCATAACGTATAACGTTGTGTAGTGTTACATTATAACGTATAACGTTATATAGTGTAACGTTATAACGCTACATTGTATTTCGTTATAACGTATAACGTTATACGGTATTACTTAATAACGTATAACGTAATGTGGTAATATATTATAACGTATAACGTTATATGGTATTATTTTATAACGTATAACGTTAAATAGTATTATTTTATAACGTGTAACGTTATATAATATTATTTTATAACGTGTAACGTTATGTAGTGATACCTAATAACGTATAACGTTATATAGTGTTACGTTATAACGTTATATTGTATTACGTTATAACGTATAACGTTATATAGTGTTACGTTATAACGTTATATTCTATTACGTTATAACGTATAACGTTATACGGTATTATTTTATAACGTATAACGTTATACGGTATTATTTTATAACGTATAACGTTATGTAGTGTTACGTTATAACGTTATATTGTATTACGTTATAACGTATAACGTTATACGATATTATTTTATAACGTATAACTTTATATGGCATAATTTTATAACGTATAACGTTATATGGTATTATTTTATAACGTAGAACGTTATACGGTACTGTTTTATAACGTATAACGTTATATGGTATTATTTTATAACGTATAACGTTACATGGTGTTACGTTATAACGTATAACGTTATATGGTATTATTTTATAACGTATAACGTTATGTAGTGTTACGTTATAACGTTATATTGTATTACGTTAAAATGTATAACGTAATACGGTATTGTTTTATAACGTATAACGTTATATGGTATTATTTTATAACGTATAACGTTATGTAGTGTTACGTTATAACGTATAACGTTATATAGTGTTACGTTGTAACGTTATATTGTATTACGTTAGACCGTATAACGTTGTACGGTATTATTTAATAACGTATAACGTTATATGGTATGATTTTATAACGTATATCGTTATGTAGTGTTACGTTATAACGTATAACGTTATATGGTGTTACGTTATAACGTATAACGTTATATACTGTTACGTTATAACGTTATATTATATTACGTTATAACTTATAACGTTATACGGTATTATTTTATAACGTATAACGTTATATGGTATTATTTTATAACGTATAACGTTGTGTTGTGTTACGTTATAACGTATAACGTTATACGGTATTACTTAATAACGTATAACGATATATGGTATTATTTTATAACGTGTAACGTTATATAATATTATTTTATAACGTATAACGTTATGTAGTGTTACGTTATAACGTATAACGTTATATGGTGTTACGTTATAACGTATGACGTTATATAGTGCTACGTTATAACGTTATATTATATTACGTTATAACGTATAACGTTATACGGTATTATTTTATAACGTATAACGTTATATGGCATCATTTTATAACGTATAACATTATATGGTATTGTTTTATAACGTATAACGTTATATGGTATTATTTCATAACGTATAACGTTATATGGTATCATTTTATAACGTATAACGTTATATGGTATTATTTTATAACGTATAACGTTATATGGTATTATTTTATAACGTATAACGTTATATGGTATTATTTTATAACGTATAACGTTATATTGTATTGCTTTATAACGTACAACGTTATACGGTATTATTTTATAACGTATAACGTTATATGGTATTATTTTATAACGTGTAACGTTATATAATATTATTTTATAACGTGTAACGTTATGTAGTGTAACGTTATAACGTATAACGTTACATATTGTGTTACGTTACAACGTTATATTGTATTACTTTATAACGTATAACGTTATACGTTATTATTTTATAACGTATAACGTTATATGGTATTATTTCATAACGTATAACGTTATATGGTGTTATTTTATAACGTATCACGTTATATGGTATTATTTTATAACGTATAACGTTATGTAGTATTACGTTATAACGTATAACGTTTTATAGTGTTTCGTTATAACGTTGTATTGTATTACGTTAGAACGTACAACGTTATACGGTATTATTTTATAACGTATAACGTTATATAATATTATTTTACAAGGTATAACGTTATGTGGTGTTACGTTATAACGTATAACGTTATATAGTGTTACGATATAACGTTATATTGTATTACGTTATAACGTATAACGTTATACGGTATTATTTTATAACGTATAACGTTATATGGCATCATTTTATAACGTATAACGTTATATGGTACTATTTTATAACGTATAACGTTATATGGTATTATTTCATAACGTATAACGTTATATGGTATAATTTTATAACGTATAACGTTATGTAGTGTTACGTTATAACGTTATATTGTATTGCGTTATAACGTACAACGTTATACGGTATTATTTTATAACGTATAACGTTATATGGCAACATTTTATAACGTATAACGTTATATGGCATTATTTTATAACGTATAACGTTATATGGTATTACTTAATAACGTATAACGATATATGGTATTATTTTATAACGTGTAACGTTATATAATATTATTTTATAACGTATAACGTTATGTAGTGTTACGTTATAACGTATAACGTTATATGATGTTACGTTATAACGTATGACGTTATATAGTGTTACGTTATAACGTTATATTATATTACGTTATAACGTATAACGTTATATAGTGTAACGTTATAACGCTACATTGTATTTCGTTATAACGAATAACGTTATACGGTATTACTTAATAACGTATAACGTAATGTGGTAATATATTATAACGTATAACGTTATATGGTATTATTTTATAACGTATAACGATATATGGAATTATTTCATTACGTATAACGTTATATAATATTATTTTATAAGGTATAACGTTATGAGGTGTTACGTTATAACGTTATATTCTATTACGTTAGAACGTATAACGTTATACGGTATTATTTTGTAACTGATAACGTTATATAATATTATTTTATAACGTATAACATTATGTAGTGATACCTAATAACGTATAACGTTATGTAGTGTTACGTTATAACGTTATATTGTATTACGTTATAACGTACAACGTTATACGGTATTATTTTATAACGTATAACGTTATATGGTATTATTTTATAACGTATAACGTTATATGGTATTATTTTATAACGTATAACGTTATGTAGTGTTACGTTATAACGTTATATTGTATTGCGTTATAACGTACAACGTTATACGGTATTATTTTATAACGTATAACGTTAAATGGTATTATTTTATAACGTGTAACGTTATATAATATTATTTTATAACGTGTAACGTTATGTAGTGTAACGTTATAACGTATAACGTTACATATTGTGTTACGTTATAACGTTATATTGTATTACTTTATAACGTATAACGTTATACGTTATTATTTTATAACGTATAACATTATATGGTATTATTTCATAACGTATAACGTTATATGGTGTTATTTTATAACGTAAAACGTTATATGGTATTATTTTATAACGTATAACGTTATGTAGTATTACGTTATAACGTATAACGTTTTATAGTGTTTCGTTATAACGTTGTATTGTATTACGTTAGAACGTACAACGTTATACGGTATTATTTTATAACGTATAACGTTATATAATATTATTTTACAAGGTATAACGTTATGTGGTGTTACGTTATAACGTATAACGTTATATAGTGTTACGTTATAACGATATATTGTATTACGTTATAACGTATAACGTTATATAGTGTTACGTTATACCGTTATATTCTATTACGTTAGAACGTATAACGTTATACGGTATTATTTTTTAACGGATAACGTTATATAATATTATTTTATAACGTATAACATTATGTAGTGATACCTAATAACGTATAACGTTACGTAGTGTTACGTTATAACGTATAACGTTATATGGTGTTATTTTATAACGTATAACGTTATATGGTATTATTTTATAACGTATAACATTATGTAGTATTACGTTATAACGTATAACGTTTTATAGTGTTTCGTTATAACGTTGTATTGTATTACGTTAGAACGTACAACGTTATACGGTATTATTTTATAACGTATAACTTTATATGGCATAATTTTATAACGTATAACGTTATATGGTATTATTTTATAACGTATAACGATATATGGTATTATTTCATTACGTATAACGTTATATAATATTTTTTTATAAGGTATAACGTTATGAGGTGTTACGTTATATCGTATAACGTTATATAGTGTTACGTTATAACGTTATATTGTATTACGTTATAACGTATAACGTTATATAGTGTTACGTTATAACGTATAACGTTATATAGTGTTTCGTTATAACGTTGTATTGTATTACGTTAGAACGTACAACGTTATACGGTATTATTTTATAACGTATAACGTTATGTAGTGATACCTAATAACGTATAACGTTATGTAGTGTTACGTTATAACGTATAACGTTATATAGTGTTTCGTTATAACGTTGTATTGTATTACGTTAGAACGTACAACGTTATACGGTATTATTTTATAACGTATAACGTTATATAATATTATTTTACAAGGTATAACGTTATATGGTATTATTTTATAACGTATAACGTTATGTAGTGTTACGTTATAACGTATAACGTTATATGGTGTTACGTTATAACGTATAACGTTATGTAGTGTTACGTTATAACATTATATTGTATTACGTTATAACGTACAACGTTATACGGTAGTATTTTATAACGTATAACGTTATATGGTATTATTTTATAACGTGTAACGTTATATGGCATCATTTTATAACGTATAACATTATATGGTATTGTTTTATAACGTATAACGTTATATGGTATTATTTCATAACGTATAACGTTATATGGTATCATTTTATAACGTTTAACGTTATATGGTATAATTTTATAACGTATAACGTTATATGGTATTATTTTATAACGTATAACGTTATATGGTATTATTTTATAACGTATAACGTTATGTAGTGTTACGTTATAACATTATATTGTATTACGTTATAACGTACAACGTTATACGGTATTATTTTATAACGTATAACGTTATATGGTATTATTTTATAACGTGTAACGTTATATGGCATCATTTTATAACGTATAACATTATATGGTATTGTTTTATAACGTATAACGTTATATGGTATTATTTCATAACGTATAACGTTATATGGTGTTATTATATAACGTATCACGTTATATGGTATTATTTTATAACGTATAACGTTATGTAGTGTTACGTTATAACGTATAACGTTATATAGTGTTACGTTATAACGTTATATTGTATTACGTTAGAACGTATGACGTTGTACGGTATTATTTAATAACGTATAACGTTATATGGTATGATTTTATAACGTATATCGTTATGTAGTGTTACGTTATAACGTATAACGTTATATACTGTTACGTTATAACGTTATATTATATTACGTTATAACGTATAACGTTATACGGTATTATTTTAAAACGTATAACGTTATATGGTATTATTTTATAACGTATAACGTTATGTAGTGTTACGTTATAACGTATAACGTTATATGATGTTACGTTATAACGTATGACGTTATATAGTGTTACGTTATAACGTTATATTATATTACGTTATAACGTATAACGTTATACGGTATTATTTTATAACGTATAACGTTATATGGTATTATTTCATAACGTATAACGTTGTGTAGTGTTACGTTATAACGTATAACGTTATATAGTGTAACGTTATAACGCTACATTGTATTTCGTTATAACGTATAACGTTATACGGTGTTACTTAATAACGAATAACGTAATGTGGTAATATATTATAACGTATAACGTTATATGGTATTATTTTATAACGTATAACGATATATGGTATTATTTCATTACGTATAACGTTATATAATATTATCTTATAAGGTATAACGTTATGAGGTGTTACGTTATAACGTATAACGTTATATAGTGTTACGTTATAACGTTATATTCTATTACGTTAGAACGTATAACGTTATACGGTATTATTTTGTAACGGATAACGTTATATAATATTATTTTATAACGTATAACATTATGTAGTGATACCTAATAACGTATAACGTTATGTAGTGTTACGTTATAACGTTATACTCTATTACGTTAGAACGTATAACGTTATACGGTATTATTTTGTAACGGATAACGTTATATAATATTATTTTATAACGTATAACATTATGTAGTGATACCTAATAACGTATAACGTTATGTAGTATTACGTTGTAACATATAACGTTTTATAGTGTTTCGTTATAACGTTGTATTGTATTACGTTAGAACGTACAACGTTATACGGTATTATTTTATAACGTATAACGTTATATAATATTATTTTACAAGGTATAACGTTATATGGTATTATTTTATAACGTATAACGTTATGTAGTGTTACGTTATAACGTTATATTGTATTGCGTTATAACGTACAACGTTATACGGTATTATTTTATAACGTATAACGTTATATGGTATTATTTTATAACGTGTAACGTTATGTAATATTATTTTATAACGTATAACATTATGTAGTGATACCTAATAACGTATAACGTTACGTAGTGTTACGTTATAACGTATAACGTTATATGGTGTTATTTTATAACGTATAACGTTATATGGTATTATTTTATAACGTATAACGTTATGTAGTATTACGTTATAACGTATAACGTTTTATAGTGTTTCGTTATAACGTTGTATTGTATTACGTTATAACGTATAACGTTATACGGTATTATTTTATAACGTATAACTTTATATGGCATAATTTTATAACGTATAACGTTATATGGTATTATTTTATAACGTATAACTTTATATGGCATAATTTTATAACGTATAACGTTATATGGTATTATTTTATAACGTAGAACGTTATACGGTATTGTTTTATAACGTATAACGTTATATGGTATTATTTTATAACGTATAACGTTATACGGTATTATTTTATAACGTATAACGTTATATAATATTATTTTACAAGGTATAACGTTATGTGGTGTTACGTTATAACGTATAACGTTATATAGTGTTACGTTATAACGTTATATTGTATTACGTTATAACGTATAACGTTATACGGTATTATTTTATAACGTATAACTTTATATGGCATAATTTTATAACGTATAACGTTATATGGTATTATTTTATAACGTAGAACGTTATACGGTATTGTTTTATAACGTATAACGTTATATGGTATTATTTTATAACGTATAACGTTACGTGGTGTTACGTTATAACGTATAACGTTATATGGTATTATTTTATAACGTATAACGTTATGTAGTGTTACGTTATAACGTTATATTGTATTACGTTAAAATGTATAACGTAATACGGTATTGTTTTATAACGTATAACGTTATATGGTATTATTTCATAACGTATAACGTTGTGTAGTGTTACGTTATAACGTATAACGTTATGTAGTGTTACGTTATAACGTTATATTGTATTACGTTATAACGTATAACGTTATACGGTATTATTTTATAACGTATAACGTTATATGGCATAATTTTATAACGTATAACGTTATATGGTATTATTTTATAACGTAGAACGTTATACGGTATTACTTAATAACGTATAACGTAATGTGGTAATATATTATAACGTATAACGTTATATGGTATTATTTTATAACGTATAACGATATATGGTATTATTTCATTACGTATAACGTTATATAATATTATTTTATAAGGTATAACGTTATGAGGTTTTACGTTATAACGTATAACGTTATATAGTGTTACGTTATAACGTTATATTGTATTACGTTATAACGTATAACGTTATATAGTGTTTCGTTATAACGTTGTATTGTATTACGTTAGAACGTACAACGTTATACGGTATTATTTTATAACGTATAACGTTATATAATATTATTTTACAAGGTATAACGTTATATGGTATTATTTTATAACGTATAACGTTATGTAGTGTTACGTTATAACGTATAACGTTATATGGTGTTACGTTATAACGTATAACGTTATGTAGTGTTACGTTATAACGTTATATTGTATTACGTTATAACGTACAACGTTATACGGTATTATTTTATAACGTATAACGTTATATGGTATTATTTTATAACGTGTAACGTTATA
Source organism: Bombus dahlbomii (assembly GCA_037178635.1). NCBI lineage: Eukaryota > Metazoa > Arthropoda > Insecta > Hymenoptera > Apidae > Bombus > Bombus dahlbomii. The sequence goes on from CM074102.1 coordinate 21,502,107, forward strand.
TGGCATCATTTTATAACGTATAACATTATATGGTATTGTTTTATAACGTATAACGTTATATGGTATTATTTCATAACGTATAACGTTGTGTAGTGTTACGTTATAACGTATAACGTTATATAGTGTAACGTTATAACGCTACATTGTATTTCGTTATAACGTATAACGTTATACGGTGTTACTTAATAACGAATAACGTAATGAGGTAATATATTATAACGTATAACGTTATATGGTATTATTTTATAACGTATAACGATATTTGGTATTATTTCATTACGTATAACGTTATATAATATTATCTTATAAGGTATAACGTTATGAGGTGTTACGTTATAACGTATAACGTTATATAGTGTTACGTTATAACGTTATATTCTATTACGTTAGAACGTATAACGTTATACGGTATTATTTTGTAACGGATAACGTTATATAATATTATTTTATAACGTATAACATTATGTAGTGATACCTAATAACGTATAACGTTATGTAGTGTTACGTTATAACGTTATACTCTATTACGTTAGAACGTATAACGTTATACGGTATTATTTTGTAACGGATAACGTTATATAATATTATTTTATAACGTATAACATTATGTAGTGATACCTAATAACGTATAACGTTATGTAGTATGACGTTGTAACATATAACGTTTTATAGTGTTTCGTTATAACGTTGTATTGTATTACGTTAGAACGTACAACGTTATACGGTATTATTTTATAACGTATAACGTTATATAATATTATTTTACAAGGTATAACGTTATATGGTATTATTTTATAACGTATAACGTTATGTAGTGTTACGTTATAACGTTATATTGTATTGCGTTATAACGTACAACGTTATACGGTATTATTTTATAACGTATAACGTTATATGGTATTATTTTATAACGTGTAACGTTATGTAATATTATTTTATAACGTATAACATTATGTAGTGATACCTAATAACGTATAACGTTACGTAGTGTTACGTTATAACGTATAACGTTATATGGTGTTATTTTATAACGTATAACGTTATATGGTATTATTTTATAACGTATAACGTTATGTAGTATTACGTTATAACGTATAACGTTTTATAGTGTTTCGTTATAACGTTGTATTGTATTACGTTATAACGTATAACGTTATACGGTATTATTTTATAACGTATAACTTTATATGGCATAATTTTATAACGTATAACGTTATATGGTATTATTTTATAACGTATAACTTTATATGGCATAATTTTATAACGTATAACGTTATATGGTATTATTTTATAACGTAGAACGTTATACGGTATTGTTTTATAACGTATAACGTTATATGGTATTATTTTATAACGTATAACGTTATACGGTATTATTTTATAACGTATAACGTTATATAATATTATTTTACAAGGTATAACGTTATGTGGTGTTACGTTATAACGTATAACGTTATATAGTGTTACGTTATAACGTTATATTGTATTACGTTATAACGTATAACGTTATACGGTATTATTTTATAACGTATAACTTTATATGGCATAATTTTATAACGTATAACGTTATATGGTATTATTTTATAACGTAGAACGTTATACGGTATTGTTTTATAACGTATAACGTTATATGGTATTATTTTATAACGTATAACGTTACGTGGTGTTACGTTATAACGTATAACGTTATATGGTATTATTTTATAACGTATAACGTTATGTAGTGTTACGTTATAACGTTATATTGTATTACGTTAAAATGTATAACGTAATACGGTATTGTTTTATAACGTATAACGTTATTTGGTATTATTTCATAACGTATAACGTTGTGTAGTGTTACGTTATAACGTATAACGTTATGTAGTGTTACGTTATAACGTTATATTGTATTACGTTATAACGTATAACGTTATACGGTATTATTTTATAACGTATAACTTTATATGGCATAATTTTATAACGTATAACGTTATATGGTATTATTTTATAACGTAGAACGTTATACGGTATTACTTAATAACGTATAACGTAATGTGGTAATATATTATAACGTATAACGTTATATGGTATTATTTTATAACGTATAACGATATATGGTATTATTTCATTACGTATAACGTTATATAATATTATTTTATAAGGTATAACGTTATGAGGTTTTACGTTATAACGTATAACGTTATATAGTGTTACGTTATAACGTTATATTGTATTACGTTATAACGTATAACGTTATATAGTGTTTCGTTATAACGTTGTATTGTATTACGTTAGAACGTACAACGTTATACGGTATTATTTTATAACGTATAACGTTATATAATATTATTTTACAAGGTATAACGTTATATGGTATTATTTTATAACGTATAACGTTATGTAGTGTTACGTTATAACGTATAACGTTATATGGTGTTACGTTATAACGTATAACGTTATGTAGTGTTACGTTATAACGTTATATTGTATTACGTTATAACGTACAACGTTATACGGTATTATTTTATAACGTATAACGTTATATGATATTATTTTATAACGTGTAACGTTATATGGCATCATTTTATAACGTATAACATTATATGGTATTGTTTTATAACGTATAACGTTATATGGTATTATTTTATAACGTATAACGTTATATGGTATTATTTTATAACGTATAACATTATATGGTATTGTTTTATAACGTATAACGTTATATGGTATTATTTCATAACGTATAACGTTATATGGTATCATTTTATAACGTATAACGTTATATGGTATTATTTTATAACGTATAACGTTATATGGTATTATTTTATAACGTATAACGTTATGTAGTATTACGTTATAACGTATAATGTTTTATAGTGTTTCGTTTTAACGTTGTATTGTATTACGTTAGAACGTACAACGTTATACGGTATTATTTTATAACGTATAACGTTATATGGTATTATTTTATAACGTATAACGTTATGTAGTGTTACGTTATAACGTATAACGTTATATGGTGTTACGTTATAACGCTACATTGTATTTCGTTATAACGTATAACGTTATACGGTGTTACTTAATAACGTATAACGTAATGTGGTAATATATTATAACATATAACGTTATATGGTATTATTTTATAACGTATAACGATATATGGTATTATTTCATTACGTATAACGTTATATAATATTATTTTATAAGGTATAACGTTATGAGGTGTTACGTTATAACGTATAACGTTATATAGTGTTACGTTATAACGTTATATTGTATTACGTTATAACGTATAACGATATATAGTGTTACGTTATAACGTTATATTCTATTACGTTAGAACGTATAACGTTATACGGTATTATTTTGTAACGGATAACGTTATATAATATTATTTTATAACGTATAACATTATGTAGTGATACCTAATAACGTATAACGTTATGTAGTGTTACGTTATAACGTATAACGTTATATAGTGTTACGTTATAACGTATAACGTTATACCGTAATATTTTATAACGTATAACGCTATATAAAGTTACGTTATAACGTATAACGCTAAGTAGTGTTACGTTATAACGTATAACGATATATAGTGATACCTAATAACGTATAACGTTATGTAGTGTTACGTTATAACGTTATATTGTATTACGTTATAACGTACAACGTTATACGGTATTATTTTATAACGTATAACGTTATATGGTATTATTTTATAACGTGTAACGTTATGTGGCATCATTTTATAACGTATAACATTATATGGTATTGTTTTATAACGTATAACGTTATATGGTATTATTTTATAAGGTATAACGTTATGTAGTGTTACGTTATAACGTATAACGTTATGTAGTGTTACGTTATAACGTATAACGTTATGTAGTGTTACGTTATAACGTTATATTGTATTACGTTATAACGTACAACGTTATGCGGTATTATTTTATAACGTATAACGTTATATGGTATTATTTTATAACGTGTAACGTTATATGGCATCATTTTATAACGTATAACATTATATGGTATTATTTTATAACGTATAAAGTTATATGGTATTATTTCATAACGTATAACGTTATATAGTGTTACGTTATAACGTTATATTGTATTACGTTATAACGTATACCGTTATACGGTATTATTTTATAACGTATAACGTTATATGGCATAATTTTATAACGTATAACGTTATATGGTATTATTTTATAACGTAGAACGTTATACGGTATTGTTTTATAACGTATAACGTTACGTGGTGTTACGTTATAACGTATAACGTTATATGGTATTATTTTATAACGTATAACGTTATGTAGTGTTACGTTATAACGTTATATTGTATTACGTTAAAATGTACAACGTAATACGGTATTGTTTTATAACGTATAACGTTATATGGTATTATTTTATAACGTATATCGTTATGTAGTGTTACGTTATAACGTATAACGTTATATGGTGTTACGTTATAACGTATAACATTATATAGTGTTACGTTATAACGTTATATTATATTACGTTATAACGTATAACGTTATACGGTATAATTTTATAACGTATAACGTTATATGGTATTATTTTATAACGTATAACGTTATGTTGTATTACGTTATAACGTATAACGTTTTATAGTGTTTCGTTATAACGTTGTATTGTATTACGTTAGAACGTACAACGTTATACGGTATTATTTTATAACGTATAACGTTATATAATATTATTTTACAAGGTATTACTTTATGTGGTGTTACGTTATAACGTATAACGTTATATAGTGTTACGTTATAACGTTATATTGTATTACGTTAGAACGTATAACGTTGTACGGTATTATTTAATAACGTATAACGTTATACGGTATGATTTTATAACGTATATCGTTATGTAGTGTTACGTTATAACGTATAACGTTATATGGTGTTACGTTATAACGTATAACGTTATATACTGTTACGTTATAACGTTATATTATATTACGTTATAACGTATAACGTTATACGGTATTATTTTATAACGTATAACGTTATATGGTATTATTTCATAACGTATAACGTTGTGTAGTGTTACGTTATAACGTATAACGTTATATAGTGTAACGTTATAACGCTACATTGTATTTCGTTATAACGTATAACGTTATACGGTATTACTTAATAACGTATAACGTAATGTGGTAATATATTATAACGTATAACGTTATATGGTATTATTTTATAACGTATAACGATATATGGTATTATTTCATTACGTATAACGTTATATAATATTATTTTATAAGGTATAACGTTATGAGGTGTTACGTTATAACGTATAACGTTATATAGTGTTACGTTATAACGTTATATTATATTACGTTATAACGTATAACGTTATATAGTGTTACGTTATAACGTTATATTGTATTACGTTAGAACGTATAACGTTATATGGTGTTACCTTATAACGTTATATTGTATTACGTTAGAACGTATAACGTTGTATGGTATTATTTAATAACGTATAACCTTATATGGTATTATTTTATAACGTATATCGTAATGTAGTGTTACGTTATAACGTATAACGTTATGTAGTGTTACGTTATAACGTATAACGTTATGTAGTGTTACGTTATAACATTATATTGTATTACGTTATAACGTATAACGTTATACGGTATTATTTTATAACGTATAACGTTATATGGCATCATTTTATAACGTATAACGTTATATGGTATTATTTCATAACGTATAACGTTATATGGTATTATTTCATAAGGTATAACGTTATATGGTATTATTTTATAACGTATAACGTTATGTAGTGTTACGTTATAACGTTATATTGTATTGCGTTATAACGTACAACGTTATACGGTATTATTTTATAACGTATAACGTTATATGTTATTATTTTATAACGTGTAACGTTATGTAATATTATTTTATAACGTATAACGTAATATAATATTATTTTATAACGTATAACTTTATGTAGTGTTACGTTAAAACGTATAACGTTATATAGTGTTACGTTATAACGTTATATTGTATTATTTTATAACGTGTAACGTTACATGATATTATTTTGTAACGAATAAAGTTATATGGTATTATTTTATAACGTATAACGTTATGTAGTGTTACGTTATAACGTATAACGTTATATGGTGTTACGTTATAACGTATAACATTATATAGTGTTACGTTATAACGTTATATTATATTACGTTATAACGTATAACGTTATATGGTGTTACGTTATAACGTTATATTGTATTACGTTAGAACGTATAACGTTGTACGGTATTATTTAATAACGTATAACGTTATATGGTATGATTTTATAACGTACATCGTTATGTAGTGTTACGTTATAACGTATAACGTTATATGGTGTTACGTTATAACGTATAACGTTATATAGTGTTACGTTATAACGTTATATTATATTACGTTATAACGTATAACGTTATACGTTATTATTTTATAACGTATAACGTTATATGGTATTATTTCATAACGTATAACGTTGTGTAGTGTAACGTTATAACGTATAACGTTATATAGTGTAACGTTATAACGCTACATTGTATTTCGTTATAACGTATAACGTTATACGGTATTATTTTATAACGTATAACGTTATATGGTATCATTTTATAACGTATAACGTTATATGGTGTTATTTTATAACGTATAACGTTATATGGTATTATTTCATAACGTATAACGTTATATGGTATTATTTATAACGTATAACGTTATGTAGTGTTACGTTATAACGTATAACGTTATGTAGTGTTACGTTATAACGTTATATTGTATTACGTTATAACGTACAACGTTATACGGTATTATTTTATAACGTATAAGGTTATATAATATTATTTTACAAGGTATAACGTTATGTGGTGTTACGTTATAACGTATAACGTTATATAGTGTTACGTTATAACGTTATATTGTATTACGTTATAACGTATAACGTTATACGGTATTATTTTATAACGTATAACGTTATATGGTATCATTTTATAACGTATAACGTTATATGGTGTTATTTTATAACGTATAACGTTATATGGTATTATTTTATAACGTATAACGTTATGTAGTATTACGTTATAACGTATAACGTTTTATAGTGTTTCGTTATAACGTTGTATTGTATTACGTTAGAACGTACAACGTTATACGGTATTATTCTATAACGTATAACGTTATATAATATTATTTTACAAGGTATAACTTTATGTGGTGTTACGTTATAACGTATAACGTTATATAGTGTTACGTTATAACGTTATATTGTATTACGTTAGAACGTATAACGTTGTACGGTATTAGTTAATAACGTATAACGTTATATGGTATGATTTCATTACGTATAACGTTATATAATATTATTTCATAAGGTATAACGTTATGAGGTGTTACGTTATAACGTATAACGTTATATAGTGTTACGTTATAACGTTATATTATATTACGTTATAACGTATAACGTTATATAGTGTTACGTTATAACGTTATATGGTATTATTTCATAACGTATAACGTTGTGTAGTGTTACGTTATAACGTATAACGTTATATAGTGTAACGTTATAACGCTACATTGTATTTCGTTATAACGTATAACGTTATACGGTATTACTTAATAACGTATAACGTAATGTGGTAATATATTATAACGTATAACGTTATATGGTATTATTTTATAACGTATAACGATATATGGTATTATTTCATTACGTATAACGTTATATAATATTATTTTATAAGGTATAACGTTATGAGGTGTTACGTTATGACGTATAACGTTATATAGTGTTACGTTATAACGTTATATTATATTACGTTATAACGTATAACGTTATATAGTGTTACGTTATAACGTTATATTATATTACGTTATAACGTATAACGTTATACTGTAATATTTTATAACGTATAACGCTATATAAAGTTACGTTATAACGTATAACGCTAAGTAGTGTTACGTTATAACGTATAACGTTATATAGTGTTACGTTATAACGTTATATTGTATTACGTTAGAACGTATAACGTTATATGGTGTTACCTTATAACGTTATATTGTATTACGTTAGAACGTATAACGTTGTATGGTATTATTTAATAACGTATAACCTTATATGGTATTATTTTATAACGTATATCGTAATGTAGTGTTACGTTATAACGTATAACGTTATGTAGTGTTACGTTATAACGTATAACGTTATGTAGTGTTACGTTATAACATTATATTGTATTACGTTATAACGTATAACGTTATACGGTATTATTTTATAACGTATAACGTTATATAATATTATTTTACAAGGTATAACGTTATGTGGTGTTACGTTATAACGTATAACGTTATATAGTGTTACGTTATAACATTATATTGTATTACGTTATAACGTATAACGTTATACGGTATTATTTTATAACGTATAACGTTATATGGCATCATTTTATAACGTATAACGTTATATGGTATTATTTTATAACGTATAACGATATATGGTATTATTTCATAAGGTATAACGTTATATGGTATTATTTTATAACGTATAACGTTATGTAGTGTTACGTTAAAACGTATAACGTTATGTAGTGTTACGTTATAACGCTATATTGTATTACGTTATAACGTACAACGTTATACGGTATTATTTTATAACGTATAACGTTATATGGCATTATTTTATAACGTGTAACGTTATATGGCATCATTTTATAACGTATAACATTATATGGTATTATTTTATAACGTATAACGTTATATGGTATTTTTTCATAACGTATAATGTTATATGGTATTATTTATAACGTATAATGTTATGTAGTGTTACGTTATAACGTATAACGTTATGTAGTGTTACGTTATAACGTATAACGTTATGTAGTGTTACGTTATAACGTTATATTGTATTACGTTATAACGTACAACGTTATACGGTATCATTTTATAACGTATAACGTTATATAATATTATTTTACAAGGTATAACGTTATGTGGTGTTACGTTATAACGTATAACGTTATATAGTGTTACGTTATAACGTTATATAGTATTACGTTATAACGTATAACGTTATACGGTATTATTTTATAACGTATAACGTTATATGGCATCATTTTATAACGTATAACGTTATATGGTATTATATTATAACGTATAACGTTATATGGTATTATTTCATAACGTATAACGTTATATGGTATTATTTAATAACGTATAACGTTATGTAGTGTTACGTTATAACGTTATATTGTATTGCGTTATAACGTACAACGTTATACGGTATTATTTTATAACGTATAACGTTATACGGTATTATTTTATAATGTGTAACGTTATATAATATTATTTTATAACGTGTAACGTTATGTAGTGTAACGTTATAACGTATAACGTTACATATTGTGTTACGTTATAACGTTATATTGTATTACTGTATAACGTATAACGTTATACGTTATTATTTTATAACGTATAACTTTATATGGTATTATTTCATAACGTATAACGTTATATGGTGTTATTTTATAACGAATAGCGTTATATGGTATTACTTAATAACGTATAACGATATATGGTATTATTTTATAACGTGTAACGTTATATAATATTATTTTATAACGTATAACCTTATGTAGTGCTACGTTATAACGTATAACGTTATATGGTGTTACGTTATAACGTATGACGTTATATAGTGTTACGTTATAACGTTATATTATATTACGTTATAACGTATAACGTTATACGGTATTATTTTATAACGTATAACGTTATATGGTATTATTTCATAACGTATAACGTTGTGTAGTGTTACGTTATATCGTATAACGTTATATAGTGTAACGTTATAACGCTACATTGTATTTCGTTATAACGTATAACGTTATACGGTATTACTTAATAACGTATAACGATATATGGTATTATTTTATAATGTGTAACGTTATATAATATTATTTTGTAACGTATAACGTTATGTAGTGTTACGTTATAACGTATAACGTTATATGATGTTACGATATAACGTATGACGTTATATAGTGTTACGTTATAACGTTATATTATATTACGTTAGAACGTATAACGTTATACGGTATTATTTTGTAACGGATAACGTTATACGGTATTACTTAATAACGTATAACGTAATGTGGTAATATATTATAACGTATAACGTTCTTTGGTATTTTTTCATAACGTATAACGATATATGGTATTATTTCATTACGTATAACGTTATATAATATTATTTTATGAGGTATAACGTTATGAGGTGTTACGTTATAACGTATAACGTTATATAGTGTTACGTTATAACGTTATATTGTATTACGTTATAAAGTATAACGTTATATAGTGTTACGTTATAACGTTATATTCTATTACGTTAGAACGTATAACGTTATACGGTATTATTTTGTAACGGATAACGTTATATAATATTATTTTATAACGTATAACGATATGTAGTGTTACGTTATAACGTATAACGTTATATAGTGATACCTAATAACGTATAACGTTATGTAGTGTTACGTTATAACGTATAACGTTATATAGTGTTACGTTATAACGTAATATCATATTACGTTATAACGTATAACGTTATACCGTAATATTTTATAACGTATAACGCTATATAAAGTTACGTTATAACGTATAACGCTAAGTAGTGTTACGTTATAACGTATAACGTTATATAGTGATACCTAATAACGTATAACGTTATGTAGTGTTACGTTATAACGTTATATTGTATTGCGTTATAACGTACAACGTTATACGGTATTATTTTATAACGTATAACGTTATATGGTATTATTTCATAACGTACAACGTTATACGGTATTATTTTATAACGTATAACGTTATGTAGTGTTACGTTATAACGTTATATTGTATTGCGTTATAACATACAATGTTATACGGTATTATTTTATAACGTATAACGTTATATGGTATTATTTTATAATGTGTAACGTTATATAATATTATTTTATAACGTGTAACGTTATGTAGTGTAACGTTATAACGTATAACGTTACATATTGTGTTACGTTATAACGTTATATTGTATTACTGTATAACGTATAACGTTATACGTTATTATTTTATAACGTATAACTTTATATGGTATTATTTCATAACGTATAACGTTATATGGTGTTATTTTATAACGAATAGCGTTATATGGTATTACTTAATAACGTATAACGATATATGGTATTATTTTATAACGTGTAATGTTATATAATATTATTTTATAACGTATAACGTTATGTAGAGTTACGTTATAACGTATAACGTTATATGGTGTTACGTTATAACGTATGACGTTATATAGTGTTACGTTATAACGTTATATTATATTACGTTATAACGTATAACGTTATACGGTATTACTTAATAACGTATAACGATATATGGTATTATTTTATAACGTGTAACGTTATATAATATTATTTTGTAACGTATAACGTTATGTAGTGTTACGTTATAACGTATAACGTTATATGATGTTACGATATAACGTATGACGTTATATAGTGTTACGTTATAACGTTATATTATATTACGTTAGAACGTATAACGTTATACGGTATTATTTTGTAACGGATAACGTTATACGGTATTACTTAATAACGTATAACGTAATGTGGTAATATATTATAACGTATAACGTTATATGGTATTATTTTATAACGTATAACGATATATGGTATTATTTCATTACGTATAACGTTATATAATATTATTTTATAAGGTATAACGTTATGAGGTGTTACGTTATAGCGTATAACGTTATATAGTGTTACGTTATAACGTTATATTGTATTACGTTATAACGTATAACGTTATATAGTGTTACGTTATAACGTTATATTATATTACGTTATAACGTATAACGTTATACCTTAATATTTTATAACGTATAACGCTATATAAAGTTACGTTATAACGTATAACGCTAAGTAGTGATACGTTATAACGTATAACGTTATATAGTGATACCTAATAACGTATAACGTTATGTAGTGTTACGTTATAACGTTATATTGTATTGCGTTATAACGTACAACGTTATACGGTATTATTTTATAACGTATAACGTTATATGGTATTATTTTATAACGTGTAACGTTATATAATATTATTTTATAACGTGTAACGTTATGTAGTGTAACGTTATAACGTATAACGTTACATATTGTGTTACGTTATAACGTTATATTGTATTACTTTATAACGTATAACGCTATACGTTATTATTTTATAACGTATAACGTTATATGGTATTATTTCATAACGTACAACGTTATACGGTATTATTTTATAACGTATAACGTTATATGGTATTATTTTATAACGTGTAACGTTATATGGCATCATTTTATAACGTATAACATTATATGGTATTATTTTATAACGTATAACGTTATATGGTATTATTTCAAAACGTATAACGTTATATGGTATTATTTATAACGTATAACGTTATGTAGTGTTACGTTATAACGTATAACGTTATGTAGTGTTACGTTATAACGTTATATTGTATTACGTTATAACGTACAACGTTATACGGTATTATTTTATAACGTATAACGTTATATAATATTATTTTACAAGGTATAACGTTATGTGGTGTTACGTTATAACGTATAACGTTATATAGTGTTACGTTATAACGTTATATTGTATTACGTTATAACGTATAACGTTATACGGTATTATTTTATAACGTATAACGTTATATGGTATCATTTTATAACGTATAACGTTAAGTGGTATTATTTTATAACGTATAACGTTATATGGTATTATTTTATAACGTATAACGTTATGTAGTGTTACGTTATAACGTTATATTGTATTGCGTTATAACGTACAACGTTATACGGTATTATTTTATAACGTATAACGTTATATGGTATTATTTTATAACGTGTAACGTTATATAATATTATTTTATAACGTGTAACGTTATGTGGTGTTACGTTATAACGTATAACGTTATATAGTGTTACGTTATAACGTTATATTGTATTACGTTATAACGTATAACGTTATACGGTATTATTTTATAACGTATAACGTTATATGGCATCATTTTATAACGTATAACGTTATATGGTATTATTTTATAACGTAGAACGTTATACGGTATTGTTTTATAACGTATAACGTTATATGGTATTATTTTATATCGTATTACGTTACGTGGTGTTACGTTATAACGTATAACGTTATATGGTATTATTTTATAACGTATAACGTTATGTAGTGTTACGTTATAACGTATAACGTTATATAGTGTTACGTTATAACGTTATATTGTATTACGTTAGAGCGTATAACGTTGTACGGTATTATTTAATAACGTATAACGTTATATGGTATGATTTTATAACGTATATCGTTATGTAGTGTTACCTTATAACGTATAACGTTATATAGTGTAACGTTATAACGCTACATTGTATTTCGTTATAACGTATAACGTTATATAGTGTAACGTTATAACGCTACATTGTATTTCGTTATAACGTATAACGTTATACGGTATTACTTAATAACGTATAACTATATATGGTATTATTTTATAACGTGTAACGTTACATAATATTATTTTATAACGCATAACGTTATGTAGTGTTACGTTATAACGTATAACGTTATATGGTGTTACGTTATAACGTATGACGTCATATAGTGTTACGTTATAACGTTATATTATATTACGTTATAAAGTATAACGTTATACGGTATTATTTTATAACGTATAACGTTATATGGTATAATTTCATAACGTATAACGTTGTGTAGTGTTACGTTATAACGTATAACGTTATATAGTGTAACGTTATAACGCTACATTGTATTTCGTTATAACGTATAACGTTATACGGTATTACTTAATAACGTATAACGTAATATGGTAATATATTATAACGTATAACGTTATATGGTATTATTTTATAACGTATAACGATATATGGTATTATTTCATTACGTATAACGTTACAAAATATTATTTTATAACGTATAACGATATGTAGTGTTACGCTAAAACGTATAACGTTATATAGTGTTACGTTATAACTGGTATTATTTAATAACGTATAACGTTATATGGTATTATTTTATAACGTATATCGTAATGTAGTGTTACGTTATAACGTATAACGTTATGTAGTGTTACGTTATAACGTATAACGTTATGTAGTGTTACGTTATAACGTTATATTGTATTACGTTATAACGTACAACGTTATACGGTATTATTTTATAACGTATAACGTTATATAATGTTATTTTACAAGGTATAACGTTATGTGGTGTTACGTTATAACGTATAACGTTATATAGTGTTACCCTATAACGTTATATTGTATTACGTTAGAACGTATAACGTTGTACGGTATTATTTAATAACGTATAACGTTATATGGCATCATTTTATAACGTATAACGTTATATGGTATTATATTATAACGTATAACGTTATATGGTATTATTTCATAACGTATAACGTTATATGGTATTATTTTATAACGTATAACGTTATGTAGTGTTACGTAAAACGTTATATTGTATTGCGTTATAACGTACAACGTTATACGGTATTATTTTATAACGTATAACGTTATATGGTGTTATTTTATAACGAATAGCGTTATATGGTATTACTTAATAACGTATAACGATATATGGTATTATTATATAACGTGTAACGTTATATAATATTATTTTATAACGTATAACGTTATGTAGTGTTACGTTATAACGTATAACGTTATATAGTGTTACGTTATAACGTTATATTATATTACGTTATAACGTATAACGTTATACGGTATTATTTTATAACGTATAACGTTATATGGTATTATTTCATATCGTATAACGTTGTGTAGTGTTACGTTATATCGTATAACGTTATATAGTGTAACGTTATAACGCTACATTGTATTTCGTTATAACGTATAACGTTATACGGTATTACTTAATAACGTATAACGATATATGGTATTATTTTATAACGTGTAACGTTATATAATATTATTCTGTAACGTATAACGTTATGTAGTGTTACGTTATAATGTATAACGTTATATGATGTTACGATATAACGTATGACGTTATATAGTGTTACGTTATAACGTTATATTATATTACGTTAGAACGTATAACGTTATACGGTATTATTTTGTAACGGATAACGTTATACGGTATTACTTAATAACGTATAACGTAATGTGGTAATATATTATAACGTATAATGTTATATGGTATTATTTTATAACGTATTACGATATATGGTATTATTTCATTACGTATAACGTTATATAATATTATTTTATAAGGTATAACGTTATGAGGTGTTACGTTATAACGTATAACGTTATATAGTGTTACGTTATAACGTTATATTGTATTACGTTATAACGTATAACGTTATATAGTGTTACGTTATAACGTTATATTCTATTACGTTAGAACGTATAACGTTATACGGTATTATTTTATAACGTATAACGTTATATGGTATTATTTTATAACGTATAACGTTATATAATATTATTTTATAACGTGTAACGTTATGTAGTGTAACTTTATAACGTATAACGTTACATATTGTGTTACGTTATAACGTTATATTGTATTACTTTATAACGTATAACGGTATACGTTATTATTTTATAACGTATAACGTTATATGGTATTATTTCATAACGTACAACGTTATACGGTATTATTTTATAACGTATAACGTTATATGGTATTATTTTATAACGTGTAACGTTATATGGCATCATTTTATAACGTATAACATTATATGGTATTATTTTATAACGTATAACGTTATATGGTATTATTTCATAACGTATAACGTTATATGGTATTATTTATAACGTATAACGTTATGTAGTGTTACGTTATAACGTATAACGTTATGTAGTGTTACGTTATAACGTTATATTGTATTACGTTATAACGTACAACCTTATACGGTATTATTTTATAACGTATAACGTTATATAATATTATTTTACAAGGTATAACGTTATGTGCTGTTACGTTATAACGTATAACGTTATATAGTGTTACGTTATAACGCTATATTGTATTACGTTATAACGTATAACGTTATACGGTATTATTTTATAACGTATAACGTTATATGGTATCATTTTATAACGTATAACGTTATATGGTATTATTTTTTAACGTATAACGTTATATGGTATTATTTTATAACGTATAACGTTATGTAGTGTTACGTTATAACGTTATATTGTATTGCGTTATAACGTACAACGTTATACGGTATTATTTTATAACGTATAACGTTATATGGTATTATTTTATAACGTGTAACGTTATATAATATTATTTTATAACGTGTAACGTTATATAATATTATTTTATAACGTGTAACGTTATGTGGTGTTACGTTATAACGTATAACGTTATATAGTGTTACGTTATTACGTTATATTGTATTACGTTATAACGTATAACGTTATACGGTATTATTTTATAACGTATAACGTTATATGGCACCATTTTATAACGTATAACGTTATATGGTATTATTTTATAACGTAGAACGTTATACGGTATTGTTTTATAACGTATAACGTTATATGGTATTATTTTATAACGTATAACGTTACGTGGTGTTACGTTATAACGTATAACGTTATATGGTATTATTTTATAACGTATAACGATATGCAGTGTTACGTTATAACGTATAACGTTTTATAGTGTTTCGTTATAACGTTGTATTGTATTACGTTAGAACGTATAACGTTATATGGTATTATTTTATAACGTATAACGTTACGTGGTGTTACGTTATAACGTATAACGTTATATGGTATTATTTTATAACGTATAACGTTATGTAGTGTTACGTTATAACGTATAACGTTATATAGTGTTACGTTATAACGTTATATTGTATTACGTTAGAACGTATAACGTTGTACGGTATTATTTAATAACGTATAACGTTATATGGTATGATTTTATAACGTATATCGTTATGTAGTGTTACGTTATAACGTATAACGTTATATGGTGTTACGTTATAACGTATGACGTTATATAGTGTTACGTTATAACGTTATATTATATTACGTTATAACGTATAACGTTATCCGGTATTATTTTATAACGTATAACGTTATATGGTATAATTTCATAACGTATAACGTTGTGTAGTGTTACGTTATAACGTATAACGTTATATAGTGTAACGTTATAACGCTACATTGTATTTCGTTATAACGTATAACGTTATACGGTATTACTTAATATCGTATAACGTAATATGGTAATATATTATAACGTATAACGTTATATGGTATTATTTTATAACGTATAACGATATATAGTATTATTTCATTACGTATAACGTTATATAATATTATCTTATAAGGTATAACGTTATATGGTGTTACGTTATAACGTATAACGTTATATACTGATACGTTATAACGTTATATTATATTACGTTATAACGTATAACGTTATACGTTATTATTTTATAACGTATAACATTATATGGTATTATTTTATAACGTATAACGTTGTGTTGTGTTACGGTATAACGTATAACGTTATATAGTGATACCTAATAACGTATAACGTTATGTAGTGTTACGTCATAACGCTACATTGTATTACGTTATAACGTATAACGTTATATGGTATTATTTTATAACGTATAACGATATATGGTATTATTTCATTACGTATAACGTTATATAATATTATTTTATAACGTATAACGTTATGTAGTGTTACGTTATAACGTATAACGTTATATGGTGTTATGTTATAACGTATGACGTTATATAGTGTTACGTTATAACGTTATATTATATTACGTTATAACGTATAACGTTATACGGTATTATTTTATAACGTATAACGTTATATGGTATTATTTCATAACGTATAACGTTGTGTAGTGTTACGTTATAACGTATAACGTTATATAGTGTAACGTTATAACGCTACATTGTATTTCGTTATAACGTATAACGTTATACGGTATTACTTAATAACGTATAACGTAATATGGTAATATATTATAACGTATAACGTTATGTGGTATTATTTTATAACGTATAACGATATATGGTATTATTTCATTACGTATAACGTTATATAATATTATTTTATAAGGTATAACGTTATGAGGTGTTACGTTATAACGTATAACGTTATGTAGTGTTACGTTATAACGTTGTATTGTATTACGTTATAACGTATTACGTTATATAGTGTTACATTATAACGTTATATTATATTACGTTATAACGTATAACGTTATACCGTAATATTTTATAACGTATAACGCTATATAAAGTTACGTTATAACGTATAACGCTAAGTAGTGTTACGTTATAACGTATAACGTTATATAGTGTTACGTTATAACGTTATATTGTATTACGTTAGAACGTATAACGTTATATGGTGTTACTTTATAACGTTATATTGTATTACGTTAGAACGTATAACGTTGTACGGTATTATTTAATAACGTATAACGTTATATGGTATTATTTTATAACGTATATCGTAATGTAGTCTTACGTTATAAAGTATAACGTTATGTAGTGTTACGTTATAACGTATAACGTTATGTAGTGTTACGTTATAACGTTATATTGTATTACGTTATAACGTACAACGTTATACGGTATTATTTTATAACGTATAACGTTATATAATATTATTTTACAAGGTATAACGATATGTGGTGTTACGTTATAACGTATGACGTTATATAGTGTTACGTTATAACGTTATATTGTATTACTTTATAACGTATAACGTTATACGTTATTATTTTGTAACGTATAACGTTATATGGTATGATTTTATAACGTATATCGTTATGTAGTGTTACGTTATAACGTATAACGTTATATGGTGTTACGTTATAACGTATAACGTTATATACTGTTACGTTATAACGTTATATTATATTACGTTATAACGTATAACGTTATACGGTATTATTTTATAACGTATAACGTTATATGGTATTATTTCATAACGTATAACGTTATATGGTGTTATTTTATAACGAATAACGTTATATGGTATTATTTTATAACGTATAACGTTATGTAGTATTACGTTATAACGTATAACGTTTTATAGTGTATCGTTATAACGTTGTATTGTATTACGTTATAACGTATAACGTTATGTAGTGTTACGTTATAACGTATAACGTTATTTGGTGTTACGTTATAACGTATGCCGTTATATAGTGTTACGTTATAACTTTATATTCTATTACGTTAGAACGTATAACGTTATACGGTATTATTTTGTAACGGATAACGTTATATGATATTATTTTATAACGTATAACGTTATGTAGTGATACCTAATAACGTATAACGTTATGTAGTGTTACGTTATAACGTATAACGTTATATAGTGTAACGTTATAACGCTACATTGTATTTCGTTATAACGTATAACGTTATACGGTATTACTTAATAACGTATAACGTAATATGGTAATATATTATAACGTATAACGTTATATGGTATTATTTTATAACGTATAACGATATATGGTATTATATCATTACGTATAACGTTATATAATATTATTTTATAAGGCATAACGTAATGAGGTGTTACGTTATAACGTATAACGTTATATAGTGTTACGTTATAACGTTATATTGTATTACGTTATAACGTATAACGTTATATAGTGTTACGTTATAACTTTATATTCTATTACGTTAGAACGTATAACGTTATACGGTATTATTTTGTAACGGATAACGTTATATGATATTATTTTATAACGTATAACGTTATGTAGTGATACCTAATAACGTATAACGTTATGTAGTGTTACGTTATAACGTATAACGCTAAGTAGTGTTACGTCATAACGTATAACGTTATATAGTGTTACGTTATAACGTTATATTGGATTACGTTAGAACGTATAACGTTATATGGTGTTACCTTATAACGTTATATTGTATTACGTTAGAACGTATAACGTTGTACGGTATTATTTAATAACGTATAACGTTATATGGTATTATTTCATAACGTATAACGTTATGTGGTGTTACGTTATAACGTATAACGTTATATAGTGTAACGTTATATCGCTTC
Source organism: Bombus dahlbomii (assembly GCA_037178635.1). Classification (NCBI taxonomy): domain Eukaryota; kingdom Metazoa; phylum Arthropoda; class Insecta; order Hymenoptera; family Apidae; genus Bombus; species Bombus dahlbomii. The sequence goes on from CM074102.1 coordinate 21,522,305, forward strand.
ATTGTATTTCTTTATAACGTATAACGTTATATGGTATTATTTCATAACGTATAACGTTATATGATGTTACGTTATAACGTATGACGTTATATAGTGTTACGTTATAACGTTATATTATATTACGTTAGAACGTATAACGTTATACGGTATTATTTTGTAACGGATAACGTTATACGGTATTACTTAATAACGTATAACGTAATGTGGTAATATATTATAACGTATAATGTTATATGGTACTATTTTATAACGTATAACGATATATGGTATTATTTCATTACGTATAACGTTATATAATATTATTTTATAAGGTATAACGTTATGAGGTGTTACGTTATAACGTATAACGTTATATAGTGTTACGTTATAACGTTATATTTTATTACGTTATAACGTATAACGTTATATAGTGTTACGTTATAACGTTATAATCTATTACGTTAGAACGTATAACGTTATACGGTATTATTTTGTAACGGATAACGTTATATAATATTATTTTATAACGTATAACATTATGTAGTGATACCTAATAACGTATAACGTTATGTAGTGTTACGTTATAACGTATAACGTTATATAGTGTTACGTTATAACGTTATATTATATTACGTTATAACGTATAACGTTATACCGTAATATTTTATAACGTATAACGCTATATAAAGTTACGTTATAACGTATAACGCTAAGTAGTGTTACGTTATAACGTATAACGTTATATAGTGATACCTAATAACGTATAACGTTATGTAGTGTTACGTTATAACGTTATATTGTATTGCGTTATAACGTACAAGGTTATACGGTATTATTTTATAACGTATAACGTTATATGGTATTATTTTATAACGTGTAACGTTATATAATATTATTTTATAACGTGTAACGTTATGTAGTGTAACGTTATAACGTATAACGTTATACGTTATTATTTTATAACGTATAACGTTATATGGTATTATTTCATAACGTATAACGTTATATGATGTTACGTTATAACGTATGACGTTATATAGTGTTACGTTATAACGTTATATTATATTACGTTAGAACGTATAACGTTATACGGTATTATTTTGTAACGGATAACGTTATACGGTATTACTTAATAACGTATAACGTAATGTGGTAATATATTATAACGTATAATGTTATATGGTACTATTTTATAACGTATAACGATATATGGTATTATTTCATTACGTATAACGTTATATAATATTATTTTATAAGGTATAACGTTATGAGGTGTTACGTTATAACGTATAACGTTATATAGTGTTACGTTATAACGTTATAATCTAGTACGTTAGAACGTATAACGTTATACGGTATTATTTTGTAACGGATAACGTTATATAATATTATTTTATAACGTATAACATTATGTAGTGATACCTAATAACGTATAACGTTATGTAGTGTTACGTTATAACGTATAACGTTATATAGTGTTACGTTATAACGTTATATTATATTACGTTATAACGTATAACGTTATACCGTAATATTTTATAACGTATAACGCTATATAAAGTTACGTTATAACGTATAACGCTAAGTAGTGTTACGTTATAACGTATAACGTTATATAGTGATACCTAATAACGTATAACGTTATGTAGTGTTACGTTATAACGTTATATTGTATTGCGTTATAACGTACAAGGTTATACGGTATTATTTTATAACGTATAACGTTATAAGGTATTATTTTATAACGTATAACGTTATATGGTATTATTTTATAACGTATAACGTTATGTAGTGTTACGTTATATCGTTATATTGTATTGCGTTATAACGTACAACGTTATACGGTATTATTTTATAACGTATAACGTTATATGGTATTATTTTATAACGTGTAACGTTATATAATATTATTTTATAACGTGTAACGTTATATAATATTATTTTATAACGTGTAACGTTATGTGGTGTTACGATATAACGTATAACGTTATGTAGTGTTTCGTTATATCGTTATATTGTATTGCGTTATAACGTACAACGTTATACGGTATTATTTTATAACGTATAACGTTATATGGTATTATTTTATAACGTATAACGTTATAAGGTATTATTTTATAACGTATAACGTTATATGGTATTATTTTATAACGTATAACGTTATGTAGTGTTACGTTATATCGTTATATTGTATTGCGTTATAACGTACAACGTTATATGGTATTATTTTATAACGTAGAACGTTATACGGTATTGTTTTATAACGTATAACGTTATATGGTATTATTTTATAACGTATAACGTTACGTGGTGTTACGTTATAAGGTATAACGTTATATGGTATTATTTTATAACGTATAACGTTATGTAGTGTTACGTTATAACGTATAACGTTTTATAGTGTTTCGTTATAACGTTGTATTGTATTACGTTAGAACGTATAACGTTATACGGTATTATTTTATAACGTATAACGTTATATGGTATTATTTTATAACGTATAACGTTATGTAGTGTTACGTTATTACGTTATATTGTATTACGTTAAAATGTATAACGTAATACGGTATTGTTTTATAACGTATAACGTTATATGGTATTATTTTATAACGTATAACGTTATGTAGTGTTACGTTATAACGTATAACGTTATATAGTGTTACGTTATAACGTTATATTGTATTACGTTAGAACGTATAACGTTGTACGGTATTATTTAATAACGTATAACGTTATATGGTATGATTTTATAACGTATATCGTTATGTAGTGTTACGTTATAACGTATAACGTTATATGGTGTTACGTTATAACGTATAACGTTATATACTGTTACGCTATAACGTTATGTTATATTACGTTATAACGTATAACGTTATACGGTATTATTTTATAACGTATAACGTTATATGGTATTATTTTATAACGTATAACGTTGTGTTGTGTTACGTTATAACGTATAACGTTATATAGTGTAACGTTATAACGCTACATTGTATTACGTTATAACGTATAACGTTATACGGTATTACTCAATAACGTATATCGATATATGGTATTATTTTATAACGTGTAACGTTATATAATATTATTTTATATCGTATAACGTTATGTAGTGTTACGTTATAACGTATAACGTTATATGGTGTTACGTTATAACGTATGACGTTATATAGTGTTACGTTATAACGTTATATTATATTACGTTATAACGTATAATGTTATACGGTATTATTTTATAACTTATAACGTTATATGTTATTATTTCATAACGTATAACGTTGTGTAGTGTTACGTTATAACGTATAACGTTATATAGTGTAACGTTATAACGCTACATTGTATTTCGTTATAACGTATAACGTTATACGGTATTACTTAATAACGTATAACGTAATATGGTAATATATTATAACGTATAACGTTATATGGTATTATTTTATAACGTATAACGATATATGGTATTATTTCATTACGTATAACGTTATATAATATTATTTTATAAGGTATAACGTTATGAGGTGTTACGTTATAACGTATAACGTTATATAGTGTTACGTTATAACGTTATATTGTATTACGTTATAACGTACAACGTTATACGGTATTATTTTATCACGTATAACGTTATATGGTATCATTCTATAACGTATAACGTTATATGGTATTATTTTATAACGTATAACGTTATAAGGTATTATTTTATAACGTATAACGTTATATGGTATTATTTTATAACGTATAACGTTATGTAGTGTTACGTTATATCGTTATATTGTATTGCGTTATAACGTACAACGTTATACGGTATTATTTTATAACGTATAACGTTATATGGTATTATTTTATAACGTGTAACGTTATATAATATTATTTTATAACGTGTAACGTTATATAATATTATTTTATGACGTGTATCGTTATGTGGTGTTACGATATAACGTATAACGTTATGTAGTGTTTCGTTATATCGTTATATTGTATTGCGTTATAACGTACAACGTTATACGGTAATATTTTATAACGTATAACGTTATATGGTATTATTTTATAACGTATAACGTTATAAGGTATTATTTTATAACGTATAACGTTATATGGTATTATTTTATAACGTATAACGTTATGTAGTGTTACGTTATATCGTTATATTGTATTGCGTTATAACGTACAACGTTATATGGTATTATTTTATAACGTAGAACGTTATACGGTATTGTTTTATAACGTATAACGTTATATGGTATTATTTTATAACGTATAACGTTACGTGGTGTTACGTTATAAGGTATAACGTTATATGGTATTATTTTATAACGTATAACGTTATGTAGTGTTACGTTATAACGTATAACGTTTTATAGTGTTTCGTTATAACGTTGTATTGTATTACGTTAGAACGTATAACGTTATACGGTATTATTTTATAACGTATAACGTTATATGGTATTATTTTATAACGTATAACGTTATGTAGTGTTACGTTATAACGTTATATTGTATTACGTTAAAATGTATAACGTAATACGGTATTGTTTTATAACGTATAACGTTATATGGTATTATTTTATAACGTATAACGTTATGTAGTGTTACGTTATAACGTATAACGTTATGTAGTGTTACGTTATAACGTTATATTGTATTACGTTATAACGTACAACGTTATACGGTATTATTTTATAACGTATAACGTTATATAATGTTATTTTACAAGGTATAACGTTATGTGGTGTTACGTTATAACGTATAACGTTATATAGTGTTACCCTATAACGTTATATTGTATTACGTTAGAACGTATAACGTTGTACGGTATTATTTAATAACGTATAACGTTATATGGCATCATTTTATAACGTATAACGTTATATGGTATTATATTATAACGTATAACGTTATATGGTATTATTTCATAACGTATAACGTTATATGGTATTATTTTATAACGTATAACGTTATGTAGTGTTACGTAAAACGTTATATTGTATTGCGTTATAACGTACAACGTTATACGGTATTATTTTATAATGTATAACGTTATATGGTGTTATTTTATAACGAATAGCGTTATATGGTATTACTTAATAACGTATAACGATATATGGTATTATTATATAACGTGTAACGTTATATAATATTATTTTATAACGTATAACGTTATGTAGTGTTACGTTATAACGTATAACGTTATATAGTGTTACGTTATAACGTTATATTATATTACGTTATAACGTATAACGTTATACGGTATTATTTTATAACGTATAACGTTATATGGTATTATTTCATATCGTATAACGTTGTGTAGTGTTACGTTATATCGTATAACGTTATATAGTGTAACGTTATAACGCTACATTGTATTTCGTTATAACGTATAACGTTATACGGTATTACTTAATAACGTATAACGATATATGGTATTATTTTATAACGTGTAACGTTATATAATATTATTTTGTAACGTATAACGTTATGTAGTGTTACGTTATAATGTATAACGTTATATGATGTTACGATATAACGTATGACGTTATATAGTGTTACGTTATAACGTTATATTATATTACGTTAGAAGGTATAACGTTATACGGTATTATTTTGTAACGGATAACGTTATACGGTATTACTTAATAACGTATAACGTAATGTGGTAATATATTATAACGTATAACGTTATATGGTATTATTTTATAACGTATTACGATATATGGTATTATTTCATTACGTATAACGTTATATAATATTATTTTATAAGGTATAACGTTATGAGGTGTTACGTTATAACGTATAACGTTATATAGTGTTACGTTATAACGTTATATTGTATTACGTTATAACGTATAACGTTATATAGTGTTACGTTATAACGTTATATTCTATTACGTTAGAACGTATAACGTTATACGGTATTATTTTATAACGTATAACGTTATATGGTATTATTTTATAACGTATAATGTTATATAATATTATTTTATAACGTGTAACGTTATGTAGTGTAACTTTATAACGTATAACGTTACATATTGTGTTACGTTATAACGTTATATTGTATTACTTTATAACGTATAACGGTATACGTTATTATTTTATAACGTAGAACGTTATACGGTATTGTTTTATAACGTATAACGTTATATGGTATTATTTTATAACGTATAACGTTACGTGGTGTTACGTTATATCGTTATATTGTATTGCGTTATAACGTACAACGTTATACGGTATTATTTTATAACGTATAACGTTATATGGTATTATTTTATAACGTATAACGTTATAAGGTATTATTTTATAACGTATAACGTTATATGGTATTATTTTATAACGTATAACGTTATGTAGTGTTACGTTATATCGTTATATTGTATTGCGTTATAACGTACAACGTTATATGGTATTATTTTATAACGTAGAACGTTATACGGTATTGTTTTATAACGTATAACGTTATATGGTATTATTTTATAACGTATAACGTTACGTGGTGTTACGTTATAAGGTATAACGTTATGGTATTATTTTATAACGTATAACGTTATGTAGTGTTACGTTATAACGTATAACGTTTTATAGTGTTTCGTTATAACGTTGTATTGTATTACGTTAGAACGTATAACGTTATACGGTATTATTTTATAACGTATAACGTTATATGGTATTATTTTATAACGTATAACGTTATGTAGTGTTACGTTATTACGTTATATTGTATTACGTTAAAATGTATAACGTAATACGGTATTGTTTTATAACGTATAACGTTATATGGTATTATTTTATAACGTATAACGTTATGTAGTGTTACGTTATAACGTATAACGTTATATAGTGTTACGTTATAACGTTATATTGTATTACGTTAGAACGTATAACGTTGTACGGTATTATTTAATAACGTATAACGTTATATGGTATGATTTTATAACGTATATCGTTATGTAGTGTTACGTTATAACGTATAACGTTATATGGTGTTACGTTATAACGTATAACGTTATATACTGTTACGCTATAACGTTATGTTATATTACGTTATAACGTATAACGTTATACGGTATTATTTTATAACGTATAACGTTATATGGTATTATTTTATAACGTATAACGTTGTGTTGTGTTACGTTATAACGTATAACGTTATATAGTGTAACGTTATAACGCTACATTGTATTACGTTATAACGTATAACGTTATACGGTATTATTTTATAACTTATAACGTTATATGTTATTATTTCATAACGTATAACGTTGTGTAGTGTTACGTTATAACGTATAACGTTATATAGTGTAACGTTATAACGCTACATTGTATTTCGTTATAACGTATAACGTTATACGGTATTACTTAATAACGTATAACGTAATATGGTAATATATTATAACGTATAACGTTATATGGTATTATTTTATAACGTATAACGATATATGGTATTATTTCATTACGTATAACGTTATATAATATTATTTTATAAGGTATAACGTTATGAGGTGTTACGTTATAACGTATAACGTTATATAGTGTTACGTTATAACGTTATATTGTATTACGTTATAACGTACAACGTTATACGGTATTATTTTATCACGTATAACGTTATATGGTATCATTCTATAACGTATAACGTTATATGGTATTATTTTATAACGTATAACGTTATAAGGTATTATTTTATAACGTATAACGTTATATGGTATTATTTTATAACGTATAACGTTATGTAGTGTTACGTTATATCGTTATATTGTATTGCGTTATAACGTACAACGTTATACGGTATTATTTTATAACGTATAACGTTATATGGTATTATTTTATAACGTGTAACGTTATATAATATTATTTTATAACGTGTAACGTTATATAATATTATTTTATGACGTGTATCGTTATGTGGTGTTACGATATAACGTATAACGTTATGTAGTGTTTTGTTATATCGTTATATTGTATTGCGTTATAACGTACAACGTTATACGGTAATATTTTATAACGTATAACGTTATATGGTATTATTTTATAACGTATAACGTTATAAGGTATTATTTTATAACGTATAACGTTATATGGTATTATTTTATAACGTATAACGTTATGTAGTGTTACGTTATATCGTTATATTGTATTGCGTTATAACGTACAACGTTATATGGTATTATTTTATAACGTAGAACGTTATACGGTATTGTTTTATAACGTATAACGTTATATGGTATTATTTTATAACGTATAACGTTACGTGGTGTTACGTTATAAGGTATAACGTTATATGGTATTATTTTATAACGTATAACGTTATGTAGTGTTACGTTATAACGTATAACGTTTTATAGTGTTTCGTTATAACGTTGTATTGTATTACGTTAGAACGTATAACGTTATACGGTATTATTTTATAACGTATAACGTTATATGGTATTATTTTATAACGTATAACGTTATGTAGTGTTACGTTATAACGTTATATTGTATTACGTTAAAATGTATAACGTAATACGGTATTGTTTTATAACGTATAACGTTATATGGTATTATTTTATAACGTATAACGTTATGTAGTGTTACGTTATAACGTATAACGTTATGTAGTGTTACGTTATAACGTTATATTGTATTACGTTATAACGTACAACGTTATACGGTATTATTTTATAACGTATAACGTTATATAATGTTATTTTACAAGGTATAACGTTATGTGGTGTTACGTTATAACGTATAACGTTATATAGTGTTACCCTATAACGTTATATTGTATTACGTTAGAACGTATAACGTTGTACGGTATTATTTAATAACGTATAACGTTATATGGCATCATTTTATAACGTATAACGTTATATGGTATTATATTATAACGTATAACGTTATATGGTATTATTTATAACGTATAACGTTATGTAGTGTTACGTTATAACGTATAACGTTATGTAGTGTTACGTTATAACGTTATATTGTATTACGTTATAACGTACAACCTTATACGGTATTATTTTATAACGTATAACGTTATATAATATTATTTTACAAGGTATAACGTTATGTGCTGTTACGTTATAACGTATAACGTTATATAGTGTTACGTTATAACGCTATATTGTATTACGTTATAACGTATAACGTTATACGGTATTATTTTATAACGTATAACGTTATATGGTATCATTTTATAACGTATAACGTTATATGGTATTATTTTATAACGTATAACGTTATATGGTATTATTTTATAACGTATAACGTTATGTAGTGTTACGTTATAACGTTATATTGTATTGCGTTATAACGTACAACGTTATACGGTATTATTTTATAACGTATAACGTTATATGGTATTATTTTATAACGTGTAACGTTATATAATATTATTTTATAACGTGTAACGTTATATAATATTATTTTATAACGTGTAACGTTATGTGGTGTTACGTTATAACGTATAACGTTATATAGTGTTACGTTATTACGTTATATTGTATTACGTTATAACGTATAACGTTATACGGTATTATTTTATAACGTATAACGTTATATGGCATCATTTTATAACGTATAACGTTATATGGTATTATTTTATAACGTAGAACGTTATACGGTATTGTTTTATAACGTATAACGTTATATGGTATTATTTTATAACGTATAACGTTACGTGGTGTTACGTTATAACGTATAACGTTATATGGTATTATTTTATAACGTATAACGATATGCAGTGTTACGTTATAACGTATAACGTTTTATAGTGTTTCGTTATAACGTTGTATTGTATTACGTTAGAACGTATAACGTTATATGGTATTATTTTATAACGTATAACGTTACGTGGTGTTACGTTATAACGTATAACGTTATATGGTATTATTTTATAACGTATAACGTTATGTAGTGTTACGTTATAACGTATAACGTTATATAGTGTTACGTTATAACGTTATATTGTATTACGTTAGAACGTATAACGTTGTACGGTATTATTTAATAACGTATAACGTTATATGGTATGATTTTATAACGTATATCGTTATGTAGTGTTACGTTATAACGTATAACGTTATATGGTGTTACGTTATAACGTATGACGTTATATAGTGTTACGTTATAACGTTATATTATATTACGTTATAACGTATAACGTTATACGGTATTATTTTATAACGTATAACGTTATATGGTATAATTTCATAACGTATAACGTTGTGTAGTGTTACGTTATAACGTATAACGTTATATAGTGTAACGTTATAACGCTACATTGTATTTCGTTATAACGTATAACGTTATACGGTATTACTTAATATCGTATAACGTAATATGGTAATATATTATAACGTATAACGTTATATGGTATTATTTTATAACGTATAACGATATATGGTATTATTTCATTACGTATAACGTTATATAATATTATCTTATAAGGTATAACGTTATATGGTGTTACGTTATAACGTATAACGTTATATACTGATACGTTATAACGTTATATTATATTACGTTATAACGTATAACGTTATACGTTATTATTTTATAACGTATAACATTATATGGTATTATTTTATAACGTATAACGTTGTGTTGTGTTACGGTATAACGTATAACGTTATATAGTGATACCTAATAACGTATAACGTTATGTAGTGTTACGTCATAACGCTACATTGTATTACGTTATAACGTATAACGTTATATGGTATTATTTTATAACGTATAACGATATATGGTATTATTTCATTACGTATAACGTTATATAATATTATTTTATAACGTATAACGTTATGTAGTGTTACGTTATAACGTATAACGTTATATGGTGTTACGTTATAACGTATGACGTTATATAGTGTTACGTTATAACGTTATATTATATTACGTTTTAACGTATAACGTTATACGGTATTATTTTATAACGTATAACGTTATATGGTATTATTTCATAACGTATAACGTTGTGTAGTGTTACGTTATAACGTATAACGTTATATAGTGTAACGTTATAACGCTACATTGTATTTCGTTATAACGTATAACGTTATACGGTATTACTTAATAACGTATAACGTAATATGGTAATATATTATAACGTATAACGTTATGTGGTATTATTTTATAACGTATAACGATATATGGTATTATTTCATTACGTATAACGTTATATAATATTATTTTATAAGGTATAACGTTATGAGGTGTTACGTTATAACGTATAACGTTATGTAGTGTTACGTTATAACGTTGTATTGTATTACGTTATAACGTATTACGTTATATAGTGTTACATTATAACGTTATATTATATTACGTTATAACGTATAACGTTATACCGTAATATTTTATAACGTATAACGCTATATAAAGTTACGTTATAACGTATAACGCTAAGTAGTGTTACGTTATAACGTATAACGTTATATAGTGTTACGTTATAACGTTATATTGTATTACGTTAGAACGTATAACGTTATATGGTGTTACTTTATAACGTTATATTGTATTACGTTAGAACGTATAACGTTGTACGGTATTATTTAATAACGTATAACGTTATATGGTATTATTTTATAACGAATATCGTAATGTAGTCTTACGTTATAACGTATAACGTTATGTAGTGTTACGTTATAACGTATAACGTTATGTAGTGTTACGTTATAACGTTATATTGTATTACGTTATAACGTACAACGTTATACGGTATTATTTTATAACGTATAACGTTATATAATATTATTTTACAAGGTATAACGATATGTGGTGTTACGTTATAACGTATGACGTTATATAGTGTTACGTTATAACGTTATATTGTATTACTTTATAACGTATAACGTTATACGTTATTATTTTGTAACGTATAACGTTATATGGTATGATTTTATAACGTATATCGTTATGTAGTGTTACGTTATAACGTATAACGTTATATGGTGTTACGTTATAACGTATAACGTTATATACTGTTACGTTATAACGTTATATTATATTACGTTATAACGTATAACGTTATACGGTATTATTTTATAACGTATAACGTTATATGGTATTATTTCATAACGTATAACGTTATATGGTGTTATTTTATAACGAATAACGTTATATGGTATTATTTTATAACGTATAACGTTATGTAGTATTACGTTATAACGTATAACGTTTTATAGTGTATCGTTATAACGTTGTATTGTATTACGTTATAACGTATAACGTTATGTAGTGTTACGTTATAACGTATAACGTTATTTGGTGTTACGTTATAACGTATGACGTTATATAGTGTTACGTTATAACGTTATATTGTATTACGTTAGAACGTATAACGTTATATGGTGTTACTTTATAACGTTATATTGTATTACGTTAGAACGTATAACGTTGTACGGTATTATTTAATAACGTATAACGTTATATGGTATTATTTTATAACGTATATCGTAATGTAGTCTTACGTTATAACGTATAACGTTATGTAGTGTTACGTTATAACGTATAACGTTATGTAGTGTTACGTTATAACGTTATATTGTATTACGTTATAACGTACAACGTTATACGGTATTATTTTATAACGTATAACGTTATATAATATTATTTTACAAGGTATAACGATATGTGGTGTTACGTTATAACGTATGACGTTATATAGTGTTACGTTATAACGTTATATTGTATTACTTTATAACGTATAACGTTATACGTTATTATTTTGTAACGTATAACGATATATGGTATGATTTTATAACGTATATCGTTATGTAGTGTTACGTTATAACGTATAACGTTATATGGTGTTACGTTATAACGTATAACGTTATATACTGTTACGTTATAACGTTATATTATATTACCTTATAACGTATAACGTTATACGGTATTATTTTATAACGTATAACGTTATATGGTATTATTTCATAACGTATAACGTTATATGGTGTTATTTTATAACGAATAACGTTATATGGTATTATTTTATAACGTATAACGTTATGTAGTATTACGTTATAACGTATAACGTTTTATAGTGTATCGTTATAACGTTGTATTGTATTACGTTATAACGTATAACGTTATGTAGTGTTACGTTATAACGTATAACGTTATTTGGTGTTACGTTATAACGTATGACGTTATATAGTGTTACGTTATAACTTTATATTCTATTACGTTAGAACGTATAAAGTTATACGGTATTATTTTGTAACGGATAACGTTATATGATATTATTTTATAACGTATAACGTTATGTAGTGATACCTAATAACGTATAACGTTATGTAGTGTTACGTTATAACGTATAACGTTATATAGTGTAACGTTATAACGCTACATTGTATTTCGTTATAACGTATAACGTTATACGGTATTACTTAATAACGTATAACGTAATATGGTAATATATTATAACGTATAACGTTATATGGTATTATTTTATAACGTATAACGATATATGGTATTATATCATTACGTATAACGTTATATAATATTATTTTATAAGGCATAACGTAATGAGGTGTTACGTTATAACGTATAACGTTATATAGTGTTACGTTATAACGTTATATTGTATTACGTTATAACGTATAACGTTATATAGTGTTACGTTATAACTTTATATTCTATTACGTTAGAACGTATAACGTTATACGGTATTATTTTGTAACGGATAACGTTATATGATATTATTTTATAACGTATAACGTTATGTAGTGATACCTAATAACGTATAACGTTATGTAGTGTTACGTTATAACGTATAACGCTAAGTAGTGTTACGTCATAACGTATAACGTTATATAGTGTTACGTTATAACGTTATATTGGATTACGTTAGAACGTATAACGTTATATGGTGTTACCTTATAACGTTATATTGTATTACGTTAGAACGTATAACGTTGTACGGTATTATTTAATAACGTATAACGTTATATGGTATTATTTCATAACGTATAACGTTATGTGGTGTTACGTTATAACGTATAACGTTATATAGTGTAACGTTATATCGCTACATTGTATTTCTTTATAACGTATAACGTTATATGGTATTATTTCATAACGTATAACGTTATATGATGTTACGTTATAACGTATGACGTTATATAGTGTTACGTTATAACGTTATATTATATTACGTTAGAACGTATAACGTTATACGGTATTATTTTGTAACGGATAACGTTATACGGTATTACTTAATAACGTATAACGTAATGTGGTAATATATTATAACGTATAATGTTATATGGTACTATTTTATAACGTATAACGATATATGGTATTATTTCATTACGTATAACGTTATATAATATTATTTTATAAGGTATAACGTTATGAGGTGTTACGTTATAACGTATAACGTTATATAGTGTTACGTTATAACGTTATATTTTATTACGTTATAACGTATAACGTTATATAGTGTTACGTTATAACGTTATAATCTATTACGTTAGAACGTATAACGTTATACGGTATTATTTTGTAACGGATAACGTTATATAATATTATTTTATAACGTATAACATTATGTAGTGATACCTAATAACGTATAACGTTATGTAGTGTTACGTTATAACATATAACGTTATATAGTGTTACGTTATAACGTTATATTATATTACGTTATAACGTATAACGTTATACCGTAATATTTTATAACGTATAACGCTATATAAAGTTACGTTATAACGTATAACGCTAAGTAGTGTTACGTTATAACGTATAACGTTATATAGTGATACCTAATAACGTATAACGTTATGTAGTGTTACGTTATAACGTTATATTGTATTGCGTTATAACGTACAAGGTTATACGGTATTATTTTATAACGTATAACGTTATATGGTATTATTTTATAACGTGTAACGTTATATAATATTATTTTATAACGTGTAACGTTATGTAGTGTAACGTTATAACGTATAACGTTATACGTTATTATTTTATAACGTATAACGTTATATGGTATTATTTCATAACGTATAACGTTATATGATGTTACGTTATAACGTATGACGTTATATAGTGTTACGTTATAACGTTATATTATATTACGTTAGAACGTATAACGTTATACGGTATTATTTTGTAACGGATAACGTTATACGGTATTACTTAATAACGTATAACGTAATGTGGTAATATATTATAACGTATAATGTTATATGGTACTATTTTATAACGTATAACGATATATGGTATTATTTCATTACGTATAACGTTATATAATATTATTTTATAAGGTATAACGTTATGAGGTGTTACGTTATAACGTATAACGTTATATAGTGTTACGTTATAACGTTATAATCTAGTACGTTAGAACGTATAACGTTATACGGTATTATTTTGTAACGGATAACGTTATATAATATTATTTTATAACGTATAACATTATGTAGTGATACCTAATAACGTATAACGTTATGTAGTGTTACGTTATAACGTATAACGTTATATAGTGTTACGTTATAACGTTATATTATATTACGTTATAACGTATAACGTTATACCGTAATATTTTATAACGTATAACGCTATATAAAGTTACGTTATAACGTATAACGCTAAGTAGTGTTACGTTATAACGTATAACGTTATATAGTGATACCTAATAACGTATAACGTTATGTAGTGTTACGTTATAACGTTATATTGTATTGCGTTATAACGTACAAGGTTATACGGTATTATTTTATAACGTATAACGTTATAAGGTATTATTTTATAACGTATAACGTTATATGGTATTATTTTATAACGTATAACGTTATGTAGTGTTACGTTATATCGTTATATTGTATTGCGTTATAACGTACAACGTTATACGGTATTATTTTATAACGTATAACGTTATATGGTATTATTTTATAACGTGTAACGTTATATAATATTATTTTATAACGTGTAACGTTATATAATATTATTTTATAACGTGTAACGTTATGTGGTGTTACGATATAACGTATAACGTTATGTAGTGTTTCGTTATATCGTTATATTGTATTGCGTTATAACGTACAACGTTATACGGTATTATTTTATAACGTATAACGTTATATGGTATTATTTTATAACGTATAACGTTATAAGGTATTATTTTATAACGTATAACGTTATATGGTATTATTTTATAACGTATAACGTTATGTAGTGTTACGTTATATCGTTATATTGTATTGCGTTATAACGTACAACGTTATATGGTATTATTTTATAACGTAGAACGTTATACGGTATTGTTTTATAACGTATAACGTTATATGGTATTATTTTATAACGTATAACGTTACGTGGTGTTACGTTATAAGGTATAACGTTATATGGTATTATTTTATAACGTATAACGTTATGTAGTGTTACGTTATAACGTATAACGTTTTATAGTGTTTCGTTATAACGTTGTATTGTATAACGTTAGAACGTATAACGTTATACGGTATTATTTTATAACGTATAACGTTATATGGTATTATTTTATAACGTATAACGTTATGTAGTGTTACGTTATAACGTTATATTGTATTACGTTAAAATGTATAACGTAATACGGTATTGTTTTATAACGTATAACGTTATATGGTATTATTTTATAACGTATAACGTTATGTAGTGTTACGTTATAACGTATAACGTTATATAGTGTTACGTTATAACGTTATATTGTATTACGTTAGAACGTATAACGTTGTACGGTATTATTTAATAACGTATAACGTTATATGGTATGATTTTATAACGTATATCGTTATGTAGTGTTACGTTATAACGTATAACGTTATATGGTGTTACGTTATAACGTATAACGTTATATACTGTTACGCTATAACGTTATGTTATATTACGTTATAACGTATAACGTTATACGGTATTATTTTATAACGTATAACGTTATATGGTATTATTTTATAACGTATAACGTTGTGTTGTGTTACGTTATAACGTATAACGTTATATAGTGTAACGTTATAACGCTACATTGTATTACGTTATAACGTATAACGTTATACGGTATTACTCAATAACGTATATCGATATATGGTATTATTTTATAACGTGTAACGTTATATAATATTATTTTATATCGTATAACGTTATGTAGTGTTACGTTATAACGTATAACGTTATATGGTGTTACGTTATAACGTATGACGTTATATAGTGTTACGTTATAACGTTATATTATATTACGTTATAACGTATAATGTTATACGGTATTATTTTATAACTTATAACGTTATATGTTATTATTTCATAACGTATAACGTTGTGTAGTGTTACGTTATAACGTATAACGTTATATAGTGTTACGTTATAACGTTATATTGTATTACGTTAGAACGTATAACGTTGTACGGTATTATTTAATAACGTATAACGTTATATGGTATGATTTTATAACGTATATCGTTATGTAGTGTTACGTTATAACGTATAACGTTATATGGTGTTACGTTATAACGTATAACGTTATATACTGTTACGCTATAACGTTATGTTATATTACGTTATAACGTATAACGTTATACGGTATTATTTTATAACGTATAACGTTATATGGTATTATTTTATAACGTATAACGTTGTGTTGTGTTACGTTATAACGTATAACGTTATATAGTGTAACGTTATAACGCTACATTGTATTACGTTATAACGTATAACGTTATACGGTATTACTTAATAACGTATATCGATATATGGTATTATTTTATAACGTGTAACGTTATATAATATTATTTTATATCGTATAACGTTATGTAGTGTTACGTTATAACGTATAACGTTATATGGTGTTACGTTATAACGTATGACGTTATATAGTGTTACGTTATAACGTTATATTATATTACGTTATAACGTATAATGTTATACGGTATTATTTTATAACTTATAACGTTATATGGTATTATTTCATAACGTATAACGTTGTGTAGTGTTACGTTATAACGTATAACGTTATATAGTGTAACGTTATAACGCTACATTGTATTTCGTTATAACGTATAACGTTATACGGTATTACTTAATAACGTATAACGTAATATGGTAATATATTATAACGTATAACGTTATATGGTATTATTTTATAACGTATAACGATATATGGTATTATTTCATTACGTATAACGTTATATAATATTATTTTATAAGGTATAACGTTATGAGGTGTTACGTTATAACGTATAACGTTATATAGTGTTACGTTATAACGTTATATTGTATTACGTTATAACGTATAACGTTATGTAGTGTTACGTTATAACGTTATATTGTATTACGTTATAACGTACAACGTTATACGGTATTATTTTATAACGTATAACGTTATATAATATTATTTTACAAGGTATAACGTTATATGGTGTTACGTTATAACGTATAACGTTATATACTGTTACGTTATAACGTTATATTATATTACGTTATAACGTATAACGTTATACGGTATTATTTTATAAGGTATAACGTTATATGGTATTATGTCATAACGTATAACGTTATATGGTGTTATTTTATAACGAATAACGTTATATGGTATTATTTTATAACGTATAACGTTATATGGTATTATTTTATAACGTATAACGTTGTGTTGTGTTACGTTATAACGTATAGCGTTATATAGTGTAACGTTATAACGCTACATTGTATTACGTTACAACGTATAACGTTATACGGTATTATTTTATAACGTATAACGTTATATGGTATTATTTTATAACGTATAACGTTGTGTTGTGTTACGTTATAACGTATAGCGTTATATAGTGTAACGTTATAACGCTACATTGTATTACGTTACAACGTATAACGTTATACGGTATTACTTAATAACGTATAACGATATATGGTATTATTTTATAACGTGTAACGTTATATAATATTATTTTATAACGTATAACGTTATGTAGTGTTACGTTATAACGTATAACGTTATATGGTGTTACGTTATAACGTACGACGTTATACCGTAATATTTTATAACGTATAACGCTATATAAAGTTACGTTATAACGTATAACGCTAAGTAGTGTTACGTTATAACGTATAACGTTATATAGTGTAACGTTATAACGTTATATTGTATTACGTTAGAACGTATAACGTTATATGGTGTTACCTTATAACGTTATATTGTATTACGTTAGAACGTATAACGTTGTACGGTATTATTTAATAACGTATAACGTTATATGGTATTATTTTATAACGTATATCGTAATGTAGTGTTACGTTATAACGTATAACGTTATATAGTGATACCTAATAACGTATAACGTTATGTAGTGTTACGTTATAACGTTATATTGTATTACGTTATAACGTACAACGTTATACGGTAATATTTTATAACGTATAACGTTGTATGGTATTATTTCATAACGTGTAACGTTATATTGCATCATTTTATAACGCATAACATTGTATGGTATTATTTCATAACGTATAACGTTATATGGTATTATTTCATAACGTATAACGTTATATGGTATTATTTATAACGTATAACGTTATGTAGTGTTACGTTATAACGTATAACGTTATGTAGTGTTACGTTATAACGTTATATTGTATTACGTTATAACGTACAACGTTATACGGTATTATTTTATAACGTATATCGTTATATGGTATTATTTTATATCGTATAACGTTATGTAGTGTTACGTTATAACGTATAACGCCATATAGTGTTTCGATATAACGTTGTATTGTATTACGTTAGAACGTATAACGTTATACGTTATTATTTTATAACGTATAGCGTTATATGGTATTAATTTCTAACGTATAACGTTATATAACATTCTTTTATAACGTATAACGTTATGTAGTGTTACTTAATTACGTATAACGTTATGTGGTATTATATTATAACGTATAACGTTATATGGTACTATTTTATAACGTATAACGTTATATGGTATTATTTCGTAACGTGTAACACTATATAATATTATTTTATAAGCTATAACGTTATGTCGTGTTACGTTATAACCTATAACGTTATATAGTGTTACGTTATAACGTTTTATTTTATTATGTTAGAACGTATAACGTTATACGGTATTATTTTTAATGTATAACGATATATGGTATTATTTTATAACGTATAACGTTATGTAGTGTTATCTTATAACGTATAACGTTATGTAGTGTTACGTTACAACGTTATATTGTATTGCGTTATAACGTACAACGTTATACGCTATTATTTTATAACGTATAACTTTATATGGCATCATTTTATAACGTATAACGTTATATGGTATTATATTATAACGTATAACGTTATATGGTATTATTTCATAACGTATAACGTTATATGGTATTATTTTATAACGTATAACGTTATGTAGTGTTACGTTATAACGTTATATTGTATTGCGTTATAACGTACAACGTTATACGGTATTATTTTATAACGTATAACGTTAAAGGGTATTATTTTATAACGTGTAACGTTATATAATATTATTTTATAACGTGTAACGTTATGTAGTGTAACGTTATAACGTATAACGTTACATATTGTGTTACGTTATAACGTTATATTGTATTACTTTATAACATATAACGTTATACGTTATTATTTTATAACGTATAACTTTATATGGTATTATTTCATAACGTATAACGTTATATGGTGTTATTTTATAACGAATAACGTTATATGGTATTACTTAATAACGTATAACGATATATGGTATTATTTTATAACGTGTAACGTTATATAATATTATTTTGTAACGTATAACGTTATGTAGTGTTACGTTATAACGTATAACGTTATATGATGTTACGTTATAACGTATGACGTTATATAGTGTAACGTTATAACGCTACATTGTATTTCGTTATAACGTATAACGTTATACGGTATTACTTAATAACGTATAACGCTATACGGTATTATTTTGTAACGGATAACGTTATACGGTATTACTTAATAACGTATAACGTAATGTGGTAATATATTATAACGTATAACGTTATATGGTATTATTTCATAACGGACAACGTTATATGGTATTATTTTATAACGTATATCGTAATGTAGTCTTACATGACGTATAACGTTATGTAGTGTTACGCTATAACGCATAACGTTATGTAGTGTTACGTTATAACGTTATATTGTATTACGTTATAACGTACAACGTTATGCGGTATTATTTTATAACGTATAACGTTATATAATATTATTTTATAAGGTATAACGTTATGAGGTGTTACGTTATAACGTATAACGTTATATAGTGTTACGTTATAACGTTATATTGTATTACGTTAGAACGTATAACGTTGTACGGTATTATTTAATAACGTATAACGTTATATGGTATGATTTTATAACGTATATCGTTATGTAGTGTTACGTTATAACGTATAACGTTATATGGTGTTACGTTATAACGTATAACGTTATATACTGTTACGCTATAACGTTATGTTATATTACGTTATAACGTATAACGTTATACGGTATTATTTTATAACGTATAACGTTATATGGTATTATTTTATAACGTATAACGTTGTGTTGTGTTACGTTATAACGTATAACGTTATATAGTGTAACGTTATAACGCTACATTGTATTACGTTATAACGTATAACGTTATACGGTATTACTTAATAACGTATATCGATATATGGTATTATTTTATAACGTGTAACGTTATATAATATTATTTTATATCGTATAACGTTATGTAGTGTTACGTTATAACGTATAACGTTATATGGTGTTACGTTATAACGTATGACGTTATATAGTGTTACGTTATAACGTTATATTATATTACGTTATAACGTATAATGTTATACGGTATTATTTTATAACTTATAACGTTATATGGTATTATTTCATAACGTATAACGTTGTGTAGTGTTACGTTATAACGTATAACGTTATATAGTGTAACGTTATAACGCTACATTGTATTTCGTTATAACGTATAACGTTATACGGTATTACTTAATAACGTATAACGTAATATGGTAATATATTATAACGTATAACGTTATATGGTATTATTTTATAACGTATAACGATATATGGTATTATTTCATTACGTATAACGTTATATAATATTATTTTATAAGGTATAACGTTATGAGGTGTTACGTTATAACGTATAACGTTATATAGTGTTACGTTATAACGTTATATTGTATTACGTTATAACGTATATCGTTATATAGTGTTACATTATAACGTTATATTGTATTACGTTATAACGTACAACGTTATACGGTATTATTTTATAACGTATAACGCTATATAAAGTTACGTTATAACGTATAACGCTAAGTAGTGTTACGTTATAACGTATAACGTTATGTAGTGTTACGTTATAACGTTATATTGTATTACGTTATAACGTACAACGTTATACGGTATTATTTTATAACGTATAACGTTATATGGTATTATTTCATAACGTATAACGTTATATGGTGTTATTTTATAACGAATAACGTTATATGGTATTATTTTATAACGTATAACGTTATATGGTATTATTTTATAACGTATAACGTTGTGTTGTGTTACGTTATAACGTATAGCGTTATATAGTGTAACGTTATAACGCTACATTGTATTACGTTACAACGTATAACGTTATACGGTATTATTTTATAACGTATAACGTTATATGGTATTATTTTATAACGTATAACGTTGTGTTGTGTTACGTTATAACGTATAGCGTTATATAGTGTAACGTTATAACGCTACATTGTATTACGTTACAACGTATAACGTTATACGGTATTACTTAATAACGTATAACGATATATGGTATTATTTTATAACGTGTAACGTTATATAATATTATTTTATAACGTATAACGTTATGTAGTGTTACGTTATAACGTATAACGTTATATGGTGTTACGTTATAACGTACGACGTTATACCGTAATATTTTATAACGTATAACGCTATATAAAGTTACGTTATAACGTATAACGCTAAGTAGTGTTACGTTATAACGTATAACGTTATATAGTGTAACGTTATAACGTTATATTGTATTACGTTAGAACGTATAACGTTATATGGTGTTACCTTATAACGTTATATTGTATTACGTTAGAACGTATAACGTTGTACGGTATTATTTAATAACGTATAACGTTATATGGTATTATTTTATAACGTGTAACGTTATATGGCATCATTTTATAACGCATAACATTGTATGGTATTATTTTATAACGTATAACGTTATATGGTATTATTTCATAACGTATAACGTTATATGGTATTATTTATAACGTATAACGTTATGTAGTGTTACGTTATAACGTATAACGTTATGTAGTGTTACGTTATAACGTTATATTGTATTACGTTATAACGTACAACGTTATACGGTATTATTTTATAACGTATATCGTTATATGGTATTATTTTATATCGTATAACGTTATGTAGTGTTACGTTATAACGTATAACACCATATAGTGTTTCGTTATAACGTTGTATTGTATTACGTTAGAACGTATAACGTTATACGTTATTATTTTATAACGTATAGCGTTATATGGTATTAATTTCTAACGTATAACGTTATATAACATTCTTTTATAACGTATAACGTTATGTAGTGTTACTTAATTACGTATAACGTTATGTGGTATTATATTATAACGTATAACGTTATATGGTACTATTTTATAACGTATAACGTTATATGGTATTATTTCGTAACGTGTAACACTATATAATATTATTTTATAAGCTATAACGTTATGTCGTGTTACGTTATAACCTATAACGTTATATAGTGTTACGTTATAACGTTTTATTGTATTATGTTAGAACGTATAACGTTATACGGTATTATTTTTAATGTATAACGTTATATGGTATTATTTTATAACGTATAACGTTATGTAGTGTTATTTTATAACGTATAACGTTATGTAGTGTTACGTTACAACGTTATATTGTATTGCGTTATAACGTACAACGTTATACGCTATTATTTTATAACGTATAACGTTATATGGCATCATTTTATAACGTATAACGTTATATGGTATTATATTATAACGTATAACGTTATATGGTATTATTTCATAACGTATAACGTTATATGGTATTATTTTATAACGTATAACGTTATGTAGTGTTACGTTATAACGTTATATTGTATTGCGTTATAACGTACAACGTTATACGGTATTATTTTATAACGTATAACGTTATATGGTATTATTTTATAACGTGTAACGTTATATAATATTATTTTATAACGTGTAACGTTATGTAGTGTAACGTTATAACGTATAACGTTACATATTGTGTTACGTTATAACGTTATATTGTATTACTTTATAACATATAACGTTATACGTTATTATTCTATAACGTATAACTTTATATGGTATTATTTCATAACGTATAACGTTATATGGTGTTATTTTATAACGAATAACGTTATATGGTATTACTTAATAACGTATAACGATATATGGTATTATTTTATAACGTGTAACGTTATATAATATTATTTTGTAACGTATAACGTTATGTAGTGTTACGTTATAACGTATAACGTTATATGATGTTACGTTATAACGTATGACGTTATATAGTGTAACGTTATAACGCTACATTGTATTTCGTTATAACGTATAACGTTATACGGTATTACTTAATAACGTATAACGCTATACGGTATTATTTTGTAACGGATAACGTTATACGGTATTACTTAATAACGTATAACGTAATGTGGTAATATATTATAACGTATAACGTTATATGGTATTATTTCATAACGGACAACGTTATATGGTATTATTTTATAACGTATATCGTAATGTAGTCTTACATAACGTATAACGTTATGTAGTGTTACGCTATAACGTATAACGTTATGTAGTGTTACGTTATAACGTTATATTGTATTACGTTATAACGTACAACGTTATGCGGTATTATTTTATAACGTATAACGTTATATAATATTATTTTATAAGGTATAACGTTATGAGGTGTTACGTTATAACGTATAACGTTATATAGTGTTACAGTATAACGTTATATTGTATTACGTTATAACGTATAACGTTATATAGTGTTACGTTATAACGTTATATTCTATTACGTTAGAACGTATAACGTTATACGGTATTATTTTGTAACGGATAACGTTATATAATATTATTTTATAACGTATAACGTTATTTAGTGATACCTAATAACGTATAACGTTATGTAGTGTTACGTTATAACGTATAACGCTAAGTAGTGTTACGTTATAACGTATAACGTTATATAGTGATACCTAATAACGTATAACGTTATGTAGTGTTACGTTATAACGTTATATTGTATTGCGTTATAACGTATAACGTTATACGGTATTATTTTATGACGTATAACGTTATATGGTATTATTTTATAACGTGTAACGTTATATAATATTATTTTATAACGTATAACGTTATGTAGTGTTATTTTATAACGTATAACGTTATGTAGTGTTACGTTATAACGTTATATTGTATTGCGTTATAACGTACAACGTTATACGCTATTATTTTATAACGTATAACGTTATATGGCATCATTTTATAACGTATAACGTTATATGGTATTATATTATAACGTATAACGTTATATGGTATTATTTCATAACGTATAACGTTATATGGTATTATTTTATAACGTATAACGTTATGTAGTGTTACGTTATAACGTTATATTGTATTGCGTTATAACGTACAACGTTATACGGTATTATTTTATAACGTATAACGTTATATGGTATTATTTTATAACGTGTAACGTTATATAATATTATTTTATAACGTGTAACGTTATGTAGTGTAACGTTATAACGTATAACGTTACATATTGTGTTACGTTATAACGTTATATTGTATTACTTTATAACATATAACGTTATACGTTATTATTTTATAACGTATAACTTTATATGGTATTATTTCATAACGTATAACGTTATATGGTCTTATTTTATAACGAATAACGTTATATGGTATTACTTAATAACGTATAACGATATATGGTATTATTTTATAACGTGTAACGTTATATAATATTATTTTATAACGTATAACGTTATGTAGTGTTACGTTATAACGTATAACGTTATATGGTATTATTTCATAACGTATAACGTTGTGTAGTGTTACTTTATAACGTATAACGTTATATAGTGTTACGGTATAACGTTATATTGTATTACGTTATAACGTATAACGTTATATAGTGTTACGTTATAACGTTATATTCTATTACGTTAGAACGTATAACGTTATGCGGTATTATTTTATAACGTATAACGTTATATAATATTATTTTATAAGGTATAACGTTATGAGGTGTTACGTTATAACGTATAACGTTATATAGTGTTACGGTATAACGTTATATTGTATTACGTTATAACGTATAACGTTATATAGTGTTACGTTATAACGTTATATTCTTTTACGTTAGAACGTATAACGTTATACGGTATTATTTTGTAACGGATAACGTTATATAATATTATTTTATAACGTATAACGTTATTTAGTGCTACCTAATAACGTATAACGTTATGTAGTGTTACGTTATAACGTTATATTGTATTGCGTTATAACGTATAACGTTATACGGTATTATTTTATGACGTATAACGTTATATGGTCTTATTTTATAACGAATAACGTTATATGGTATTACTTAATAACGTATAACGATATATGGTATTATTTTATAACGTGTAACGTTATATAATATTATTTTATAACGTATAACGTTATGTAGTGTTACGTTATAACGTATAACGTTATATGGTATTATTTCATAACGTATAACGTTGTGTAGTGTTACTTTATAACGTATAACGTTATATAGTGTAACGTTATAACGCTACATTGTATTTCGTTATAACGTATAACGTTATACGGTATTACTTAATAACGTATAACGATATATGGTATTATTTTATAACGTATAACGTTATATAATATTATTTTATAAGGTATAACGTTATGAGGTGTTACGTTATAACGTATAACGTTATATAGTGTTACGTTATAACGTTATATTGTATTACGTTATAACGTATAACGTTATATAGTGTTACGTTATAACGTTATATTCTATTACGTTAGAACGTATAACGTTATACGGTATTATTTTGTAACGGATAACGTTATATAATATTATTTTATAACGTATAACGTTATGTAGTGATACGTAATAACGTATAACGTTATGTAGTGTTACGTTATAACGTATAACGTTATATAGTGTTACGTTATAACGTTATATTATATTACGTTATAACGTATAACGTTATACCGTAATATTTTATAACGTATAACGCTATATAATGTTACGTTATAACGTATAACGCTAAGTAGTGTTACGTTATAACGTATAACGTTATATAGTGATACCTAATAACGTATAACGTTATGTAGTGTTACGTTATAACGTTATATTGTATTGCGTTATTACGTATAACGTTATACGGTATTATTTTATAACGTATAACGTTATATGGTATTATTTTATAACGTGTAACGTTATATAATATTATTTTATAACGTATAACGTTATGTAGTGTTACGTTATAACGTATAACGTTATATGGTGTTACGTTATAACGTATGACGTTATATAGTGTTACGTTATAACGTTATATTATATTACGTTATAACGTATAACGTTATAAGGTATTATTTTATAACGTATAACGTTATATGGTATTATTTCATAACGTATAACGTTGTGTAGTGTTACGTTATAACGTATAACGTTATATAGTGTAACGTTATAACGCTACATTGTATTTCGTTATAACGTATAACGTTATACGGTATTACTTAATAACGTATAACGTAATATGGTAATATATTATAACGTATAACGTTATATGGTATTATTTTATAACGTATAACGATATATGGTATTATTTCATTACGTATAACGTTATATAATATTATTTTATAAGGTATAACGTTATGAGGTGTTACGTTATAACGTATAACGTTATATAGTGTTACGTTATAACGTTATATTGTATTACGTTATAACGTATAACGTTATATAGTGTTACATTATAACGTTATATTATATTACTTTATAACGTATAACGTTATACCGTAATATTTTATAACGAATAACGTTATATGGTATCATTTTATAACGTGTAACGTTATATAATATTATTTTATAACGTGTAACGTTATATAATATTATTTTATAACGTGTAACGTTATGTGGTGTTACGTTATAACGTATAACGTTATATAGTGTTACGTTATAACGGTATATTGTATTACGTTATAACGTATAACGTTATACGGTATTATTTTATAACGTATAACGTTATATGGCATCATTTTATAACGTATAACGTTATATGGTATTATTTTATAACGTAGAACATTATACGGTATTGTTTTATAACGTATAACGTTATATGGTATTATTTTATAACGTATAACGTGACGTGGTGTTACGTTATAACGTATAACGTTTTATAGTGTTTCGTTATAACGTTGTATTGTATTACGTTAGAACGTATAACGTTATACGGTATTATTTTATAACGTTATACGTTATGTAGTGTTACGTTATAACGTTATATTGTATTAGGTTAAAATGTATAACGTAATATGGTATTGTTTAATAACGTATAACGTTATATGGTATGATTTTATAACGTATATCGTTATGTAGTGTTACGTTATAACGTATAACGTTATATGGTGTTACGTTATAACGTATGACGTTATATAGTGTTACGTTATAACGTTATATTATATTACGTTATAACGTATAACGTTATACGGTATTATTTTATAACGTATAACGTTATATGGTATTATTTCATAACGTATAACGTTGTGTAGTGTTACGTTATAACGTATAACGTTATATAGTGTAACGTTATAACGCCACATTGTATTTCGTTATAACGTATAACGTTATTCGGTATTACTTAATAACGTATAACGTTAAATGGTAATATATTATAACGTATAACGTTATATGGTATTATTTTATAACGTATAACGATATATGGTATTATTTCATTACGTATAACGTTATATAATATTATTTTATAAGGTATAACGTTGTGAGGTGTTACGTTATAACGTATAACGTTATACCGTAATATTTTATAACGTATAACGTTATACCGTAATATTTTATAACGTATAACGCTATATAAAGTTACGTTATAACGTATAACGCTAAGTAGTGTTACGTTATAACGTATAACGTTATATAGTGTTACGTTATAACGTTATATTGTATTACGTTAGAACGTATAACGTTATATGGTGTTACCTTATAACGTTATATTGTATTACGTTAGAACGTATAACGTTGTACGGTATTATTTAATAACGTATAACGTTATATGGTATTATTTTATAACGTGTAACGTTATATGGCATCATTTTATAACGTATAACATTATATGTTATTATTTTATAACGTATAACGTTATATGGTATTATTTCATAACGTATAACGTTACATGGTATTATTTATAACGTATAACGTTATGTAGTGTTACGTTATAACGTATAACGTTATGTACTGTTACGTTATAACGTTATATTGTATTACGTTATAACGTACAACGTTATACGGTATTATTTTATAACGTATATCGTTATATGGTATTATTTTATATCGTATAACGTTATGTAGTGTTACGTTATAACGTATAACGCCATATAGTGTTTCGTTATAACGTTGTATTGTATTACGTTAGAACGTATAACGTTATACGTTATTATTTTATAACGTATAGCGTTATATGGTATTAATTTCTAACGTATAACGTTATATAACATTCTTTTATAACGTATAACGTTATGTAGTGTTACTTAATTACGTATAACGTTATGTGGTATTATATTATAACGTATAACGTTATATGGTACTATTTTATAACGTATAACGTTATATGGTACTATTTCGTAACGTGTAACGTTATATAATATTATTTTATAAGCTATAACGTTATGTGGTGTTACGTTATAACGTATAACGTTATATAGTGTTACGTTATAACGTTTTATTGTATTATGTTAGAACGTATAACGTTATACGGTATTATTTTTAATGTATAACGTTATATGGTATTATTTCATAACGTATAACGTTATATGGTATTATTTTATAACGTATAACGTTATGTAGTGTTACGTTATAACGTTATATTGTATTGCGTTATAACGTACAACGTTATACGGTATTATTTTATAACGTATAACGTTATATGGTATTATTTTATAACGTGTAACGTTATATAATATTATTTTATAACGTGTAACGTTATGTAGTGTAACGTTATAACGTATAACGTTACATATTGTGTTACGTTATAACGTTATATTGTATTACTTTATAACATATAACGTTATACGTTATTATTTTGTAACGTATAACTTTATATGGTATTATTTCATAACGTATAACGTTATATGGTGTTATTTTATAACGAATAACGTTATATGGTATTACTTAATAACGTATAACGATATATGGTATTATTTTATAACGTGTAACGTTATATAATATTATTTTATAACGTATAACGTTATGTAGTGTTACGTTATAACGTATAACGTTATATGGTATTATTTCATAACGTATAACGTTGTGTAGTGTTACTTTATAACGTATAACGTTATATAGTGTAACGTTATAACGCTACATTGTATTTCGTTATAACGTATAACGTTATACGGTATTATTTTGTAACGGACAACGTTATATAATATTATTTTATAAGGTATAACGTTATATAGTGTTACGTTATAACGTTATATTCTATTACGTTAGAACGTATAACGCTATACGGTATTATTTTGTAACGGATAACGTTATACGGTATTACTTAATAACGTATAACGTAATGTGGTAATATATTATAACGTATAACGTTATATGGTATTATTTCATAACGGACAACGTTATATGGTATTATTTTATAACGTATATCGTAATGTAGTCTTACATAACGTATAACGTTATGTAGTGTTACGCTATAACGTATAACGTTATGTAGTGTTACGTTATAACGTTATATTGTATTACGTTATAACGTACAACGTTATGCGGTATTATTTTATAACGTATAACGTTATATGGTATTATTTTATAACGTATAACGTTGTGTTGTGTTACGTTATAACGTATAACGTTATATAGTGTAACGTTATAACGCTACATTGTATTACGTTATAACGTATAACGTTATACGGTATTACTTAATAACGTATAACGATATATGGTATTATTTTATAACGTGTAACGTTATATAATATTATTTTATAACGTATAACGTTATGTAGTGTTACGTTATAACGTATAACGTTATATGGTGTTACGTTATAACGTATGACGTTATATAGTGTTACGTTATAACGTTATATTATATTACGTTATAACGTATAACGTTATACGGTATTATTTTATAACGTATAACGTTATATGGTATTATTTCATAACGTATAACGTTGTGTAGTGTTACGTTATAACGTATAACGTTATATAGTGTAACGTTATAACGCCACATTGTATTTCGTTATAACGTATAACGTTATTCGGTATTACTTAATAACGTATAACGTTAAATGGTAATATATTATAACGTATAACGTTATATGGTATTATTTTATAACGTATAACGATATATGGCATTATTTCATTACGTATAACGTTATATAATATTATTTTATAAGGTATAACGTTGTGAGGTGTTACGTTATAACGTATAACGTTATACCGTAATATTTTATAACGTATAACGTTATACCGTAATATTTTATAACGTATAACGCTATATAAAGTTACGTTATAACGTATAACGCTAAGTAGTGTTACGTTATAACGTATAACGTTATATAGTGTTACGTTATAACGTTATATTGTATTACGTTAGAACGTATAACGTTATATGGTGTTACCTTATAACGTTATATTGTATTACGTTAGAACGTATAACGTTGTACGGTATTATTTAATAACGTATAACGTTATATGGTATTATTTTATAACGTGTAACATATATGGCATCATTTTATAACGTATAACATTATATGTTATTATTTTATAACGTATAACGTTATATGGTATTATTTCATAACGTATAACGTTACATGGTATTATTTATAACGTATAACGTTATGTAGTGTTACGTTATAACGTATAACGTTATGTACTGTTACGTTATAACGTTATATTGTATTACGTTATAACGTACAACGTTATACGGTATTATTTTATAACGTATATCGTTATATGGTAATATTTTATATCGTATAACGTTATGTAGTGTTACGTTATAACGTATAACGCCATATAGTGTTTCGTTATAACGTTGTATTGTATTACGTTAGAACGTATAACGTTATACGTTATTATTTTATAACGTATAGCGTTATATGGTATTAATTTCTAACGTATAACGTTATATAACATTCTTTTATAACGTATAACGTTATGTAGTGTTACTTAATTACGTATAACGTTATGTGGTATTATATTATAACGTATAACGTTATATGGTACTATTTTATAACGTATAACGTTATATGGTACTATTTCGTAACGTGTAACGTTATATAATATTATTTTATAAGCTATAACGTTATGTGGTGTTACGTTATAACGTATAACGTTATATAGTGTTACGTTATAACGTTTTATTGTATTATGTTAGAACGTATAACGTTATACGGTATTATTTTTAATGTATAACGTTATATGGTATTATTTCATAACGTATAACGTTATATGGTATTATTTTATAACGTATAACGTTATGTAGTGTTACGTTATAGCGTTATATTGTATTGCGTTATAACGTACAACGTTATACGCTATTATTTTATAACGTATAACGTTATATGGCATCATTTTATAACGTATAACGTTATATGGTATTATATTATAACGTATAACGTTATATGGTATTATTTCATAACGTATAACGTTATATGGTATTATTTTATAACGTATAACGTTATGTAGTGTTACGTTATAACGTTATATTGTATTGCGTTATAACGTACAACGTTATACGGTATTATTTTATAACGTATAACGTTATATGGTATTATTTTATAACGTGTAACGTTATATAATATTATTTTATAACGTGTAACGTTATGTAGTGTAACGTTATAACGTATAACGTTACATATTGTGTTACGTTATAACGTTATATTGTATTACTTTATAACATATAACGTTATACGTTATTATTTTATAACGTATAACTTTATATGGTATTATTTCATAACGTATAACGTTATATGGTGTTATTTTATAACGAATAACGTTATATGGTATTACTTAATAACGTATAACGATATATGGTATTATTTTATAACGTGTAACGTTATATAATATTATTTTATAACGTATAACGTTATGTAGTGTTACGTTATAACGTATAACGTTATACGGTATTATTTTGTAACGGACAACGTTATATAATATTATTTTATAAGGTATAACGTTATGAGGTGTTACGTTATAACGTATAACGTTATATAGTGTTACGTTATAACGTTATATTCTATTACGTTAGAACGTATAACGCTATACGGTATTATTTTGTAACGGATAACGTTATACGGTATTACTTAATAACGTATAACGTAATGTGGTAATATATTATAACGTATAACGTTATATGGTATTATTTCATAACGGACAACGTTATATGGTATTATTTTATAACGTATATCGTAATGTAGTCTTACATAACGTATAACGTTATGTAGTGTTACGCTATAACGTATAACGTTATGTAGTGTTACGTTATAACGTTATATTGTATTACGTTATAACGTACAACGTTATGCGGTATTATTTTATAACGTATAACGTTATATAATATTATTTTATAAGGTATAACGTTATGAGGTGTTACGTTATAACGTATAACGTTATATAGTGTTACGTTATAACGTTATATTGTATTACGTTATAACGTATAACGTTATATAGTGTTACGTTATAACGTTATATTCTATTACGTTAGAACGTATAACGTTATACGGTATTATTTTGTAACGGACAACGTTATATAATATTATTTAGAACGTATAACGTTATGTAGTGATACCTAATAACGTATAACGTTATGTAGTGTTACGTTATAACGTATAACGTTATATAGTGTTACGTTATAACGTTATATTATATTACGTTATAACGTATAACGTTATACCGTAATATTTTATAACGTATAACGCTATATAAAGTTACGTTATAACGTATAACGCTAAGTAGTGTTACGTTATAACGTATAACGTTATATAGTGATACCTAATAACGTATAACGTTATGTAGTGTTACGTTATAACGTTATATTGTATTGCGTTATAACGTATAACGTTATACGGTATTATTTTATAACGTATAACGTTATATGGTATTATTTTATAACGTGTAACGTTATATGATATTATTTTATAACGTATAACGTTATGTAGTGTTACGTTATAACGTTATATTGTATTGCGTTATAACGTACAACGTTATACGCTAGTATTTTATAACGTATAACGTTATATGGCATCATTTTATAACGTATAACGTTATATGGTATTATATTATAACGTGTAACGTTATATGGTATTATTTCATAACGTATAACGTTATATGGTATTATTTTATAACGTATAACGTTATGTAGTGTTACGTTATAACGTTATAGTGTATTGCGTTATAACGTACAACGTTATACGGTATTATTTTATAACGTATAACGTTATATGGTATTATTTTATAACGTGTAACGTTATATAATATTATTTTATAACGTGTAACGTTATGTAGTGTAACGTTATAACGTATAACGTTACATATTGTGTTACGTTATAACGTTATATTGTATTACTTTATAACATATAACGTTATACGTTATTATTTTATAACGTATAACTTTATATGGTATTATTTCATAACGTATAACGTTATATGGTGTTATTTTATAACGAATAACGTTATATGGTATTACTTAATAACGTATAACGATATATGGTATTATTTTATAACGTGTAACGTTATATAATATTATTTTATAACGTATAACGTTATGTAGTGTTACGTTATAACGTATAACGTTATATGGTATTATTTCATAACGTATAACGTTGTGTAGTGTTACTTTATAACGTATAACGTTATATAGTGTAACGTTATAACGCTACATTGTATTTCGTTATAACGTATAACGTTATACGGTATTACTTAATAACGTATAACGTAATGTGGTAATATATTATAACGTATAACGTTATATGGTATTATTTCATAACGGACAACGTTATATGGTATTATTTTATAACGTATATCGTAATGTAGTCTTACATAACGTATAACGTTATGTAGTGTTACGCTATAACGTATAACGTTATGTAGTGTTACGTTATAACGTTATATTGTATTACGTTATAACGTACAACGTTATGCGGTATTATTTTATAACGTATAACGTTATATAATATTATTTTATAAGGTATAACGTTATGAGGTGTTACGTTATAACGTATAACGTTATATAGTGTTACGTTATAACGTTATATTGTATTACGTTATAACGTATAACGTTATATAGTGTTACGTTATAACGTTATATTCTATTACGTTAGAACGTATAACGTTATACGGTATTATTTTGTAACGGACAACGTTATATAATATTATTTTATAACGTATAACGTTATGTAGTGATACCTAATAACGTATAACGTTATGTAGTGTTACGTTATAACGTATAACGTTATATAGTGTTACGTTATAACGTTATATTATATTACGTTATAACGTATAACGTTATACCGTAATATTTTATAACGTATAACGCTATATAAAGTTACGTTATAACGTATAACGCTAAGTAGTGTTACGTTATAACGTATAACGTTATATAGTGATACCTAATAACGTATAACGTTATGTAGTGTTACGTTATAACGTTATATTGTATTACGTTAAAATGTATAACGTAATATGGTATTGTTTTATAACGTATAACGTTATATGGTATTATTTTATAACGTATAACGTTATGTAGTGTTACGTTATAACGTTATATTGTATTAGGTTAAAATGTATAACGTAATATGGTATTGTTTAATAACGTATAACGTTATATGGTATGATTTTATAACGTATATCGTTATGTAGTGTTACGTTATAACGTATAACGTTATATGGTGTTACGTTATAACGTATAACGTTATATACTGTTACGTTATAACGTTATATTATATTACGTTATAACGTATAACGTTATACGGTATTATTTTATAACGTATAACGTTATATGGTATTATTTCATAACGTATAACGTTGTGTAGTGTTACGTTATAACGTATAACGTTATATGGTATTATTTTATAACGTATAACGATATATGGTATTATTTCATTACGTATAACGTTATATAATATTATTTTATAAGGTATAACGTTGTGAGGTGTTACGTTATAACGTATAACGTTATACCGTAATATTTTATAACGTATAACGTTATACCGTAATATTTTATAACGTATAACGCTATATAAAGTTACGTTATAACGTATAACGCTAAGTAGTGTTACGTTATAACGTATAACGTTATATAGTGTTACGTTATAACGTTATATTGTATTACGTTAGAACGTATAACGTTATATGGTGTTACCTTATAACGTTATATTGTATTACGTTAGAACGTATAACGTTGTACGGTATTATTTAATAACGTATAACGTTATATGGTATTATTTCGTAACGTGTAACGTTATATAATATTATTTTATAAGCTATAACGTTATGTGGTGTTACGTTATAACGTATAACGTTATATAGTGTTACGTTATAACGTTTTATTGTATTATGTTAGAACGTATAACGTTATACGGTATTATTTTTAATGTATAACGTTATATGGTATTATTTTATAACGTATAACGTTATGTAGTGTTATTTTATAACGTCTAACGTTATGTAGTGTTACGTTATAACGTTATATTGTATTGCGTTATAACGTACAACGTTATACGCTATTATTTTATAACGTATAACGTTATATGGCATCATTTTATAACGTATAACGTTATATGGTATTATATTATAACGTATAACGTTATATGGTATTATTTCATAACGTATAACGTTATATGGTATTATTTTATAACGTATAACGTTGTGTAGTGTTACGTTATAACGTTATATTGTATTGCGTTATAACGTACAACGTTATACGGTATTATTTTATAACGTATAACGTTATATGGTATTATTTTATAACGTGTAACGTTATATAATATTATTTTATAACGTGTAACGTTATGTAGTGTAACGTTATAACGTATAACGTTACTAATTGTGTTACGTTATAACGTTATATTGTATTACTTTATAACATATAACGTTATACGTTATTATTTTATAACGTATAACTTTATATGGTATTATTTCATAACGTATAACGTTATATGGTGTTATTTTATAACGAATAACGTTATATGGTATTACTTAATAACGTATAACGATATATGGTATTATTTTATAACGTGTAACGTTATATAATATTATTTTATAACGTATAACGTTATGTAGTGTTACGTTATAACGTATAACGTTATATGGTATTATTTCATAACGTATAACGTTGTGTAGTGTTACTTTATAACGTATAACGTTATATAGTGTAACGTTATAACGCTACATTGTATTTCGTTATAACGTATAACGTTATACGGTATTACTTAATAACGTATAACGATATATGGTATTATTTTATAACGTGTAACGTTATATAATATTATTTTGTAACGTATAACGTTATGTAGTGTTACGTTATAACGTATAACGTTATATGATGTTACGTTATAACGTATGACGTTATATAGTGTTACGTTATAACGTTATATTATATTACGTTAGAACGTATAACGCTATACGGTATTATTTTGTAACGGATAACGTTATACGGTATTACTTAATAACGTATAACGTAATGTGGTAATATATTATTACGTATAACGTTATATGGTATTATTTCATAACGGACAACGTTATATGGTATTATTTTATAACGTATATCGTAATGTAGTCTTACATAACGTATAACGTTATGTAGTGTTACGCTATAACGTATAACGTTATGTAGTGTTACGTTATAACGTTATATTGTATTACGTTATAACGTACAACGTTATGCGGTATTATTTTATAACGTATAACGTTATATAATATTATTTTATAAGGTATAACGTTATGAGGTGTTACGTTATAACGTATAACGTTATATAGTGTTACGTTATAACGTTATATTCTATTACGTTAGAACGTATAACGTCATACGGTATTATTTTGTAACGGATAACGTTATATAATATTATTTTATAACGTATAACGTTATGTAGTGATACCTAATAACGTATAACGTTATGTAGTGTTACGTTATAACGTATAACGTTATATAGTGTTACGTTATAACGTTATATTATATTACGTTATAACGTATAACGTTATACCGTAATATTTTATAACGTATAACGCTATATAAAGTTACGTTATAACGTATAACGCTAAGTAGTGTTACGTTATAACGTATAACGTTATATAGTGATACCTAATAACGTATAACGTTATGTAGTGTTACGTTATAACGTTATATTGTATTGCGTTATAACGTATAACGTTATACGGTATTATTTTATAACGTATAACGTTATATGGTATTATTTTATAGCGTGTAACGTTATATCATATTATTTTATAACGTATAACGTTATGTAGTGTTACGTTATAACGTATAACGTTATATGGTGTTACGTTATAACGTATGACGTTATATAGTGTTACGTTATAACGTATAACGTTATACGGTATTATTTTATAACGTATAACGTTATATGGTATTATTTCATAACGTATAACGTTGTGTAGTGTTACGTTATAACGTATAACGTTATATAGTGTAACGTTATAACGCTACATTGTATTTCGTTATAACGTATAACGTTATACGGTATTACTTAATAACGTATAACGTAATATGGTAATATATTATAACGTATAACGTTATATGGTATTATTTTATAACGTATAACGATATATGGTATTATTTCGTTACGTATAACGTTATATAATATTATTTTATAAGGTATAACGTTATGAGGTGTTACGTTATAACGTATAACGTTATATAGTGTTACGTTATAACGTTATATTGTATTACGTTATAACGTATAACGTTATATAGTGTTACATTATAACGTTATATTATATTACTTTATAACGTATAACGTTATACCGTAATATTTTATAACGTATAACGTTATATGGTATTATTTTATAACGTGTAACGTTATATAATATTATTTTATAACGTGTAACGTTATATAATATTATTTTATAACGTGTAACGTTATGTGGTGTTACGTTATAACGTATAACGTTATATAGTGTTACGTTATAACGTATAACGTTATATACTGTTACGTTATAACGTTTTATTATATTACGTTATAACGTATAACGTTATACGGTATTATTTTATAACGTATAACGTTATATGGTATTATTTTATAACGTATAACGTTGTGTTGTGTTACGTTATAACGTATAACGTTATATAGTGTAACGTTATAACGCTACATTGTATTACGTTATAACGTATAACGTTATACGGTATTACTGAATAACGTATAACGATATATGGTATTATTTTATAACGTGTAACGTTATATAATATTATTTTATAACGTATAACGTTATGTAGTGTTACGTTATAACGTATAACGTTATATGGTGTTACGTTATAACGTATGACGTTATATAGTGTTACGTTATAACGTTATATTATATTACGTTATAACGTATAACGTTATACGGTATTATTTTATAACGTATAACGTTATATGGTATTATTTCATAACGTATAACGTTGTGTAGTGTTACGTTATAACGTATAACGTTATATAGTGTAACGTTATAACGCTACATTGTATTTCGTTATAACGTATAACGTTATTCGGTATTACTTAATAACGTATAACGTTAAATGGTAAGATATTATAACGTATAACGTTATATGGTATTATTTTATAACGTATAATGTTATATGGTATTATTTCATAACGTATAACGTTGTGTAGTGTTACGTTATAACGTATAACGTTATATAGTGTAACGTTATAACGCTACATTGTATTTCGTTATAACGTATAACGTTATACGGTATTACTTAATAACGTATAACGTAATATGGTAATATATTATAACGTATAACGTTATATGGTATTATTTTATAACCTATAACGATATATGGTATTATTTCATTACGTATAACGTTATATAATATTATTTTATAAGGTATAACGTTATGAGGTGTTACGTTATAACGTATAACGTTATATAGTGTTACGTTATAACGTTATATTGTATTACGTTATAACGTATAACGTTATATAGTGTCACATTATAACGTTATATTATATTACTTTATAACGTATAACGTTATACCGTAATATTTTATAACGTATAACGTTATATGGCATTATTTTATAACGTGTAACGTTATATAATATTATTTTATAACGTGTAACGTTATATAATATTATTTTATAACGTGTAACGTTATGTGGTGTTACGTTATAACGTATAACGTTATATAGTATTACGTTATAACGGTATATTGTATTACGTTATAACGTATAACGTTATACGGTATTATTTTATAACGTATAACGTTATATGGCATCATTTTATAACGTATAACGTTATATGGTATGATTTTATAACGTATATCGTTATGTAGTGTTACGTTATAACGTATAACGTTATGTGGTGTTACGTTATAACGTATAACGTTATATAGTGTTACGTTATAACGGTATATTGTATTACGTTATAACGTATAACGTTATACGGTATTATTTTATAACGTATAACGTTATATGGTATTATTTCATAACGTATAACGTTGTGTAGTGTTACGTTATAACGTATAACGTTATATAGTGTAACGTTATAACGTTGTATTGTATTACGTTAGAACGTATAACGTTATATGGTATGATTTTATAACGTATATCGTTATGTAGTGTTACGTTATAACGTATAACGTTATATGGTGTTACGTTATAACGTATAACGTTATATACTGTTACGTTATAACGTTATATTATATTACGTTATAACGTATAACGTTATACGGTATTATTTTATAACGTATAACGTTATATGGTATTATTTTATAACGTATAACGTTGTGTTGTGTTACGGTATAACGTATAACGTTATATAGTGTAACGTTATAACGCTACATTGTATTACGTTATAACGTATAACGTTATACGGTATTACTTAATAACGTATAACGATATATGGTATTATTTTATAACGTGTAACGTTATATAATATTATTTTATAACGTATAACGTTATGTAGTGTTACGTTATAACGTAAAACGTTATATGGTGTTACGTTATAACGTATGACGTTATATAGTGTTACGTTATAACGTTATATTATATTACGTTATAACGTATAACGTTATACGGTATTATTTTATAACGTATAACGTTATATGGTATTATTTCATAACGTATAACGTTGTGTAGTGTTACGTTATAACGTATAACGTTATATAGTGTAACGTTATAACGCTACATTGTATTTCGTTATAACGTATAACGTTATACGGTATTACTTAATAACGTATAACGTAATATGGTAATATATTATAACCTATAACGTTATATAGTATTATTTTATAACGTATAACGATATATGGTATTATTTCATTACGTATAACGTTATATAATATTATTTTATAAGGTATAACGTTATGAGGTGTTACGTTATAACGTATAACGTTATATAGTGTTACGTTATAACGTTATATTGTATTACGTTATAACGTATAACGTTATATAGTGTTACATTATAACGTTATATTATATTACTTTCTAACGTATAACGTTATACCGTAATATTTTATAACGTATAACGTTATACGGTATTACTTAATAACGTATAACGTAATATGGTAATATATTATAACCTATAACGTTATATGGTATTATTTTATAACGTATAACGATATATGGTATTATTTCATTACGTATAACGTTATATAATATTATTTTATAAGGTATAACGTTATGAGGTGTTACGTTATAACTTATAACGTTATATAGTGTTACGTTATAACGTTATATTGTATTACGTTATAACGTATAACGTTATATAGTGTTACATTATAACGTTATATTATATTACTTTCTAACGTATAACGTTATACCGTAATATTTTATAACGTATAACGTTATATGGTATTATTTTATAACGTGTAACGTTATATAATATTATTTTATAACGTGTAACGTTATATAATATTATTTTATAACGTGTAACGTTATATAATATTATTTTATAACGTGTAACGTTATGTGGTGTTACGTTATAACGTATAACGTTATATAGTGTTACGCTATAACGGTATATTGTATTACGTTATAACGTATAACGTTATACGGTATTATTTTATAACGTATAACGTTATATGGCATCATTTTATAACGTATAACGTTATATGGTATGATTTTATAACGTATATCGTTATGTAGTGTTACGTTATAACGTATAACGTTATACGGTATTATTTTATAACGTATAACGTTATATGGTATTATTTTATAACGTATAACGTTGTGTTGTGTTACGGTATAACGTATAACGTTATATAGTGTAACGTTATAACGCTACATTGTATTACGTTATAACGTATAACGTTATACGGTATTACTTAATAACGTATAACGATATATGGTATTATTTTATAACGTGTAACGTTATATAATATTATTTTATAACGTATAACGTTATGTAGTGTTACGTTATAACGTAAAACGTTATATGGTGTTACGTTATAACGTATGACGTTATATAGTGTTACGTTATAACGTTATATTATATTACGTTATAACGTATAACGTTATACGGTATTATTTTATAACGTATAACGTTATATGGTATTATTTCATAACGTATAACGTTGTGTAGTGTTACGTTATAACGTATAACGTTATATAGTGTAACGTTATAACGCTACATTGTATTTCGTTATAACGTATAACGTTATACGGTATTACTTAATAACGTATAACGTAATATGGTAATATATTATAACCTATAACGTTATATGGTATTATTTTATAACGTATAACGATATATGGTATTATTTCATTACGTATAACGTTATATAATATTATTTTATAAGGTATAA
This sequence comes from Bombus dahlbomii, assembly GCA_037178635.1. Lineage (NCBI taxonomy): Eukaryota > Metazoa > Arthropoda > Insecta > Hymenoptera > Apidae > Bombus > Bombus dahlbomii. Next base: position 21,565,618 of record CM074102.1, read on the forward strand.
CGTTATGAGGTGTTACGTTATAACTTATAACGTTATATAGTGTTACGTTATAACGTTATATTGTATTACGTTATAACGTATAACGTTATATAGTGTTACATTATAACGTTATATTATATTACTTTCTAACGTATAACGTTATACCGTAATATTTTATAACGTATAACGTTATATGGTATTATTTTATAACGTGTAACGTTATATAATATTATTTTATAACGTGTAACGTTATATAATATTATTTTATAACGTGTAACGTTATATAATATTATTTTATAACGTGTAACGTTATGTGGTGTTACGTTATAACGTATAACGTTATATAGTGTTACGCTATAACGGTATATTGTATTACGTTATAACGTATAACGTTATACGGTATTATTTTATAACGTATAACGTTATATGGCATCATTTTATAACGTATAACGTTATATGGTATGATTTTATAACGTATATCGTTATGTAGTGTTACGTTATAACGTATAACGTTATATGGTGTTACGTTATAACGTATAACGTTATATACTGTTACGTTATAACGTTATATTATATTACGTTATAACGTATAACGTTATACGGTATTATTTTATAACGTATAACGTTATATGGTATTATTTCATAACGTATAACGTTGTGTAGTGTTACGTTATAACGTTATATTGTATTACGTTAGAACGTATAACGTTATATGGTGTTACCTTATAACGTTATATTGTATTACGTTAGAACGTATAACGTTGTACGGTATTATTTAATAACGTATAACGTTATATGGTATTATTTTATAACGTATATCGTAATGTAGTCTTACGTTATAACTTATAACGTTATGTAGTTTTACGTTATAACGTATAACATTATGTAGTGTTACGTTATAACGTTATGTTGTATTACGTTATAACGTACAACGTTATACGGTATTATTTTATAACGTATAACGTTATATAATATTATTTTACAAGGTATAACGTTATGTGGTGTTACGTTATAACGTATAACGTTATATAGTGTTACGTTATAACGTTATATTGTATTACTTTATAACGTATAACGTTATACGTTATTATTTTGTAACGTATAACGTTATATGGTATGATTTTATAACGTATATCGTTATGTAGTGTTACGTTATAACGTATAACGTTATATGGTGTTACCTTATAACGTTATATTGTATTACGTTAGAACGTATAACGTTGTACGGTATTATTTAATAACGTATAACGTTATATGGTATTATTTTATAACGTATAACGTTATATGGTATTATTTCATAACGTATAACGTTATATGGTATTATTTATAACGTATAACGTTATGTAGTGTTACGTTATAACGTATAACGTTATGTAGTGTTACGTTATAACGTTATATTGTATTACGTTATAACGTACAACGTTATACGGTATTATTTTATAACGTATAACGTTATATGGTATTATTTTATATCGTATAACGTTATGTAGTGTTACGTTATAACGTATAACGCCATATAGTGTTTCGTTATAACGTTGTATTGTATTACGTTAGAACGTATAACGTTATACGTTATTATTTTATAACGTATAGCGTTATATGGTATTAATTTCTAACGTATAACGTTATATAACATTCTTTTATAACGTATAACGTTATGTAGTGTTACTTAATAACGTATAACGTTATGTGGTATTATATTATAACGTATAACGTTATATGGTACTATTTTATAACGTATAACGTTATATGTTATTATTTCGTAACGTGTAACGTTATGTAATATTATTTTATAAGCTATAACGTTATGTGGTGTTACGTAATATCGTATAACGTTATATAGTGTTACGTTATAACGTTTTATTGTATTATGTTAGAACATATAACGTTATACGGTATTATTTTTAATGTATAACGTTATATGGTATTATTTTATAACGTATAACGTTATATGGTATTATTTCATAACGTATAACGTTGTGTAGTGTTACGTTATAACGTTATATTTTATTACGTTAGAACGTATAACGTTATATGGTGTTACCTTATAACGTTATATTGTATTACGTTAGAACGTATAACGTTGTACGGTATTATTTAATAACGTATAACGTTATATGGTATTATTTTATAACGTATATCGTAATGTAGTCTTACGTTATAACTTATAACGTTATGTAGTTTTACGTTATAACGTATAACATTATCTAGTGTTACGTTATAACGTTATGTTGTATTACGTTATAACGTACAACGTTATACGGTATTATTTTATAACGTATAACGTTATATAATATTATTTTACAAGGTATAACGTTATGTGGTGTTACGTTATAACGTATAACGTTATATAGTGTTACGTTATAACGTTATATTGTATTACTTTATAACGTATAACGTTATACGTTATTATTTTGTAACGTATAACGTTATATGGTATGATTTTATAACGTATATCGTTATGTAGTGTTACGTTATAACGTATAACGTTATATGGTGTTATGTTATAACGTATAACGTTTTATAGTGTTTCGTTACAACGTTGTATTGTATTACGTTATAACGTATAACGTTATGTAGTGTTACGTTATAACGTATAACGTTATTTGGTGTTACGTTATAACGTATGACGTTATATAGTGTTACGTTATAACGTTATATTATATTACGTTATAACGTATAACGTTATACGGTATTATTTTATAACGTATAACGTTATATGGCATTATTTCATAACGTATAACGTTGTGTAGTGTTACGTTATAACGTATAACGTTATGTAGTGTTACGTTATAACGTTATATTGTATTACGTTATAACGTACAACGTTATACGGTATTATTTTATAACGTATAACGTTATATGGTATTATTTTATATCGTATAACGTTATGTAGTGTTACGTTATAACGTATAACGCCATATAGTGTTTCGTTATAACGTTGAATTGTATTACGTTAGAACGTATAACGTTATACGTTATTATTTTATAACGTATAGCGTTATATGGTATTAATTTCTAACGTATAACGTTATATAACATTCTTTTATAACGTATAACGTTATGTAGTGTTACTTAATAACGTATAACGTTATGTGGTATTATATTATAACGTATAACGTTATATGGTACTATTTTATAACGTATAACGTTATATGGTATTATTTCGTAACGTGTAACGTTATATAATATTATTTTATAAGCTATAGCCTTATGTGGTGTTACGTAATAACGTATAACGTTATATAGTGTTACGTTATAACGTTATATTGTATTACGTTATAACGTATAACGTTATACGGTATTATTTTATAACGTATAACGTTATAACGTATAACGTTATACGGTATTATTTTATAACGTATAACGTTATATGGCATCATTTTATAACGTATAACGTTATATGGTATTATATTATAACGTATAACGTTATATGGTATTATTTCATAACGTATAACGTTATATGGTATTATTTTATAACGTATAACGTTATGTAGTGTTACGTTATAACGTTATATTGTATTGCGTTATAAGGTACAACGTTATACGGTATTATTTTATAACGTATAACGTTATATGGTATTATTTTATAACGTGTAACGTTATATAATATTATTTTATAACGTGTAACGTTATGTAGTGTAACGTTATAACGTATAACGTTACATATTGTGTTACGTTATAACGTTATATTGTATTACTTTATAACGTATAACGTTATACGTTATTATTTTATAACGTATAACTTTATATGGTATTATTTCATAACGTATAACGTTATATGGTGTTATTTTATAACGAATAACGTTATATGGTATTACTTAATAACGTATAACGATATATGGTATTATTTTATAACGTGTAACGTTATATAATATTATTTTATAACGTATAACGTTATGTAGTGTTACGTTATAACGTATAACGTTATATGGTGGTACGTTATAACGTATGACGTTATATAGTGTTATATTATATTACGTTACGTTATATTATATATTATATTATATTATATTACGTTATAACGTATAACGTTATACGGTATTATTTTATAACGTATAACGTTATATGGTATTATTTCATAACGTATAACGTTGTGTAGTGTTACGTTATAACGTATAACGTTATGTAGTGTAACGTTATAACGCTACATTGTATTTCTTTATAACGTATAACGTTATACGGTATTACTTAATAACGTATAACGATATATGGTATTATTTTATAACGTGTAACGTTATATAATATTATTTTGTAACGTATAACGTTATGTAGTGTTACGTTATAACGTATAACGTTATATGATGTTACGTTATAACGTATGACGTTATATAGTGTTACGTTATAACGTTATATTATATTACGTTAGAACGTATAACGTTATACGGTATTATTTTGTAACGGATAACGTTATACGGTATTACTTAATAACGTATAACGTAATGTGGTAATATATTATAACGTATAACGTTATATGGTACTATTTTATAACGAATAACGATATATGGTATTATTTCATTACGTATAACGTTATATAATATTATTTTATAAGGTATAACGTTATGAGGTGTTACGTTATAACGTATAACGTTATATAGTGTTACGTTATAACGTTATATTGTATTACGTTATAACGTATAACGTTATATAGTGTTACGTTATAACGTTATATTCTATTACGTTAGAACGTATAACGTTATACGGTATTATTTTGTAACGGATAACGTTATATAATATTATTTCATAACGTATAACATTATGTAGTGATACCTAATAACGTATAACGTTATGTAGTGTTACGTTATAACGTATAACGTTATATAGTGTTACGTTATAACGTTATATTATATTACGTTATAACGTATAACGTTATACCGTAATATTTTATAACGTATAACGCTATATAAAGTTACGTTATAACGTATAACGCTAAGTAGTGTTACGTTATAACGTATAACGTTATATAGTGATACCTAATAACGTATAACGTTATGTAGTGTTACGTTATAACGTTATATTGTATTGCGTTATAACGTACAACGTTATACGGTATTATTTTATAACGTATAACGTTATATGGTATTATTTTATAACGTGTAACGTTATATAATATTATTTTATAACGTGTAACGTTATGTAGTGTAACGTTATAACGTATAACGTTACATATTGTGTTACGTTATAACGTTATATCGTATAACTTTATAACGTATAACGTTATACGTTATTATTTTATAACGTATAACGTTATATGGTATTATTTCATAACGGACAACGTTATACGGTATTATTTTATAACGTATAACGTTATATGGTGTTATTTTATAACGTGTAACGTTATATGGCATCATTTTATAACGTATAACATTATATGGTATTATTTTATAACGTATAACGTTATATGGTATTTTTTCATAACGTATAACGTTATATGGTATTATCTATAACGTATAACGTTATGTAGTGTTACGTTATAACGTATAACGTTATGTAGTGTTACGTTATAACGTATAACGTTATATAGTGTTACGTTATAACGATATATTGTATTACGTTAGAACGTATAACGTTATACAGTATTACTTAATAACCTATAACGTTATAGGGTATTATTTTATAACGAATAACGTTACATGGTATTATTTGATATCGTATAACGTTATATGGTTTTATTTCATAACGTATAACGTTATATAATATAATTTTACAAGGTATAACGTTATGTGGTGTTACGTTATAACGTATAACGTTGTATAGTGTTACGTTATAACGTTATATTGTATTACGTTATAACATATAACTTTATACGGTATTATTTTATAACGTGTAACGTTATATGGCATCATTTTATAACGTATAACGTTATATGGTATTATTTTATAAAGTATAACGTTATATGGTATTATTTCATAACGTATAACGTTATATGGTATTATTTTATAACGTATAACGTTATACGGTATTATTTTATAATGTATAACGTTATATAGTGTTACGTTATAGCGTTATATTATATTACGTTATAACGTATAACGTTATACTGTATTACTTAATAACGTATAACGATATATGGTATTATTTTATAACGTGTAACGTTATATAATATTATTTTATAACGTATAACGTTATGTAGTGTTACGTTATAACGTATAACGTTATATGGTGTTACGTTATAACGTATGACGTTATATAGTGTTACGTTATAACGTTATATTATATTACGTTATAACGTATAACGTTATACGGTATTATTTTATAACGTATAACGTTATATGGTATTATTTCATAACGTATAACGCTGTGTAGTTTTACGATATAACGTATAACGCTATATAAAGTTACGTTATAACGTATAACGCTAAGTAGTGTTGCGTTATAACGTATAACGTTATATAGTGTTACGTTATAACGTTATATTGTATTACGTTAGAACGTATAACGTTATATGGTGTTACCTTATAACGTTATATTGTATTACGTTAGAACGTATAACGTTGTACGGTATTATTTAATAACGTATAACGTTATATGGTATTATTTTATAACGTATATCGTAATGTAGTGTTACGTTATAACGTATTACGTTATATAGTGATACCTAATAACGTATAACGTTATGTAGTGTTACGTTACAACGTTATAGTGTATTTCATTATAACGTACAACGTTATACGGTATTATTTTATAACGTATAACGTTATATGGTATTATTTCATAACGTATAACGTTGTGTAGTGTTACGTTATAACGTATAACGTTATATAGTGTAACGTTATAACGCTACATTGTATTTCGTTATAACGTATAACGTTATACGGTATTACTTAATAACGTATAACTATATATGGTATTATTTTATAACGTGTAACGTTATATAATATTATTTTATAACGTATAACGTTATGTAGTGTAACGTTATAACGAATAACGTTATATAGTGTAACGTTATAACGCTACATTGTATTTCGTTATAACGTTTAACGTTATACGGTATTACTTAATAACGTATAACGTAATGTGGTAATATATTATAACGTATAACGTTATATGGTATTATTTTATAACGTATAACGATATATGGTATTATTTCATTACGTATAACGTTATATAATATTATTTTATAAGGTATAACGTTATGAGGTGTTACGTTATAACGTATAACGTTATATAGTGTTACGTTATAACGTATAACGTTATGTAGTGTTACGTTATAACGTTATATTGTATTACGTTATAACGTACAACGTTATACGGTATTATTTTATAACGTATAACGTTATATAATATAATTTTACAAGGTATAACGTTATGTGGTGTTACGTTATAACGTATAACGTTATATAGTGTTACGTTATAACGTTATATTGTATTACTTTATAACGTATAACGTTATACGTTATTATTTTGTAACGTATAACGTTATATGGTATGATTTTATAACGTATATCGTTATGTAGTGTTACGTTATAACGTATAACGTTATGTAGTGTTACGTTATAACGTATAACGTTATGTAGTGTTACGTTATAACGTTATATTGTATTACGTTATAACGTACAACGTTATACGGTATTATTTTATAACGTATAACGATATATGGTATTATTTCATTACGTATAACGTTATATAATATTATTTTATAAGGTATAACGTTATGAGGTGTTACGTTATAACGTATAACGTTATATAGTGTTACGTTATAACGTATAACGTTATGTAGTGTTACGTTATAACGTTATATTGTATTACGTTATAACGTACAACGTTATAGGGTATTATTTTATAACGTATAACGTTATATAATATTATTTTACAAGGTATAACGTTATATGGTGTTACGTTATAACGTATAACGTTATATACTGTTACGTTATAACGTTATATTATATTACGTTATAACGTATAACGTTATACGGTATTATTTTATAACGTATAACGTTATATGGTATTATTTCATAACGTATAACGTTATATGGTGTTATTTTATAACGAATAACGTTATATGGTATTATTTTATAACGTATAACGTTATGTAGTATTACGTTATAACGTATAACGTTTTATAGTGTTTCGTTATAACGTTGTATTGTATTACGTTATACCGTATAACGTTATACGGTATTATTTTATAACGTATAACGTTATATGGTATTATTTTATAACGTATAACGTTGTGTTGTGTTTCGTTATAACCTACAACGTTATATAGTGTAACGTTATAACGCTACATTGTATTACGTTACAACGTATAACGTTATACGGTATTACTTAATAACGTATAACGATATATGGTATTATTTTATAACGTGTACCGTTATATAATATTATTTTATAACGTATAACGTTATGTAGTGTTACGTTATAACGTATAACGTTATATAGTGATACCTAATAACGTATAACGTTATGTAGTGATACGTTATAACGTATAACGTTATATAGTGATACCTAATAACGTATAACGTTATGTAGTGTTACGTTATAACGTTATATTGTATTACGTTATAACGTACAACGTTATACGGTAATATTTTATAACGTATAACGTTATATGGTATTATTTTATAACGTGTAACGTTATATGGCATCATTTTATAACGTATAACATTATATGGTATTATTTCATAACGTATAACGTTATATGGTATTATTTCATAACGTATAACGTTATATGGTATTATTTATAACGTATAACGTTATGTAGTGTTACGTTATAACGTATAACGTTATGTAGTGTTACGTTATAACGTTATATTGTATTACGTTATAACGTACAACGTTATACGGTATTATTTTATAACGTATAACGTTATATGGTATTATTTTATATCGTATAACGTTATGTAGTGTTACGTTATAACGTATAACGCCATATAGTGTTACGTTATAACGTTATATTATATTACGTTGCAACGTATAACGTTATACGGTATTATTTTATAACGTATAAATTTATATGGTATTATTTCATAACGTATAAGGTTATATGGTGTTATTTTATAACGAATAACGTTATATGGTATTACTTAATAACGTATAACGATATATGGTATTATTTTATAACGTGTAACGTTATATAATATTATTTTATAACGTATAACGTTATGCAGTGTTACGTTATAACGTATAACGTTATATGGTATTATTTCATAACGTATAACGTTGTGTAGTGTTACGTTATAACGTATAACGTTATATAGTGTAACGTTATAACGCTACATTGTATTTCGTTATAACGTATAACGTTATACGGTATTACTTAATAACGTATAACGATATATGGTATTATTTTATAACGTGTAACGTTATATAATATTATTTTGTAACGTATAACGTTATGTAGTGTTACGTTATAACGTATAACGTTATATAGTGATACCTAATAACGTATAACGTTATGTAGTGTTACGTTATAACGTATAACGTTATATAGTGATACCTAATAACGTATAACGTTATGTAGTGTTACGTTATAACGTTATATTGTATTACGTTATAACGTACAACGTTATACGGTATTACTCAATAACGTATAACGTTATACGGTATTATTTTATAACGTATAACGTTATATAATATAATTTTACAAGGTATAACGTTATGTGGTGTTACGTTATAACGTAACACGTTATGTAGTGTTACGTTATAACGTTATATTGTATTGCGTTATAACGTACAACGTTATACGGTATTATTTTATAACGTATAACGTTATATGGTATTATTTTATAACGTGTAACGTTATATAATATTATTTTATAACGTGTAACGTTATGTAGTGTAACGTTATAACGTATAACGTTACATATTGTGTTACGTTATAACGTTATATCGTATAACTTTATAACGTATAACGTTATACGTTATTATTTTATAACGTATAACGTTATATGGTATTATTTCATAACGGACAACGTTATACGGTATTATTTTATAACGTATAACGTTATATGGTGTTATTTTATAACGTGTAACGTTATATGGCATCATTTTATAACGTATAACATTATATGGTATTATTTTATAACGTATAACGTTATATGGTATTTTTTCATAACGTATAACGTTATATGGTATTATCTATAACGTATAACGTTATGTAGTGTTACGTTATAACGTATAACGTTATGTAGTGTTACGTTATAACGTATAACGTTATATAGTGTTACGTTATAACGGTATATTGTATTACGTTAGAACGTATAACGTTATACAGTATTACTTAATAACCTATAACGTTATAGGGTATTATTTTATAACGAATAACGTTACATGGTATTATTTGATATCGTATAACGTTATATGGTTTTATTTCATAACGTATAACGTTATATAATATAATTTTACAAGGTATAACGTTATGTGGTGTTACGTTATAACGTATAACGTTGTATAGTGTTACGTTATAACGTTATATTGTATTACGTTATAACATATAACTTTATACGGTATTATTTTATAACGTGTAACGTTATATGGCATCATTTTATAACGTATAGCGTTATATGGTATTATTTTATAAAGTATAACGTTATATGGTATTATTTCATAACGTATAACGTTATATGGTATTATTTTATAACGTATAACGTTATACGGTATTATTTTATAATGTATAACGTTATATAGTGTTACGTTATAGCGTTATATTATATTACGTTATAACGTATAACGTTATACTGTATTACTTAATAACGTATAACGATATATGGTATTATTTTATAACGTGTAACGTTATATAATATTATTTTATAACGTATAACGTTATGTAGTGTTACGTTATAACGTATAACGTTATATGGTGTTACGTTATAACGTATGACGTTATATAGTGTTACGTTATAACGTTATATTATATTACGTTATAACGTATAACGTTATACGGTATTATTTTATAACGTATAACGTTATATGGTATTATTTCATAACGTATAACGCTGTGTAGTTTTACGATATAACGTATAACGCTATATAAAGTTACGTTATAACGTATAACGCTAAGTAGTGTTGCGTTATAACGTATAACGTTATATAGTGTTACGTTATAACGTTATATTGTATTACGTTAGAACGTATAACGTTATATGGTGTTACCTTATAACGTTATATTGTATTACGTTAGAACGTATAACGTTGTACGGTATTATTTAATAACGTATAACGTTATATGGTATTATTTTATAACGTATATCGTAATGTAGTGTTACGTTATAACGTATTACGTTATATAGTGATACCTAATAACGTATAACGTTATGTAGTGTTACGTTACAACGTTATAGTGTATTTCATTATAACGTACAACGTTATACGGTATTATTTTATAACGTATAACGTTATATGGTATTATTTCATAACGTATAACGTTGTGTAGTGTTACGTTATAACGTATAACGTTATATAGTGTAACGTTATAACGCTACATTGTATTTCGTTATAACGTATAACGTTATACGGTATTACTTAATAACGTATAACTATATATGGTATTATTTTATAACGTGTAACGTTATATAATATTATTTTATAACGTATAACGTTATGTAGTGTAACGTTATAACGAATAACGTTATATAGTGTAACGTTATAACGCTACATTGTATTTCGTTATAACGTTTAACGTTATACGGTATTACTTAATAACGTATAACGTAATGTGGTAATATATTATAACGTATAACGTTATATGGTATTATTTTATAACGTATAACGATATATGGTATTATTTCATTACGTATAACGTTATATAATATTATTTTATAAGGTATAACGTTATGAGGTGTTACGTTATAACGTATAACGTTATATAGCGTTACGTTATAACGTATAACGTTATGTAGTGTTACGTTATAACGTTATATTGTATTACGTTATAACGTACAACGTTATACGGTATTATTTTATAACGTATAACGTTATATAATATAATTTTACAAGGTATAACGTTATGTGGTGTTACGTTATAACGTATAACGTTATATAGTGTTACGTTATAACGTTATATTGTATTACTTTATAACGTATAACGTTATACGTTATTATTTTGTAACGTATAACGTTATATGGTATGATTTTATAACGTATATCGTTATGTAGTGTTACGTTATAACGTATAACGTTATGTAGTGTTACGTTATAACGTATAACGTTATGTAGTGTTACGTTATAACGTTATATTGTATTACGTTATAACGTACAACGTTATACGGTATTATTTTATAACGTATAACGATATATGGTATTATTTCATTACGTATAACGTTATATAATATTATTTTATAAGGTATAACGTTATGAGGTGTTACGTTATAACGTATAACGTTATATAGTGTTACGTTATAACGTATAACGTTATGTAGTGTTACGTTATAACGTTATATTGTATTACGTTATAACGTACAACGTTATACGGTATTATTTTATAACGTATAACGTTATATAATATTATTTTACAAGGTATAACGTTATATGGTGTTACGTTATAACGTATAACGTTATATACTGTTACGTTATAACGTTATATTATATTACGTTATAACGTATAACGTTATACGGTATTATTTTATAACGTATAACGTTATATGGTATTATTTCATAACGTATAACGTTATATGGTGTTATTTTATAACGAATAACGTTATATGGTATTATTTTATAACGTATAACGTTATGTAGTATTACGTTATAACGTATAACGTTTTATAGTGTTTCGTTATAACGTTGTATTGTATTACGTTATACCGTATAACGTTATACGGTATTATTTTATAACGTATAACGTTATATGGTATTATTTTATAACGTATAACGTTGTGTTGTGTTTCGTTATAACCTACAACGTTATATAGTGTAACGTTATAACGCTACATTGTATTACGTTACAACGTATAACGTTATACGGTATTACTTAATAACGTATAACGATATATGGTATTATTTTATAACGTGTACCGTTATATAATATTATTTTATAACGTATAACGTTATGTAGTGTTACGTTATAACGTATAACGTTATATAGTGATACCTAATAACGTATAACGTTATGTAGTGATACGTTATAACGTATAACGTTATATAGTGATACCTAATAACGTATAACGTTATGTAGTGTTACGTTATAACGTTATATTGTATTACGTTATAACGTACAACGTTATACGGTAATATTTTATAACGTATAACGTTATATGGTATTATTTTATAACGTGTAACGTTATATGGCATCATTTTATAACGTATAACATTATATGGTATTATTTCATAACGTATAACGTTATATGGTATTATTTCATAACGTATAACGTTATATGGTATTATTTATAACGTATAACGTTATGTAGTGTTACGTTATAACGTATAACGTTATGTAGTGTTACGTTATAACGTTATATTGTATTACGTTATAACGTACAACGTTATACGGTATTATTTTATAACGTATAACGTTATATGGTATTATTTTATATCGTATAACGTTATGTAGTGTTACGTTATAACGTATAACGCCATATAGTGTTACGTTATAACGTTATATTATATTACGTTGCAACGTATAACGTTATACGGTATTATTTTATAACGTATAACTTTATATGGTATTATTTCATAACGTATAAGGTTATATGGTGTTATTTTATAACGAATAACGTTATATGGTATTACTTAATAACGTATAACGATATATGGTATTATTTTATAACGTGTAACGTTATATAATATTATTTTATAACGTATAACGTTATGCAGTGTTACGTTATAACGTATAACGTTATATGGTATAATTTCATAACGTATAACGTTGTGTAGTGTTACGTTATAACGTATAACGTTATATAGTGTAACGTTATAACGCTACATTGTATTTCGTTATAACGTATAACGTTATACGGTATTACTTAATAACGTATAACGATATATGGTATTATTTTATAACGTGTAACGTTATATAATATTATTTTGTAACGTATAACGTTATGTAGTGTTACGTTATAACGTATAACGTTATATAGTGATACCTAATAACGTATAACGTTATGTAGTGTTACGTTATAACGTATAACGTTATATAGTGATACCTAATAACGTATAACGTTATGTAGTGTTACGTTATAACGTTATATTGTATTACGTTATAACGTACAACGTTATACGGTATTACTTAATAACGTATAACGTTATACGGTATTATTTTATAACGTATAACGTTATATAATATAATTTTACAAGGTATAACGTTATGTGGTGTTACGTTATAACGTATCACGTTATATAGTGTTACGTTATAACGTTATATTGTATTACTTTATAACGTATAACGTTATACGTTATTATTTTGTAACGTATAACGTTATATGGTATTATTTTATAACGTATAACGTTATATAATATAATTTTACAAGGTATAACGTTATGTGGTGTTACGTTATAACGTATAACGTTATATAGTGTTACGTTATAACGTTATATTGTATTACTTTATAACGTATAACGTTATACGTTATTATTTTGTAACGTATAACGTTATATGGTATGATTTTATAACGTATATCGTTATGTAGTGTTACGTTATAACGTATAACGTTATATAATATAATTTTACAAGGTATAACGTTATGTGGTGTTACGTTATAACGTATAACGTTATATAGTGTTACGTTATAACGTTATATTGTATTACTTTATAACGTATAACGTTATACGTTATTATTTTGTAACGTATAACGTTATATGGTATGATTTTATAACGTATATCGTTATGTAGTGTTACGTTATAACGTATAACGTTATGTAGTGTTACGTTATAACGTATAACGTTATGTAGTGTTACGTTATAACGTTATATTGTATTACGTTATAACGTACAACGTTATACGGTATTATTTTATAACGTATAACGATATATGGTATTATTTCATTACGTATAACGTTATATAATATTATTTTATAAGGTATAACGTTATGAGGTGTTACGTTATAACGTATAACGTTATATAGTGTTACGTTATAACGTATAACGTTATGTAGTGTTACGTTATAACGTTATATTGTATTACGTTATAACGTACAACGTTATACGGTATTATTTTATAACGTATAACGTTATATAATATTATTTTACAAGGTATAACGTTATATGGTGTTACGTTATAACGTATAACGTTATATACTGTTACGTTATAACGTTATATTATATTACGTTATAACGTATAACGTTATACGGTATTATTTTATAACGTATAACGTTATATGGTATTATTTCATAACGTATAACGTTATATGGTGTTATTTTATAACGAATAACGTTATATGGTATTATTTTATAACGTATAACGTTATGTAGTATTACGTTATAACGTATAACGTTTTATAGTGTTTCGTTATAACGTTGTATTGTATTACGTTATACCGTATAACGTTATACGGTATTATTTTATAACGTATAACGTTATATGGTATTATTTTATAACGTATAACGTTGTGTTGTGTTTCGTTATAACCTACAACGTTATATAGTGTAACGTTATAACGCTACATTGTATTACGTTACAACGTATAACGTTATACGGTATTACTTAATAACGTATAACGATATATGGTATTATTTTATAACGTGTACCGTTATATAATATTATTTTATAACGTATAACGTTATGTAGTGTTACGTTATAACGTATAACGTTATATAGTGATACCTAATAACGTATAACGTTATGTAGTGATACGTTATAACGTATAACGTTATATAGTGATACCTAATAACGTATAACGTTATGTAGTGTTACGTTATAACGTTATATTGTATTACGTTATAACGTACAACGTTATACGGTAATATTTTATAACGTATAACGTTATATGGTATTATTTTATAACGTGTAACGTTATATGGCATCATTTTATAACGTATAACATTATATGGTATTATTTCATAACGTATAACGTTATATGGTATTATTTCATAACGTATAACGTTATATGGTATTATTTATAACGTATAACGTTATGTAGTGTTACGTTATAACGTATAACGTTATGTAGTGTTACGTTATAACGTTATATTGTATTACGTTATAACGTACAACGTTATACGGTATTATTTTATAACGTATAACGTTATATGGTATTATTTTATATCGTATAACGTTATGTAGTGTTACGTTATAACGTATAACGCCATATAGTGTTACGTTATAACGTTATATTATATTACGTTGCAACGTATAACGTTATACGGTATTATTTTATAACGTATAACTTTATATGGTATTATTTCATAACGTATAAGGTTATATGGTGTTATTTTATAACGAATAACGTTATATGGTATTACTTAATAACGTATAACGATATATGGTATTATTTTATAACGTGTAACGTTATATAATATTATTTTATAACGTATAACGTTATGCAGTGTTACGTTATAACGTATAACGTTATATGGTATAATTTCATAACGTATAACGTTGTGTAGTGTTACGTTATAACGTATAACGTTATATAGTGTAACGTTATAACGCTACATTGTATTTCGTTATAACGTATAACGTTATACGGTATTACTTAATAACGTATAACGATATATGGTATTATTTTATAACGTGTAACGTTATATAATATTATTTTGTAACGTATAACGTTATGTAGTGTTACGTTATAACGTATAACGTTATATAGTGATACCTAATAACGTATAACGTTATGTAGTGTTACGTTATAACGTATAACGTTATATAGTGATACCTAATAACGTATAACGTTATGTAGTGTTACGTTATAACGTTATATTGTATTACGTTATAACGTACAACGTTATACGGTATTACTTAATAACGTATAACGTTATACGGTATTATTTTATAACGTATAACGTTATATAATATAATTTTACAAGGTATAACGTTATGTGGTGTTACGTTATAACGTATCACGTTATATAGTGTTACGTTATAACGTTATATTGTATTACTTTATAACGTATAACGTTATACGTTATTATTTTGTAACGTATAACGTTATATGGTATTATTTTATAACGTATAACGTTATATAATATAATTTTACAAGGTATAACGTTATGTGGTGTTACGTTATAACGTATAACGTTATATAGTGTTACGTTATAACGTTATATTGTATTACTTTATAACGTATAACGTTATACGTTATTATTTTGTAACGTATAACGTTATATGGTATGATTTTATAACGTATATCGTTATGTAGTGTTACGTTATAACGTATAACGTTATATAATATAATTTTACAAGGTATAACGTTATGTGGTGTTACGTTATAACGTATAACGTTATATAGTGTTACGTTATAACGTTATATTGTATTACTTTATAACGTATAACGTTATACGTTATTATTTTGTAACGTATAACGTTATATGGTATGATTTTATAACGTATATCGTTATGTAGTGTTACGTTATAACGTATAACGTTATGTAGTGTTACGTTATAACGTATAACGTTATGTAGTGTTACGTTATAACGTTATATTGTATTACGTTATAACGTACAACGTTATACGGTATTATTTTATAACGTATAACGATATATGGTATTATTTCATTACGTATAACGTTATATAATATTATTTTATAAGGTATAACGTTATGAGGTGTTACGTTATAACGTATAACGTTATATAGTGTTACGTTATAACGTATAACGTTATGTAGTGTTACGTTATAACGTTATATTGTATTACGTTATAACGTACAACGTTATACGGTATTATTTTATAACGTATAACGTTATATAATATTATTTTACAAGGTATAACGTTATATGGTGTTACGTTATAACGTATAACGTTATATACTGTTACGTTATAACGTTATATTATATTACGTTATAACGTATAACGTTATACGGTATTATTTTATAACGTATAACGTTATATGGTATTATTTCATAACGTATAACGTTATATGGTGTTATTTTATAACGAATAACGTTATATGGTATTATTTTATAACGTATAACGTTATGTAGTATTACGTTATAACGTATAACGTTTTATAGTGTTTCGTTATAACGTTGTATTGTATTACGTTATACCGTATAACGTTATACGGTATTATTTTATAACGTATAACGTTATATGGTATTATTTTATAACGTATAACGTTGTGTTGTGTTTCGTTATAACCTACAACGTTATATAGTGTAACGTTATAACGCTACATTGTATTACGTTACAACGTATAACGTTATACGGTATTACTTAATAACGTATAACGATATATGGTATTATTTTATAACGTGTACCGTTATATAATATTATTTTATAACGTATAACGTTATGTAGTGTTACGTTATAACGTATAACGTTATATAGTGATACCTAATAACGTATAACGTTATGTAGTGTTACGTTATAACGTATAACGTTATATAGTGATACCTAATAACGTATAACGTTATGTAGTGTTACGTTATAACGTTATATTGTATTACGTTATAACGTACAACGTTATACGGTAATATTTTATAACGTATAACGTTATATGGTATTATTTTATAACGTGTAACGTTATATGGCATCATTTTATAACGTATAACATTATATGGTATTATTTCATAACGTATAACGTTATATGGTATTATTTCATAACGTATAACGTTATATGGTATTATTTATAACGTATAACGTTATGTAGTGTTACGTTATAACGTATAACGTTATGCAGTGTTACGTTATAACGTATAACGTTATATGGTATTATTTGATAACGTATAACGTTGTGTAGTGTTACGTTATAACGTATAACGTTATATAGTGTAACGTTATAACGCTACATTGTATTTCGTTATAACGTATAACGTTATACGGTATTACTTAATAACGTATAACGATATATGGTATTATTTTATAACGTGTAACGTTATATAATATTATTTTGTAACGTATAACGTTATGTAGTGTTACGTTATAACGTATAACGTTATATAGTGATACCTAATAACGTATAACGTTATGTAGTGTTACGTTATAACGTATAACGTTATATAGTGATACCTAATAACGTATAACGTTATGTAGTGTTACGTTATAACGTTATATTGTATTACGTTATAACGTACAACGTTATACGGTAATATTTTATAACGTATATCGTTATATGGTATTATTTTATAACGTGTAACGTTATATGGCATTATTTTATAACGTATAACATTATATGGTATTATTTCATAACGTATAACGTTATATGGTATTATTTATAACGTATAACGTTATGTAGTGTTACGTTATAACGTATAACGTTATGTAGTGTTACGTTATAACGTTATATTGTATTACTTTATAACGTACAACGTTATACGGTATTATTTTATAACGTATAACGTTATGTAGTGTTATTTTATAACGTATAATGTTGTGTAGTGTTACGTTACAACGTTGTATTGTATTACGTTATAACGTATAACGTTATATAGTGTTACGTTATAACGTTATATTCTATTACGTTAGAACGTATAACGTTATACGGTATAATTTCATAACGGATAACGTTATATGATATTATTTTATAACGTATAACGTTATGTAGTGATACCTAATAACGTATAACGTTATGTAGTGTTACGTTATAACGTTATATTGTATTCCGTTAAAATGTATAACGTAATACGGTATTATTTTATAACGTATAACATTATGTAGTGTTGCGTTATAACGTATAACGATATGCGGTAATATTTTATAACGTATAACGTTATATAATATTATTTTATAACGTATACCGTTATGTAGTGTTACGTTATAACGTATAACGTTATATGGTGTTACCTTATAACGTTATATTGTATTACGTTAGAACGTATAACGTTGTACGGTATTATTTAATAACGTATAACGTTATATGGTATTATTTTATAACGTATATCGTTATGTAGTGTTATGTTATAACGTATAACGTTATATAGTGCTACGTTATAACGTTATGTAGTGTTACGTTATAACGTATAACGTTATGTAGTGTTACGTTATAACGTATAACGTTATATAGTGTTACGTTATAACGATATATTGTATTACGTTAGAACGTATAACGTTATACGGTATTACTTAATAACCTATAACGTTATAGGGTATTATTTTATAACGAATAACGTTACATGGTATTATTTGATATCGTATAACGTTATATGGTTTTATTTCATAACGTATAACGTTATATAATATAATTTTACAAGGTATAACGTTATGTGGTGTTACGTTATAACGTATAACGTTGTATAGTGTTACGTTATAACGTTATATTGTATTACGTTATAACATATAACTTTATACGGTATTATTTTATAACGTATAACGATATATGGTATTATTTCATTACGTATAACGTTATATAATATTATTTTATAAGGTATAACGTTATGAGGTGTTACGTTATAACGTATAACGTTATATAGTGTTACGTTATAACGTATAACGTTATGTAGTGTTACGTTATAACGTTATATTGTATTACGTTATAACGTACAACGTTATACGGTATTATTTTATAACGTATAACGTTATATAATATTATTTTACAAGGTATAACGTTATATGGTGTTACGTTATAACGTATAACGTTATATACTGTTACGTTATAACGTTATATTATATTACGTTATAACGTATAACGTTATACGGTATTATTTTATAACGTATAACGTTATATGGTATTATTTCATAACGTATAACGTTATATGGTGTTATTTTATAACGAATAACGTTATATGGTATTATTTTATAACGTATAACGTTATGTAGTATTACGTTATAACGTATAACGTTTTATAGTGTTTCGTTATAACGTTGTATTGTATTACGTTATACCGTATAACGTTATACGGTATTATTTTATAACGTATAACGTTATATGGTATTATTTTATAACGTATAACGTTGTGTTGTGTTTCGTTATAACCTACAACGTTATATAGTGTAACGTTATAACGCTACATTGTATTACGTTACAACGTATAACGTTATACGGTATTACTTAATAACGTATAACGATATATGGTATTATTTTATAACGTGTACCGTTATATAATATTATTTTATAACGTATAACGTTATGTAGTGTTACGTTATAACGTATAACGTTATATAGTGATACCTAATAACGTATAACGTTATGTAGTGTTACGTTATAACGTATAACGTTATATAGTGATACCTAATAACGTATAACGTTATGTAGTGTTACGTTATAACGTTATATTGTATTACGTTATAACGTACAACGTTATACGGTAATATTTTATAACGTATAACGTTATATGGTATTATTTTATAACGTGTAACGTTATATGGCATCATTTTATAACGTATAACATTATATGGTATTATTTCATAACGTATAACGTTATATGGTATTATTTCATAACGTATAACGTTATATGGTATTATTTATAACGTATAACGTTATGTAGTGTTACGTTATAACGTATAACGTTATGCAGTGTTACGTTATAACGTATAACGTTATATGGTATTATTTGATAACGTATAACGTTGTGTAGTGTTACGTTATAACGTATAACGTTATATAGTGTAACGTTATAACGCTACATTGTATTTCGTTATAACGTATAACGTTATACGGTATTACTTAATAACGTATAACGATATATGGTATTATTTTATAACGTGTAACGTTATATAATATTATTTTGTAACGTATAACGTTATGTAGTGTTACGTTATAACGTATAACGTTATATAGTGATACCTAATAACGTATAACGTTATGTAGTGTTACGTTATAACGTATAACGTTATATAGTGATACCTAATAACGTATAACGTTATGTAGTGTTACGTTATAACGTTATATTGTATTACGTTATAACGTACAACGTTATACGGTAATATTTTATAACGTATATCGTTATATGGTATTATTTTATAACGTGTAACGTTATATGGCATCATTTTATAACGTATAACATTATATGGTATTATTTCATAACGTATAACGTTATATGGTATTATTTATAACGTATAACGTTATGTAGTGTTACGTTATAACGTATAACGTTATGTAGTGTTACGTTATAACGTTATATTGTATTACTTTATAACGTACAACGTTATACGGTATTATTTTATAACGTATAACGTTATGTAGTGTTATTTTATAACGTATAATGTTGTGTAGTGTTACGTTACAACGTTGTATTGTATTACGTTATAACGTATAACGTTATATAGTGTTACGTTATAACGTTATATTCTATTACGTTAGAACGTATAACGTTATACGGTATAATTTCATAACGGATAACGTTATATGATATTATTTTATAACGTATAACGTTATGTAGTGATACCTAATAACGTATAACGTTATGTAGTGTTACGTTATAACGTTATATTGTATTCCGTTAAAATGTATAACGTAATACGGTATTATTTTATAACGTATAACATTATGTAGTGTTGCGTTATAACGTATAACGATATGCGGTAATATTTTATAACGTATAACGTTATATAATATTATTTTATAACGTATACCGTTATGTAGTGTTACGTTATAACGTATAACGTTATATGGTGTTACCTTATAACGTTATATTGTATTACGTTAGAACGTATAACGTTGTACGGTATTATTTAATAACGTATAACGTTATATGGTATTATTTTATAACGTATATCGTTATGTAGTGTTATGTTATAACGTATAACGTTATATAGTGCTACGTTATAACGTTATGTAGTGTTACGTTATAACGTATAACGTTATGTAGTGTTACGTTATAACGTATAACGTTATATAGTGTTACGTTATAACGATATATTGTATTACGTTAGAACGTATAACGTTATACGGTATTACTTAATAACCTATAACGTTATAGGGTATTATTTTATAACGAATAACGTTACATGGTATTATTTGATATCGTATAACGTTATATGGTTTTATTTCATAACGTATAACGTTATATAATATAATTTTACAAGGTATAACGTTATGTGGTGTTACGTTATAACGTATAACGTTGTATAGTGTTACGTTATAACGTTATATTGTATTACGTTATAACATATAACTTTATACGGTATTATTTTATAACGTGTAACGTTATATGGCATCATTTTATAACGTATAACGTTATATGGTATTATTTTATAAAGTATAACTTTATATGGTATTATTTCATAACGTATAACGTTATATTATATTACGTTATAACGTATAACGTTATACGGTATTATTTTATAACGTATAACGTTATATGGTATTATTTCATAACGTATAACGCTGTGTAGTTTTACGATATAACGTATAACGCTATATAAAGTTACGTTATAACGTATAACGCTAAGTAGTGTTGCGTTATAACGTATAACGTTATATAGTGTTACGTTATAACGTTATATTGTATTACGTTAGAACGTATAACGTTATATGGTGTTACCTTATAACGTTATATTGTATTACGTTAGAACGTATAACGTTGTACGGTATTATTTAATAACGTATAACGTTATATGGTATTATTTTATAACGTATATCGTAATGTAGTGTTACGTTATAACGTATTACGTTATATAGTGATACCTAATAACGTATAACGTTATGTAGTGTTACGTTACAACGTTATAGTGTATTACATTATAACGTACAACGTTATACGGTATTATTTTATAACGTATAACGTTATATGGTATTATTTCATAACGTATAACGTTGTGTAGTGTTACGTTATAACGTATAACGTTATATAGTGTAACGTTATAACGCTACATTGTATTTCGTTATAACGTATAACGTTATACGGTATTACTTAATAACGTATAACTATATATGGTATTATTTTATAACGTGTAACGTTATATAATATTATTTTATAACGTATAACGTTATGTAGTGTAACGTTATAACGAATAACGTTATATAGTGTAACGTTATAACGCTACATTGTATTTCGTTATAACGTTTAACGTTATACGGTATTACTTAATAACGTATAACGTAATGTGGTAATATATTATAACGTATAACGTTATATGGTATTATTTTATAACGTATAACGATATATGGTATTATTTCATTACGTATAACGTTATATAATATTATTTTATAAGGTATAACGTTATGAGGTGTTACGTTATAACGTATAACGTTATATAGTGTTACGTTATAACGTATAACGTTATGTAGTGTTACGTTATAACGTTATATTGTATTACGTTATAACGTACAACGTTATACGGTATTATTTTATAACGTATAACGTTATATAATATAATTTTACAAGGTATAACGTTATGTGGTGTTACGTTATAACGTATTACGTTATATAGTGTTACGTTATAACGTTATATTGTATTACTTTATAACGTATAACGTTATACGTTATTATTTTGTAACGTATAACGTTATATGGTATGATTTTATAACGTATATCGTTATGTAGTGTTACGTTATAACGTATAACGTTATGTAGTGTTACGTTATAACGTATAACGTTATGTAGTGTTACGTTATAACGTTATATTGTATTACGTTATAACGTACAACGTTATACGGTATTATTTTATAACGTATAACGATATATGGTATTATTTCATTACGTATAACGTTATATAATATTATTTTATAAGGTATAACGTTATGAGGTGTTACGTTATAACGTATAACGTTATATAGTGTTACGTTATAACGTATAACGTTATGGAGTGTTACGTTATAACGTTATATTGTATTACGTTATAACGTACAACGTTATACGGTATTATTTTATAACGTATAACGTTATATAATATTATTTTACAAGGTATAACGTTATATGGTGTTACGTTATAACGTATAACGTTATATACTGTTACGTTATAACGTTATATTATATTACGTTATAACGTATAACGTTATACGGTATTATTTTATAACGTATAACGTTATATGGTATTATTTCATAACGTATAACGTTATATGGTGTTATTTTATAACGAATAACGTTATATGGTATTATTTTATAACGTATAACGTTATGTAGTATTACGTTATAACGTATAACGTTTTATAGTGTTTCGTTATAACGTTGTATTGTATTACGTTATACCGTATAACGTTATGCGGTATTATTTTATAACGTATAACGTTATATGGTATTATTTTATAACGTATAACGTTGTGTTGTGTTTCGTTATAACCTACAACGTTATATAGTGTAACGTTATAACGCTACATTGTATTACGTTACAACGTATAACGTTATACGGTATTACTAAATAACGTATAACGATATATGGTATTATTTTATAACGTGTACCGTTATATAATATTATTTTATAACGTATAACGTTATGTAGTGTTACGTTATAACGTATAACGTTATATAGTGATACCTAATAACGTATAACGTTATGTAGTGTTACGTTATAACGTATAACGCTATATAGTGATACCTAATAACGTATAACGTTATGTAGTGTTACGTTATAACGTTATATTGTATTACGTTATAACGTACAACGTTATACGGTAATATTTTATAACGTATAACGTTATATGGTATTATTTTATAACGTGTAACGTTATATGGCATCATTTTATAACGTATAACATTATATGGTATTATTTCATAACGTATAACGTTATATGGTATTATTTCATAACGTATAACGTTATATGGTATTATTTATAACGTATAACGTTATGTAGTGTTACGTTATAACGTATAACGTTATGTAGTGTTACGTTATAACGTTATATTGTATTACGTTATAACGTACAACGTTATACGGTATTATTTTATAACGTATAACGTTATATAATATTATTTTACAAGGTATAACGTTATATGGTGTTACGTTATAACGTATAACGTTATATACTGTTACGTTATAACGTTATATTATATTACGTTATAACGTATAACGTTATACGGTATTATTTTATAACGTATAACGTTATATGGTATTATTTCATAACGTATAACGTTATATGGTGTTATTTTATAACGAATAACGTTATATGGTATTATTTTATAACGTATAACGTTATGTAGTATTACGTTATAACGTATAACGTTTTATAGTGTTTCGTTATAACGTTGTATTGTATTACGTTATACCGTATAACGTTATACGGTATTATTTTATAACGTATAACGTTATATGGTATTATTTTATAACGTATAACGTTGTGTTGTGTTTCGTTATAACCTACAACGTTATATAGTGTAACGTTATAACGCTACATTGTATTACGTTACAACGTATAACGTTATACGCTATTACTAAATAACGTATAACGATATATGGTATTATTTTATAACGTGTACCGTTATATAATATTATTTTATAACGTATAACGTTATGTAGTGTTACGTTATAACGTATAACGTTATATAGTGATACCTAATAACGTATAACTTTATGTAGTGTTACGTTATAACGTATAACGTTATATAGTGATACCTAATAACGTATAACGTTATGTAGTGTTACGTTATAACGTTATATTGTATTACGTTATAACGTACAACGTTATACGGTAATATTTTATAACGTATAACGTTATATGGTATTATTTTATAACGTGTAACGTTATATGGCATCATTTTATAACGTATAACATTATATGGTATTATTTCATAACGTATAACGTTATATGGTATTATTTCATAACGTATAACGTTATATGGTATTATTTTATATCGTATAACGTTATGTAGTGTTACGTTATAACGTATAACGCCATATAGTGTTACGTTATAACGTTATATTATATTACGTTGCAACGTATAACGTTATACGGTATTATTTTATAACGTATAACGTTATACGGTATTATTTTATAACGTATAACGTTATATTGTATTACGGTAAAATGTATAACGTTATACGGTATTATTTTATAACGTATAACGTTACATGGTATTATTTGATATCGTGTAACGTTATATGGTTTTATTTCATAACGTATAACGTTATATAATATAATTTTACAAGGTATAACGTTATGTGGTGTTACGTTATAACGTATAACGTTATATAGTGTTACGTTATAACGTTATATTGTATTACGTTATAACATATAACTTTATACGGTATTATTTTATAACGTGTAACGTTATATGGCATCATTTTATAACGTATAACGTTATATGGTATTATTTTATAAAGTATAACGTTATATGGTATTATTTCATAACGTATAACGTTATATGGTATTATTTTATAACGTATAACGTTATACGGTATTATTTTATAATGTATAACGTTATATAGTGTTACGTTATAGCGTTATATTATATTACGTTATAACGTATAACGTTATACTGTATTACTTAATAACGTATAACGATATATGCTATTATTTTATAACGTGTAACGTTATATAATATTATTTTATAACGTATAACGTTATGTAGTGTTACGTTATAACGCATAACGTTATATGGTGTTACGTTATAACGTATGACGTTATATAGTGTTACGTTATAACGTTATATTATATTACGTTATAACGTATAACGTTATACGGTATTATTTTGTAACGTATAACGTTATATGGTATTATTTCATAACGTATAACGTTATATTGTATTACGGTAAAATGTATAACGTTATACGGTATTATTTTATAACGTATAACGTTATATGGTATTATTTCATAACGTATAACGCTGTGTAGTTTTACGATATAACGTATAACGCTATATAAAGTTACGTTATAACGTATAACGCTAAGTAGTGTTGCGTTATAACGTATAACGTTATATAGTGTTACGTTATAACGTTATATTGTATTACGTTAGAACGTATAACGTTATATGGTGTTACCTTATAACGTTATATTGTATTACGTTAGAACGTATAACGTTGTACGGTATTATTTAATAACGTATAACGTTATATGGTATTATTTTATAACGTATATCGTAATGTAGTGTTACGTTATAACGTATTACGTTATATAGTGATACCTAATAACGTATAACGTTATGTAGTGTTACGTTACAACGTTATAGTGTATTACATTATAACGTACAACGTTATACGGTATTATTTTATAACGTATAACGTTATATGGTATTATTTCATAACGTATAACGTTGTGTAGTGTTACGTTATAACGTATAACGTTATATAGTGTAACGTTATAACGCTACATTGTATTTCGTTATAACGTATAACGTTATACGGTATTACTTAATAACGTATAACTATATATGGTATTATTTTATAACGTGTAACGTTATATAATATTATTTTATAACGTATAACGTTATGTAGTGTAACGTTATAACGAATAACGTTATATAGTGTAACGTTATAACGCTACATTGTATTTCGTTATAACGTTTAACGTTATACGGTATTACTTAATAACGTATAAAGTAATGTGGTAATATATTATAACGTATAACGTTATATGGTATTATTTTATAACGTATAACGATATATGGTATTATTTCATTACGTATAACGTTATATAATATTATTTTATAAGGTATAACGTTATGAGGTGTTACGTTATAACGTATAACGTTATATAGTGTTACGTTATAACGTATAACGTTATGTAGTGTTACGTTATAACGTTATATTGTATTACGTTATAACGTACAACGTTATACGGTATTATTTTATAACGTATAACGTTATATAATATAATTTTACAAGGTATAACGTTATGTGGTGTTACGTTATAACGTATAACGTTATATAGTGTTACGTTATAACGTTATATTGTATTACTTTATAACGTATAACGTTATACGTTATTATTTTGTAACGTATAACGTTATATGGTATGATTTTACAACGTATATCGTTATGTAGTGTTACGTTATAACGTATAACGTTATGTAGTGTTACGTTATAACGTATAACGTTATGTAGTGTTACGTTATAACGTTATATTGTATTACGTTATAACGTACAACGTTATACGGTATTATTTTATAACGTATAACGATATATGGTATTATTTCATTACGTATAACGTTATATAATATTATTTTATAAGGTATAACGTTATGAGGTGTTACGTTATAACGTATAACGTTATATAGTGTTACGTTATAACGTATAACGTTATGTAGTGTTACGTTATAACGTTATATTGTATTACGTTATAACGTACAACGTTATACGGTATTATTTTATAACGTATAACGTTATATAATATTATTTTACAAGGTATAACGTTATATGGTGTTACGTTATAACGTATAACGTTATATACTGTTACGTTATAACGTTATATTATATTACGTTATAACGTATAACGTTATACGGTATTATTTTATAACGTATAACGTTATATGGTATTATTTCATAACGTATAACGTTATATGGTGTTATTTTATAACGAATAACGTTATATGGTATTATTTTATAACGTATAACGTTATGTAGTATTACGTTATAACGTATAACGTTTTATAGTGTTTCGTTATAACGTTGTATTGTATTACGTTATACCGTATAACGTTATACGGTATTATTTTATAACGTATAACGTTATATGGTATTATTTTATAACGTATAACGTTGTGTTGTGTTTCGTTATAACCTACAACGTTATATAGTGTAACGTTATAACGCTACATTGTATTACGTTACAACGTATAACGTTATACGGTATTACTAAATAACGTATAACGATATATGGTATTATTTTATAACGTGTACCGTTATATAATATTATTTTATAACGTATAACGTTATGTAGTGTTACGTTATAACGTATAACGTTATATAGTGATACCTAATAACGTATAACGTTATGTAGTGTTACGTTATAACGTATAACGTTATATAGTGATACCTAATAACGTATAACGTTATGTAGTGTTACGTTATAACGTTATATTGTATTACGTTATAACGTACAACGTTATACGGTAATATTTTATAACGTATAACGTTATATGGTATTATTTTATAACGTGTAACGTTATATGGCATCATTTTATAACGTATAACATTATATGGTATTATTTCATAACGTATAACGTTATATGGTATTATTTCATAACGTATAACGTTATATGGTATTATTTATAACGTATAACGTTATGTAGTGTTACGTTATAACGTATAACGTTATGTAGTGTTACGTTATAACGTATAACGTTATGTAGTGTTACGTTATAACGTTATATTGTATTACGTTACAACGTACAACGTTATACGGTATTATTTTATAACGTATAACGTTATATAATATTATTTTACAAGGTATAACGTTATATGGTGTTACGTTATAACGTATAACGTTGTATACTGTTACGTTATAACGTTATATTATATTACGTTATAACGTATAACGTTATACGGTATTATTTTATAACGTATAACGTTATATGGTATTATTTCATAACGTATAACGTTATATGGTGTTATTTTATAACGAATAACGTTATATGGTATTATTTTATAACGTATAACGTTATGTAGTATTACGTTATAACGTATAACGTTTTATAGTGTTTCGTTATAACGTTGTATTGTATTACGTTATACCGTATAACGTTATACGGTATTATTTTATAACGTATAACGTTATATGGTATTATTTTATAACGTATAACGTTGTGTTGTGTTTCGTTATAACCTACAACGTTATATAGTGTAACGTTATAACGCTACATTGTATTACGTTACAACGTATAACGTTATACGGTATTACTAAATAACGTATAACGATATATGGTATTATTTTATAACGTGTACCGTTATATAATATTATTTTATAACGTATAACGTTATGTAGTGTTACGTTATAACGTATAACGTTATATAGTGATACCTAATAACGTATAACGTTATGTAGTGTTACGTTATAACGTATAACGTTATATAGTGATACCTAATAACGTATAACGTTATGTAGTGTTACGTTATAACGTTATATTGTATTACGTTATAACGTACAACGTTATACGGTAATATTTTATAACGTATAACGTTATATGGTATTATTTTATAACGTGTAACGTTATATGGCATCATTTTATAACGTATAACATTATATGGTATTATTTCATAACGTATAACGTTATATGGTATTATTTCATAACGTATAACGTTATATGGTATTATTTTATATCGTATAACGTTATGTAGTGTTACGTTATAACGTATAACGCCATATAGTGTTACGTTATAACGTTATATTGTATTACTTTATAACGTATAACGTTATACGTTATTATTTTGTAACGTATAACGTTATATGGTATGATTTTACAACGTATATCGTTATGTAGTGTTACGTTATAACGTATAACGTTATGTAGTGTTACGTTATAACGTATAACGTTATGTAGTGTTACGTTATAACGTTATATTGTATTACGTTATAACGTACAACGTTATACGGTATTATTTTATAACGTATAACGATATATGGTATTATTTCATTACGTATAACGTTATATAATATTATTTTATAAGGTATAACGTTATGAGGTGTTACGTTATAACGTATAACGTTATATAGTGTTACGTTATAACGTATAACGTTATGTAGTGTTACGTTATAACGTTATATTGTATTACGTTATAACGTACAACGTTATACGGTATTATTTTATAACGTATAACGTTATATAATATTATTTTACAAGGTATAACGTTATATGGTGTTACGTTATAACGTATAACGTTATATACTGTTACGTTATAACGTTATATTATATTACGTTATAACGTATAACGTTATACGGTATTATTTTATAACGTATAACGTTATATGGTATTATTTCATAACGTATAACGTTATATGGTGTTATTTTATAACGAATAACGTTATATGGTATTATTTTATAACGTATAACGTTATGTAGTATTACGTTATAACGTATAACGTTTTATAGTGTTTCGTTATAACGTTGTATTGTATTACGTTATACCGTATAACGTTATACGGTATTATTTTATAACGTATAACGTTATATGGTATTATTTTATAACGTATAACGTTGTGTTGTGTTTCGTTATAACCTACAACGTTATATAGTGTAACGTTATAACGCTACATTGTATTACGTTACAACGTATAACGTTATACGGTATTACTAAATAACGTATAACGATATATGGTATTATTTTATAACGTGTACCGTTATATAATATTATTTTATAACGTATAACGTTATGTAGTGTTACGTTATAACGTATAACGTTATATAGTGATACCTAATAACGTATAACGTTATGTAGTGTTACGTTATAACGTATAACGTTATATAGTGATACCTAATAACGTATAACGTTATGTAGTGTTACGTTATAACGTTATATTGTATTACGTTATAACGTACAACGTTATACGGTAATATTTTATAACGTATAACGTTATATGGTATTATTTTATAACGTGTAACGTTATATGGCATCATTTTATAACGTATAACATTATATGGTATTATTTCATAACGTATAACGTTATATGGTATTATTTCATAACGTATAACGTTATATGGTATTATTTATAACGTATAACGTTATGTAGTGTTACGTTATAACGTATAACGTTATGTAGTGTTACGTTATAACGTATAACGTTATGTAGTGTTACGTTATAACGTTATATTGTATTACGTTACAACGTACAACGTTATACGGTATTATTTTATAACGTATAACGTTATATAATATTATTTTACAAGGTATAACGTTATATGGTGTTACGTTATAACGTATAACGTTGTATACTGTTACGTTATAACGTTATATTATATTACGTTATAACGTATAACGTTATACGGTATTATTTTATAACGTATAACGTTATATGGTATTATTTCATAACGTATAACGTTATATGGTGTTATTTTATAACGAATAACGTTATATGGTATTATTTTATAACGTATAACGTTATGTAGTATTACGTTATAACGTATAACGTTTTATAGTGTTTCGTTATAACGTTGTATTGTATTACGTTATACCGTATAACGTTATACGGTATTATTTTATAACGTATAACGTTATATGGTATTATTTTATAACGTATAACGTTGTGTTGTGTTTCGTTATAACCTACAACGTTATATAGTGTAACGTTATAACGCTACATTGTATTACGTTACAACGTATAACGTTATACGGTATTACTAAATAACGTATAACGATATATGGTATTATTTTATAACGTGTACCGTTATATAATATTATTTTATAACGTATAACGTTATGTAGTGTTACGTTATAACGTATAACGTTATATAGTGATACCTAATAACGTATAACGTTATGTAGTGTTACGTTATAACGTATAACGTTATATAGTGATACCTAATAACGTATAACGTTATGTAGTGTTACGTTATAACGTTATATTGTATTACGTTATAACGTACAACGTTATACGGTAATATTTTATAACGTATAACGTTATATGGTATTATTTTATAACGTGTAACGTTATATGGCATCATTTTATAACGTATAACATTATATGGTATTATTTCATAACGTATAACGTTATATGGTATTATTTCATAACGTATAACGTTATATGGTATTATTTTATATCGTATAACGTTATGTAGTGTTACGTTATAACGTATAACGCCATATAGTGTTACGTTATAACGTTATATTATATTACGTTGCAACGTATAACGTTATACGGTATTATTTTATAACGTATAACGTTATACGGTATTATTTTATAACGTATAACGTTATATTGTATTACGGTAAAATGTATAACGTTATACGGTATTATTTTATAACGTATAACGTTACATGGTATTATTTGATATCGTGTAACGTTATATGGTTTTATTTCATAACGTATAACGTTATATAATATAATTTTACAAGGTATAACGTTATGTGGTGTTACGTTATAACGTATAACGTTATATAGTGTTACGTTATAACGTTATATTGTATTACGTTATAACATATAACTTTATACGGTATTATTTTATAACGTGTAACGTTATATGGCATCATTTTATAACGTATAACGTTATATGGTATTATTTTATAAAGTATAACGTTATATGGTATTATTTCATAACGTATAACGTTATATGGTATTATTTTATAACGTATAACGTTATACGGTATTATTTTATAATGTATAACGTTATATAGTGTTACGTTATAGCGTTATATTATATTACGTTATAACGTATAACGTTATACTGTATTACTTAATAACGTATAACGATATATGCTATTATTTTATAACGTGTAACGTTATATAATATTATTTTATAACGTATAACGTTATGTAGTGTTACGTTATAACGCATAACGTTATATGGTGTTACGTTATAACGTATGACGTTATATAGTGTTACGTTATAACGTTATATTATATTACGTTATAACGTATAACGTTATACGGTATTATTTTGTAACGTATAACGTTATATGGTATTATTTCATAACGTATAACGCTGTGTAGTTTTACGTTATAACGTATAACGCTATATAAAGTTACGTTATAACGTATAACGCTAAGTAGTGTTGCGTTATAACGTATAACGTTATATAGTGTTACGTTATAACGTTATATTGTATTACGTTAGAACGTATAACGTTATATGGTGTTACCTTATAACGTTATATTGTATTACGTTAGAACGTATAACGTTGTACGGTATTATTTAATAACGTATAACGTTATATGGTATTATTTTAAAACGTATATCGTAATGTAGTGTTACGTTATAACGTATTACGTTATGTAATGTTACGTTATAACGTATAACGTTATATAGTGTTACGTTATAACGTTTTATTAAATTACGT
This sequence comes from Bombus dahlbomii, assembly GCA_037178635.1. Lineage (NCBI taxonomy): Eukaryota > Metazoa > Arthropoda > Insecta > Hymenoptera > Apidae > Bombus > Bombus dahlbomii. The sequence continues at coordinate 21,600,370 of CM074102.1, forward strand.
TATAACGTATAACGTTATACCGCAATATTTTATAACGTATAACGCTATATAAAGATACGTTATAACGTATAACGCTAAGTAGTGTTACGTTATAACGTATAACGTTATATAGTGTTACGTTATAACGTTATATTGTATTACGTTAGAACGTATAACGTTATATGGTGTTACCTTATAACGTTATATTGTATTACGTTAGAACGTATAACGTTGTACGGTATTATTTAATAACGTATAACGTTATATGGTATTATTTTATAACGTATATCGTAATGTAGTGTTACGTTATAACGTATAACGTTATATAGTGTAACGTTATAACGCTACATTGTATTACGTTATAACGTATAACGTTATACGGTATTACTTAATAACGTATAACGATATATGGTATTATTTTATAGCGTGTAACGTTATATAATATTATTTTATGACGTATAACGTTATGTAGTGTTACGTTATAACGTATAACGTTATATGGTGTTACGTTATAACGTAGGACGTTATATAGTGTTACGTTGTAACGTTATACTATATTACGTTATAACGTATAACGTTATATAGTGTAACGTTATAACGCTACATTGTATTACGTTATAACGTATAACGTTATACGGTATTACTTAATAACGTATAACGTTATATGGTATTATTTTATAACGTATATCGTTATGTAGTGTTACGTTAAAACGTATAACGTTATATAGTGTTACGTTATAACGTTATATTGTATTACGTTGGAACGTATAACGTTGTACGGTATTATTTAATAACATATAACGTTATATGGTGTTATTTCATAACGTATAACGTTGTGTAGTGTTACGTTATAACGTATAACGTTATATAGTGTAACGTTATAACGTATGACGTTATACAGTGTTACGTTATAACGTTATATTATATTACGTTATAACGTATAACGTTATACGGTATTATTTTATAACGTATAACGTTATATGGTGTTATTTCATAACGTATAACGTTGTGTAGTGTTACGTTATATCGTATAACGTTATATAGTGTAACGTTATAACGCTACATTGTATTTCGTTATAACGTATAACGTTATACGGTATTACTTAATAACGTATAACGTAATGTGGTAATATATTATAACGTGTAACGTTATATGGTATTATTTTATAACGTATAACGATATATGGTATTATTTCATTACGTATAACGTTATATAATATTATTTTATAAGGTATAACTTTATGAGGTGTTACGTTATAACGTATAACGTTATATGGTGTTACGTTATAACGTAGGACGTTATATAGTGTTACGTTATAACGTTATATTATATTACGTTATAACGTATAACGTTATATTATATTACGTTATAACGTATAACGTTATATAGTGTAACGTTATAACGCTACATTGTATTACGTTATAACGTATAACGTTATACGGTATTACTTAATAACGTATAACGATATATGGTATTATTTTATAACGTGTAACGTTATATAATATTATTTTAATACGTATAACGTTATGTAGTGTTACGTTATAACGTATAACGTTATATAGTGTTACGTTATAACGTAGGACGTTATATAGTGTTACGTTATAACGTTATATTATATTACGTTATAACGTATAACGTTATACGGTATTATTTTTTAACGTATAACGTTATATGGTATTATTTTATAACGTATAACGTTGTGTTGTGTTACGTTATAACGTATAACGTTATATAGTCTAACGTTATAACGCTACATTGTATTACGTTATAACGTATAACGTTATACGGTATTACTTAATAACGTATAACGATATATGGTATTATCTTATAACGTGTAACGTTATATAATATTATTTTATGACGTATAACGTTATGTAGTGTTACGTTATAACGTATAACGTTATATGGTGTTACGTTATAACGTAGGACGTTATATAGTGTTACGTTATAACGTTATATTATATTACGTTATAACGTATAACGTTATATAGTGTAACGTTATAACGCTACATTGTATTACGTTATAACGTATAACGTTATACGGTATTACTTAATAACGTATAACGATATATGGTATTATTTTATAACGTATATCGTTATGTAGTGTTACGTTATAACGTATAACGTTATATAGTGTTACGTTATAACGTTATATTGTATTACGTTAGAACGTATAACGTTGTACGTTATTATTTAGTAACGTATAACGTTATATGGTATTTTTTTATAACGTTTATCGTTATGTAGTTTTACGTTATAACGTATAACGTTATATGGTGTTACGTTATAACGTATAACGTTATACGGTATTATTTTATAACGTATAACGTTATATGGTATTATTTTATAACGTATAACGTTGTGTAGTGTTACGTTATAACGTATAACGTTATATAGTGTAACGTTATAACGCTACATTGTATTTCGTTATAACGTATAACGTTATAGGGTATTATTTCATTACGTATAACGTTATATATTATTATTTTATAAGGTATAACTTTATGAGGTGTTACGTTATAACGTATAACGTAATGTGGTAATATATTATAACGTGTAACGTTATATGGTATTATTTTATAACGTATAACGATATATGGTATTATTTCATTACGTATAACGTTATATAATATTATTTTATAAGGTATAACTTTATGAGGTGTTACGTTATAACGTATAACGTTATATAGTATTACGTTATAACGTTATATTGTATTACGTTATAACGTATAACGGTATATAGTGTTACGTTATAACGTTATATTCTATTACGTTAGAACGTATAACGTTATACGGTATTATTTTGTAACGGATAACATTATATAATATTATTTTATAACGTATAACGTTATGTAGTGATACCTAATAACGTATAACGTTATGTAGTGTTACGTTATAACGTATAACGTTATATAGTGTTACGTTATAACGTTATATTATATTACGTTATAACGTACAACGTTATACCGTAATATTTTATAACGTATAACGCTATATAAAGATACGTTATAATGTATAACGCTAAGTAGTGTTACGTTATAACGTATAACGTTATATAGTGTTACGTTATAACGTTATATTGTATTACGTTAGAACGTATAACGTTATATGGTGTTACCTTATAACGTTATATTGTATTACGTTAGAACGTATAACGTTGTACGGTATTATTTAATAACGTATAACGTTATATGGTATTATTTTATAACGTATATCGTAATGTAGTGTTACGTTATAACGTATAACGTTATATAGTGTTACGTTATAACATTATATTATATTACGTTATAACGTATAACGTTATATAGTGTAACGTTATAACGCTACATTGTGTTACGTTATAACGTATAACGTTATATAGTGTTACGTTATAACGTTATATTGTATTACGTTAGAACGTATAACGTTGGACGGTATTATTTTATAACTTATAACGTTATGTAGTGTTACGTTATAACGTATAACGTTATATAGTGTAACGTTATAACGCTACATTCTATTACGTCAGAACGTATAACGTTATACGGTATTATTTTGTGACGGATAACGTTATATAATATTATTTTATAACGTATAACCTTATGTAGTGATACCTAATAACGTATAACGTTATGTAATGTTACGTTATAACGTATAACGTTATATAGTGTTACGTTATAACGTTATATTATATTACGTTATAACGTATAACGTTATATAGTGTAACGTTATAACGCTACATTGTATTACGTTATAACGTATAACGTTATACGGTATTACTTAATAACGTATAACGATATATGGTATTATTTTATAACGTGTAACGTTATATAATATTATTTTATGACGTTTAACGTTATGTAGTGTTACGTTATAACGTATAACGTTATATGGTGTTACGTTATAACGTAGGAAGTTATATAGTGTTACGTTATAACGTTATATTATATTACGTTATAACGTATAACGTTATATAGTGTAACGTTATAACGCTACAGTGTATTACGTTATAACGTATAACGTTATACGGTATTACTTAATAACGTATAACGATATATGGTATTATTTTATAACGTGTAACGTTATATAATATTATTTTATGACGTATAACGTTATGTAGTGTTACTTTATAACGTATAACGTTATATGGTGTTACGTTATAACGTAGGACGTTATATAGTGTTACGTTATAACGTTATATTATATCACGTTATAACGTATAACGTTATAGAGTGTAACGTTATAACGCTACATTGTATTACGTTATAACGTATAACGTTATACGGTATTATTTAATAACGTATAACGTTATATGGTATTATTTTATAACGTATATCGTTATGTAGTGTTACGTTATAACGTATAACGTTATATAGTGTTACGTTATAACGTTATATTATATTACGTTATAACGTATAACGTTATACGGTATTATTTTATAACGTATAACGTTATATGGTGTTATTTCATGACGTATAACGTTGTGTAGTGTTACGTTATAACGTATAACGTTATATAGTGTAACGTTATAACGCTACATTGTATTTCGTTATAACGTATAACGTTATACGGTATTACTTAATAACGTATAACGTAATGTGGTAATATATTATAACGTGTAACGTTATATGGTATTATTTTATAACGTATAACGATATATGGTATTATTTCATTACGTATAACGTTATATAATATTATTTTATAAGGTATAACTTTATGAGGTGTTACGTTATAACGTATAACGTTATATAGTATTACGTTATAACGTTATATTGTATTACGTTATAACGTATAACGGTATATAGTGTTACGTTATAACGTTATATTCTATTACGTTAGAACGTATAACGTTATACGGTATTATTTTGTAACGGATAACGTTATATAATATTATTTTATAACGTATAACTTTATGTAGTGATACCTAATAACGTATAACGTTATGTAGTGTTACGTTATAACGTATAACGTTATATAGTGTTACGTTATAACGTTATATTATATTACGTTATAACGTACAACGTTATACCGTAATATTTTATAACGTATAACGCTATATAAAGATACGTTATAATGTATAACGCTAAGTAGTGTTACGTTATAACGTATAACGTTATATAGTGTTACGTTATAACGTTATATTGTATTACGTTAGAACGTATAACGTTATATGGTGTTACCTTATAACGTTATATTGTATTACGTTAGAACGTATAACGTTGTACGGTATTATTTAATAACGTATAACGTTATATGGTATTATTTTATAACGTATATCGTAATGTAGTGTTACGTTATAACGTATAACGTTATATAGTGTTACGTTATAACATTATATTATATTACGTTATAACGTATAACGTTATATAGTGTAACGTTATAACGCTACATTGTGTTACGTTATAACGTATAACGTTATATAGTGTTACGTTATAACGTTATATTGTATTACGTTAGAACGTATAACGTTGGACGGTATTATTTTATAACTTATAACGTTATGTAGTGTTACGTTATAACGTATAACGTTATATAGTGTAACGTTATAACGCTACATTCTATTACGTCAGAACGTATAACGTTATACGGTATTATTTTGTGACGGATAACGTTATATAATATTATTTTATAACGTATAACCTTATGTAGTGATACCTAATAACGTATAACGTTATGTAATGTTACGTTATAACGTATAACGTTATATAGTGTTACGTTATAACGTTATATTATATTACGTTATAACGTATAACGTTATATAGTGTAACGTTATAACGCTACATTGTATTACGTTATAACGTATAACGTTATACGGTATTACTTAATAACGTATAACGATATATGGTATTATTTTATAACGTGTAACGTTATATAATATTATTTTATGACGTTTAACGTTATGTAGTGTTACGTTATAACGTATAACGTTATATGGTGTTACGTTATAACGTAGGAAGTTATATAGTGTTACGTTATAACGTTATATTATATTACGTTATAACGTATAACGTTATATAGTGTAACGTTATAACGCTACAGTGTATTACGTTATAACGTATAACGTTATACGGTATTACTTAATAACGTATAACGATATATGGTATTATTTTATAACGTGTAACGTTATATAATATTATTTTATGACGTATAACGTTATGTAGTGTTACTTTATAACGTATAACGTTATATGGTGTTACGTTATAACGTAGGACGTTATATAGTGTTACGTTATAACGTTATATTATATCACGTTATAACGTATAACGTTATAGAGTGTAACGTTATAACGCTACATTGTATTACGTTATAACGTATAACGTTATACGGTATTATTTAATAACGTATAACGTTATATGGTATTATTTTATAACGTATATCGTTATGTAGTGTTACGTTATAACGTATAACGTTATATAGTGTTACGTTATAACGTTATATTATATTACGTTATAACGTATAACGTTATACGGTATTATTTTATAACGTATAACGTTATATGGTGTTATTTCATGACGTATAACGTTGTGTAGTGTTACGTTATAACGTATAACGTTATATAGTGTAACGTTATAACGCTACATTGTATTTCGTTATAACGTATAACGTTATACGGTATTACTTAATAACGTATAACGTAATGTGGTAATATATTATAACGTGTAACGTTATATGGTATTATTTTATAACGTATAACGATATATGGTATTATTTCATTACGTATAACGTTATATAATATTATTTTATAAGGTATAACTTTATGAGGTGTTACGTTATAACGTATAACGTTATATAGTATTACGTTATAACGTTATATTGTATTACGTTATAACGTATAACGGTATATAGTGTTACGTTATAACGTTATATTCTATTACGTTAGAACGTATAACGTTATACGGTATTATTTTGTAACGGATAACGTTATATAATATTATTTTATAACGTATAACTTTATGTAGTGATACCTAATAACGTATAACGTTATGTAGTGTTACGTTATAACGTATAACGTTATATAGTGTTACGTTATAACGTTATATTATATTACGTTATAACGTATAACGTTATACCGTAATATTTTATAACGTATAACGCTATATAAATATACGTTATAACGTATAACGCTAAGTAGTGTTACGTTATAACGTATAACGTTATATAGTGTTACGTTATAACGTTATATTGTATTACGTTAGAACGTATAACGTTATATGGTGTTACCTTATAACGTTATATTGTATTACGTTAGAACGTATAACGTTGTACGCTATTATTTAATAAAGTATAACGTTATATGGTATTATTTTATTACGTATATCGTAATGTAGTGTTACGTTATAACGTATAACGTTATATAGTGTTACGTTATAACGTTATATTATATTACGTTATAACGTATAACGTTATATAGTGTAACGTTATAACGCTACATTGTGTTACGTTATAACGTATAACGTTATATAGTGTAACGTTATAACGCTACATTGTATTACGTTATAACGTATAACGTTATACGGTATTACTTAATAACGTATAACGATATATGGTATTATTTTATAGCGTGTAACGTTATATAATATTATTTTATGACGTATAACGTTATGTAGTGTTACGTTATAACGTATAACGTTATATGGTGTTACGTTATAACGTAGGACGTTATATAGTGTTACGTTGTAACGTTATATTATATTACGTTATAACGTATAACGTTATATAGTGTAACGTTATAACGCTACATTGTATTACGTTATAACGTATAACGTTATACGGTATTACTTAATAACGTATAACGTTATATGGTATTATTTTATAACGTATATCGTTATGTAGTGTTACGTTAAAACGTATAACGTTATATAGTGTTACGTTATAACGTTATATTGTATTACGTTGGAACGTATAACGTTGTACGGTATTATTTAATAACATATAACGTTATATGGTGTTATTTCATAACGTATAACGTTGTGTAGTGTTACGTTATAACGTATAACGTTATATAGTGTAACGTTATAACGTATGAGGTTATATAGTGTTACGTTATAACGTTATATTATATTACGTTATAACGTATAACGTTATACGGTATTATTTTATAACGTATAACGTTATATGGTGTTATTTCATAACGTATAACGTTGTGTAGTGTTACGTTATAACGTATAACGTTATATAGTGTAACGTTATAACGCTACATTGTATTTCGTTATAACGTATAACGTTATACGGTATTACTTAATAACGTATAACGTAATGTGGTAATATATTATAACGTGTAACGTTATATGGTATTATTTTATAACGTATAACGATATATGGTATTATTTCATTACGTATAACGTTATATAATATTATTTTATAAGGTATAACTTTATGAGGTGTTACGTTATAACGTATAACGTTATATAGTATTACGTTATAACGTTATATTGTATTACGTTAGAACGTATAACGTTATATGGTGTTACCTTATAACGCTATATTGTATTACGTTAGAACGTATAACGTTGTACGGTATTATTTAATAACGTATAACGTTATATGGTATTATTTTATAACGTATATCGTAATGTAGTGTTACGTTATAACGTATAACGTTATATAGTGTTACGTTATAACGTTATATTATATTACGTTATAACGTATAACGTTATATAGTGTAACGTTATAACGCTACATTGTGTTACGTTATAACGTATAACGTTATATAGTGTAACGTTATAACGCTACATTGTATTACGTTATAACGTATAACGTTATACGGTATTACTTAATAACGTATAACGATATATGGTATTATTTTATAACGTATATCGTTATGTAGTGTTACGTTATAACGTATAACGTTATATAGTGTTACGTTATAACGTTATATTGTATTACGTTAGAACGTATAACGTTGTACGGTATTATTTAGTAACGTATAACGTTATATGGTATTTTTTTATAACGTATATCGTTATGTAGTGTTACGTTATAACGTATAACGTTATATGGTGTTACGTTATAACGTATAACGTTATATACTGTTACGTTATAACGTTATATTATATTACGTTATAACGTATAACGTTATATAGTGTAACGTTATAACGCTACATTGTATTACGTTATAACGTATAACGTTATACGGTATTACTTAATAACGTATAACGATATATGGTATTATTTTATAACGTGTAACGTTATATAATATTATTTTATGACGTATAACGTTATGTAGTGTTACGTTATAACGTATAACGTTATATGGTGTTACGTTATAACGTAGGAAGTTATATAGTGTTACGTTATAACGTTATATTATATTACGTTATAACGTATAACGTTATATAGTGTAACGTTATAACGCTACAGTGTATTACGTTATAACGTATAACGTTATACGGTATTACTTAATAACGTATAACGATATATGGTATTATTTTATAACGTGTAACGTTATATAATATTATTTTATGACGTATAACGTTATGTAGTGTTACTTTATAACGTATAACGTTATATGGTGTTACGTTATAACGTTGGACGTTATATAGTGTTACGTTATAACGTTATATTATATCACGTTATAACGTATAACGTTATAGAGTGTAACGTTATAACGCTACATTGTATTACGTTATAACGTATAACGTTATACGGTATTATTTAATAACGTATAACGTTATATGGTATTATTTTATAACGTATATCGTTATGTAGTGTTACGTTATAACGTATAACGTTATATAGTGTTACGTTATAACGTTATATTATATTACGTTATAACGTATAACGTTATACGGTATTATTTTATAACGTATAACGTTATATGGTGTTATTTCATGACGTATAACGTTGTGTAGTGTTACGTTATAACGTATAACGTTATATAGTGTAACGTTATAACGCTACATTGTATTTCGTTATAACGTATAACGTTATACGGTATTACTTAATAACGTATAACGTAATGTGGTAATATATTATAACGTGTAACGTTATATGGTATTATTTTATAACGTATAACGATATATGGTATTATTTCATTACGTATAACGTTATATAATATTATTTTATAAGGTATAACTTTATGAGGTGTTACGTTATAACGTATAACGTTATATAGTATTACGTTATAACGTTATATTGTATTACGTTATAACGTATAACGGTATATAGTGTTACGTTATAACGTTATATTCTATTACGTTAGAACGTATAACGTTATACGGTATTATTTTGTAACGGATAACGTTATATAATATTATTTTATAACGTATAACTTTATGTAGTGATACCTAATAACGTATAACGTTATGTAGTGTTACGTTATAACGTATAACGTTATATAGTGTTACGTTATAACGTTATATTATATTACGTTATAACGTATAACGTTATACCGTAATATTTTATAACGTATAACGCTATATAAATATACGTTATAACGTATAACGCTAAGTAGTGTTACGTTATAACGTATAACGTTATATAGTGTTACGTTATAACGTTATATTGTATTACGTTAGAACGTATAACGTTATATGGTGTTACCTTATAACGTTATATTGTATTACGTTAGAACGTATAACGTTGTACGCTATTATTTAATAAAGTATAACGTTATATGGTATTATTTTATAACGTATATCGTAATGTAGTGTTACGTTATAACGTATAACGTTATATAGTGTTACGTTATAACGTTATATTATATTACGTTATAACGTATAACGTTATATAGTGTAACGTTATAACGCTACATTGTGTTACGTTATAACGTATAACGTTATATAGTGTAACGTTATAACGCTACATTGTATTACGTTATAACGTATAACGTTATACGGTATTACTTAATAACGTATAACGATATATGGTATTATTTTATAGCGTGTAACGTTATATAATATTATTTTATGACGTATAACGTTATGTAGTGTTACGTTATAACGTATAACGTTATATGGTGTTACGTTATAACGTAGGACGTTATATAGTGTTACGTTGTAACGTTATATTATATTACGTTATAACGTATAACGTTATATAGTGTAACGTTATAACGCTACATTGTATTACGTTATAACGTATAACGTTATACGGTATTACTTAATAACGTATAACGTTATATGGTATTATTTTATAACGTATATCGTTATGTAGTGTTACGTTAAAACGTATAACGTTATATAGTGTTACGTTATAACGTTATATTGTATTACGTTGGAACGTATAACGTTGTACGGTATTATTTAATAACATATAACGTTATATGGTGTTATTTCATAACGTATAACGTTGTGTAGTGTTACGTTATAACGTATAACGTTATATAGTGTAACGTTATAACGTATGACGTTATATAGTGTTACGTTATAACGTTATATTATATTACGTTATAACGTATAACGTTATACGGTATTATTTTATAACGTATAACGTTATATGGTGTTATTTCATAACGTATAACGTTGTGTAGTGTTACGTTATAACGTATAACGTTATATAGTGTAACGTTATAACGCTACATTGTATTTCGTTATAACGTATAACGTTATACGGTATTACTTAATAACGTATAACGTAATGTGGTAATATATTATAACGTGTAACGTTATATGGTATTATTTTATAACGTATAACGATATATGGTATTATTTCATTACGTATAACGTTATATAATATTATTTTATAAGGTATAACTTTATGAGGTGTTACGTTATAACGTATAACGTTATATAGTATTACGTTATAACGTTATATTGTATTACGTTAGAACGTATAACGTTATATGGTGTTAGCTTATAACGCTATATTGTATTACGTTAGAACGTATAACGTTGTACGGTATTATTTAATAACGTATAACGTTATATGGTATTATTTTATAACGTATATCGTAATGTAGTGTTACGTTATAACGTATAACGTTATATAGTGTTACGTTATAACGTTATATTATATTACGCTATAACGTATAACGTTATATAGTGTAACGTTATAACGCTACATTGTGTTACGTTATAACGTATAACGTTATATAGTGTAACGTTATAACGCTACATTGTATTACGTTATAACGTATAACGTTATACGGTATTACTTAATAACGTATAACGATATATGGTATTATTTTATAACGTATATCGTTATGTAGTGTTACGTTATAACGTATAACGTTATATAGTGTTACGTTATAACGTTATATTGTATTACGTTAGAACGTATAACGTTGTACGGTATTATTTAGTAACGTATAACGTTATATGGTATTTTTTTATAACGTATATCGTTATGTAGTGTTACGTTATAACGTATAACGTTATATGGTGTTACGTTATAACGTATAACGTTATATACTGTTACGTTATAACGTCATATTATATTACGTTATAACGTATAACGTTATACGGTATTATTTTATAACGTATAACGTTATATGGTATTATTTTATAACGTATAACGTTGTGTTGTGTTACGTTATAACGTATAACGTTATATAGTGTAACGTTATAACGCTACATTGTATTACGTTATAACGTATAACATTATACGGTATTACTTAATAACGTATAACGATATATGGTATTATTTTATAACGTGTAACGTTATATAATATTATTTTAATACGTATAACGTTATGTAGTGTTACGTTATAACGTATAACGTTATATAGTGTTACGTTATAACGTAGGACGTTATATAGTGTTACGTTATAACGTTATATTATATTACGTTATAACGTATAACGTTATACGGTATTATTTTATAACGTATAACGTTATATGGTATTATTTTATAACGTATAACGTTGTGTTGTGTTACGTTATAACGTATAACGTTATATAGTGTAACGTTATAACGCTACATTGTATTACGTTATAACGTATAACGTTATACGGTATTACTTAATAACGTATAACGATATATGGTATTATTTTATAACGTATATCGTTATGTAGTGTTACGTTATAACGTATAACGTTATATAGTGTTACGTTATAACGTTATATTGTATTACGTTAGAACGTATAACGTTGTACGGTATTATTTAGTAACGTATAACGTTATATGGTATTTTTTTATAACGTATATCGTTATGTAGTGTTACGTTATAACGTATAACGTTATATGGTGTTACGTTATAACGTATAACGTTATATACTGTTACGTTATAACGTTATATTATATTACGTTATAACGTATAACGTTATATAGTGTAACGTTATAACGCTACATTGTATTACGTTATAACGTATAACGTTATACGGTATTACTTAATAACGTATAACGATATATGGTATTATTTTATAACGTGTAACGTTATATAATATTATTTTATGACGTATAACGTTATGTAGTGTTACGTTATAACGTATAACGTTATATGGTGTTACGTTATAACGTAGGAAGTTATATAGTGTTACGTTATAACGTTATATTATATTACGTTATAACGTATAACATTATATAGTGTAACGTTATAACGCTACAGTGTATTACGTTATAACGTATAACGTTATACGGTATTACTTAATAACGTATAACGATATATGGTATTATTTTATAACGTGTAACGTTATATAATATTATTTTATGACGTATAACGTTATGTAGTGTTACTTTATAACGTATAACGTTATATGGTGTTACGTTATAACGTTGGACGTTATATAGTGTTACGTTATAACGTTATATTATATCACGTTATAACGTATAACGTTATAGAGTGTAACGTTATAACGCTACATTGTATTACGTTATAACGTATAACGTTATACGGTATTATTTAATAACGTATAACGTTATATGGTATTATTTTATAACGTATATCGTTATGTAGTGTTACGTTATAACGTATAACGTTATATAGTGTTACGTTATAACGTTATATTATATTACGTTATAACGTATAACGTTATACGGTATTATTTTATAACGTATAACGTTATATGGTGTTATTTCATGACGTATAACGTTGTGTAGTGTTACGTTATAACGTATAACGTTATATAGTGTAACGTTATAACGCTACATTGTATTTCGTTATAACGTATAACGTTATACGGTATTACTTAATAACGTATAACGTAATGTGGTAATATATTATAACGTGTAACGTTATATGGTATTATTTTATAACGTATAACGATATATGGTATTATTTCATTACGTATAACGTTATATAATATTATTTTATAAGGTATAACTTTATGAGGTGTTACGTTATAACGTATAACGTTATATAGTATTACGTTATAACGTTATATTGTATTACGTTATAACGTATAACGGTATATAGTGTTACGTTATAACGTTATATTCTATTACGTTAGAACGTATAACGTTATACGGTATTATTTTGTAACGGATAACGTTATATAATATTATTTTATAACGTATAACTTTATGTAGTGATACCTAATAACGTATAACGTTATGTAGTGTTACGTTATAACGTATAACGTTATATAGTGTTACGTTATAACGTTATATTATATTACGTTATAACGTATAACGTTATACCGTAATATTTTATAACGTATAACGCTATATAAATATACGTTATAACGTATAACGCTAAGTAGTGTTACGTTATAACGTATAACGTTATATAGTGTTACGTTATAACGTTATATTGTATTACGTTAGAACGTATAACGTTATATGGTGTTACCTTATAACGTTATATTGTATTACGTTAGAACGTATAACGTTGTACGCTATTATTTAATAAAGTATAACGTTATATGGTATTATTTTATAACGTATATCGTAATGTAGTGTTACGTTATAACGTATAACGTTATATAGTGTTACGTTATAACGTTATATTATATTACGTTATAACGTATAACGTTATATAGTGTAACGTTATAACGCTACATTGTGTTACGTTATAACGTATAACGTTATATAGTGTAACGTTATAACGCTACATTGTATTACGTTATAACGTATAACGTTATACGGTATTACTTAATAACGTATAACGATATATGGTATTATTTTATAGCGTGTAACGTTATATAATATTATTTTATGACGTATAACGTTATGTAGTGTTACGTTATAACGTATAACGTTATATGGTGTTACGTTATAACGTAGGACGTTATATAGTGTTACGTTGTAACGTTATATTATATTACGTTATAACGTATAACGTTATATAGTGTAACGTTATAACGCTACATTGTATTACGTTATAACGTATAACGTTATACGGTATTACTTAATAACGTATAACGTTATATGGTATTATTTTATAACGTATATCGTTATGTAGTGTTACGTTAAAACGTATAACGTTATATAGTGTTACGTTATAACGTTATATTGTATTACGTTGGAACGTATAACGTTGTACGGTATTATTTAATAACATATAACGTTATATGGTGTTATTTCATAACGTATAACGTTGTGTAGTGTTACGTTATAACGTATAACGTTATATAGTGTAACGTTATAACGTATGACGTTATATAGTGTTACGTTATAACGTTATATTATATTACGTTATAACGTATAACGTTATACGGTATTATTTTATAACGTATAACGTTATATGGTGTTATTTCATAACGTATAACGTTGTGTAGTGTTACGTTATAACGTATAACGTTATATAGTGTAACGTTATAACGCTACATTGTATTTCGTTATAACGTATAACGTTATACGGTATTACTTAATAACGTATAACGTAATGTGGTAATATATTATAACGTGTAACGTTATATGGTATTATTTTATAACGTATAACGATATATGGTATTATTTCATTACGTATAACGTTATATAATATTATTTTATAAGGTATAACTTTATGAGGTGTTACGTTATAACGTATAACGTTATATAGTATTACGTTATAACGTTATATTGTATTACGTTAGAACGTATAACGTTATATGGTGTTAGCTTATAACGCTATATTGTATTACGTTAGAACGTATAACGTTGTACGGTGTTATTTAATAACGTATAACGTTATATGGTATTATTTTATAACGTATATCGTAATGTAGTGTTACGTTATAACGTATAACGTTATATAGTGTTACGTTATAACGTTATATTATATTACGCTATAACGTATAACGTTATATAGTGTAACGTTATAACGCTACATTGTGTTACGTTATAACGTATAACGTTATATAGTGTAACGTTATAACGCTACATTGTATTACGTTATAACGTATAACGTTATACGGTATTACTTAATAACGTATAACGATATATGGTATTATTTTATAACGTATAT
This sequence comes from Bombus dahlbomii, assembly GCA_037178635.1. Taxonomy (NCBI): domain Eukaryota; kingdom Metazoa; phylum Arthropoda; class Insecta; order Hymenoptera; family Apidae; genus Bombus; species Bombus dahlbomii. The sequence goes on from CM074102.1 coordinate 21,616,593, forward strand.
CGTTATGTAGTGTTACGTTATAACGTATAACGTTATATAGTGTTACGTTATAACGTTATATTGTATTACGTTAGAACGTATAACGTTGTACGGTATTATTTAGTAACGTATAACGTTATATGGTATTTTTTTATAACGTATATCGTTATGTAGTGTTACGTTATAACGTATAACGTTATATGGTGTTACGTTATAACGTATAACGTTATATACTGTTACGTTATAACGTCATATTATATTACGTTATAACGTATAACGTTATACGGTATTATTTTATAACGTATAACGTTATATGGTATTATTTTATAACGTATAACGTTGTGTTGTGTTACGTTATAACGTATAACGTTATATAGTGTAACGTTATAACGCTACATTGTATTACGTTATAACGTATAACATTATACGGTATTACTTAATAACGTATAACGATATATGGTATTATTTTATAACGTGTAACGTTATATAATATTATTTTAATACGTATAACGTTATGTAGTGTTACGTTATAACGTATAACGTTATATAGTGTTACGTTATAACGTAGGACGTTATATAGTGTTACGTTATAACGTTATATTATATTACGTTATAACGTATAACGTTATACGGTATTATTTTATAACGTATAACGTTATATGGTATTATTTTATAACGTATAACGTTGTGTTGTGTTACGTTATAACGTATAACGTTATATAGTGTAACGTTATAACGCTACATTGTATTACGTTATAACGTATAACGTTATACGGTATTACTTAATAACGTATAACGATATATGGTATTATTTTATACGTATATCGTTATGTAGTGTTACGTTATAACGTATAACGTTATATAGTGTTACGTTATAACGTTATATTGTATTACGTTAGAACGTATAACGTTGTACGTTATTATTTAGTAACGTATAACGTTATATGGTATTTTTTTATAACGTTTATCGTTATGTAGTGTTACGTTATAACGTATAACGTTATATGGTGTTACGTTATAACGTATAACGTTATACGGTATTATTTTATAACGTATAACGTTATATGGTATTATTTTATAACGTATAACGTTGTGTAGTGTTACGTTATAACGTATAACGTTATATAGTGTAACGTTATAACGCTACATTGTATTTCGTTATAACGTATAACGTTATAGGGTATTACTTAATAACGTATAACGTAATGTGGTAATATATTATAACGTGTAACGTTATATGGTATTATTTTATAACGTATAACGTTATATAATATTATTTTATAAGGTATAACTTTATGAGGTGTTACGTTATAACGTATAACGTTATATAGTATTACGTTATAACGTTATATTGTATTACGTTATAACGTATAACGGTATATAGTGTTACGTTATAACGTTATATTGTATTACGTTAGAACGTATAACGTTATATGGTGTTACCTTATAACGTTATATTGTATTACGTTAGAACGTATAACGTTGTACGGTATTATTTAATAACGTATAACGTTATATGGTATTATTTTATAACGTATATCGTAATGTAGTGTTACGTTATAACGTATAACGTTATATAGTGTTACGTTATAACATTATATTATATTACGTTATAACGTATAACGTTATATAGTGTAACGTTATAACGCTACATTGTGTTACGTTATAACGTATAACGTTATATAGTGTTACGTTATAACGTTATATTGTATTACGTTAGAACGTATAACGTTGGACGGTATTATTTTATAACTTATAACGTTATGTAGTGTTACGTTATAACGTATAACGTTATATAGTGTAACGTTATAACGCTACATTGTATTACGTTATAACGTATAACGTTATACGGTATTACTTAATAACGTATAACGATATATGGTATTATTTTATAACGTGTAACGTTATATAATATTATTTTATGACGTATAACGTTATGTAGTGTTACGTTATAACGTATAACGTTATATGGTGTTACGTTATAACGTAGGACGTTATATAGTGTTACGTTATAACGTTATATTATATTACGTTATAACGTATAACGTTATATAGTGTAACGTTATAACGCTACATTGTATTTCGTTATAACGAATAACGTTATACGGTATTACTTAATAACGTATAACGATATATGGTATTATTTTATAACGTATATCGTTATGTAGTGTTACGTTATAACGTATAACGTTATATAGTGTTACGTTATAACGTTATATTGTATTACGTTAGAACGTATAACGTTGTACGGTATTATTTAGTAACGTATAACGTTATATGGTATTTTTTTATAACGTATATCCTTATGTAGTGTTACGTTATAACGTATAACGTTATATGGTGTTACGTTATAACGTATAACGTTATATACCGTTACGTTATAACGTCATATTATATTACGTTATAACGTATAACGTTATACGGTATTATTTTATAACGTATAACGTTATATGGTATTATTTTATAACGTATAACGTTGTGTTGTGTTACGTTATAACGTATAACGTTATATAGTGTAACGTTATAACGCTACATTGTATTACGTTATAACGTATAACGTTATACGGTATTACTTAATAACGTATAACGATATATGGTATTATTTTATAACGTGTAACGTTATATAATATTATTTTATGACGTATAACGTTATGTAGTGTTACGTTATAACGTTATATTCTATTACGTTAGAACGTATAACGTTATAAGGTATTATTTTGTGACGGATAACGTTATATAATATTATTTTATAACGTATAACGTTATGTAGTGATACCTAATAACGTATAACGTTATGTAGTGTTACGTTATAACGTATAACGTTATATAGTGTTACGTTATAACGTTATATTATATTACGTTATAACGTACAACGTTATACCGTAATATTTTATAACGTATAACGCTATATAAAGATACGTTATAATGTATAACGCTAAGTAGTGTTACGTTATAACGTATAACGTTATATAGTGTTACGTTATAACGTTATATTGTATTACGTTAGAACGTATAACGTTATATGGCGTTACCTTATAACGTTATATTGTATTACGTTAGAACGTATAACGTTGTACGGTATTATTTAATAACGTATAACGTTATATGGTATTATTTTATAACGTATATCGTAATGTAGTGTTACGTTATAACGTATAACGTTATATAGTGTTACGTTATAACGTTATATTATATTACGTTATAACGTATAACGTTATATAGTGTAACGTTATAACGCTACATTGTGTTACGTTATAACGTATAACGTTATATAGTGTTACGTTATAACGTTATATTGTATTACGTTAGAACGTATAACGTTGGACGGTATTATTTTATAACTTATAACGTTATGTAGTGTTACGTTATAACGTATAACGTTATGTAGTGTAACGTTATAACGAATAACGTTATATAGTGTAACGTTATAACGCTACATTGTATTTCGTTATAACGTATAACGTTATACGGTATTACTTAATAACGTATAACGTAATGTGGTAATATATTATAACGTATAACGTTATATTGTATTACGTTATAACGTATAACGGTATATAGTGTTACGTTATAACGTTACATTCTATTACGTTAGAACGTATAACGTTATACGGTATTATTTTGTGACGGATAACGTTATATAATATTATTTTATAACGTATAACCTTATGTAGTGATACCTAATAACGTATAACGTTATGTAATGTTACGTTATAACGTATAACGTTATATAGTGTTACGTTATAACGTTATATTAAATTACGTTATAACGTATAACGTTATACCGCAATATTTTATAACGTATAACGCTATATAAAGATACGTTATAACGTATAACGCTAAGTAGTGTTACGTTATAACGTATAACGTTATATAGTGTTACGTTATAACGTTATATTGTATTACGTTAGAACGTATAACGTTATATGGTGTTACCTTATAACGTTATATTGTATTACGTTAGAACGTATAACGTTGTACGGTATTATTTAATAACGTATAACGTTATATGGTATTATTTTATAACGTATATCGTAATGTAGTGTTACGTTATAACGTATAACGTTATATAGTGTTACGTTATAACGTTATATTATATTACGTTATAACGTATAACGTTATATAGTGTAACGTTATAACGCTACATTGTATTACGTTATAACGTATAACGTTATACGGTATTACTTAATAACGTATAACGATATATGGTATTATTTTATAACGTGTAACGTTATATAATATTATTTTATGACGTATAACGTTATGTAGTGTTACGTTATAACGTATAACGTTATATGGTGTTACGTTATAACGTAGGAAGTTATATAGTGTTACGTTATAACGTTATATTATATTACGTTATAACGTATAACGTTATATAGTGTAACGTTATAACGCTACAGTGTATTACGTTATAACGTATAACGTTATACGGTATTACTTAATAACGTATAACGATATATGGTATTATTTTATAACGTGTAACGTTATATAATATTATTTTATGACGTATAACGTTATGTAGTGTTACGTTATAACGTATAACGTTATATGGTTTTACGTTATAACGTAGGAAGTTATATAGTGTTACGTTATAACGTTATATTATATTACGTTATAACGTATAACGTTATATAGTGTAACGTTATAACGCTACAGTGTATTACGTTATAACGTATAACGTTATACGGTATTACTTAATAACGTATAACGATATATGGTATTATTTTATAACGTGTAACGTTATATAATATTATTTTATGACGTATAACGTTATGTAGTGTTACTTTATAACGTATAACGTTATATGGTGTTACGTTATAACGTAGGACGTTATATAGTGTTACGTTATAACGTTATATTATATCACGTTATAACGTATAACGTTATAGAGTGTAACGTTATAACGCTACATTGTATTACGTTATAACGTATAACGTTATACGGTATTACTTAATAACGTATAACGTTATATGGTATTATTTTATAACGTATATCGTTATGTAGTGTTACGTTATAACGTATAACGTTATATAGTGTTACGTTATAACGTTATATTGTATTACGTTAGAACGTATAACGTTGTACGGTATTATTTAATAACGTATAACGTTATATGGTATTATTTTATAACGTATAACGTTATGTGGTATTATTTTATAACGTATAACGTTATGTAGTGTTACGTTATAACGTATAACGTTATATGGTGTTACGTTATAACGTATGACGTTATATAGTGTTACGTTATAACGTTATATTATATTACGTTATAACGTATAACGTTATACGGTATTATTTTATAACGTATAACGTTATATGGTGTTATTTCATAACGTATAACGTTGTGTAGTGTTACGTTATAACGTATAACGTTATATAGTGTAACGTTATAACGCTACATTGTATTTCGTTATAACGTATAACGTTATACGGTATTACTTAATAACGTATAACGTAATGTGGTAATCTATTATAACGTGTAACGTTATATGGTATTATTTTATAACGTATAACGATATATGGTATTATTTCATTACGTATAACGTTATATAATATTATTTTATAAGGTATAACTTTATGAGGTGTTACGTTATAACGTATAACGTTATATAGTATTACGTTATAACGTTATATTGTATTACGTTATAACGTATAACGGTATATAGTGTTACGTTATAACGTTATATTCTATTACGTTAGAACATATAACGTTATACGGTATTATTTTGTAACGGATAACGTTATATAATAATATTTTATAACGTATAACTTTATGTAGTGATACCTAATAACGTATAACGTTATGTAGTGTTACGTTATAACGTATAACGTTATATAGTGTTACGTTATATCGTTATATTATATTACGTTATAACGTATAACGTTATACCGTAATATTTTATAACGTATAACGCTATATAAAGATACGTTATAACGTATAACGCTAAGTAGTGTTACGTTATAACGTATAACGTTATATGGTGTTACCTTATAACGTTATATTGTATTACGTTAGAACGTATAACGTTGTACGGTATTATTTAATAACGTATAACGTTATATGGTATTATTTTATAACGTATATCGTAATGTAGTGTTACGTTATAACGTATAACGTTATATGGTGTTACGTTATAACGTATGACGTTATATAGTGTTACGTTATAACGTTATATTATATTACGTTATAACGTATAACGTTATACGGTATTATTTTATAACGTATAACGTTATATAGTGTTACGTTATAACGTTATATTGTATTACGTTAGAACGTATAACGTTGTACGGTATTATTTAATAACGTATAACGTTATATGGTATTATTTTATAACGTATAACGTTATGTGGTATTATTTTATAACGTATAACGTTATGTAGTGTTACGTTATAACGTATAACGTTATATGGTGTTACGTTATAACGTATGACGTTATATAGTGTTACGTTATAACGTTATATTATATTACGTTATAACGTATAACGTTATACGGTATTATTTTATAACGTATAACGTTATATGGTGTTATTTCATAACGTATAACGTTGTGTAGTGTTACGTTATAACGTATAACGTTATATAGTGTAACGTTATAACGCTACATTGTATTTCGTTATAACGTATAACGTTATACGGTATTACTTAATAACGTATAACGTAATGTGGTAATCTATTATAACGTGTAACGTTATATGGTATTATTTTATAACGTATAACGATATATGGTATTATTTCATTACGTATAACGTTATATAATATTATTTTATAAGGTATAACTTTATGAGGTGTTACGTTATAACGTATAACGTTATATAGTATTACGTTATAACGTTATATTGTATTACGTTATAACGTATAACGGTATATAGTGTTACGTTATAACGTTATATTCTATTACGTTAGAACATATAACGTTATACGGTATTATTTTGTAACGGATAACGTTATATAATAATATTTTATAACGTATAACTTTATGTAGTGATACCTAATAACGTATAACGTTATGTAGTGTTACGTTATAACGTATAACGTTATATAGTGTTACGTTATATCGTTATATTATATTACGTTATAACGTATAACGTTATACCGTAATATTTTATAACGTATAACGCTATATAAAGATACGTTATAACGTATAACGCTAAGTAGTGTTACGTTATAACGTATAACGTTATATGGTGTTACCTTATAACGTTATATTGTATTACGTTAGAACGTATAACGTTGTACGGTATTATTTAATAACGTATAACGTTATATGGTATTATTTTATAACGTATATCGTAATGTAGTGTTACGTTATAACGTATAACGTTATATAGTGTAACGTGATAACGCTACATTGTGTTACGTTATAACGTAGGACGTTATATAGTGTTACGTTATAACGTTATATTATATCACGTTATAACGTATAACGTTATAGAGTGTAACGTTATAACGCTACATTGTATTACGTTATAACGTATAACGTTATACGGTATTACTTAATAACGTATAACGTTATATGGTATTATTTTATAACGTATATCGTTATGTAGTGTTACGTTATAACGTATAACGTTATATAGTGTTACGTTATAACGTTATATTGTATTACGTTAGAACGTATAACGTTGTACGGTATTATTTAATAACGTATAACGTTATATGGTATTATTTTATAACGTATAACGTTATGTGGTATTATTTTATAACGTATAACGTTATGTAGTGTTACGTTATAACGTATAACGTTATATGGTGTTACGTTATAACGTATGACGTTATATAGTGTTACGTTATAACGTTATATTATATTACGTTATAACGTATAACGTTATACGGTATTATTTTATAACGTATAACGTTATATGGTGTTATTTCATAACGTATAACGTTGTGTAGTGTTACGTTATAACGTATAACGTTATATAGTGTAACGTTATAACGCTACATTGTATTTCGTTATAACGTATAACGTTATACGGTATTACTTAATAACGTATAACGTAATGTGGTAATCTATTATAACGTGTAACGTTATATGGTATTATTTTATAACGTATAACGATATATGGTATTATTTCATTACGTATAACGTTATATAATATTATTTTATAAGGTATAACTTTATGAGGTGTTACGTTATAACGTATAACGTTATATAGTATTACGTTATAACGTTATATTGTATTACGTTATAACGTATAACGGTATATAGTGTTACGTTATAACGTTATATTCTATTACGTTAGAACATATAACGTTATACGGTATTATTTTGTAACGGATAACGTTATATAATAATATTTTATAACGTATAACTTTATGTAGTGATACCTAATAACGTATAACGTTATGTAGTGTTACGTTATAACGTATAACGTTATATAGTGTTACGTTATATCGTTATATTATATTACGTTATAACGTATAACGTTATACCGTAATATTTTATAACGTATAACGCTATATAAAGATACGTTATAACGTATAACGCTAAGTAGTGTTACGTTATAACGTATAACGTTATATGGTGTTACCTTATAACGTTATATTGTATTACGTTAGAACGTATAACGTTGTACGGTATTATTTAATAACGTATAACGTTATATGGTATTATTTTATAACGTATATCGTAATGTAGTGTTACGTTATAACGTATAACGTTATATAGTGTAACGTGATAACGCTACATTGTGTTACGTTATAACGTATAACGTTATATAGTGTAACGTTATAACGCTACATTGTATTACGTTATAACGTATAACGTTATACGGTATTACTTAATAACGTATAACGATATATGGTATTATTTTATAACGTGTAACGTTATATAATATTATTTTATGACGTATAACGTTATGTAGTGTTACGTTATAACGTATAACGTTATATGGTGTTACGTTATAACGTAGGACGTTATATAGTGTTACGTTGTAACGTTATATTATATTACGTTATAACGTATAACGTTATATAGTGTAACGTTATAACGCTACATTGTATTACGTTATAACGTATAACGTTATACGGTATTACTTAATAACGTATAACGTTATATGGTATTATTTTATAACGTATATCGTTATGTAGTGTTACGTTAAAACGTATAACGTTATATAGTGTTACGTTATAACGTTATATTGTATTACGTTGGAACGTATAACGTTGTACGGTATTATTTAATAACATATAACGTTATATGGTGTTATTTCATAACGTATAACGTTGTGTAGTGTTACGTTATAACGTATAACGTTATATAGTGTAACGTTATAACGTATGACGTTATATAGTGTTACGTTATAACGTTATATTATATTACGTTATAACGTATAACGTTATACGGTATTATTTTATAACGTATAACGTTATATGGTGTTATTTCATAACGTATAACGTTGTGTAGTGTTACGTTATAACGTATAACGTTATATAGTGTAACGTTATAACGCTACATTGTATTTCGTTATAACGTATAACGTTATACGGTATTACTTAATAACGTATAACGTAATGTGGTAATATATTATAACGTGTAACGTTATATGGTATTATTTTATAACGTATACCGATATATGGTATTATTTCATTAAGTATAACGTTATATAATATTATTTTATAAGGTATAACTTTATGAGGTGTTACGTTATAACGTATAAGGTTATATAGTATTACGTTAGAACGTATAACGTTATATGGTGTTACCTTATAACGTTATACTGTATTACGTTAGAACGTATAACGTTGTACGGTATTATTTAATAACGTATAACGTTATATGGTATTATTTTATAACGTATATCGTAATGTAGTGTTACGTTATAACGTATAACGTTATATAGTGTTACGTTATAAAGTTATATTATATTACGTTATAACGTATAACGTTATATAGTGTAACGTTATAACGCTACATTGTGTTACGTTATAACGTATAACGTTATATAGTGTAACGTTATAACGCTACATTGTATTACGTTATAACGTATAACGTTATACGGTATTACTTAATAACGTATAACGATATATGGTATTATTTTATAACGTGTAACGTTATATAATATTATTTTATGACGTATAACGTTATGTAGTGTTACGTTATAACGTATAACGTTATATGGTGTTACGTTATAACGTAGGACGTTATATAGTGTTACGTTATAACGTTATATTATATTACGTTATAACGTATAACGTTATATAGTGTAACGTTATAACGCTACATTGTATTACGTTATAACGTATAACGTTATACGGTATTACTTAATAACGTATAACGATATATGGTATTATTTTATAACGTATATCGTTATGTAGTGTTACGTTATAACGTATAACGTTATATAGTGTTACGTTATAACGTTATATTGTATTACGTTAGAACGTATAACGTTGTACGGTATTATTTAGTAACGTATAACGTTATATGGTATTTTTTTATAACGTTTATCGTTATGTAGTGTTACGTTATAACGTATAACGTTATATGGTGTTACGTTATAACGTATAACGTTATACGGTATTATTTTATAACGTATAACGTTATATGGTATTATTTTATAACGTATAACGTTGTGTAGTGTTACGTTATAACGTATGACGTTATATAGTGTTACGTTATAACGTTATATTATATTACGTTATAACGTATAACGTTATACGGTATTATTTTATAACGTATAACGTTATATGGTGTTATTTCATAACGTATAACGTTGTGTAGTGTTACGTTATAACGTATAACGTTATATAGTGTAACGTTATAACGCTACATTGTATTTCGTTATAACGTATAACGTTATACGGTATTACTTAATAACGTATAACGTAATGTGGTAATATATTGTAACGTGTAACGTTATATGGTATTATTTTATAACGTATAACGATATATGGTATTATTTCATTAAGTATAACGTTATATAATATTATTTTATAAGGTATAACTTTATGAGGTGTTACGTTATAACGTTATATTGTATTACGTTAGAACGTATAACGTTGTACGGTATTATTTAATAACGTATAACGTTATATGGTATTATTTTATAACGTATATCGTAATGTAGTGTTACGTTATAACGTATAACGTTATATAGTGTTACGTTATAACGTTATATTATATTACGTTATAACGTATAACGTTATATAGTGTAACGTTATAACGCTACATTGTGTTACGTTATAACGTATAACGTTATATAGTGTTACGTTATAACGTTATATTATATTACGTTATAACGTATAACGTTATATAGTGTAACGTTATAACGCTACATTGTGTTACGTTATAACGTATAACGTTATATAGTGTAACGTTATAACGCTACATTGTATTACGTTATAACGTATAACGTTATACGGTATTACTTAATAACGTATAACGATATATGGTATTATTTTATAACGTATATCGTTATGTAGTGTTACGTTATAACGTATAACGTTATATGGTGTAACGTTATAACGTTATATTGTATTACGTTAGAACGTATAACGTTGTACGGTATTATTTAGTAACGTATAACGTTATATGGTATTTTTTTATAACGTATATCGTTATGTAGTGTTACGTTATAACGTATAACGTTATATGGTGTTACGTTATAACGTATAACGTTATATACTGTTACGTTATAACGTCATATTATATTACGTTATAACGTATAACGTTATACGGTATTATTTTATAACGTATAACGTTATATGGTATTATTTTATAACGTATAACGTTGTGTTGTGTTACGTTATAACGTATAACGTTATATAGTGTAACGTTATAACGCTACATTGTATTACGTTATAACGTATAACGTTATACGGTATTACTTAATAACGTATAACGATATATGGCATTATTTTATAACGTGTAACGTTATATAATATTATTTTATGACGTATAACGTTATGTAGTGTTACGTTATAACGTATAACGTTATACGGTATTACTTAATAACGTATAACGATATATGGTATTATTTTATAACGTATATCGTTATGTAGTGTTACGTTATAACGTATAACGTTATATAGTGTTACGTTATAACGTTATATTGTATTACGTTAGAACGTATAACGTTGTACGGTATTATTTAGTAACGTATAACGTTATATGGTATTTTTTTATAACGTTTATCGTTATGTAGTGTTACGTTATAACGTATAACGTTATATGGTGTTACGTTATAACGTATAACGTTATACGGTATTATTTTATAACGTATAACGTTATATGGTATTATTTTATAACGTATAACGTTGTGTAGTGTTACGTTATAACGTATAACGTTATATAGTGTAACGTTATAACGCTACATTGTATTTCGTTATAACGTATAACGTTATACGGTATTACTTAATAACGTATAACGTAATGTGGTAATATATTATAACGTGTAACGTTATATGGTATTATTTTATAACGTATAACGATATATGGTATTATTTCATTACGTATAACGTTATATAATATTATTTTATAAGGTATAACTTTATGAGGTGTTACGTTATATCGTATAACGTTATATAGTATTACGTTATAACGTTATATTGTATTACGTTATAACGTATAACGGTATATAGTGTTACGTTATAACGTTATATTCTATTACGTTAGAACGTATAACGTTATACGGTATTATTTTGTAACGGATAACATTATATAATATTATTTTATAACGTATAACGTTATGTAGTGATACCTAATAACGTATAACGTTATGTAGTGTTGCGTTATAACGTATAACGTTATATAGTGTTACGTTATAACGTTATATTATATTACGTTATAACGTACAACGTTATACCGTAATATTTTATAACGTATAACGCTATATAAAGATACGTTATAATGTATAACGCTAAGTAGTGTTACGTTATAACGTATAACGTTATATAGTGTTACGTTATAACGTTATATTGTATTACGTTAGAACGTATAACGTTATATGGTGTTACCTTATAACGTTATATTGTATTACGTTAGAACGTATAACGTTGTACGGTATTATTTAATAACGTATAACGTTGGACGGTATTATTTTATAACTTATAACGTTATGTAGTGTTACGTTATAACGTATAACGTTATATAGTGTAACGTTATAACGCTACATTGTATTACGTTATAACGTATAACGTTATACGGTATTACTTAATAACGTATAACGATATATGGTATTATTTTATAACGTGTAACGTTATATAATATTTTTTTATGACGTATAACGTTATGTAGTGTTACGTTATAACGTATAACGTTATATGGTGTTACGTTATAACGTAGGACGTTATATAGTGTTACGTTATAACGTTATATTATATTACGTTATAACGTATAACGTTATATAGTGTAACGTTATAACGCTACATTGTATTACGTTATAACGTATAACGTTATACGGTATTACTTAATAACGTATAACGATATATGGTATTATTTTATAACGTATATCGTTATGTAGTGTTACGTTATAACGTATAACGTTATATAGTGTTACGTTATAACGTTATATTGTATTACGTTATAACGTATAACGGTATATAGTGTTACGTTATAACGTTATATTCTATTACGTTAGAACGTATAACGTTGGACGGTATTATTTTATAACGTATAACGTTGTGTTGTGTTACGTTATAACGTATAACGTTATATAGTGTAACGTTATAACGCTACATTGTATTACGTTATAACGTATAACGTTATACGGTGTTACTTAATAACGTATAACGATATATGGTATTATTTTATAACGTGTAACGTTATAAAATATTATTTTATGACGTATAACGTTATGTAGTGTTACGTTATAACGTATAACGTTATATAGTGTTACGTTATAACGTAGGACGTTATATAGTGTTACGTTATAACGTTATATTATATTACGTTATAACGTATAACGTTATACGGTATTATTTTATAACGTATAACGTTATATGGTATTATTTTATAACGTATAACGTTGTGTTGTGTTACGTTATAACGTATAACGTTATATAGTGTAACGTTATAACGCTACATTGTATTACGTTATAACGTATAACGTTATACGGTATTACTTAATAACGTATAACGATATATGGTATTATTTTATAACGTGTAACGTTATATAATATTATTTTATGACGTATAACGTTATGTAGTGTTACGTTATAACGTATAACGTTATATGGTGTTACGTTATAACGTAGGACATTATATAGTGTTACGTTATAACGTTATATTATATTACGTTATAACGTATAACGTTATATAGTGTAACGTTATAACGCTACATTGTATTACGTTATAACGTATAACGTTATACGGTATTACTTAATAACGTATAACGATATATGGTATTATTTTATAACGTATATCGTTATGTAGTGTTACGTTATAACGTATAACGTTATATAGTGTTACGTTATAACGTTATATTGTATTACGTTAGAACGTATAACGTTGTACGGTATTATTTAGTAACGTATAACGTTATATGGTATTTTTTTATAACGTTTATCGTTATGTAGTGTTACGTTATAACGTATAACGTTATATGGTGTTACGTTATAACGTATAACGTTATATACTGTTTCGATATAACGTCATATTATATTACGTTATAACGTATAACGTTATACGGTATTATTTTATAACGTATAACGTTATATGGTAATATTTTATAACGTATAACGTTGTGTTGTGTTACGTTATAACGTATAACGTTATATAGTCTAACGTTATAACGCTACATTGTATTACGTTATAACGTATAACGTTATACGGTATTACTTAATAACGTATAACGATATATGGTATTATTTTATAACGTGTAACGTTATGTAGTGTTACGTTATAACGTATAACGTTATATGGTGTTACGTTATAACGTAGGACGTTATATAGTGTTACGTTATAACGTTATACGGTATTATTTTATAACTTATAACGTTATATGGTATTATTTCATAACGTATAACGTTGTGTAGTGTTACGTTATAACGTATAACGTTATATAGTGTAACGTTATAACGCTACATTGTATTTCGTTATAACGTATAACATTATACGGTATTACTTAATAACGTATATCGTAATATGGTAATATATTATAACGTATAACGTTATAAGGTATTATTTTATAACGTATAACGATATATGCGTATTATTTCATAGCGTATTATTTCATTACGTATAACGTTGTGTAGTGTTACGTTATAACGTATAACGTTATATAGTGTAACGTTATAACGCTACATTGTATTTCGTTATAACGCATAACGTTATACGGTATTACTTAATAACGTGTAACGTAATATGGTAATATATTATAACGTATGACATTATAAGGTATTATTTTATAACGTATAACGATATATGGTATTATTTCATTACGTATAACGTTATATAATATTATTTTATAAGGTATAACGTTATGAGGTGTTACGTTATAACGTATAACGTTATATAGTGTTACGTTATAACGTTATATTATATTACGTAATTATATTACGTAATTATATTACGTAATATAATATAACGTTATAACGTATAACGTTATACCGTAATATTTTATAACGTATAACGCTATATAAAGTTACGTTATAACGTATAACGCTATGTAGTGTTACGTTATAACGTATAACGTTATATAGTGTGACGTTATAACGTTATATTGTATTACGTTAGAACGTATAACGTTATATGCTGTTACCTTATAACGTTATATTGTATTACGTTAGAACGTATAACGTTGTACGGTATTATTTAATAACGTATAACGTTATATGTTATTATTTTATAACGTATATCGTAATGTAGTGTTACGTTATAACGTATAACGCTATATAGTGCTTCGTTATAACGTTGTATTGTATTACGTTAGAACGTATAACGTTATACGGTATTATTTTATAACGTATAGCGTTATATGGTATTATTTTATAACGTATAACGTTATATGGTATTATTTCATAACGTATAACGTTATATGGTATTATTCTATAACGTATAACGTTATATGGTATTATTTTATAACGTATAACGTTATGTAGTGTTACGTTATAACGTATAACGCTATATAGTGTTTCGTTATAACGTTGTATTGTATTACGTTAGAACGTATAACGTTATACAGTATTATTTTACAACGTATAACGTTATATGGTATTATTTTATATCGTATAACGTTATGTAGTGTTACGTTATAACGTATAACGCTATATAGTGTTTCGTTATAACGTTGTATTGTATTACGTTAGAACGTATAACGTTATACGGTATTACTTAATAACGTATAACGATATATGGTATTATTTTATAACGTGTAACGTTATGTAGTGTTACGTTATAACGTATAACGTTATATGGTGTTACGTTATAACGTAGGACGTTATATAGTGTTACGTTATAACGTTATACGGTATTATTTTATAACTTATAACGTTATATGGTATTATTTCATAACGTATAACGTTGTGTAGTGTTACGTTATAACGTATAACGTTATATAGTGTAACGTTATAACGCTACATTGTATTTCGTTATAACGTATAACATTATACGGTATTACTTAATAACGTATATCGTAATATGGTAATATATTATAACGTATAACGTTATAAGGTATTATTTTATAACGTATAACGATATATGCGTATTATTTCATAGCGTATTATTTCATTACGTATAACGTTGTGTAGTGTTACGTTATAACGTATAACGTTATATAGTGTAACGTTATAACGCTACATTGTATTTCGTTATAACGCATAACGTTATACGGTATTACTTAATAACGTGTAACGTAATATGGTAATATATTATAACGTATGACATTATAAGGTATTATTTTATAACGTATAACGATATATGGTATTATTTCCTTACGTATAACGTTATATAATATTATTTTATAAGGTATAACGTTATGAGGTGTTACGTTATAACGTATAACGTTATATAGTGTTACGTTATAACGTTATATTATATTACGTAATTATATTACGTAATTATATTACGTAATATAATATAACGTTATAACGTATAACGTTATACCGTAATATTTTATAACGTATAACGCTATATAAAGTTACGTTATAACGTATAACGCTATGTAGTGTTACGTTATAACGTATAACGTTATATAGTGTGACGTTATAACGTTATATTGTATTACGTTAGAACGTATAACGTTATATGCTGTTACCTTATAACGTTATATTGTATTACGTTAGAACGTATAACGTTGTACGGTATTATTTAATAACGTATAACGTTATATGTTATTATTTTATAACGTATATCGTAATGTAGTGTTACGTTATAACGTATAACGCTATATAGTGCTTCGTTATAACGTTGTATTGTATTACGTTAGAACGTATAACGTTATACGGTATTATTTTATAACGTATAGCGTTATATGGTATTATTTTATAACGTATAACGTTATATGGTATTATTTCATAACGTATAACGTTATATGGTATTATTCTATAACGTATAACGTTATATGGTATTATTTTATAACGTATAACGTTATGTAGTGTTACGTTATAACGTATAACGCTATATAGTGTTTCGTTATAACGTTGTATTGTATTACGTTAGAACGTATAACGTTATACAGTATTATTTTACAACGTATAACGTTATATGGTATTATTTTATATCGTATAACGTTATGTAGTGTTACGTTATAACGTATAACGCTATATAGTGTTTCGTTATAACGTTGTATTGTATTACGTTAGAACGTATAACGTTATACGGTATTATTTTATAACGTATAGCGTTATATGGTATTATTTTATAACGTATAACGTTATATGGTATTATTTCATAACGTATAACGTTATATGGTATTATTCTATAATGTATAACGTTATATGGTATTATTTTATAACGTATAACGTTATGTAGTGTTACGTTATAACGTTGTATTGTGTTACGTTATAACGTATAACGTTATATAGTGTTACGTTATAACGTTTTGTTGTATTACTTTATAACGTATAACGTTATACGTTATTATTTTATAACGTATAACGTTATATGGTATTATTTCATAACGTATAACGTTATACGGTTTTGTTTTATGACGTATAAAGTCATATGGTATTATTTTATAACGTATAACGTTATGTAGTGTTACGTTATAACGTATAACGTTATATAGTGTTACGTTATAGCGTTATATTATATTACGTTATAACGTAGAAGGTTATACGGTATTGTTTTATAACGTATAACGTTATATGGTATTATTTTATAACGTATAACGTTATGTAGTGTTACGTTATAACGTATAACGTTATATAGTGTTACGTTATAACGTTATATTGTATTACTTTATAACGTATAATGTTATACGTTATTATTTTATAACGTATAACGTTATATGGTATTATTTCATAACGTATAACGTTATACGGTTTTGTTTTATGACGAATAAAGTCATATGGTATTATTTTATAACGTATAACGTTATGTAGTGTTACGTTATAACGTATAACGTTATATAGTGTTACGTTATAGCGTTATATTATATTACGTTATAACGTAGAAGGTTATACGGTATTGTTTTATAACGTATAACGTTATATGGTATTATTTTATAACGTATAACGTTATGTAGTGTTACGTTATAACGTATAACGTTATATAGTGTTACGTTATAACGTTATATTGTATTACTTTATAACGTATAATGTTATACGTTATTATTTTATAACGTATAACGTTATATGGTATTATTTCATAACGTATAACGTTATACGGTGTTGTTTTATGACGTATAACGTCATATAGTATTATTTTATAACGTATAACGTTATGTAGTGTTACGTTATAACGTATGACGTTATATAGTGTTCCGTTATAGCGTTATATTATATTACGTTATAACGTAGAACGTTATGCGGTATTACTTAAGAACGTATAACGATATATGGTATTATTTTATAACGTGTAACGTTATATAATATTATTTTATAACGTTTAACGTTATGTAGTGCTACGTTATAACGTATAACGTTATATGGTGTTGCGTTATAACGTATGACGTTTTATAGTGTTACGTTATAACGTTATATTGTATTACGTTATAACGGATAACGTTATACGGTATTATTTTATAACGTATAACGTTATATGGTATTATTTCATAACGTATAACGTTGTGTAGTGTTACGTTATAACGTATAACGTTATATAGTGTTACGTTATAACGTTATATTATATTACGTTATAACGTAGAACTTTATACAGTATTATTTTATAACGTATAACGTTATATGGTATTATTTTATAATGTATAACGTTACGTGTTGTTACGTTATAACGTATAACGATATATGGTATTATTTTATAACGTATAACGTTATGGTGTGTTACGTTATAACGTTATATTGTATTACGTTAAAATGTATAACGTAATACGGTATTATTTTATAACGTATAACGTTATGTAGTGTTACGTTATAACGTATAACGTTATGCGGTAATATTTTATAACCTATAACGTTATATAATATTATTTTATAACGTATACCGTTATGTAGTGTTACGTTATAACGTATAACGTTATATAGTGTTACGTTATAGCGTTATATTATATTACGTTATAACGTAGAACGTTATACGGTATTGTTTTGTAACGTATAACGTTATATGGTATTATTTTATAACGTATAACGTTATGTAGTGTTACGTTATAACGTATAACGTTATATAGTGTTACGTTATAACGTTATATTGTATTACGTCAGAACGTATAACGTTGTACGGTATTATTTAATAACGTATAACGTTATATGGTATGATTTTATAACGTGTAACGTTATAAAATATTATTTTATGACGTATAACGTTATGTAGTGTTACGTTATAACGTATAACGTTATATAGTGTTACGTTATAACGTAGGACGTTATATAGTGTTACGTTATAACGTTATATTATATTACGTTATAACGTATAACGTTATACGGTATTATTTTATAACGTATAACGTTATATGGTATTATTTTATAACGTATAACGTTGTGTTGTGTTACGTTATAACGTATAACGTTATATAGTGTAACGTTATAACGCTACATTGTATTACGTTATAACGTATAACGTTATACGGTATTACTTAATAACGTATAACGATATATGGTATTATTTTATAACGTGTAACGTTATATAATATTATTTTATGACGTATAACGTTATGTAGTGTTACGTTATAACGTATAACGTTATATGGTGTTACGTTATAACGTAGGACGTTATATAGTGTTACGTTATAACGTTATATTATATTACGTTATAACGTATAACGTTATATAGTGTAACGTTATAACGCTACATTGTATTACGTTATAACGTATAACGTTATACGGTATTACTTAATAACGTATAACGATATATGGTATTATTTTATAACGTATATCGTTATGTAGTGTTACGTTATAACGTATAACGTTATATAGTGTTACGTTATAACGTTATATTGTATTACGTTAGAACGTATAACGTTGTACGGTATTATTTAGTAACGTATAACGTTATATGGTATTTTTTTATAACGTTTATCGTTATGTAGTGTTACGTTATAACGTATAACGTTATATGGTGTTACGTTATAACGTATAACGTTATATACTGTTTCGTTATAACGTCATATTATATTACGTTATAACGTATAACGTTATACGGTATTATTTTATAACGTATAACGTTATATGGTATTATTTTATAACGTATAACGTTGTGTTGTGTTACGTTATAACGTATAACGTTATATAGTGTAACGTTATAACGCTACATTGTATTACGTTATAACGTATAACGTTATACGGTATTACTTAATAACGTATAACGATATATAGTATTATTTTATAACGTGTAACGTTATATAATATTATTTTATGACGTATAACGTTATGTAGTGTTACGTTATAACGTATAACGTTATATAGTGTTACGTTATAACGTAGGACGTTATATAGTGTGACGTTATAACGTTATATTGTATTACGTTAGAACGTATAACGTTATATGGTGTTACCTTATAACGTTATATTGTATTACGTTAGAACGTATAACGTTGTACGGTATTATTCAATAACGTATAACGTTATATGTTATTATTTTATAACGTATATCGTAATGTAGTGTTACGTTATAACGTATAACGCTATATAGTGCTTCGTTATAACGTTGTATTGTATTACGTTAGAACGTATAACGTTATACGGTATTATTTTATAACGTATAGCGTTATATGGTATTATTTTATAACGTATAACGTTATATGGTATTATTTCATAACGTATAACGTTATATGGTATTATTCTATAACGTATAACGTTATATGGTATTATTTTATAACGTATAACGTTATGTAGTGTTACGTTATAACGTATAACGCTATATAGTGTTTCGTTATAACGTTGTATTGTATTACGTTAGAACGTATAACGTTATACAGTATTATTTTACAACGTATAACGTTATATGGTATTATTTTATATCGTATAACGTTATGTAGTGTTACGTTATAACGTATAACGCTATATAGTGTTTCGTTATAACGTTGTATTGTATTACGTTAGAACGTATAACGTTATACGGTATTATTTTATAACGTATAGCGTTATATGGTATTATTTTATAACGTATAACGTTATATGGAATTATTTCATAACGTATAACGTTATATGGTATTATTCTATAATGTATAACGTTATATGGTATTATTTTATAACGTATAACGTTATGTAGTGTTACGTTATAACGTTGTATTGTGTTACGTTATAACGTATAACGTTATATAGTGTTACGTTATAACGTTTTGTTGTATTACTTTATAACGTATAACGTTATACGTTATTATTTTATAACGTATAACGTTATATGGTATTATTTCATAACGTATAACGTTATACGGTTTTGTTTTATGACGTATAAAGTCATATGGTATTATTTTATAACGTATAACGTTATGTAGTGTTACGTTATAACGTATAACGTTATATAGTGTTACGTTATAGCGTTATATTATATTACGTTATAACGTAGAAGGTTATACGGTATTGTTTTATAACGTATAACGTTATATGGTATTATTTTATAACGTATAACGTTATGTAGTGTTACGTTATAACGTATAACGTTATATAGTGTTACGTTATAACGTTATATTGTATTACTTTATAACGTATAATGTTATACGTTATTATTTTATAACGTATAACGTTATATGGTATTATTTCATAACGTATAACGTTATACGGTTTTGTTTTATGACGTATAAAGTCATATGGTATTATTTTATAACGTATAACGTTATGTAGTGTTACGTTATAACGTATAACGTTATATAGTGTTACGTTATAGCGTTATATTATATTACGTTATAACGTAGAAGGTTATACGGTATTGTTTTATAACGTATAACGTTATATGGTATTATTTTATAACGTATAACGTTATGTAGTGTTACGTTATAACGTATAACGTTATATAGTGTTACGTTATAACGTTATATTGTATTACTTTATAACGTATAATGTTATACGTTATTATTTTATAACGTATAACGTTATATGGTATTATTTCATAACGTATAACGTTATACGGTGTTGTTTTATGACGTATAACGTCATATAGTATTATTTTATAACGTATAACGTTATGTAGTGTTACGTTATAACGTATGACGTTATATAGTGTTCCGTTATAGCGTTATATTATATTACGTTATAACGTAGAACGTTATACGGTATTACCTAAGAACGTATAACGATATATGGTATTATTTTATAACGTGTAACGTTATATAATATTATTTTATAACGTTTAACGTTATGTAGTGCTACGTTATAACGTATAACGTTATATGGTGTTGCGTTATAACGTATGACGTTTTATAGTGTTACGTTATAACGTTATATTGTATTACGTTATAACGGATAACGTTATACGGTATTATTTTATAACGTATAACGTTATATGGTATTATTTCATAACGTATAACGTTGTGTAGTGTTACGTTATAACGTATAACGTTATGTAGTGTTACGTTATAACGTATAACGTTATGCGGTAATATTTTATAACCTATAACGTTATATAATATTATTTTATAACGTATACCGTTATGTAGTGTTACGTTATAACGTATAACGTTATATAGTGTTACGTTATAGCGTTATATTATATTACGTTATAACGTAGAACGTTATACGGTATTGTTTTGTAACGTATAACGTTATATGGTATTATTTTATAACGTATAACGTTATGTAGTGTTACGTTATAACGTATAACGTTATATAGTGTTACGTTATAACGTTATATTGTATTACGTCAGAACGTATAACGTTGTACGGTATTATTTAATAACGTATAACGTTATATGGTATTATTTTATAACGTATAACGTTATGTAGTGTTACGTTATAACGTATAACGTTATATAGTGTTACGTTATAGCGTTATATTATATTACGTTATAACGTATAACGTTATACGGTATTATTTTATAACGTATAACGTTATATGGTATTATTTTATAACGTATAACGTTGTGTTGTGTTACGTTATAACGTATAACGTTATATAGTGTAACGTTATAACGCTACATTGTATTACGTTATAACGTATAACGTTATACGGTATTACTTAATAACGTATAACGATATATGGTATTATTTTATAACGTGTAACGTTATATAATATTATTTTATGACGTATAACGTTATGTAGTGTTACGTTATAACGTATAACGTTATATGGTGTTACGTTATAACGTAGGACGGTATATAGTGTTACGTTATAACGTTATATTATATTACGTTATAACGTATAACGTTATATAGTGTAACGTTATAACGCTACATTGTATTACGTTATAACGTATAACGTTATACGGTATTACTTAATAACGTATAACGATATATGGTATTATTTTATAACGTATATCGTTATGTAGTGTTACGTTATAACGTATAACGTTATATAGTGTTACGTTATAACGTTATATTGTATTACGTTAGAACGTATAACGTTGTACGGTATTATTTAGTAACGTATAACGTTATATGGTATTTTTTTATAACGTTTATCGTTATGTAGTGTTACGTTATAACGTATAACGTTATATGGTGTTACGTTATAACGTATAACGTTATATACTGTTTCGTTATAACGTCATATTATATTACGTTATAACGTATAACGTTATACGGTATTATTTTATAACGTATAACGTTATATGGTATTATTTTATAACGTATAACGTTGTGTTGTGTTACGTTATAACGTATAACGTTATATAGTGTAACGTTATAACGCTACATTGTATTACGTTATAACGTATAACGTTATACGGTATTACTTAATAACGTATAACGATATATGGTATTATTTTATAACGTGTAACGTTATATAATATTATTTTATGACGTATAACGTTATGTAGTGTTACGTTATAACGTATAACGTTATATAGTGTTACGTTATAACGTAGGACGTTATATAGTGTTACGTTATATCGTTATATTATATTACGTTATAACGTATAACGTTATATAGTGTAACGTTATAACGCTACATTGTGTTATGTTATAACGTATAACGTTATATAGTGTAACGTTATAACGCTACATTGTATTACGTTATAACGTATAGCGTTATACGGTATTACTTAATAATGTATAACGTTATATGGTATTATTTCATAACGTACAACGTTATATAGTGTTACGTTATAACGCTACATTGTATTACAATACAGCGTATAACGTTATACGCTATTACTTAATAACGTACAACGTTATATGTTATTATATTATAACGTATAACGTTATATGGTATTATTTTATAACTTATAACGTTATATGGTATTATTTCATAACGCATAACGTTATATAGTGTTACGCTATAACGTTTTATTGTATTACGTTATAACGTATAACGTTATACGTTATTATTTTATAACGTATAACGTTATATGGTATTATTTTATATCGTATAACGTTATATGATAATATTTCATAACGTATAACGTTAAATAATATTATTTTATAAGGTATAACGTTATGTAGTGTTACGTTATAACGTATAACGTTATATAGTGTTTCGTTATAACGATGTATTGTATTACGTTAGAACGTATAACGTTATACGGTATTATTTTATAACGGATAACGTTATATGGTACTATTTTATAACGTATAACGTTATATAATATTATTTTATAACGTATAACGTTATATAGTGTTACGTTATAACGCTACATTGTATTACAATATAACGTGTAACGTTATACGATATTACTTAATAACTTATAACGTTATATGGTATTATATAATAACGTATAACGTTATATGGTATTATTTTATAACGTATAACGTTATATGGTATTATTTGATAACGTATAACGTTATATGGTATTATTTTATAACGTATAACGTTATGTAGTGTTACGTTATAACGTATAACGTTATATGGTATTATCTTATAACGTATAACGTTATGTAGTGTTACGTTATAACGTATAACGTTATATAGTGTAACGTTATAACGCTACATTGTATTACAATATAACGTATAACGTTATACGATATTACTTAATAACTTATAACGTTATATGGTATTATATTATAACGTATAACGTTATATGGTATTATTTTGTAACGTATAACGTTATATGGTATTATTTCATAACGTATAACGTTATATAGTGTTACGTTATAACGCTACATTGTCTTACAATGTAACGTATAACGTTATACGCTATTACTTAATAACGTATAACGTTATATGGTATTATATTATAACGTATAACGTTATATGGTATTATTTTATAACGAATAACGTTATATGGTATTATTTAATAACGTATTACGTTATATAGTGTTACGTTATAACGTTGTGTAGTGTTACGTTATATCGTACAACGTTATATGGTATTATTTTATAACGTATAACGTTATATGGTGTCACTTTATAACGTATAACGTTTTATGGTATTATTTTATAACGTATAACGTTATGTAGTGTTGCGTTATTACGCTACATTGTATTACAATATAACGTATAACGTTATACGCTATTACTTAATAACGTATAACGTTATACGCTATTACTTAATAACGTATAACGTTATATGGTATTATATTATAAAGTATATCGTTATATGGTATTATTTTATAACGTATAACGATACATGGTATTATTTCATAACGTATAACGTTATGTAGTGTTACGTTATAACGTATAACGTTATATGGTGTTACGTTATAACGTTATATTGTATTACGTTATAACGTATAACGTTATACGGTATTACTTTATAACGTATAACGTTATATGGTATTATTTTATAACGTGTAACGTTATATAATATTATTTTTTAACGTGTAACGTTATATAATATTATTTTATAACGTGTAACGTTATGTAGTGTTACGTTATAACGTATAACGTAATATAGTGTTACGTTATAACGTTATATTATATTACGTTATAACGTATAACGTTATACGGTATTATTTTATAACGTATAACTTTATACGGTATTATTTTATAACGTATAACGTTATATGGTATTATTTTATAACATATAACGTTATATGGTATTACTTTATAACGAATAATGTTATATGGTATTATTTAATAACGTATTACGTTATATAGTGTTACGTTATAACGTTATGTAGTGTTACGTTATATCGTACAACGTTATATGGTATTATTTTATAACCTATAACGTTATATGGTATTATATTATAACGTATAACGTTATATGGTATTATTTTATAACGTATAACGCTATATGGTATTATTTTATAAGGTATAACGTTATGTAGTGTTACGTTATAACGTATAACGTTATATAGTGTAACGTTATAACGCTACATTGTATTACAATATAACGTATAACGTTATACGATATTATTTTATATCGTATAACGTTATATGATAATATTTCATAACGTATAACGTTATATAGTGTTACGCTATAACGTTATATTGTATTACGTTATAACGTATAACGTTATACGTTATTATTTTATAACGTATAACGTTATATGGTATTATTTTATATCGTATAACGTTATATGATAATATTTCATAACGTATAACGTTAAATAATATTATTTTATAAGGTATAACGTTATGTAGTGTTACGTTATAACATATAACGTTATATAGTGTTTCGTTATAACGTTATGTAGTGTTACGTTATATCGTACAACGTTATATGGTATTATTTTATAACCTATAACGTTATATGGTATTATATTATAACGTATAACGTTATATGGTATTATTTTATAACGTATAACGTTATATGGTATTATTTTATAACGTATAACGTTATGTAATGTTACGTTATAACGTATAACGTTATATAGTGTAACGTTATAACGCTACATTGTATTACAATATAACGTATAACGTTATACAATATTACTTAATAACTTATAACGTTATATGGTATTATATTATAACGTATAACGTTATATGGTATTATTTTATAACGTATAACGTTATATGGTATTATTTCATAACGTATAACGTTATATAGTGTTACGTTATAACGCTACATTGTATTACAATGTAACGTATAACGTTATACGCTATTACTTAATAACGTATATCGTTATATAGTGTTACGTTATAACGTTATATTGTATTACGTTATAACGTATAACATTAGACGTTATTATTTTATAACGTATAACGTTATATGGTATTATTTTATAACGTATAACGTTATATGGTATAATATTATAACGTATGACGTTATATGGTATTATTTTATAACGTATAACGTTATATGGTATTATTTCATAACGTATAACGTTATATAGTGTTACGTTATAACGTTATGTAGTGTTACGTTATAACGTATAACGTTATATAATATTATTTTATAAGGTATAACGTTATGTGGTGTTACGCTATAACGTATAACGTTATATAGTGTTACGTTATAACGTTATATTGTATTACGTTATAACGTATAACGTTATATGGTATTATTTTATAACGTATATCGTTATATGGTGTTATTTTATAACGTATAACGTTATATGGTATTATTTTCTAACGTATAACGTTATATGGTATTATTTTATATCGTATAACGTTAAATGGTATTATTTTATAACGTATAACGTTATGTAGTGTTACGTTATAACGTATAACGTTATATAGTGTAACGTTATAACGCTACATTGTATTACAATGTAACGTATAACGTTATACGCTATTACTTAATAACGTATATCGTTATATAGTGTTACGTTATAACGTTATATTGTATTACGTTATAACGTATAAAATTAGACGTTATTATTTTATAACGTATAACGTTATATGGTATTATTTTATAACGTATAACGTTATATGGTATAATATTATAACGTATAACGTTATATGGTATTATTTTATAACGTATAACGTTATATGGTATTATTTCATAACGTATAACGTTATATAGTGTTACGTTATAACGTTATGTAGTGTTACGTTATAACGTATAACGTTATATAATATTATTTTATAGTGTATAACGTTATGTGGTGTTACGCTATAACGTATAACGTTATATAGTGTTACGTTATAACGTTATATTGTATTACGTTATAACGTATAACGTTATATAGTATTATTTTATAACGTATAACGTTATATGGTGTTATTTTATAACGTATAACGTTATATCGTATTATTTTATAACGTATAACGTTATATGGTATTATTTTATATCGTATAACGTTATATGGTATTATTTTATAACGTATAACGTTATATGGTATTATTTTATAACGTATAACGTTATGTAGTGTTACGTTATAACGTATAACGTTATATAGTGTTACGTTATAACGTTATATTGTATTACTTTATAACGTATAATGTTATACGTTATTATTTTATAACGTATAACGTTATATGGTATTATTTCATAACGTATAACGTTATACGGTGTTGTTTTATGACGTATAACGTCATATAGTATTATTTTATAACGTATAACGTTATGTAGTGTTACGTTATAACGTATGACGTTATATAGTGTTCCGTTATAGCGTTATATTATATTACGTTATAACGTAGAACGTTATACGGTATTACCTAAGAACGTATAACGATATATGGTATTATTTTATAACGTGTAACGTTATATAATATTATTTTATAACGTTTAACGTTATGTAGTGCTACGTTATAACGTATAACGTTATATGGTGTTGCGTTATAACGTATGACGTTTTATAGTGTTACGTTATAACGTTATATTGTATTACGTTATAACGGATAACGTTATACGGTATTATTTTATAACGTATAACGTTATATGGTATTATTTCATAACGTATAACGTTGTGTAGTGTTACGTTATAACGTATAACGTTATGTAGTGTTACGTTATAACGTATAACGTTATGCGGTAATATTTTATAACCTATAACGTTATATAATATTATTTTATAACGTATACCGTTATGTAGTGTTACGTTATAACGTATAACGTTATATAGTGTTACGTTATAGCGTTATATTATATTACGTTATAACGTAGAACGTTATACGGTATTGTTTTGTAACGTATAACGTTATATGGTATTATTTTATAACGTATAACGTTATGTAGTGTTACGTTATAACGTATAACGTTATATAGTGTTACGTTATAACGTTATATTGTATTACGTCAGAACGTATAACGTTGTACGGTATTATTTAATAACGTATAACGTTATATGGTATTATTTTATAACGTATAACGTTATGTAGTGTTACGTTATAACGTATAACGTTATATAGTGTTACGTTATAGCGTTATATTATATTACGTTATAACGTATAACGTTATACGGTATTATTTTATAACGTATAACGTTATATGGTATTATTTTATAACGTATAACGTTGTGTTGTGTTACGTTATAACGTATAACGTTATATAGTGTAACGTTATAACGCTACATTGTATTACGTTATAACGTATAACGTTATACGGTATTACTTAATAACGTATAACGATATATGGTATTATTTTATAACGTGTAACGTTATATAATATTATTTTATGACGTATAACGTTATGTAGTGTTACGTTATAACGTATAACGTTATATGGTGTTACGTTATAACGTAGGACGGTATATAGTGTTACGTTATAACGTTATATTATATTACGTTATAACGTATAACGTTATATAGTGTAACGTTATAACGCTACATTGTATTACGTTATAACGTATAACGTTATACGGTATTACTTAATAACGTATAACGATATATGGTATTATTTTATAACGTATATCGTTATGTAGTGTTACGTTATAACGTATAACGTTATATAGTGTTACGTTATAACGTTATATTGTATTACGTTAGAACGTATAACGTTGTACGGTATTATTTAGTAACGTATAACGTTATATGGTATTTTTTTATAACGTTTATCGTTATGTAGTGTTACGTTATAACGTATAACGTTATATGGTGTTACGTTATAACGTATAACGTTATATACTGTTTCGTTATAACGTCATATTATATTACGTTATAACGTATAACGTTATACGGTATTATTTTATAACGTATAACGTTATATGGTATTATTTTATAACGTATAACGTTGTGTTGTGTTACGTTATAACGTATAACGTTATATAGTGTAACGTTATAACGCTACATTGTATTACGTTATAACGTATAACGTTATACGGTATTACTTAATAACGTATAACGATATATGGTATTATTTTATAACGTGTAACGTTATATAATATTATTTTATGACGTATAACGTTATGTAGTGTTACGTTATAACGTATAACGTTATATAGTGTTACGTTATAACGTAGGACGTTATATAGTGTTACGTTATATCGTTATATTATATTACGTTATAACGTATAACGTTATATAGTGTAACGTTATAACGCTACATTGTGTTATGTTATAACGTATAACGTTATATAGTGTAACGTTATAACGCTACATTGTATTACGTTATAACGTATAGCGTTATACGGTATTACTTAATAATGTATAACGTTATATGGTATTATTTCATAACGTACAACGTTATATAGTGTTACGTTATAACGCTACATTGTATTACAATACAGCGTATAACGTTATACGCTATTACTTAATAACGTACAACGTTATATGTTATTATATTATAACGTATAACGTTATATGGTATTATTTTATAACTTATAACGTTATATGGTATTATTTCATAACGCATAACGTTATATAGTGTTACGCTATAACGTTTTATTGTATTACGTTATAACGTATAACGTTATACGTTATTATTTTATAACGTATAACGTTATATGGTATTATTTTATATCGTATAACGTTATATGATAATATTTCATAACGTATAACGTTAAATAATATTATTTTATAAGGTATAACGTTATGTAGTGTTACGTTATAACGTATAACGTTATATAGTGTTTCGTTATAACGATGTATTGTATTACGTTAGAACGTATAACGTTATACGGTATTATTTTATAACGGATAACGTTATATGGTACTATTTTATAACGTATAACGTTATATAATATTATTTTATAACGTATAACGTTATATAGTGTTACGTTATAACGCTACATTGTATTACAATATAACGTGTAACGTTATACGATATTACTTAATAACTTATAACGTTATATGGTATTATATAATAACGTATAACGTTATATGGTATTATTTTATAACGTATAACGTTATATGGTATTATTTGATAACGTATAACGTTATATGGTATTATTTTATAACGTATAACGTTATGTAGTGTTACGTTATAACGTATAACGTTATATGGTATTATCTTATAACGTATAACGTTATGTAGTGTTACGTTATAACGTATAACGTTATATAGTGTAACGTTATAACGCTACATTGTATTACAATATAACGTATAACGTTATACGATATTACTTAATAACTTATAACGTTATATGGTATTATATTATAACGTATAACGTTATATGGTATTATTTTGTAACGTATAACGTTATATGGTATTATTTCATAACGTATAACGTTATATAGTGTTACGTTATAACGCTACATTGTCTTACAATGTAACGTATAACGTTATACGCTATTACTTAATAACGTATAACGTTATATGGTATTATATTATAACGTATAACGTTATATGGTATTATTTTATAACGAATAACGTTATATGGTATTATTTAATAACGTATTACGTTATATAGTGTTACGTTATAACGTTGTGTAGTGTTACGTTATATCGTACAACGTTATATGGTATTATTTTATAACGTATAACGTTATATGGTGTCACTTTATAACGTATAACGTTTTATGGTATTATTTTATAACGTATAACGTTATGTAGTGTTGCGTTATTACGCTACATTGTATTACAATATAACGTATAACGTTATACGCTATTACTTAATAACGTATAACGTTATACGCTATTACTTAATAACGTATAACGTTATATGGTATTATATTATAAAGTATATCGTTATATGGTATTATTTTATAACGTATAACGATACATGGTATTATTTCATAACGTATAACGTTATGTAGTGTTACGTTATAACGTATAACGTTATATGGTGTTACGTTATAACGTTATATTGTATTACGTTATAACGTATAACGTTATACGGTATTACTTTATAACGTATAACGTTATATGGTATTATTTTATAACGTGTAACGTTATATAATATTATTTTTTAACGTGTAACGTTATATAATATTATTTTATAACGTGTAACGTTATGTAGTGTTACGTTATAACGTATAACGTAATATAGTGTTACGTTATAACGTTATATTATATTACGTTATAACGTATAACGTTATACGGTATTATTTTATAACGTATAACTTTATACGGTATTATTTTATAACGTATAACGTTATATGGTATTATTTTATAACATATAACGTTATATGGTATTACTTTATAACGAATAATGTTATATGGTATTATTTAATAACGTATTACGTTATATAGTGTTACGTTATAACGTTATGTAGTGTTACGTTATATCGTACAACGTTATATGGTATTATTTTATAACCTATAACGTTATATGGTATTATATTATAACGTATAACGTTATATGGTATTATTTTATAACGTATAACGCTATATGGTATTATTTTATAAGGTATAACGTTATGTAGTGTTACGTTATAACGTATAACGTTATATAGTGTAACGTTATAACGCTACATTGTATTACAATATAACGTATAACGTTATACGATATTATTTTATATCGTATAACGTTATATGATAATATTTCATAACGTATAACGTTATATAGTGTTACGCTATAACGTTATATTGTATTACGTTATAACGTATAACGTTATACGTTATTATTTTATAACGTATAACGTTATATGGTATTATTTTATATCGTATAACGTTATATGATAATATTTCATAACGTATAACGTTAAATAATATTATTTTATAAGGTATAACGTTATGTAGTGTTACGTTATAACATATAACGTTATATAGTGTTTCGTTATAACGTTATGTAGTGTTACGTTATATCGTACAACGTTATATGGTATTATTTTATAACCTATAACGTTATATGGTATTATATTATAACGTATAACGTTATATGGTATTATTTTATAACGTATAACGTTATATGGTATTATTTTATAACGTATAACGTTATGTAATGTTACGTTATAACGTATAACGTTATATAGTGTAACGTTATAACGCTACATTGTATTACAATATAACGTATAACGTTATACAATATTACTTAATAACTTATAACGTTATATGGTATTATATTATAACGTATAACGTTATATGGTATTATTTTATAACGTATAACGTTATATGGTATTATTTCATAACGTATAACGTTATATAGTGTTACGTTATAACGCTACATTGTATTACAATGTAACGTATAACGTTATACGCTATTACTTAATAACGTATATCGTTATATAGTGTTACGTTATAACGTTATATTGTATTACGTTATAACGTATAACATTAGACGTTATTATTTTATAACGTATAACGTTATATGGTATTATTTTATAACGTATAACGTTATATGGTATAATATTATAACGTATGACGTTATATGGTATTATTTTATAACGTATAACGTTATATGGTATTATTTCATAACGTATAACGTTATATAGTGTTACGTTATAACGTTATGTAGTGTTACGTTATAACGTATAACGTTATATAATATTATTTTATAAGGTATAACGTTATGTGGTGTTACGCTATAACGTATAACGTTATATAGTGTTACGTTATAACGTTATATTGTATTACGTTATAACGTATAACGTTATATGGTATTATTTTATAACGTATATCGTTATATGGTGTTATTTTATAACGTATAACGTTATATGGTATTATTTTCTAACGTATAACGTTATATGGTATTATTTTATATCGTATAACGTTATATGGTATTATTTTATAACGTATAACGTTATGTAGTGTTACGTTATAACGTATAACGTTATATAGTGTAACGTTATAACGCTACATTGTATTACAATGTAACGTATAACGTTATACGCTATTACTTAATAACGTATATCGTTATATAGTGTTACGTTATAACGTTATATTGTATTACGTTATAACGTATAAAATTAGACGTTATTATTTTATAACGTATAACGTTATATGGTATTATTTTATAACGTATAACGTTATATGGTATAATATTATAACGTATAACGTTATATGGTATTATTTTATAACGTATAACGTTATATGGTATTATTTCATAACGTATAACGTTATATAGTGTTACGTTATAACGTTATGTAGTGTTACGTTATAACGTATAACGTTATATAATATTATTTTATAGTGTATAACGTTATGTGGTGTTACGCTATAACGTATAACGTTATATAGTGTTACGTTATAACGTTATATTGTATTACGTTATAACGTATAACGTTATATAGTATTATTTTATAACGTATAACGTTATATGGTGTTATTTTATAACGTATAACGTTATATCGTATTATTTTATAACGTATAACGTTATATGGTATTATTTTATATCGTATAACGTTATATGGTATTATTTTATAACGTATAACGTTATGTAGTGTTACGTTATAACGTATAACGTTATATAGTGTAACGTTATAACGCTACATTGTATTACAATATAACGTACAACGTTATACTCTATTACTTAATAACGTATAACGTTATATGGTATTATATTATAACGTATAACGTTATATGGTATTATTTTATAACGTATAACGTTATATAGTGTAACTTTATAACGCTACATTGTATTACGTTATAACGTATAACGTTATATATTATTATTTAATAACGTATAACGTTATGTAGTGTTACGTTATAACGTATAACGTTATATAGTGTTTCGTTATAACGATATATTGTATTACAATATAACGTATAACGTTATACGCTATTACTTAATAACGTACAACGTTATATGGTATTATATTATAACGTATAACGTTATATGGTATTATTTTATAACGAATAACGTTATATGGTATTATTTAATAACGTATTACGTTATATAGTGTTACGTTATAACGTTATGTAGTGTTACGTTATATCGTACAACGTTATATGGTATTATTTTATAACGTATAACGTTATATGGTATTATATTATAACGTATAACGTTATATGGTATTATTTTAAAACGTATAACGTTATATAGTGTAACTTTATAACGCTACATTGTATTACGTTATAACGTATAACGTTATATATTATTATTTAATAACGTATAACGTTATGTAGTGTTACGTTATAACGTATAACGTTATATAGTGTTTCGTTATAACGATGTATTGTATTACAATATAACGTATAACGTTATACGCTATTACTTAATAACGTACAACGTTATATGGTATTACTTTATAACGGATAACGTTATATGGTACTATTTTATAACGTATAACGTTATATAATATTATTTTATAACGTGTAACGTTATATAGTGTTACGTTATAACGCTACATTGTATTACAATATAACGTATAACGTTATACGCTATTACTTAATAACGTACAACGTTATATGGTATTATATTATAACGTATAACGTTATATGGTATTATTTTATAACGAATAACGTTATATGGTATTATTTAATAACGTATTACGTTATATAGTGTTACGTTATAACGTTATGTAGTGTTACGTTATATCGTACAACGTTATATGGTATTATTTTATAACGTATAACGTTATATGGTGTTATTTTATAACGTATAACGTTATATAGTGTAACGTTATAACGCTACATTGTATTACAATATAACGAATAACGTTATACGCTATTACTCAATAACGTATAAAGTTATATGGTATTATATTATAACGTATAACGTTATATAGTGTAACGTTATAACGCTACATTGTATTACAATATAACGTATAACGTTATACGGTATTATTTTATAACGGATAACGTTATATGGTATTATTTTATAACATATAACGTTGTGTAGTGTTACGTTACAACGTATAACGTTATATGGTGTTACGTTATAACGTTATCCTGTATTACGTTATAACCTATAACGTTATACGTTATTATTTTATATCGTATAACGTCATATGGTATTATTTTATAACGTATTACGTTATATGGTGTCATTTTATAACGTATAACGTTTTATGGTATTATTTTATAACGTATAACGTTATGTAGCGTTACGTTATTACGCTACATTGTATTACAATATAATGTAAAACGTTATACGCTATTACTTAATAACGTATAACGTTATACGCTATTACATAATAACGTATAACGTTATATGGTGTTACGTTATAACGTTATATTGTATTACCTTATATCGTACAACGTTATATGGTATTATTTTATAACGTTTAACGTTATATGGTGTTATTTTATAACGTATAACTTTATATAGTGTAACGTTATAACGCTACATTGTATTACAATATAACGTATAACGCTATACGCTATTACTTAATAACGTATAACGTTATGTAGTGTTACGTTATAACGTATAACGATATATAGTGTAACGTTTTAGCGCTACATTGTATTACAATATAACGTATAACGTTATACGATATTACTTAATAACTTATAACGTTTTATGGTATTATTTTATAACGTATAACGCTATGTAGTGTTACGTTATTACGCTACATTGTATTACAATATAACGTATAACGTTATACGCTATTACTTAATAACGTATAACGTTATACGCTATTACTTAATAACGTATAACGTTATATGGTAGTATTTTATAACGTGTAACGTTATATAATATTATTTTATAACGTGTAACGTTATGTAGTGTTACGTTATAAAGTATAACGTTATATAGTGTTACGTTATAACGTTATATTATATTACGTTATAACGTATAACGTTATACGGTATTATTTTATAACGTATAACGTTATACGGTATTATTTTATAACGTATAACGTTATATGGTATTATTTTATAACGTATAACGTTATATGGTATTATTTCATAACGTATTACGTTATATAGTGTTACGTTATAACGTTATGTAATGTTACGTTATATCGTACAACGTTATATGGTATTATTTTATAAGCTATAATGTTATATGGTATTATATTATAACGTATAACGTTATATGGTATTATTTTATAACGTATAACGTTAAATGGTATTATTTTATAACGTATAACGTTATGTAGTGTTACGTTATAACGTATAACGTTATATGGTGTTATGTTATAACGTTATATTGTATTACCTTATAACGTATAACGTTATACGGTATTACTTAATAACGTATAACGTTATATGGTATTACTTAATAACGTGTAACGTTATATAATATTATTTTATAACGTGTAACGTTAGGTAGTGTTACGTTATAACGTATAACGTTATATAGTGTTTCGTTATAACGATGTATTGTATTACGTTAGAACCTATAACGTTATACGGTATTATTTTATAACGGATAACGTTATATGGTACTATTTTATAACGTATAACGTTATATAATATTATTTTATAACGTGTAACGTTATATAATGTTACGTTATTACGCTACATTGTATTACAATATAACGTATAACGTTATACGCTATTACTTAATAACGTACAACGTTATATGGTATTATATTATAACGTATAACGTTATATGGTATTATTTTATAACGAATAACGTTATATGGTATTATTTAATAACGTATTACGTCATATAGTGTTACGTGATAACGTTATGTAGTGTTACCTTATATCTTACAACGTTATATGGTATTATTTTATAACGTTTAACGTTATATGGTGTTATTTTATAACGTATAACTTTATATAGTGTAACGTTATAACGCTACATTGTATTACAATATATGTAGTGTTACGTTATAACGTATAACGTTATATAGTGTAACGTTATAACGCTACATTGTATTACAATATAACGTATAACGTTATACGATATTACTTAATAACGTATAACGTTTTATGGTATTATTTTATAACGGATAACGTTATATGGTGTTATTTTATAACGTATAACGTTATATAATATTATTTTATAACGTGTAACGTTATATAGTGTTACGTTATAACGTATAACGTTATATAGTGTGTCGCTATAACGATGTATTGTATTACGTTAGAACGTATAACGTTATACGGTATTATTTTATAACGGATAACGTTATATGGTGTTATTTTATAACGTATAACGTTATATAATATTATTTTATAACGTGTAACGTTATATAGTGTTACGTTATAACGCTACATTGTATTACAATATAACGCATAACGTTATACGCTATTACTTAATAACGTACAACGTTATATGGTATTATATTATAACGTATAACGTTATATGGTATTATTTTATAACCTATAACGTTATATGGTATTATATTATAACGTATAACGTTATATGGTATTTTTTTATAACGTATAATGTTATATGGTATTATTTTATAACGTATAACGTTATATGGTATTATTTCATAACGTATAACGTTATATAGTGTTACGTTATAATGCTACATTGTATTACAATGTAACGTATAACGTTATACGCTATTACTTAATAACGTATAACGTTATATGGTATTATATTATAACGTATAACGTTATATGGT
This sequence comes from Bombus dahlbomii, assembly GCA_037178635.1. Taxonomy (NCBI): domain Eukaryota; kingdom Metazoa; phylum Arthropoda; class Insecta; order Hymenoptera; family Apidae; genus Bombus; species Bombus dahlbomii. The sequence goes on from CM074102.1 coordinate 21,655,781, forward strand.
ATTATTTTATAACGTATAACGTTATATGGTATTATTTCATAACGTATAATGTTATATAGTGTTACGCTATAACGCTACATTGTATTACAATATAACGTATAACGTTATACGCTATTACTTAATAACGTACAACGTTATATGGTATTATATTATAACGTATAACGTTATATGGTATTATTTTATAACGAATAACGTTATATGGTATTATTTAATAACGTATTACGTTATATAGTATTACGTTATAACGTTATGTAGTGTTACGTTATATCGTACAACGTTATATGGTATTATTTTATAACGTATAACGTTATATGGTATTATTTCATAACGTATAACGTTATATAGTGTTACGTTATAACGCTACATTGTATTACAATGTAACGTATAACGTTATACGCTATTACTTAATAACGTATAACGTTATATGGTATTATATTATAACGTATAACGTTATACGGTATCATTTTATAACGGATAACGTTATATGGTACTATTTTATAACTTATAACGTTATATAATATCATTTTATAACGTGTAACGTTATATAGTGTTACGTTATAACGCTACATTGTATTACAATATAACGTATAACGTTATACGCTATTACTTAATAACGTACAACGTTATATGGTATTATATTATAACGTATAACGTTATATGCTATTATTTTATAACGGATAACGTTATATGGTACTATTTTATAACGTATAACGTTATATAGTGTTACGTTATAACGTTATGTAGTGTTACGTTATATCGTACAACGTTATATGGTATTATTTTATAACGTATAACGTTATATGGTGTTATTTTATAACGTATAACGTTATATAGTGTAACGTTATAACGCTACATTGTATTACAATATAACGTATAACGTTATACGATATTACTTAATAACTTATAACGTTATATGGTCTTATATTATAACGTATAACGTTATATGGTATTATTTTATAACGTATAACGTTATATGGTATTATTTCATAACGTATAACGTTATATAGTGTTACGTTATAACGCTACATTGTATTACAATGTAACGTATAACGTTATACGCTATTACTTAATAACGTATAACGTTATATGGTATTATATTATAACGTGTAACGTTATATAGTGTTACGTTATAACGCTACATTGTATTACAATATAACGTATAACGTTATACGCTATTACTTAATAACGTACAACGTTATATGGTATTATATTATAACGTATAACGTTATATAGTGTAACGTTATAACGCTACATTTTATTACAATATAACGTATAACGTTATACGGTATTATTTTATAACGGATAACGTTATATGGTATTATTTTATAACATATAATGTTGTGTAGTGTTACGTTATAACGTATAACGTTATATGGTGTTACGTTATAGCGTTATCTTGTATTACGTTATAACCTATAACGTTATACGTTATTATTTTATATCGTATAACGTCATATGGTATTATTTTATAACGTATAACGTTATATGGTGTCATTTTATAACGTATAACGTTATATGGTATTATATTATAAAGTATATCGTTATATGGTATTATTTTATAACGTATAACGATATATGGTATTATTTCATAACGTATAACGTTATGTAGTGTTACGTTATAACGTATAACGTTATATGGTGTTACGTTATAACGTTATATTGTATTACGTTATAACGTATAACGTTATATGGTATTATTTTATATCGTATAACGTTATATGATAATATTTCATAACGTATAACGTTAAATAATATTATTTTATAACGTGTAACGTTATGTAGTGTTACGTTATAACGTATAACGTTATATAGTGTTTCGTTATAACGATGTATTGTATTACGTTATAACGTATAACGTTATATGGTATTATTTTATAACGTATAACGTTATATGGTATTATTTTATAACGTATAACGTTATATGGTATTATTTCATAACGTATAACGTTATATAGTGTTACGCTATAACGTTATATTGTATTACGTTATAACGTATAACGTTATATGTTATTATTTTATAACGTATAACGTTATATGGTATTATTTTATATCGTATAACGTTATATGATAATATTTCATAACGTATAACGTTAAATAATATTATTCTATAAGGTATAACGTTATGTAGTGTTACGTTATAACGTATAACGTTATATAGTGTTTCGTTATAACGATGTATTGTATTACGTTAGAACGTATAACGTTATACGGTATTATTTTATAACGGATAACGTTATATGGTACTATTTTATAACGTATAACGTTATAAAATATTATTTTATAACGTATAACGTTATATAGTGTTACGTTATAACGCTACATTGTATTACAATATAACGTATAACGTTATACGCTATTACTTAATAACGTACAACGTTATATGGTATTATATTATAACGTATAACGTTATATGGTATTATTTTATAACGAATAACGTTATATGGTATTACTTAATAACGTATTACGTTATATAGTGTTACGTTATATCGTTATGTAGTGTCACGTTATATCGTACAACGTTATATGGTATTATTTTATAACGTATAACGTTATATGGTGTTATTTTATAACGTATAACGTTATATAGTGTAACGTTATAACGCTACATTGTATTACAATATAACGCATAACGTTATACGCTATTACTTAATAACGTATAAAGTTATATGGTATTATATTATAACGTATAACGTTATATAGTGTAACGTTATAACGCTACATTGTATTACAATATAACGTATAACGTTATACGGTATTATTTTATAACGGATAACGTTATATGGTATTATTTTATAACATATAACGTTGTGTAGTTTTACGTTACAACGTATAACGTTATATGGTGTTACGTTATAACGTTATCTTGTATTACGTTATAACCTATAACGTTATACGTTATTATTTTATATCGTATAACGTCATATGATATTATTTTATAACGTATAACGTTATATGGTGTCATTTTATAACGTATAACGTTTTATGGTATTATTTTATAACGTATAACGTTATGTAGTGTTACGTTATTACGCTACATTGTATTACAATATAACGTATAACGTTATACGCTATTACTTAATAACGTATAACGTTATACGCTATTACTTAATAACGTATAACGTTATATGGTATTATATTATAAAGTATATCGTTATATGGTATTATTTTATAACGTATATCGATATATGGTATTATTTCATAACGTATAACGTTATGTAGTGTTACGTTATAACGTATAACGTTATATGGTGTTACGTTATAACGTTATATTGTATTACGTTATAACGTATAACGTTATACGGTATAACTTAATAACGTATAACGTTATATGGTATTACTTAATAACGTGTAACGTTATATAATATTATTTTATAACGTGTAACGTTATGTAGTGTTACGTTATAACGTATAACGTTATATAGTGTTTCGTTATAACGATGTATTGTATTACTTTAGAACGTATAACGTTATACGGTATTATTTTATAACGGATAACGTTATATGGTACTATTTTATAACTTATAACGTTATATAATATTATTTTATAACGTGTAACGTTATATAGTGTTACGTTATAACGCTACATTGTATTACAATATAACGTATAACGTTATACGCTATTACTTAATAACGTACAACGATATATGGTATTATATTATAACGTATAACGTTATATGGTATTATTTTATAACGGATAACGTTATATTGTACTATTTTATAACGTATAACGTTATATAGTGTTACGTTATAACGTTATGTAGTGTTACGTTATATCGTACAACGTTATATGGTATTATTTTATAACGTATAACGTTATATGGTGTTATTTTATAACGTATAACGTTATATAGTGCAACGTTATAACGCTACATTGTATTACAATGTAAAGTATAACGTTATACGGTATTATTTTATAACGGATGACGTTATATGGTATTATTTTATAACATATAACGTTGTGTAGTTTTACGTTACAACGTATAACGTTATATGGTGTTACGTTATAACGTTATCTTGTATTACGTTATAACCTATAACGTTATACGTTATTATTTTATATCGTATAACGTCATATGGTATTATTTTATAACGTATAACGTTATATGGTGTCATTTTATAACGTATAACGTTTTATGGTATTATTTTATAACGTATAACGTTATGTAGTGTTACGTTATTACGCTACATTGTATTACAATATAACGTATAACGTTATACGCTATTACTTAATAACGTATAACGTTATACGCTATTACTTATTAACGTATAACGTTATATGGTATTATATTATAAAGTATATCGTTATATGGTATTATTTTATAACGTATAACGATATATGGTATTATTTCATAACGTATAACGATATGTAGTGTTACGTTATAACGTATAACGTTATATGGTGTTACGTTATAACGTTATATTGTATTACGTTATAACGTATAACGTTATACGGTATAACTTAATAACGTATAACGTTATATGGTATTACTTAATAACGTGTAACGTTATATAATATTATTTTATAACGTGTAACGTTATGTAGTGTTACGTTGTAACGTATAACGTTATATAGTGTTTCGTTATAACGATGTATTGTATTACGTTAGAACGTATAACGTTATACGGTATTATATTATAACGGATAACGTTATATGGTACTATTTTATAACGTATAACGTTATATAATATTATTTTATAACGTGTAACGTTATATAGTGTTACGTTATAACGCTACATTGTATTACAATATTACGTATAACGTTATACGCTATTACTTAATAACGTACAACGTTATATGGTATTATATTATAACGTATAACGTTATACGCTATTACTTAATAACGTACAACGTTATATGGTATTATATTATAACGTATAACGTTATATGGTATTATTTTATAACCTATAACGTTATATGGTATTATATTATAACGTATAACGTTATATGGTATTTTTTTATAACGTATAATGTTATATGGTATTATTTTATAACGTATAACGTTATATGGTATTATTTCATAACGTATAACGTTATATAGTGTTACGTTATAATGCTACATTGTATTACAATGTAACGTATAACGTTATACGCTATTACTTAATAACGTACAACGTTATATGGTATTATATTATAACGTATAACGTTATATGGTATTATTTTATAACGTATAACGTTATATGGTATTATTTCATAACGTATAATGTTATATAGTGTAACGTTATAACGCTACATTGTATTACAATATATGTAGTGTTACGTTATAACGTATAACGTTATATAGTGTAACGTTATAACGCTACATTGTATTACAATATAACGTATAACGTTATACGATATTACTTAATAACGTATAACGTTTTATGGTATTATTTTATAACGGATAACGTTATATGGTGTTATTTTATAACGTATAACGTTATATAATATTATTTTATAACGTGTAACGTTATATAGTGTTACGTTATAACGTATAACGTTATATAGTGTGTCGCTATAACGATGTATTGTATTACGTTAGAACGTATAACGTTATACGGTATTATTTTATAACGGATAACGTTATATGGTGTTATTTTATAACGTATAACGTTATATAATATTATTTTATAACGTGTAACGTTATATAGTGTTACGTTATAACGCTACATTGTATTACAATATAACGCATAACGTTATACGCTATTACTTAATAACGTACAACGTTATATGGTATTATATTATAACGTATAACGTTATATGGTATTATTTTATAACCTATAACGTTATATGGTATTATATTATAACGTATAACGTTATATGGTATTTTTTTATAACGTATAATGTTATATGGTATTATTTTATAACGTATAACGTTATATGGTATTATTTCATAACGTATAACGTTATATAGTGTTACGTTATAATGCTACATTGTATTACAATGTAACGTATAACGTTATACGCTATTACTTAATAACGTATAACGTTATATGGTATTATATTATAACGTATAACGTTATATGGTATTATTTTATAACGTATAACGTTATATGGTATTATTTCATAACGTATAATGTTAAGTAGTGTTACGCTATAACGCTACATTGTATTACAATATAACGTATAACGTTATACGCTATTACTTAATAACGTACAACGTTATATGGTATTATATTATAACGTATAACGTTATATGGTATTATTTTATAACGAATAACGTTATATGGTATTATTTAATAACGTATTACGTTATATAGTATTACGTTATAACGTTATGTAGTGTTACGTTATATCGTACAACGTTATATGGTATTATTTTATAACGTATAACGTTATATGGTATTATTTCATAACGTATAACGTTATATAGTGTTACGTTATAACGCTACATTGTATTACAATGTAACGTATAACGTTATACGCTATTACTTAATAACGTATAACGTTATATGGTATTATATTATAACGTATAACGTTATACGGTATCATTTTATAACGGATAACGTTATATGGTACTATTTTATAACTTATAACGTTATATAATATCATTTTATAACGTGTAACGTTATATAGTGTTACGTTATAACGCTACATTGTATTACAATATAACGTATAACGTTATACGCTATTACTTAATAACGTACAACGTTATATGGTATTATATTATAACGTATAACGTTATATGCTATTATTTTATAACGGATAACGTTATATGGTACTATTTTATAACGTATAACGTTATATAGTGTTACGTTATAACGTTATGTAGTGTTACGTTATATCGTACAACGTTATATGGTATTATTTTATAACGTATAACGTTATATGGTGTTATTTTATAACGTATAACGTTATATAGTGTAACGTTATAACGCTACATTGTATTACAATATAACGTATAACGTTATACGATATTACTTAATAACTTATAACGTTATATGGTCTTATATTATAACGTATAACGTTATATGGTATTATTTTATAACGTATAACGTTATATGGTATTATTTCATAACGTATAACGTTATATAGTGTTACGTTATAACGCTACATTGTATTACAATGTAACGTATAACGTTATACGCTATTACTTAATAACGTATAACGTTATATGGTATTATATTATAACGTGTAACGTTATATAGTGTTACGTTATAACGCTACATTGTATTACAATATAACGTATAACGTTATACGCTATTACTTAATAACGTACAACGTTATATGGTATTATATTATAACGTATAACGTTATATAGTGTAACGTTATAACGCTACATTTTATTACAATATAACGTATAACGTTATACGGTATTATTTTATAACGGATAACGTTATATGGTATTATTTTATAACATATAATGTTGTGTAGTGTTACGTTATAACGTATAACGTTATATGGTGTTACGTTATAGCGTTATCTTGTATTACGTTATAACCTATAACGTTATACGTTATTATTTTATATCGTATAACGTCATATGGTATTATTTTATAACGTATAACGTTATATGGTGTCATTTTATAACGTATAACGTTATATGGTATTATATTATAAAGTATATCGTTATATGGTATTATTTTATAACGTATAACGATATATGGTATTATTTCATAACGTATAACGTTATGTAGTGTTACGTTATAACGTATAACGTTATATGGTGTTACGTTATAACGTTATATTGTATTACGTTATAACGTATAACGTTATATGGTATTATTTTATATCGTATAACGTTATATGATAATATTTCATAACGTATAACGTTAAATAATATTATTTTATAACGTGTAACGTTATGTAGTGTTACGTTATAACGTATAACGTTATATAGTGTTTCGTTATAACGATGTATTGTATTACGTTATAACGTATAACGTTATATGGTATTATTTTATAACGTATAACGTTATATGGTATTATTTTATAACGTATAACGTTATATGGTATTATTTCATAACGTATAACGTTATATAGTGTTACGCTATAACGTTATATTGTATTACGTTATAACGTATAACGTTATATGTTATTATTTTATAACGTATAACGTTATATGGTATTATTTTATATCGTATAACGTTATATGATAATATTTCATAACGTATAACGTTAAATAATATTATTCTATAAGGTATAACGTTATGTAGTGTTACGTTATAACGTATAACGTTATATAGTGTTTCGTTATAACGATGTATTGTATTACGTTAGAACGTATAACGTTATACGGTATTATTTTATAACGGATAACGTTATATGGTACTATTTTATAACGTATAACGTTATAAAATATTATTTTATAACGTATAACGTTATATAGTGTTACGTTATAACGCTACATTGTATTACAATATAACGTATAACGTTATACGCTATTACTTAATAACGTACAACGTTATATGGTATTATATTATAACGTATAACGTTATATGGTATTATTTTATAACGAATAACGTTATATGGTATTACTTAATAACGTATTACGTTATATAGTGTTACGTTATATCGTTATGTAGTGTCACGTTATATCGTACAACGTTATATGGTATTATTTTATAACGTATAACGTTATATGGTGTTATTTTATAACGTATAACGTTATATAGTGTTACGTTATAACGCTACATTGTATTACAATATAACGCATAACGTTATACGCTATTACTTAATAACGTATAAAGTTATATGGTATTATATTATAACGTATAACGTTATATAGTGTAACGTTATAACGCTACATTGTATTACAATATAACGTATAACGTTATACGATATTACTTAATAACGTATAACGTTTTATGGTATTATTTTATAACGGATAACGTTATATGGTGTTATTTTATAACGTATAACGTTATATAATATTATTTTATAACGTGTAACGTTATATAGTGTTACGTTATAACGTATAACGTTATATAGTGTGTCGCTATAACGATGTATTGTATTACGTTAGAACGTATAACGTTATACGGTATTATTTTATAACGGATAACGTTATATGGTGTTATTTTATAACGTATAACGTTATATAATATTATTTTATAACGTGTAACGTTATATAGTGTTACGTTATAACGCTACATTGTATTACAATATAACGCATAACGTTATACGCTATTACTTAATAACGTACAACGTTATATGGTATTATATTATAACGTATAACGTTATATGGTATTATTTTATAACCTATAACGTTATATGGTATTATATTATAACGTATAACGTTATATGGTATTTTTTTATAACGTATAATGTTATATGGTATTATTTTATAACGTATAACGTTATATGGTATTATTTCATAACGTATAACGTTATATAGTGTTACGTTATAATGCTACATTGTATTACAATGTAACGTATAACGTTATACGCTATTACTTAATAACGTATAACGTTATATGGTATTATATTATAACGTATAACGTTATATGGTATTATTTTATAACGTATAACGTTATATGGTATTATTTCATAACGTATAATGTTATATAGTGTTACGCTATAACGCTACATTGTATTACAATATAACGTATAACGTTATACGCTATTACTTAATAACGTACAACGTTATATGGTATTATATTATAACGTATAACGTTATATGGTATTATTTTATAACGAATAACGTTATATGGTATTATTTAATAACGTATTACGTTATATAGTATTACGTTATAACGTTATGTAGTGTTACGTTATATCGTACAACGTTATATGGTATTATTTTATAACGTATAACGTTATATGGTATTATTTCATAACGTATAACGTTATATAGTGTTACGTTATAACGCTACATTGTATTACAATGTAACGTATAACGTTATACGCTATTACTTAATAACGTATAACGTTATATGGTATTATATTATAACGTATAACGTTATACGGTATCATTTTATAACGGATAACGTTATATGGTACTATTTTATAACTTATAACGTTATATAATATCATTTTATAACGTGTAACGTTATATAGTGTTACGTTATAACGCTACATTGTATTACAATATAACGTATAACGTTATACGCTATTACTTAATAACGTACAACGTTATATGGTATTATATTATAACGTATAACGTTATATGCTATTATTTTATAACGGATAACGTTATATGGTACTATTTTATAACGTATAACGTTATATAGTGTTACGTTATAACGTTATGTAGTGTTACGTTATATCGTACAACGTTATATGGTATTATTTTATAACGTATAACGTTATATGGTGTTATTTTATAACGTATAACGTTATATAGTGTAACGTTATAACGCTACATTGTATTACAATATAACGTATAACGTTATACGATATTACTTAATAACTTATAACGTTATATGGTCTTATATTATAACGTATAACGTTATATGGTATTATTTTATAACGTATAACGTTATATGGTATTATTTCATAACGTATAACGTTATATAGTGTTACGTTATAACGCTACATTGTATTACAATGTAACGTATAACGTTATACGCTATTACTTAATAACGTATAACGTTATATGGTATTATATTATAACGTGTAACGTTATATAGTGTTACGTTATAACGCTACATTGTATTACAATATAACGTATAACGTTATACGCTATTACTTAATAACGTACAACGTTATATGGTATTATATTATAACGTATAACGTTATATAGTGTAACGTTATAACGCTACATTTTATTACAATATAACGTATAACGTTATACGGTATTATTTTATAACGGATAACGTTATATGGTATTATTTTATAACATATAATGTTGTGTAGTGTTACGTTATAACGTATAACGTTATATGGTGTTACGTTATAGCGTTATCTTGTATTACGTTATAACCTATAACGTTATACGTTATTATTTTATATCGTATAACGTCATATGGTATTATTTTATAACGTATAACGTTATATGGTGTCATTTTATAACGTATAACGTTATATGGTATTATATTATAAAGTATATCGTTATATGGTATTATTTTATAACGTATAACGATATATGGTATTATTTCATAACGTATAACGTTATGTAGTGTTACGTTATAACGTATAACGTTATATGGTGTTACGTTATAACGTTATATTGTATTACGTTATAACGTATAACGTTATATGGTATTATTTTATATCGTATAACGTTATATGATAATATTTCATAACGTATAACGTTAAATAATATTATTTTATAACGTGTAACGTTATGTAGTGTTACGTTATAACGTATAACGTTATATAGTGTTTCGTTATAACGATGTATTGTATTACGTTATAACGTATAACGTTATATGGTATTATTTTATAACGTATAACGTTATATGGTATTATTTTATAACGTATAACGTTATATGGTATTATTTCATAACGTATAACGTTATATAGTGTTACGCTATAACGTTATATTGTATTACGTTATAACGTATAACGTTATATGTTATTATTTTATAACGTATAACGTTATATGGTATTATTTTATATCGTATAACGTTATATGATAATATTTCATAACGTATAACGTTAAATAATATTATTCTATAAGGTATAACGTTATGTAGTGTTACGTTATAACGTATAACGTTATATAGTGTTTCGTTATAACGATGTATTGTATTACGTTAGAACGTATAACGTTATACGGTATTATTTTATAACGGATAACGTTATATGGTACTATTTTATAACGTATAACGTTATAAAATATTATTTTATAACGTATAACGTTATATAGTGTTACGTTATAACGCTACATTGTATTACAATATAACGTATAACGTTATACGCTATTACTTAATAACGTACAACGTTATATGGTATTATATTATAACGTATAACGTTATATGGTATTATTTTATAACGAATAACGTTATATGGTATTACTTAATAACATATTACGTTATATAGTGTTACGTTATATCGTTATGTAGTGTCACGTTATATCGTACAACGTTATATGGTATTATTTTATAACGTATAACGTTATATGGTGTTATTTTATAACGTATAACGTTATATAGTGTAACGTTATAACGCTACATTGTATTACAATATAACGCATAACGTTATACGCTATTACTTAATAACGTATAAAGTTATATGGTATTATATTATAACGTATAACGTTATATAGTGTAACGTTATAACGCTACATTGTATTACAATATAACGTATAACGTTATACGGTATTATTTTATAACGGATAACGTTATATGGTATTATTTTATAACATATAACGTTGTGTAGTTTTACGTTACAACGTATAACGTTATATGGTGTTACGTTATAACGTTATCTTGTATTACGTTATAACCTATAACGTTATACGTTATTATTTTATATCGTATAACGTCATATGATATTATTTTATAACGTATAACGTTATATGGTGTCATTTTATAACGTATAACGTTTTATGGTATTATTTTATAACGTATAACGTTATGTAGTGTTACGTTATTACGCTACATTGTATTACAATATAACGTATAACGTTATACGCTATTACTTAATAACGTATAACGTTATACGCTATTACTTAATAACGTATAACGTTATATGGTATTATATTATAAAGTATATCGTTATATGGTATTATTTTATAACGTATATCGATATATGGTATTATTTCATAACGTATAACGTTATGTAGTGTTACGTTATAACGTATAACGTTATATGGTGTTACGTTATAACGTTATATTGTATTACGTTATAACGTATAACGTTATACGGTATAACTTAATAACGTATAACGTTATATGGTATTACTTAATAACGTGTAACGTTATATAATATTATTTTATAACGTGTAACGTTATGTAGTGTTACGTTATAACGTATAACGTTATATAGTGTTTCGTTATAACGATGTATTGTATTACTTTAGAACGTATAACGTTATACGGTATTATTTTATAACGGATAACGTTATATGGTACTATTTTATAACTTATAACGTTATATAATATTATTTTATAACGTGTAACGTTATATAGTGTTACGTTATAACGCTACATTGTATTACAATATAACGTATAACGTTATACGCTATTACTTAATAACGTACAACGATATATGGTATTATATTATAACGTATAACGTTATATGGTATTATTTTATAACGGATAACGTTATATTGTACTATTTTATAACGTATAACGTTATATAGTGTTACGTTATAACGTTATGTAGTGTTACGTTATATCGTACAACGTTATATGGTATTATTTTATAACGTATAACGTTATATGGTGTTATTTTATAACGTATAAGGTTATATAGTGCAACGTTATAACGCTACATTGTATTACAATGTAAAGTATAACGTTATACGGTATTATTTTATAACGGATAACGTTATATGGTATTATTTTATAACATATAACGTTGTGTAGTTTTACGTTACAACGTATAACGTTATATGGTGTTACGTTATAACGTTATCTTGTATTACGTTATAACCTATAACGTTATACGTTATTATTTTATATCGTATAACGTCATATGGTATTATTTTATAACGTATAACGTTATATGGTGTCATTTTATAACGTATAACGTTTTATGGTATTATTTTATAACGTATAACGTTATGTAGTGTTACGTTATTACGCTACATTGTATTACAATATAACGTATAACGTTATACGCTATTACTTAATAACGTATAACGTTATACGCTATTACTTATTAACGTATAACGTTATATGGTATTATATTATAAAGTATATCGTTATATGGTATTATTTTATAACGTATAACGATATATGGTATTATTTCATAACGTATAACGATATGTAGTGTTACGTTATAACGTATAACGTTATATGGTGTTACGTTATAACGTTATATTGTATTACGTTATAACGTATAACGTTATACGGTATAACTTAATAACGTATAACGTTATATGGTATTACTTAATAACGTGTAACGTTATATAATATTATTTTATAACGTGTAACGTTATGTAGTGTTACGTTGTAACGTATAACGTTATATAGTGTTTCGTTATAACGATGTATTGTATTACGTTAGAACGTATAACGTTATACGGTATTATATTATAACGGATAACGTTATATGGTACTATTTTATAACGTATAACGTTATATAATATTATTTTATAACGTGTAACGTTATATAGTGTTACGTTATAACGCTACATTGTATTACAATATTACGTATAACGTTATACGCTATTACTTAATAACGTACAACGTTATATGGTATTATATTATAACGTATAACGTTATACGCTATTACTTAATAACGTACAACGTTATATGGTATTATATTATAACGTATAACGTTATATGGTATTATTTTATAACCTATAACGTTATATGGTATTATATTATAACGTATAACGTTATATGGTATTTTTTTATAACGTATAATGTTATATGGTATTATTTTATAACGTATAACGTTATATGGTATTATTTCATAACGTATAACGTTATATAGTGTTACGTTATAATGCTACATTGTATTACAATGTAACGTATAACGTTATACGCTATTACTTAATAACGTATAACGTTATATGGTATTATATTATAACGTATAACGTTATATGGTATTATTTTATAACGTATAACGTTATATGGTATTATTTCATAACGTATAATGTTATATAGTGTTACGCTATAACGCTACATTGTATTACAATATAACGTATAACGTTATACGCTATTACTTAATAACGTACAACGTTATATGGTATTATATTATAACGTATAACGTTATATGGTATTATTTTATAACGAATAACGTTATATGGTATTATTTAATAACGTATTACGTTATATAGTATTACGTTATAACGTTATGTAGTGTTACGTTATATCGTACAACGTTATATGGTATTATTTTATAACGTATAACGTTATATGGTATTATTTCATAACGTATAACGTTATATAGTGTTACGTTATAACGCTACATTGTATTACAATGTAACGTATAACGTTATACGCTATTACTTAATAACGTATAACGTTATATGGTATTATATTATAACGTATAACGTTATACGGTATCATTTTATAACGGATAACGTTATATGGTACTATTTTATAACTTATAACGTTATATAATATCATTTTATAACGTGTAACGTTATATAGTGTTACGTTATAACGCTACATTGTATTACAATATAACGTATAACGTTATACGCTATTACTTAATAACGTACAACGTTATATGGTATTATATTATAACGTATAACGTTATATGCTATTATTTTATAACGGATAACGTTATATGGTACTATTTTATAACGTATAACGTTATATAGTGTTACGTTATAACGTTATGTAGTGTTACGTTATATCGTACAACGTTATATGGTATTATTTTATAACGTATAACGTTATATGGTGTTATTTTATAACGTATAACGTTATATAGTGTAACGTTATAACGCTACATTGTATTACAATATAACGTATAACGTTATACGATATTACTTAATAACTTATAACGTTATATGGTCTTATATTATAACGTATAACGTTATATGGTATTATTTTATAACGTATAACGTTATATGGTATTATTTCATAACGTATAACGTTATATAGTGTTACGTTATAACGCTACATTGTATTACAATGTAACGTATAACGTTATACGCTATTACTTAATAACGTATAACGTTATATGGTATTATATTATAACGTGTAACGTTATATAGTGTTACGTTATAACGCTACATTGTATTACAATATAACGTATAACGTTATACGCTATTACTTAATAACGTACAACGTTATATGGTATTATATTATAACGTATAACGTTATATAGTGTAACGTTATAACGCTACATTTTATTACAATATAACGTATAACGTTATACGGTATTATTTTATAACGGATAACGTTATATGGTATTATTTTATAACATATAATGTTGTGTAGTGTTACGTTATAACGTATAACGTTATATGGTGTTACGTTATAGCGTTATCTTGTATTACGTTATAACCTATAACGTTATACGTTATTATTTTATATCGTATAACGTCATATGGTATTATTTTATAACGTATAACGTTATATGGTGTCATTTTATAACGTATAACGTTATATGGTATTATATTATAAAGTATATCGTTATATGGTATTATTTTATAACGTATAACGATATATGGTATTATTTCATAACGTATAACGTTATGTAGTGTTACGTTATAACGTATAACGTTATATGGTGTTACGTTATAACGTTATATTGTATTACGTTATAACGTATAACGTTATATGGTATTATTTTATATCGTATAACGTTATATGATAATATTTCATAACGTATAACGTTAAATAATATTATTTTATAACGTGTAACGTTATGTAGTGTTACGTTATAACGTATAACGTTATATAGTGTTTCGTTATAACGATGTATTGTATTACGTTATAACGTATAACGTTATATGGTATTATTTTATAACGTATAACGTTATATGGTATTATTTTATAACGTATAACGTTATATGGTATTATTTCATAACGTATAACGTTATATAGTGTTACGCTATAACGTTATATTGTATTACGTTATAACGTATAACGTTATATGTTATTATTTTATAACGTATAACGTTATATGGTATTGTTTTATATCGTATAACGTTATATGATAATATTTCATAACGTATAACGTTAAATAATATTATTCTATAAGGTATAACGTTATGTAGTGTTACGTTATAACGTATAACGTTATATAGTGTTTCGTTATAACGATGTATTGTATTACGTTAGAACGTATAACGTTATACGGTATTATTTTATAACGGATAACGTTATATGGTACTATTTTATAACGTATAACGTTATAAAATATTATTTTATAACGTATAACGTTATATAGTGTTACGTTATAACGCTACATTGTATTACAATATAACGTATAACGTTATACGCTATTACTTAATAACGTACAACGTTATATGGTATTATATTATAACGTATAACGTTATATGGTATTATTTTATAACGAATAACGTTATATGGTATTACTTAATAACGTATTACGTTATATAGTGTTACGTTATAACGTTATGTAGTGTCACGTTATATCGTACATCGTTATATGGTATTATTTTATAACCTATAACGTTATATGGTATTATATTATAACGTATAACGTTATATGGTATTATTTTATAACGTATAACGTTATATGGTATCATTTTATAACGTATAACGTTATGCAGTGTTACGTTATAACGTATAACGTTATATAGTGTAACGTTATAACGCTACATTGTATTACAATATAACGTATAACGTTATACGATATTACTTAATAACTTATAACGTTATATGGTATTATATTATAACGTATAACGTTATATGGTATTATTATATAACGTATAACGTTATATGGTATTATTTCATAACGTATAACGTTATATAGTGTTAGGTTATAACGCTCACATTGTATTACAATGTAACCTATAACGTTATACGCTATTACTTTATAACGTATAACGTTATATGGTATTATATTATAACGTATAACGTTATATGGTATTATTTTATAACGTATAACGTTATATGGTATTATTTCATAACGTATTACGTTATATAGTGTTACGCTATAACGTTATATTGTATTACGTTATAACGTATAACGTTATACGTTATTATTTTATAACGTATAACGTTATATGGTATTATTTTATATCGTATAACGTTATATGATAATATTTCATAACGTATAACGTTAAATAATATTATTTTATAAGGTATAACGTTATGTAGTGTTACGTTATAACGTATAACGTTATATAGTGTTTCGTTATAACGATGTATTGTATTACGTTAGAACGTATAACGTTATACGGTATTATTTTATAACGGATAATGTTATATGGTACTATTTTATAACGTATAACGTTATATAATATTATTTTATAACGTGTAACGTTATATAGTGTTACGTTATAACGCTACATTGTATTACAATGTAACGTATAACGTTATACGCTATTACTTAATAACGTACAACGTTATATGGTATTATATTATAACGTATAACGTTATATGGTATTATTTTATAACGAATAACGTTATATGGTATTATTTAATAACGTATTACGTTATATGGTGTTACGTTATAACGTTATGTAGTGTTACGTTATATCGTATAACGTTATATGGTATTATTTTGTGACGTATAACGTTATATGGTATTACTTAATAACGTATTACGTTATATAGTGTTACGTTATAACGTTATGTAGTGTCACGTTATATCGTACATCGTTATATGGTATTATTTTATAACCTATAACGTTATATGGTATTATATTATAACGTATAACGTTATATGGTATTATTTTATAACGTATAACGTTATATGGTATCATTTTATAACGTATAACGTTATGCAGTGTTACGTTATAACGTATAACGTTATATAGTGTAACGTTATAACGCTACATTGTATTACAATATAACGTATAACGTTATACGATATTACTTAATAACTTATAACGTTATATGGTATTATATTATAACGTATAACGTTATATGGTATTATTATATAACGTATAACGTTATATGGTATTATTTCATAACGTATAACGTTATATAGTGTTAGGTTATAACGCTCACATTGTATTACAATGTAACCTATAACGTTATACGCTATTACTTTATAACGTATAACGTTATATGGTATTATATTATAACGTATAACGTTATATGGTATTATTTTATAACGTATAACGTTATATGGTATTATTTCATAACGTATTACGTTATATAGTGTTACGCTATAACGTTATATTGTATTACGTTATAACGTATAACGTTATACGTTATTATTTTATAACGTATAACGTTATATGGTATTATTTTATATCGTATAACGTTATATGATAATATTTCATAACGTATAACGTTAAATAATATTATTTTATAAGGTATAACGTTATGTAGTGTTACGTTATAACGTATAACGTTATATAGTGTTTCGTTATAACGATGTATTGTATTACGTTAGAACGTATAACGTTATACGGTATTATTTTATAACGGATAATGTTATATGGTACTATTTTATAACGTATAACGTTATATAATATTATTTTATAACGTGTAACGTTATATAGTGTTACGTTATAACGCTACATTGTATTACAATATAACGTATAACGTTATACGCTATTACTTAATAACGTACAACGTTATATGGTATTATATTATAACGTATAACGTTATATGGTATTATTTTATAACGAATAACGTTATATGGTATTATTTAATAACGTATTACGTTATATAGTGTTACGTTATAACGTTATGTAGTGTTACGTTATATCGTATAACGTTATATGGTATTATTTTATGACGTATAACGTTATATGGTGTTATTTTATAACGTATAACGTTATATAGTGTAACGTTATAACGCTACATTGTATTACAATATAACGTATAACGTTATACGCTATTACTTAATAACGTATAAAGTTATATGGTATTATATTATAACGTATAACGTTATATAGTGTAACGTTCTAACGCTACATTGTATTACAATATAACGTATAACGTTATACGGTATTATTTTATAACGGATAACGTTATATGGTATTATTTTATAACATATAACGTTGTGTAGTGTTACGTTATAACGTATAACGTTATATGGTGTTACGTTATAACGTTATCTTGTATTACGTTATAACCTATAACGTTATACGTTATTATTTTATATCGTATAACGACATATGGTATTATTTTATATCGTATAACGTTATATGGTGTCATTTTATAACGTTATATTGTATTACGTTATAACGTATAACGTTATACGGTATTACTTAATAACGTATAACGTTATATGGTATTATTTTTTAACGTGTAACGTTATATAATATTATTTTATAACGTGTAACGTTATGTAGTGTTACGTTATAACGTATAACGTTATATAGTGTTTCGTTATAACGATGTATTGTATTACGTTAGAACGTATAACATTATACGGTATTATTTTATAACGGATAACGTTATATGGTACTATTTTATAACGTATAACGTTATATAGTATTATTTTATAACGTGTAACGTTATATAGTGTTACGTTATAACGCTACATTGTATTACGTTAGAACGTATAACGTTATACGGTATTATTTTATAACGGATAACGTTATATGGTACTATTTTATAACGTATAACGTTATATAATATTATTTTATAACGTATAACGTTATATAGTGTTACGTTATAACGCTACATTGTATCACAATATAACGTATAACGTTATACGCTATTACTTAATAACGTACAACGTTATATGGTATTATATTATAACGTATAACGTTATATGGTACTATTTTATAACGAATAACGTTATATGGTATTATTTAATAACGTATTACGTTATATAGTGTTACGTTATAACGTTATGTAGTGTTACGTTATATCGTACAACGTTATATGGTATTATTTTATAACGTATAACGTTATATGGCGTTATTTTATAACGTATAACGTTATATAGTGTAACGTTATAACGCTACAATGTATTACAATATAACGTATAACGTTATACGCTATTACCTAATAACGTATAAAGTTATATGGTATTATATTATAACGTATAACGTTATAGAGTGTAACGTTATAACGCTACAGTGTATTACAATATAACGTATAACGTTATACGGTATTATTTTATAACGGATAACGTTATATGGTATTATTTTATAACATATAACGTTATGTAGTGTTACGTTATAACGTATAACGTTATATGGTGTTACGTTATAACGTTATCTTGTAATACGTTATGACCTATAACGTTATACGTTATTATTTTATATCGTATAACGTCATATGGTATTATTTTATAACGTATAACGTTATATGGTGTCATTTTCTAACGTATAACGTTTTATGGTATTATTTTATAACGTATAACGTTATGTAGTGTTACGTTATGACGCTACATTGTATTACAATATAACGTATAACGTTATACGCTATTACTTAATAACGTATAACGTTATGTGGTATTATATTATAAAGTATATCGTTATATGGTATTATTTTATAACGTATAACGATATATGGTAATATTTCATAACGTATAACGTTATGTAGTGTTACGTTATAACGTTATATTGTATTACGTTATAACGTATAACGTTATATAGTGTTACGTTATAACGTTATATTATATTACGTTATTACGTATAACGTTATACGGTATTATTTTATAACTCATAACGTTATATGGTATTATTCCATAACGTATAACGTTATATAGTGTTACGTTATAACGTTATGTAGTGTTACGTTATAACGTATAACGTTATATAATATTATTTTATAAGGCATAACGTTATGTGGTGTTACGTTATAACGTATAACGTTATATAGTGATACCTAATAACGTATAACGTTATATAGTGTTACTTTATAACGTTATATTGTATTACAATATAACGTATAACGTTATACGGTATTATTTTATAACGGATAACGTTATATGGTATTATTTTAGAACATATAACGTTATATGGTATTATTTTATAACATATAACGTTATGTAGTGTTACGTTATAACGTATAACGTTATATGGTGTTACGTTATAACGTTATCTTGTATTACGTTATAACCTATAACGTTATACGTTATTATTTTATATCGTATAACGTCATATGGTATTATTTTATAACGTATAACGTTATATGGTGTTATTTTATAACGTACAACGTTTTATGGTATTATTTTATAACGTATAACGTTATGTAGTGTTACGTTATTACGCTACATTTTATTACAATATAACGTATAACGTTATACGCTATTACTTAATAACGTATAACGTTATACGCTATTACTTAATAACGTATAACGTTATACGGTATTACTTAATAAGGTATAACGTTATATGGTATTATTTTATAACGTGTAACGTTATATAATATTATTTTATAACGTGTAACGTTATGTTGTGTTACGTTATAACGTATAACGTTATATAGTGTTACGTTATAACGTTATATTGTATTACGTTAGAACGTATAACGTTATACGGTATTACTTAATAACCTATAACGTTATATGATATTATTTTATAACGTATAACGTTACATGGTGTTATTTCATATCGTATATCGTTATATGGTTTTATTTCATAACGTATAACGTTATATAATATAATTTTAGAAGGTATAACGTTATGTGGTGTTATGTTATAACGTATAACGTTATATAGTGTTACGTTATAACGTTATATTGTATTACGTTATAACGTATAACGTTATATAGTGTTACGTTATAACGTTATATTATATTACGTTATAACGTATAACGTTATACGGTATTATTTTATAACGTATAACGTTATATGGTATTATTTTATAACGTATAACGTTGTGTTGTGTTACGTTATAACGTATAACGTTATATAGTGTAACGTTATAACGCTACATTGTATTACGTTATAACGTATAACGTTATACGGTACTACTTAATAACGTATAACGTTATATGGTATTATTTTATAACGTATAACGTTATGTAGTGTTACGTTATTACGCTACATTGTATTACAATATAACGTATAACGTTATACGCTATTACTTAATAACGTATAACGTTATACGCTATTACTTAATAACGTATAACGTTATACGCTATTACTTAATAACGTATAACGTTATACGCTATTACTTAATAACGTATAACGTTATATGGTATTATATTATAAAATATATCGTTATATGGTATTATTTTATAACGTATAACGATATATGGTATTATTTCATAACGTATAACGTTATGTAGTGTTACGTTATAACGTATAACGTTATATAGTGTAACGTTATAACGCTACATTGTATTACAATATAACGTATAACGTTATACGGTATTATTTTATAACGGATAACGTTATATGGTATAATTTTATAACATATAACGTTATGTAGTGTTACGTTATAACGTATAACGTTATATAGTGTAACGTTATAACGCTACATTGTACTACAATATAACGTATAACGTTATACGGTATTATTTTATAACGGATAACGTTATATGGTATTATTTTATAACATATAACGTTATGTAGTGTTACGCTATAACGTATAACGTTATGTGGTTACATGTTATAACTTATAGCGTTATATAATATTATTTTATAAAGTATAACGTTATATAGTGTAAAGTTATAACGCTACATTGTATTACGTTATAACGTTTAACGTTATACGTTATTATTTTATAACGCATAACGTTATATGGTATTATTTTATATCGTATAACGTTATATGATAATATTTCATAACGTATAACGTTAAATAATATTATTTCATAAGGTATAACGTTATGTTGTGTTACGTTATAACGTATAACGTTATATGGTATTACGTTATAACGTTATCTTGTATTACGTTATAACGTATAACGTTATACGGTATTACTTAATAGCGTATAACGTTATATGGTATTATTTTTAAACGTATAACGTTATGTAGTGTTACGTTATAACGCTACATTGTATTACAATATAACGTATAACGTTATACGGTATTATTTTATAACGGGTAACGTTATATGGTACTATTTTATAACGTATAACGTTATATATCATCTTATTTTATAACGTATAACGTTATATAGTGTTACGTTATAACGCTACATTGTATTACAATATAACGTATAACGTTATACGCTATTACTTAATAACGTACAACGTTATATGGTATTATATTATAAAGTATATCGTTATATGGTATTATTTTATAACGTATAACGATATATGGTATTATTTCATAACGTATAACGTTATGTAGTGTTACGTTATAACGTTATGTAGTGTTACGTTATAACGTTATGTAGTGTTACGTTATAACGTATAACGTTATATAGTGATACCTAATAACGTATAACGTTATATAGTGTTACGTTATAACGTTATATTGTATTACAATATAACGTATAACGTTATACGGTATTATTTTATAACGGATAACGTTATATGGTATTATTTTAGAACATATAACGTTATATGGTATTATTTTATAACATATAACGTTATGTAGTGTTACGTTATAACGTATAACGTTATATGGTGTTACGTTATAACGTTATCTTGTATTACGTTATAACCTATAACGTTATACGTTATTATTTTATATCGTATAAAGTCATATGGTATTATTTTATAACGTATAACGTTATATGGTGTTATTTTATAACGTACAACGTTTTATGGTATTACTTAATAACGTATTACGTTATATAGTGTTACGTTATAACGTTATGTAGTGTCACGTTATATCGTACAACGTTATATGGTATTATTTTATAACCTATAACGTTATATGGTATTATATTATAACGTATAACGTTATACGGTATTATTTTATAACGGATAACGTTATATGGTATAATTTTATAACATATAACGTTATGTAGTGTTACGTTATAACGTATAACGTTATATAGTGTAACGTTATAACACTACATTGTACTACAATATAACGTATAACGTTATACGGTATTATTTTATAACGGATAACGTTATATGGTATTATTTTATAACATATAACGTTATGTAGTGTTACGCTATAACGTATAACGTTATGTGGTTACATGTTATAACTTATAGCGTTATATAATATTATTTTATAAAGTATAACGTTATATAGTGTAAAGTTATAACGCTACATTGTATTACGTTATAACGTATAACGTTATACGTTATTATTTTATAACGCATAACGTTATATGGTATTATTTTATATCGTATAACGTTATATGATAATATATCATAACGTATAACGTTAAATAATATTATTTTATAAGGTATAACGTTATGTAGTGTTACGTTATAACGTATAACGTTATATGGTGTTACGTTATAACGTTATCTTGTATTACGTTATAACGTATAACGTTATACGGTATTACTTAATCACGTATAACGTTATATGGTATTATATTATAACGTATAACGTTATATGATAATATTTCATAACGTATAACGTTAAATAGTATTATTTTATAAGGTATAACGTTATGTAGTGTTACGTTATAACGTATAACGTTATATAGTGTTTCGTTACAACGATGTATTGTATTACGTTAGAACGTATAACGTTATATGGTATTATTTTATAACGGGTAACGTTATATGGTACTATTTTATAACGTATAACGTTATATATCATCTTATTTTATAACGTATAACGTTATATAGTGTTACGTTATAACGCTACATTGTATTACAATATAACGTATAACGTTATACGCTATTACTTAATAACGTACAACGTTATATGGTATTATATTATAACGTATAACGTTATATGGTATTATTTTATAACGAATAACGTTATATGGTATTATTTAATAACGTATTACGTTATATAGTGTTACGTTATAACGTTATGTAGTGTTATGTTATATAGTACAACGTTATATGGTATTATTTTATAACGTATAACGTTATACGGTATTACTTAATAGCGTATAACGTTATATGGTATTATTTTATAACGTATAACGTTATGTAGTGTTACGTTATTACGCTACATTGTATTACAATATAACGTATAACGTTATACGCTATTACTTAATAACGTACAACGTTATATGGTATTATAATATAAAGTATATCGTTATATGGTATTATTTTATAACGTATAACGATATATGGTATTATTTCATAACGTATAACGTTATGTAGTGTTACGTTATAACGTATAACGTTATATAGTGTAACGTTATAACGCTACATTGTATTACAATATAACGTATAACGTTATACGGTATTATTTTATAACGGGTAACGTTATATGGTACTATTTTATAACGTATAACGTTATATATCATCTTATTTTATAACGTATAACGTTATATAGTGTTACGTTATAACGCTACATTGTATTACAATATAACGTATAACGTTATACGCTATTACTTAATAACGTACAACGTTATATGGTATTATATTATAAAGTATATCGTTATATGGTATTATTTTATAACGTATAACGATATATGGTATTATTTCATAACGTATAACGTTATGTAGTGTTACGTTATAACGTTATGTAGTGTTACGTTATAACGTATAACGTTATATAGTGATACCTAATAACGTATAACGTTATATAGTGTTACGTTATAACGTTATATTGTATTACAATATAACGTATAACGTTATACGGTATTATTTTATAACATATAACGTTATGTAGTGTTACGTTATAACGTATAACGTTATATGGTGTTACGTTATAACGTTATCTTGTATTACGTTATAACCTATAACGTTATACGTTATTATTTTATATCGTATAAAGTCATATGGTATTATTTTATAACGTATAACGTTATATGGTATTATTTTATAACGTATAACGTTATGTAGTGCTACGTTATAACGTATAACGTTATATGGTAGTATTTTATAACGTATAACGTTATAGGGTATTATTTCATAACGTATAACGTTATATAGTGTTACGTTATAACGTTATATTGTATTACGTTATAACGTATAGCATTAGAAGTTATTATTTTATAACGTATAAAGTTATATGGTATTATTTTATAACGTATAACGTTATATGGTATAATATTATAACGTATAACGTTATATGGTATTATTTTATAACGTATAACGTTATATGGTATTATTTCATAACGTATAACGTTATATAGTGTTACGCTATAACGTTATATTGTATTACGTTATAACGTATAACGTTATACGTTATTATTTTATAACGGATAACGTTATATGGTATTATTTTATAACATATAACGTTATGTAGTGTTACGCTATAACGTATAACGTTATCTGGTTACATGTTATAACTTATAGCGTTATATAATATTATTTTATAAAGTATAACGTTATATAGTGTAAAGTTATAACGCTACATTGTATTACGTTATAACGTATAACGTTATACGTTATTATTTTATAACGCATAACGTTATATGGTATTATTTTATATCGTATAACGTTATATGATAATATATCATAACGTATAACGTTAAATAATATTATTTTATAAGGTATAACGTTATGTAGTGTTACGTTATAACGTATAACGTTATATGGTGTTACGTTATAACGTTATCTTGTATTACGTTATAACGTATAACGTTATACGGTATTACTTAATCACGTATAACGTTATATGGTATTATATTATAACGTATAACGTTATATGATAATATTTCATAACGTATAACGTTAAATAATATTATTTTATAA